>OZ010572.1:32398988-32441488 GCA_963932145.1 Acanthosepion lycidas
GCAAACATCTACTTGTATTGAAAACAACTTTATTCCCTGAAGTTGGCTAAAGTGGTTCAAAGTACTTAGAGAAATAATATCTAGAAATACATCTATAACCATGAGCCATCACTAAAAACACTTGTAAGTAAACAAAAAGAATTAAATAATAAACTTTTCAAAAATGTTTTCAATCGAATATATAAAAACACAAGTGTAATATTTGAGTGTCCCCCTCTTGTGAAAAATAACAAATATAATTTACACTATGAAAGGTGCATTGAAAATATAATTGAAAAAGACAAATATAGTGATTATATATGTGTAAATTTGAGAATATTTTGTGTAACAAAACTGCAGCAACACATTGGTAATTTAAAGATAAAATGATTACATTGGATATTAGTCAGTTTGTCAACCATTCTTTATTGGAAAAGACTGTTCTTTATTTAGCTCTTTCTCTTATTGTCCTTTGTTGAATTTGGTAAGGAAAAAAAGAATGTCATTTTCAATTGTATTGTGTACATACAGAAACTAAATTAAAAATTACCACCTATTTATATTTTCTTTATATCCTTTATTATAATTTGACAGTGTTGTCAACCCAAGATATTAATACAAAATTAGTATAGTTTTAAAAGTGTTGTTGTATTTGGTATTGATAATTTTATCAAAGAGTAATATACAAAGTCTGATCAAAAAAATATATTGGACAGGTGCTATAAAAAGGAAACTACAGCACATATCAATTCAACACTTAATCACCTTCAAAGTAGTCCACCCACTTTATCCAGCATTGTTTCCATTGATAGAAGCATTCTTGGAACTCCTTTTTGGTGATAGTGAGCAGCTGCTCTGTCACATTCTCTTTGATTTCCTCGATGTCTTGAAATCTTAGTCCTTTAAAGTGGGATTTGATTTTTGGAAAGAGGAAAAGTAGCGAAGGCCAAGATCTGGGGAATACGGTGGTTGTCAGATCTGTGGAATGTTGTACCTGGCCCAAAACCGCTGCACAAGCCATGGTCACTAATGGAACCTTGGTGGTGTGGTGAGATTACCACATTTTATACACCTTCCTTCCAAGCCTTGTTATAAGCAACAGAAGTGAACAAGAATGTTATAAGTTAGTGTGTATGCATGACAGAGTTCAAGATCAATTTGTGCCAACTGACTTCACTCTGCTTACAGTGGATTCGTTAGCATAGCAAAAGTCTCAATACTGTCAAGAAAATCTCAACCCCCAAAAACTAGAGATTGTTCAGGTTGAGGAAAAAAGGAAAATTGCTTACCTTAAGTTGAAAAATAAAATTCCTTTCCACAACATAATGTGATCATCTAATAACTTGCATAAAGTGAATGTAAACAATGGAGGAGCATAAAAAATACATTTTCCCTCCCTTATAACTACTCCTGTAAGTATAAAAGTTAGTAAAAAATAACAAGTTTTTGTTAGTAAGAATCAAACAACTCAAGGTAACATAGCCTTTCTCCCACTTGAACAGTCAAATTCTCCACAATACTTCTTGATCGAACCTCTTAGGTTTCACAATTACTTTAAACAATATCTTAGAAAAAACTATATAATATGATTGATAATCATATCATTCTATTGCTCCAGGAATTATTTATCCTTACAAGACTTAGATGAGACCAAAAATAGTGTATCGCTGCCATATATGAGTTACAACTTCCCAATTTTGGCTTTCCAGGCTTGATAGATTTCAAAATAATTTCTGCTGTCTTGTCAGAGGTGACTTATTTTTCACTCTGCAAACTCTTTTCTCACAGAACAACATTGAAAGCCTGTTGATACTCTGATGCTTTTTCCATGGTAAATATTCAGATGAGCTATACACTTTAGTTCCACCAGTTAAGGCCCTATATAACTAGGACTCACCATGGCTCTATCAATGAAGTCAAATCATCCTCATTTTGTCCATATTCAAGTTGCAAAGAGAAGTTTCCCAAGAACTGCTACATTGTGAAACAGCCTCCCATGCAGATGCCGTCCTGGGTGTAATGATAAACGACATCCTTGTCCTGGGTAAGACGATAAACTATGTCCAACAGAAAGGCCTCTGATCAGGAGGTTTTGAAGAAAGTGGAAACACATCTTAATTGCTGGTGTTCCCAGGTCCACCCTGACCCAGGGTGTTAGTAACTGTTAGGGTCCCAGCTATGGGTAAATATCTAACCTCCAAACTGGGGTCAAATACTAAGAAAGTGTAAAAATATGTTTTAATACCAAAAATACATTTAAATACCTTAAAAAAAAAAACATTACCAGCTATACATTTTTTTGATAAAAGAATTACCAGTGAAGGAAAATTATTACCAGAAATAGATTTTTGGAAAAAATATTACCAACAATGAAAATTTGTCAGCATTAAATAACCCATTTTATGTCGTAAAACAAATCAAACCAACCAAACCTATGTGAATGCTTCTCTGAATACTGCAATCTTTACTACATCAAGTCAAGAACCAGACATTACTTATTCTCCTTATCCTCATCATCTTCAGTTCTTTCTAAATGTTCTTAAATTCATACCACAGACCATATTCAGTAACCCACTACCCTGAATAACTCTTCAGAATACCAGGTGCTGTAACTTTAGATGTGCAGGTGTTGTGATGTATAATGGCTCAGAATTGTTAATCAGGGAGAGCTGAGTTCCAATTCCAGTTGGGTTCATTATATTCACTTACGAGCAAATTACCTTTGGGAAAGGCATGAATCCACCTATCACCCTGTTTTAATTAGTTAGCCTTGTATCATTAAATCATTATTATCACAAAAAAATTTACAATCTAAAATTATGTTCTGGCTTTAAATAACCTGAAAAGGATTGATAAGCAGTCAAAAATGAATCAGTCAGTTGAATAGCTTTGTATTATGCGATTCTTAGTAAAATAGAAAAAAATTAGCATCAGGTTTATGATTATATCTTTGTCTTCCTGCATATTACTGGACCTATTTAGCTAATAAAACCTAAGACATGGGATTCTGTAAAAGTTTTAGAGCCTTTCTGCAAGAGTATATATCTTGGGATATGATTTTAAGATTCATTAAAAATGAAATTAGAGCAGAATAACTAAGAAGTATAACAAATGCTTTACATATTCCAGATGTTTCATAAAACATTTGGCTCACATGAATAAATAGGAAATCTAGGTTCTCTGAATGACAAAATGTCTTAATAGCTTGCTAGAAAAAACAATAAGTTGTTGACTTAATAGCATTTCTCATATGTAGCTACATTTAAAATGGTTATGAAGAACTTGTTCCTTGTGTCTTCTTGCAGTGAACATCAATATAAGCATGCTGTAATAGTTTATACTGACAACATTAATAAGTAGACAGACAGACATATCTATGTCTCACCATGTATATATTTGTGTATGCATTCATGGATTTTTTGTCTGTACATGTGTGTGTGTGTGTATATATATAAATAAAAAAAACTTTTTTTTACTTTGCTCTTCTTAGTATATTAAGCACTCTTTGTTTTAACTTATTACTCGCTGGGTTTTTTTTTCTTTGTAGCAGAGATTTAAGGTACTGGATGATTTCTTTCACCCTGTTCGAAGGTTTCTGGTACTTGCATTCTTTTTTCCATTTTAACTGGGATGACAATTTATTTGAAAATTGTGCTATCCAGGTTTTTTTCACCCACCAAGTTTAAATAGATTTACATTATATATATATATATATATATATATATATATATATATATATATATATATATTGTTGTGGTAGGATCCACCTAATTTGCATAGTGGAGTACCGACCATATAAATATGGTTGGTACCGGGGAGAAGAGATTGAACCAGAGACTCTGCCCGACTGCGACTCAGTCAACACACATTCCAGGAACGGTCTTCCCAGGAATATACAAAAGACTATATGTAAATATTGTGTACACTTTCTCGTTTCAATACATTTTGTTCTAAGTACATTTTGTGTTGCATTATTATTCCATGCAGTAGTCAAGTTTCAACACATATATATATATATATATATATATATATATATATGGACATAGAAATCTACTGAAGATTGCTTGAAGCATGAAACTGAATGTAACCCTCCAGTGCTTACTCCTATGTGAACAGTGCTTATATCTACGAATGTGCTATCTTCAACATTAAGCACTTTTCTTCTATAAATATAACAAATTTAAAACAACTGTGTATACACACACACACACACACACACACACACACACACAAAATGTGGTACTGAAAAGTTAAAAACTTATCCTAACTGTAGAATAATTGGCCATGGTTCAGTATATTTGGCAAAAATGCTCAATAAACAGAAGTGACAAAGTTTCCAATAAACAATAAGAAAAGCAATAATACTAAGCAAACAATTTATATGCAAGACAAAAGTAGGCAGAGCAGCAGTAATAAGGCAGAAAGTTCACAAAATAAGAATGGTGTTCACAGGCAAAAGGCATACATTCAAGTGATTCTAGTGTCCTGACTTCAAACAAGAAAGAACAAAAATATGGTGGATGAGACTAAGAAATGCTCCATTTTTATTGGTTAGGAATAAATCCCAGCATGCATCTGTAGGATTTCTCTATAAATTTCGGAATCTTTTAAGCAGCCATTCCCATGTTTGGAAACACAACCAACTCACGTCCAAAGATTTAATCAAACAGATTATTATTTGAAGGTATTCTTGCTTTGGTAAAGAATTTTCACTCCCTCTTCACATGTGTATACATACATATATATATATATATGTGTGTGTGTGTGTGAGTACATGTCTGTGTAAAATGTAAGTCAGGATAACACAAAAGACTCAAAGTTGAAATATGAATTTAACTGCAGTATCTGTCCCATATCATAATCTCTTTCTTTGAAAAATGGTTCGTTGACCATCAGAAAGTGCTTGATTTCATTATTAGTCATTCTTTGTTACATTATACAAGAAATCCTATGCACAAATAAGAAAACAAAAATTTGTTTTTAAAAGTTTTGTAACTTTCATCCAAAATGTGTATGCAATAAATACATGTGCAATGAGTAAATTGTTGCCATTTTATATCTTAAATTTTACACATATGTGGTGTTTGTTTTTGATTTTTGTCAACTGCACAGTATGTTAGGGTCAGTTGGGCACCATCTGTGAGAAAAAGATCACAATGAAGCAATTCACTCCACCAGAAATTTGGAAATGGTATGCTGTACTGCTTGGCATTTTCACCAGAAGCTCCAATATGAGCATTTCAGAGTGTTTGGATGTTGAACAGTGAAGAGGATTCAGAAAGAGTTGGATGAGTCTAATGGCAATTACATATAGTGTTTGGAGTTATCACTAGTGAGGATGATGTTATGCTTCCATTCATCTTCCCACAGGGCCTCAGACTCAACACGAAGGTCTACATCAGATGCTTTGATCAGGTAATGCTGCTCTGGGTCAAGAGGGTGACTGCTGGAAGATCCTGTATCTGGTAAGAGGACTCTGCACCATGTCACACAAAACACAATCATGGCTATCAGACAATTTCTGTGACCACATCATCCCCTTATATCTGGCCAACTAACTCCCCAGACTGCAACCCCCTTCATTATTATGTGTGTAGGTGCAGTTAAGCAAAAGACCAACAAAACTCCAAAGATGGAAAGCAAAGATTATGGCAGCATTCACTAACTGAAACAAGGAGACTGCCCAGAAGAGATGCAAGAGATTCTGAAGTGGTCTGGAGGCCAATGTCGATTTCATTGAATAAATTTGCTCTTTAGTATTTCAAGATATTTTTGCATTATCTGTTAAAATATGATGTCAATGTTATTTTCATTTTAGCATAATTCAGATGACAATTTATCCGTCGTACACTGTATATATGTACTCATTCCACATGTATTTGTGTCTAGCAGAGTTGCACATTTTGAGTCTGTAAGTTGTGATCTGCCAAATACTTGTGACAAGCAATTCATTTACATTTTTATAAACACAAAAGAAATGTGCAAAATTCTTCAGTTACATCATTCCCAATCTATTGATATATATTAAAATGAAGAAAAAAATATATGTAAAAGGCATAAGACACAACCCAAAAGTTGAGAGAATTTCAAAAGCATATGTGAACTGAATGTTGAACAGGCTTTTGCCAATATATTTTGCAAAAAGCATAAGGTTGAAAGTAGAAATTATGTGTTATGAAAATTTATTTTTTATGGTCCAATATCCTATAGCTTTTATTTTGCACTTTCTCAGTGAACATATATATATATATATATATATATATATGTGTGTGTGTGTGTGTGTTAGAATTTATTTTAACAATGTTTATAAAATAATGGTTTCCAGTATGCATAGTTTTACAAATCGATGTATAAAATGTACATATACACACACACGCATATATATTTAACAAAAAAAACTTGACTTTTCTAAAAGGTTACATCTTTTCCAGTCAGCAGTCATAAAATTATATATATATATATATATATATATATAGGTCAGTTATTCATTGTTTGGGTACACTTGATCATGGTGAGATTTGAACCAGGACCTCATGGTTGGGAAGTAAATGTTCTAACCACATACGCACATACATATCTATCTATCTGTATGTGTGTGATTTTGTATTGCTGGGGATAGAATAAATACTTGCATATTTTTTTGTCATTAACATTTCTGTGACTTTCCATTAAAATTAAAAACATCCATCTTGTCTTTTCTTTATCTAATGAAGTTTTTAAATTTTTAATTCCATCTAATTCAGTTAAAAGGTCAAAGTTTCCTCTTGTCACAACTACTATGCAAATTCTACAATTTTGGTTGCTAGAATCATTAAAGAGACACCAATATTATACTAATGAGACCTTGTATCTGTTTAAAAATATATATTCAAGACTCATAATTTTATTAAAGGACAATAATGGACAGAAATTAATTTTGTAGAGAATTTAAGGCTTTTCTATTCATTATGATCGGATTTTGTGATTGCTGATTATTCATAAAACTGACTGGAATTTCAATCCTTTGTTTTGAATTCTGTTTTTCATAATTTAATTTTAAAAATTCTGTTCACATTATTTATTCAGATTTTAAAATGATTTCTATTTATATTCTGTGTAGTGTTTGTACATTGTTATACAAATATTTTGGTCTCATCTTTTGTTTGGAGGTTAAAGTTTAGTTTGTATCACTCTTATCACTAAGTGACAGAAACTTGTTAAATTATTTTACTGGAAAGAAAGTATCAAGATTTTTTTTTGCTTTTTGAATGCTGGATGATTTTTTTTCCATATTTGTTGTAATCAAAGTGATAACCCCCTAACCAAATTTAATAAAAATTTGTACTTTTTGTTTTAAAACAAGTATGAATATCATTATTTTTTAATATGAAATCAAATTAAATTGAATATTTATGCTAATGAATCCTTGGTTAGAAAGTCAGTTCTCTCAATTCAATCTTGAATGAAACAGGAATGGAAACTATGTACAGAATATTCATTTATTTTTTAAATTCACAAAATAAAATGAGTCAGTTTAAATTTTTCTATTCAAATATTGTATTAAATTTATTTCAAATAAAGTGTGATTAAAAAGGGAATTTTTTTTTTTATATTAAATTTTTATTTAATCCAATTCTCTTTATGGCTGCTGAGCATGAAATTGAATGAAATGTATTTTTTTTTTTTTTTTTTTGATTATTTTACCCTAAGTGAGGTAATAAAGCCACTAAGATGCAAGGGGTTACTGAGTTTTAGAGAATATGAGAAAAGAAACACTATTAAGGAGAGAGAACAATAAAAAAAAAATCAGGAATGAAGACAGACAATAACAATTGACATTGCATTTATGTTTTTCAAGATCAAAGTTGACTGAGAAGTAAGAAGCCAGAAGAGAGTTCGACAAACGAGTGTGAAAGAAGAAACTGTTAGCATAGAACTTACATCTAGTGGCCATTTCAACTGTAAAATGATGAAACCTTGCTGCCAGTCTCATATTGCACTTAAATTCATAAAGTTTAGGTACCATAGAAGGAAATTCATCAGAACAATTACCATAAAAGTAATCATAGAAAAGGCACAGAGAAGCTATGTTATGGTGATGGGAAAGTGACTTAAGCCAAGGTGTCAGAATAGCATTGTAGATTCTTCTCTGGATTTTATCAAGAATCTCTAAATATATAGCAGGAGTACAAGACCTGATGTGGCAGTAATAGTCAGTGGTTATGAAAATTCTTAAAGAGGTAAAGAATTGATGATAATTGTCTTATCAAGTTTTGCAAAATTAAATTTGTCAACTAAGGGATTTTTATCATCATTGACTAACTCCTCAGAAGTATTGCTTTCATTCTCTTGTAAATAGAATACAAGTTGCATTTGTTAGTAATTGGTAAAGACTGGAAATTATGCAAAGTTGATTAGTACTGAATACAGCTTTCTCTTTATTAAATATTTTTTCATGGTTAATTTGTACTGTAATTTATTTTTTTTTATTGGTATGCATTTTTCAAATGATGCTATAGATTAAAATGTTTTGCAAGTATATTTTCTATGAAAAACAATTTTTTTTTTATAAATTATAAAATATTTTTTTAAATATTTAAACATATAGTAAACAAAATAAAAAATCTCAAAGATCTAACCATCTTGTTCTATGTGTCAAGTCACTTCAAGAAGATCATGTCTCTCCACGACTTCCTATCCTTTGTAGCTTTTAGTATTGTTTGTCTTTTTACCATTCCTCCCACTCCCTGTTCTGCAGTCCATTCACATAAGCTCCTCAGATAGGTTCCCCACTCCCACCTTCTGTCCCTTTAACCTTTCAATATGCTGTGTGACAGTCAAATTTGCCTAGCCCTCCTTCTCTGTTATATGTCCCAGAGATTTCAGCTGTGTCTTTCTGATTCTTACTATATTCTTCTTCTGTGTTCTGTGTCCTTTCAGGACATGAGCGATCATGGCTCTCTACAACTTCCCGTCCTTTGTAGCTCTTTGTAAGGTCTGTTGTTTGGCTATCCTTCCTCGCCTCTGTTCTGATAACAATTTACACATACTCATTAGGTAGGTTATTCCCTCCTTTCCTCTGTCTCTTTTGCATTCAATATGTCCACCAATTTCTTGACAGCTGATGGTCAATGCCCCTTTTAATCAGATACTATAAGAAAAAGGTATTAAGAAATTCTGAAATTGGAAGACTCATCTCTATTTTGTAGAAATTTTTAGTTTAGGAGTGGTTTTTAAGAGAGTGCTTGTTTTAGAATATAAATATGAATCCAAGAGGAGTTTGAACCACTGAAAAATAAAACTTCTGGCATGAGGCCATGATCAGTAGTAATTGTATACAGAATCAGAGATGTTATTCAACTTATGTCTAGTAAAACTGTTATTCCAGTTAAATTTTGGAATTATAAATTTTTAGAAAAGTGTTGGTTATAGACAATATAATTAAATCTAAAATGCCATGTTCATAATAGACAGCAATAAAAAGATTTTCTTTCTTTAAGATTTTTTGTGGATAATTTAGTGGTGGTACAAGGGCAGGTATCTTCTAAAAGGAGCAAGGTTGTATAATGGAATCTGGAACTAGACTTTTTATGGCTTCTTTAAAAGATAATAGGGTAAATTTGCCACAGACATATGACTAGCAGGTGGATAACTGAGACCCTTTTAAGCACCAAGGCATGTCACACAAGGGATTTGACATCTGGACTAAGGAAGAAGTGATGACTTAGAGGAATTCTATTGAAATGCACTCTTTTTGTTTTGTTAGAAATGTTTTTATATGATTTTTTTTTTTCACCAAGTTTTCTTTTTCCACTGGAAATTATTTCCAAACAATGAAGGTCTTGAAAATCTGTTTTTGTTTAAGAAGTGATACAAAAATTGACATTCTGAGAATTATCTTCCCAATTTCTCAAATGCCAAGTGAAATGGGAGGTCGTCTCACCTTAGCATGTGATTCTTCTGCTTTCAATGTTTAATTTCTTTTTAATTTCTATTTTTCTTTAGTATTTATTTATTTTTGATGAATACTAAATTTTCATTAATTTTTTTAATATTAAAATGTATATAAAAGAAATAATATAATGAAAAATGTACTAAGTCATGGGTCTTGATACTTTCATTTATAAAGCTTTGGTTTAACTTATGCTTTTATCCAGTGAGTCTCTTTAAGTTTATCAAAATCAAAATACTATGAAAGTATAAAAATACATTTTTATAGTAAAATTGCCAAAACACCTATTTATAGTAAAATTACCAACAATACATATTTCAAACAAAATGACCAACAATACATTTTATGTGTAGTCGAAGCCATAAAATTGTATTCAAAATATTTAAATTTTGGCACTAAATAACATATAGAAGTTGATATGCTGCTAAACAAAATCAACCAACCAGCATTTATAGTAAAATTATCCACAATTCTTATTTAGATTAAAATCGCCAACAATACATATGTAAAGCAAAATGACCAACAATACATTTTATCTGTAGCTGAAGCCATAAAATTGTGTTCAAAATATTTAAATTTCGGCATCAAATAACACATGGAGGTTGATATTCTTGTACATATATTAAAAATGGATATTTTTGTCATCGAAAAAAAGAAAATGTTTAAATCTAATTGACTTAAATGTATTGCAGAAGAATATATCTTCAAATAATATTCAGAAATTCTAGCTTATTAAACTTAAATATCACTGTCAAAATGTTTACATCATTAAATGTATTTCCTTATCTAAGTCCCAGGTTCTTAATTTCTATGAAGTAACTCAAGTAAAAGTCCTGTAAAAATGTTTATATTCCATTATCAAAAAATTAGAACTTATTAATCTTATATGTGTGTATTCATCATCATTAGTGATCTCTCTTCATGAAAGATGATGCTAGTAGAAAATGTTAAAACAATTTAAGATATGCTCAAACAATCTTAATTACTACAAATGATTAAAATGACTATTTAGCAACATAAAGTTAATTGTCATTGTGTAATATGTGAGAGTTCATTCTGCCAGCTTTTCATGGGTTTTTCTGAGCCCATAGGCTGTCCTGGGTATGACAGTAAACTACATCTGCATTCCAGGCAAGATGATAAACTATATCCAACAGCAAGGCCTCTAATCAGGAAGTTTTGAGAAGTATGGAACCACCTCTTAATTGCTGATTTTTCAGGTCCACCCTGACCTGGGGTGGTAGAACCTGTTAGGGTCCCAGCTAAGGGCAAATAATTAACACCCAAACTGGGGTCAAAACACTATGAAAGTGTAAAAATAAGTTTTAATACATACCAGAAATACTTTGTAAAAAAAAAAAGAAATTATTACCAGCAATACATTTTTAGAAAAAAAAAAAGATATCAACTATAGTTTATTTTGAAAGAAAATATTACCAGCAATAAAAAATTTGTTGTCATTAAATGACCTATTGAGGTTGATATACCGTAAAACAAACCAAACAACCAACCAACAAAAATGTCCCATAGACACCCTATACACAGGGTAAGGTTTGTTTACCTCTCTAGATGTGACTCTGCCCTTTGGCATAGCCTTGTCTGGGGTTCCTCCCTGCCCAAAGGCAAAGAGGTTGACATGCAGAGTAATCCAAACTTTGAGGCCCAATGCACTCTAAAGCTGGAAACCAAGCCCTCCTGAGACCATCACCATAGATGTTTATATTCCTACTGGAACAGTCCATTTAATAGAGGTGTATCAGTTCTTTGTATACTGAGGGTTATCAGTTACTTCTGGAACAGTCCATTTAACAGAGGTCTGTCAGTTCTTTGTTTTCTGAGGGTTATCAGTTCCTACTGGAACAGTCCATTTAATAGAGGTAGTTCTATGTATACTGAAGCTTAACAGTTTATTCCCTGCAGCAGTCACTGTTTTCTTTCTATGTTTCATTTTTCTCTCTATTTATATGTTCTCTATCTCCGTTTCAATATTTTACCATTAACATATTCATTTTTCTCGTTTCCCTCTCTCCCCTTCTTCCTTCTCTCTTATTCCTACATCTCTGTTTTCTCATCTCCAGTCTCTCCCTCCTCCATACTGCCAATCACTTTCCTCACTCTTCCTGTCCCCAATCTCTCTCTCTCCTCAACACTGCACTCCAGTCTCTCTCTTTATCCTCTCAACCCTGCACTCAAATCTCTCACTTTCTTTTTCTAACTCTGAATTCCAGTCTCTCTCTCTCTCTCTTCACCCAACCCTGCACTCCAGTCTCTCTCTCTCTTCACCCAACCCTGCCCTCCAGTCTCTCTCTTCACCCAACCCTGCACTCCAGTCTCTCTCTCTCCACCCAACTCTGCACTCCAGTCTCCCTCCCTAGCCCAAACTCTGCACTCCTCTCTCTTTCTCTCTTTCCACTCCAGTCTCTCTTTCACCTCTCAACCTAACATTCTAATCTCTCTTTCTCCTGCACTCTAGTTTCTCTCTCTCCCCCCTACACTGCCCACTAGTCTTTCTCTCCTCCCTCCACTGCACTGCAGTCTCTTTCTCACTTTACACTCCAGTCTCTCTGTCACCTCTCAACCTAACATTCTAATCTCTCTTTCTCCTCCTAATCCTGCACACTAATCTCTCTCTCCTCCCTACACTGCACTCCAGTCTCTCAACTCCTCCCAACCCTGTACTCCAGTCTCTCCCACTCTTTTCAACCTTGTACTCCAGTCTCACTCTCTTCCTCTCCTCCCAACCTTACACTCCAGTATAGCTTTCCCTCATACCAACCCTGCACTTTAATCTCACTTCTTTTTGTTCTCTTTCATCTCTGTCTTTTTTATCTTGTTCTCTGTTTATTTTTAGAAAACCCTTTTTTTTATTCAAATATAAACAATGCCCATAAGTTTCCTATTAGTAGTAAAATAAGATTTTTAAAGAATTGTCAACTCACTCATATACTCTGTGCAAACACTTAGAAGATTACCTTTTTGCTACATTGAATTTCATGATCAATACTAATTCATACAATACTGCCCAATTTACTTGTGATACTGCTTCCTGATATATTAACTTTAATTTTTTATTTTGTTTCTTCCACTCGTTGTTTTTAATCAACTGCGACAGTTCATGCATAAGTAAAAACTGACAAAAGACTACAGACATCTGAAATACCCTTCAGCTATCTCTATACTCTATCAGGTTGCTTCTCCTGGGATCTCAAAGTAAGCATCTAACCCCACTTGATTAATACACCTTAAAAAAAAGTGGGGGAAATAACCTTAGGTAAAAGATAACCCAATAAAATAGAAATTATCTGTCTCTCTCTCCTGGATCTGAAATCCAGTAATCAGTTAATTTGATCTGAGGAGCCCTAACCTGAAATTAGTTGGGTAGGAGGATCCGAAACAGTTCATCTCCCATTGGCCAATTGACTGATCAAAAAGAAAACGGTAAGGAAAAAAAAAAAAAGACATGGTTGAGTTATCTTTCTTGAAACAGCCAAAATGGGTTTACAAAGGAAATAAGTTGGCTTTCCAACAATAGGGAAAATATGCTCCTGTACATTGTGCTATGCTCTCTTTTACAAAGCAGACAAAGATCCTGTTATCTTTGATCCAGAAGATGGATGCCAGGGGAAAATCAGCTTTTTCCTAATCCAGTAATGTTTAGGTAAAATCTGCATAGCTCAGGTGTCCGTTGAGTTATCTCCAAAGATGATTTAGGGCTCAGTTTGGAAAAGAAGCCCAAAAAAAAAAAAAAAAAGAGCAGAAGAGGAATTTCCTGAATGAAAATCTCCCAGATGAAACCAGCCATTTTGTAAGTTATATGTAGAACTTGTTTGATGTGACACTTGTCTAAGTGACTGGAGCAAATTCTTTTTGATAATACATAAAGAAATTTCTTAACCAGAGAAATGCAGTGTAGGTAAACATAAGATGACAGTTTTAAAGCTTAGCTTTTGCAGTGGAAAGAAACATGTCTTTACCCCATCATTTAATACATGAAAGAATATTAAAATCTTGCAGAGGGTTCAAATCTCTTTGTGTGCATTTTGATTTGACATTTTTAATGAAAAGTTAAAATCTTGTTGCAAACAAAGAAAAGAAGACTGAACTATAATATCATTCCTGCTATATGACAGTGTCAATATGTGACAGTGAACAATCTCCTCCTAGACAAAGAAGAGACTTGAAGCAACAGAAATGTGCTTCTACAGAAGGATCATGAGAATATCATGGATAGAACATGTGAGCAATGTCAAATTTAGAATAAATGGAAACACAAAGGACACTTATGCTAAACAATAGAAAGAGACAGTTGAAATTTCTAGGGCACATAAAATTTGGAAAATTTGATACTTAGAGAACAGATTGAAGGCAAGAGGGCCAGAGGAAAACAATGCATAACCTACTTGGTGAGCTTGAGTAAATAGACATGGTTAGAACAAAAAGACGAAATTTATTAAGATAACAAAGGACAGAAAATTGTGAAGAGACATGATTGTGAATTTCCTGAAAGACATGGTACATAGAAGAAGAATGTTCCATTTGTGTGATTAATATCTATCACTAAATTTAGTTGATGAACAATGTAGGATACTTACTCTACTGAACAAATATTGCATAAAATAGATGGTATTTTTCCTTATTAGGCTATAGACTTATTGATACAGTGTAACCCGGATATAAGAGAAACCCGGATATAAGAGAGATTCTCTCTGGTCCAAAATTAGAGCCATACTTACCTAAACAAAATAGACCAAACCCGGATATAAGAGACTTCTTCTCCGGTCCCGACAACTCTCTTATATCCGGGTTACACTGTATATCCATTTATTTTATCAACTACTTTAAAGTCATCGTTAGAAGCCAGGAATTAAATCAGCCCACTCTTACTTAGGCATGGATATGGTGTACTAAACCAATGGTTATGGGCTTTGGTTGGTGGAAGGTATGTTTTTTAAGACAGAGAATCTATGAATTATGAAGAGCCATGATTGCCAGTGTCCTGAAGGGACATGGCACATAGAAAAAGAATAAATGTACAGAATCTGAAAGCAATAAATTGAATGATTTTCTCTTTTCTGATTCTAAATTTGAACATTTCTTATTTGATGACCTGTGATATGGACTCAAAAAAAACTTTTCATTGCTAAAGTAAATATTATGAGACAAACTGCAAAAGAAAGAAATCGATTAAGCAAATCAATATCATGAAGATAATTATCTACCTTGTTATTATTATGTTTGAATTATTAAATTACATCTTGTTTTATATTGAAAAAGCAGAGAAAACTTTGTATCCAGAAAGACAAATGATAAATTAACTTACTTACTCATGATAGTATATTTTGATTAGAACTTTCTGTTATTAGAATTTTTTTCTAATGTGAGTCTTTATATTTTTTAATTATAAGTGTTATATTTTGATCTTTCACAATTACTTTTCATCATCTCAGCTTCTTGGAACAGTCTACCATTGTCATAACTAAGATACTGTCACCTGGCATTGCTAGTGAAAGGGAGGTAACTCTATTATTTCAAAGAGTTAAAGACATGACAAACAAAAAATGAATTACAATATACTTGGCATATATATTTATATTTACACACACACACACACACATATATATATATATATATATATTTACACACATATATTTGCACACACACACACACACATATATATATATATATATATATTTATATATATTTACACACACACACACACATATATATATATATATATATTTATATATATTTACACACACACACACACACATACATATATATATATTTATATTTACACACACACACACACACACACATATATATATTTATATTTACACACACACACACACACATATATATATATATATATTTAAACACACACACACACACACACACACACACATATATATATATATTTATATTTACACACACATACATATATATTTATATTTACACACACACACACACATATATATATATTTACACACACACACATATATATATATTTATATTTACACACACACACACACATATATTTAAATTTACACACACACACATATATATATATATTTATATTTACACACACACACACACATATATTTATATTTACACACACACACACACACACATACATACATATATATATATTTACACACACATACATACATACATATATATATATTTACACACACATACATACATATATATATATTTTTATTTACACACACATACATACATACATATATATATATATATATATACACACACACACACACACACACACATTTGTATTTTTTTGTATTTTAGCAGATGATGATAATGATGTGAATTTGGCATTCCAATATCAACAGTATTAATGTTGGCTGAAATTTATAAAATCTTGCTCTTAAAACAGTTTTTCTGGAAAATAGGCTTTTCAAGTCCACGGTAATCACTCTTTTTTTATATATTGATAAGAGTTTCCTTCCTAACCTTTTGTTTAATGTAGTATGGAATGTCAACATCTTGATGAATTGAAAGAGCAATGATAGGCATAACTCCAAGATATAGAAAGAAGTCATAAGATATATCATAGAATTGGTTAATGAACAAAAATAATAGTAGGTGAAAACATGGCAAGAAGAAAGGATGCCAGATGAAGCAAAGGATTGCTTGATTTGTGCCCAATTAACAGTGAATGTAATAGAAAAAGAACAGGCAGAATATAGAGAAATGTGATAGAGGGGTTTACTAGATAAACATGGCAAAGAATAGCAATCCCAAGTGTCATGTAAAGAATTTGGAAAGGTCTTTGTCTAGTCATTAACTTGAAATTATTATTATTATTATTATTTGTGTGTTCTGTTTCTTACTTTGTATCCTGTAGAGCCGGGTCCAACTATGGTCCTTAGGCCCTATAAGAGAATTGTCATTTAATTGCTAGCACTTTTCTTAGTATGTGGGATGTTCCTAGTAGGACGATTTTCTGGGAAACTTGCATGTTATCTGGGACACTGTAAGTAAAATTGTCCGTTCCTTTTCTCACAAGGTCCAGAGTTCCAATTACTATTGGTACAGTTTCAGTCTCCATCCTGTTAATCATGATCTCCAGGTACTTGTATTTGAACAATTTCTCTATAATTTTTATGGAGGTGTTTCTCTCGGATGGTACTTCTATATCAATAAGCATGCATTTCCTGAATTTTTTGTCTTTTATGGTAAAATCAGGCCTGTTGGCTTTTATTTCCCTGTTGTTGTTGTTATTATTATTGATGATTATATTATTTTTGTTTTGCAGTTGTAGTCTGACAACAAACATCACATTTAGAAAAATAAACTCAATCAAGCTTTTCATTTAGAACAAATGAAAAATGCTGTTCCTTATAGCATTCTATTGAGAGTTATTAGTAAATGAGTGAATGGCCATCTCACAAAACCCTGATCCTATCAGCTGAAGGTGAAATCTGGTGTCATCTCAATGCTCAATAGAATACGGGTTGTTATGGAGAGGGATATTTAAAATAGATTCTTTTCATAATCATTTCATCTATTTATAAAGGCTGGACCTGATGATGACATTTAATGTGAGCTAGGCTGATAATCACCCAATGCATATTTAGTCTGTTTTTTTTTTTGTTTATATATATATATATATATATATATATATATATATATATATGTGTGTGTGTGTGTGTGCTGGGGAGTAACCGAGAGCTTTAATGTTATTTTTATTACTGATACTGAAAGAATAAAAATATCACATTTGAATGTGTACAACTGGTGAATAGGCTTTTCAAATTTGAAAAACAATATCGGTAATTATTGATTGATTTCTTATCACACAGCTGTGGGTAATGGGTTTATTATACAGTAAGAAAAAGATTTGTATCTGATTTATTCTAGTTTTCATTTCTCTACTGGATTATTTATTATCAGATTTTAATGACCTCGTGTTTGATTTTTTTTTTTCCTTTTATGTCAATTTTTTTCAATATTGAACTGTTTCCTTGAATTAATGCCAAAAGGAAATGTTATACACTTTCTGCTAAAACGGATATGTACAAATCAGTTTCATCAAGATTTAAATTATTAAAAAATTTCCATGATAGCTTGTTTCTTTTATTTTCTATTTTTTCTTTTAATGGTATCCAAAAATGTGTATCTATTTACAATTCTATAGCATCTTTTTTACACATTTTTTAAATAAAAATTTTTAAAACTGGCTTGAAAATGATGCTTAACTTTGTTAGAAATTAGAAAATATTAACAAAGATCAATGTTTTTTCTTTTAATGGAAATTAATCTTAGAATATAAGACTAATTGAAATTCAAAAGTATTTTATCTCTTAAAAATAACACCATGTTTTGTGCAGATTTTTAAATGATTAATATATAAATTAAAAAGTAAAGATGAAAGTTTAATGGAATAAAAACGAGCATAAATATATTATTCCTTTATATTTACAATTAAAAGTTTAATGAAATGACAACAGTTTTAAAAGTTTAATGGAATAAAAATAAGTATAAATATATTATTCCTTTATATTTACAATTAAGTTTAATGAAATGAAAACAGTTTTAAAAGTTTAATGGAATAAAAATAAGTATAAATATATTATTCCTTTATATTTACTTCTTCCTTCAACATTCTATCTAGTTCAATAGAATACTTAAGGAACATTTTAGATGAACAAAAAAAGCAATTTTTTTTATTTGAAGCAGCTTGCATGTAGGATATTATTTATTTAAGAATAGAAATTAAAAAATAAAAATAAAAGGAGAAAGATGTTTAAAAAAAAGTTCATCAGTTATATTTTGTTAGTGTATGAAAAATGTCATGAATTTTTGACAAGCTTAAATAAAGAAAATAATATTTTCATTTAAAATAGATAATATTTCTAATAAAATAATATTCTTATTTAGTTAATATATCTTAATAAAATGTCATTTAATTCTTGGTATTAAAATGATATTAAACAAATTATGGATGACTAGTCTTAAATTGTAGTAATTAAAATAATATTTTAATAAATTATGAAAATGTTACTTATATTTTTACTATAAATTAACTGATAAATGTCTACCATAAAAATAAAAAGAAAACAGTATTATATGTTTCTAAAAAATTATTATTCATTCAGTCTTGATAGAGTTCAAAAGCATCTTCACGGGTGACAAATTATTTTCCACCCTACAACCCCCTTTCTTCCAGGCTAGATGTCTCAAGTCTCTCGCTGCTCTATCACTTCATTCATGGCAAGTGCTCAGATGAACTACATTCCTTAGTACCATCAATTCTAACCTCCACAGAAAGGACCCACCATACTGCACACATTGTAGAAAACCACTCTCATTACCTTCATATTACATTGGTGAGAAGTAAGTTCCACTTGAGCAGCTTCTTCCACTGTTCTGTGGAAATAACTACCAAAAGGATGTTTCCTGATCACTATAATCTTAACCTGTTCAAGTCTACGGCTGTCATTGTCCCTACATATTTACATAAACTGTGCCTCTACCTATAACAAATTAATACCCACTATCCTAACAAAGGTGGGAATTAAGAGGTTTTATTATTAAATATATTATTCTATCTATTTTAAATGAGAATATTATTTCCTGTAAGACTTTTCCTACCATAAACAGTAGTTATATTTTATAAAAAAGGATAATTGCTGAAAAATTGTCTTCCCAAAATAAAGATGTTTTTTTTTAAATGATGAGAACTTTTCAACATCTCCTTGTAGTACTATTCACTTACCGTAATTAAGAGAAAAACAAAAGAACATCATTCCTTTTAATTATATCAATAGAGAAAAAAGTTAAATGTTACCAAAGAATATTTTTGTGCGTTAAGGTGATATCAGCTCAGAATCAGAAACCATAATGCCAAGTTTGAATTCCATTCAGTTTTTCTTATATTCATTTACAAGCAAATACTCTTGTGAAAGGCATGAATCCAGCTCTTCTCCCTCCAGCTATTGGTTAAATAGTAGGACAGACTGGGTTCTATAGCCTTTGTTGGCAACCAGTCTACCACAGAAAGAAACGGCAACCTACTATGGGAAAATCTAGTCAGTGATGAATCAAAAGAGACATAACTACCCAAGAGTGTATCATATATGGTACTTAACTGGCTAATTGTTTACTTAAATTTTTAAAAGCAGTAGTGTTCATGTGACTGGAAATTAAAGAAAAATACTGTTTAATGAAATCTTAAGCTAAAATAAATTCTGTTTTCTGACGTTGTTATGAAAAAAGTTGAAAATTTCATAAAATACATGCATTATCATATAGATTGATCAAATAGGTTTTATTTTATCACCTGTTCAGTATTTAAACATGAAAAAATCACCTGTAACTGTTATTTCAAGTTTCTTCATCTAGCATCACAAAGAAAAAGTTTACTAAAACCTGTTTATTTCCAACTCTTAATGTCATACCATATCCACAAGACCTTATTGAAATCATGGGAACATCCTCCACCTTGGATTCTGTAAACAAGAAGTAAACATTTCTTCTAATGGGTCTGTCTTTCTTGCAAGACATTCACAGTAATTGTACATCAGTTATCATTTGTCTCAGGAATTGTCCAAAAGTGACTACACTCTGTGAGCAGGATTCTCTGGCATCTAATGTCTGCTGTCAGCTGGTGTGGCACTTTATTCTTATTCACCAACCACCAAAGATTAGGAAGCAAGTGGATGGGAAGAGAATTACTTTGTTTGTCTGCCTGTGGTTATGCCCTTCTTCTGAAGAAGTTAGGTGACATCACCCTTAGGGCAAGGTTGAGAGGAGGTAGAGAGGGAAGATTTTCAGTTTGATGATAGTGATGTCCCCGCCCCTTGCACTTACAATTTTCCCCCCTAAAGACAGATCTGCTTTTTCTAAGTAACTTGGAAGAGTGGGGAAGCTGAAAAAGAGGGACTTTAACTACTCCAAACCATAAGCCTAACCCAGAAGAAAAGAGACTAGGCATTCACACTTCCTGTGCTCACCCTTCTATCTCCCTAAAACTTTCAACCCACCATCTCATTCGTGCTGAGAATGATTAAGGGACAGAAACAAAACCACCATAAAAATCTTACATAGTCTTTCACTTTATCTGCCTCAGCATTCTTTCACTTGTTCTAAGCAGGAAGTACCATTAACACATTTTCTTGTCAGTGAGTTTTAAATCAGCTAGTCTGGGGCTTTGTGGTCAGTTTTAAGGTTCAGCTTTTGTATTTGGCTAAAGGACTTGGAGATCTCTTTGACAGCATAAGGTGTTGACACCACAATTGGATTATTCTGAGCACAAACCTTCAAGCTGAAGAATCCTCTCAAGTCTTGCAAGCACAGTAATACAGTTGGTATTGCTACTTGCCAGCCTCTAATCTACCCCCTCAAAGCTGCCCAAAGACAGGGAACAGTTCCAATTCAAAGTGTTGTCCATTAGACTTTGAGTACATTGACCTTTCCCGCAAGCAGACCATATAAGAAACGAGGAAGATGCAAACATCAAAGTCACTTCTGCAGACCTTAACCTTTCAACTGCCAAGTGCAATTTCTGAAATTCTTGCCTCTATTTTGGTAGTCATTTGTTAGGTTTTGGGGACACTAACTCTTAAATCTATTTAGTTTTTATGAGCTTAGGACCTGTTCTTTACCAAGATTTTCTATTTATTTAGTTGAGAATTTTGTTTACAGCCTGTAACTTTCTGAAAATTTTCAGAAGGATCATTAAAAAGATTGGTGAAGTTTACTCAGTAAAACAAAAGTTTACTGATGAATAAAATTAATATTACCTTTCTTAGACCTTAGGCCTAATCTGAAATTTATATATATACATATATATATATATATATATATGTGTGTGACAATAAAGATATTCTTTGTTTATTTTTATGCTTTATATTTAGTTGATATATGGAAGCATAAGAAATTGTATTTGAAAATGCAAACTTTTCACCAACTCCTGCAGCCTTCATCAGTAGATTAAAATCGGAGTGATTTATTTAATCCCTGATAAGCAGCTTAATCTTTACAGAATTTGAAATTTGGAAATAGATTTTTAACATTTTATTCTAATTTGTTTACTATAGATACATAGCATTTAAAATTTTGTATTTTAATAGGAGAATGTGCTCAGTAACACAGACAATGTTTATATAACAGTGTGATCACACACACACACACACACACATATCTATCTATATATATATATATATATATATATATATATATATATATATGTCTATGCACTGTCTCTCTCTCTCTCTCTCTATATATATATATATATATATATATATATATATATATAAAAGCAGCTCTTAAAAAGAGCCTGCTATATATGCACACTAGAAAGAAAAGTGCTCAGCACCATACATACTGGTAGAGATTTTCTAAACAAAGAATCAAAATGATTCTTTGTTTATATATATATATATATATAAATAACAGGGTTTGCCTGGCTCTTTAGGTTCGTAGTTAGATTTGCTCTACTTAGTGTATTGAGCACTTTGCTTAGTTATTTTTATTTTACTCATGTCGGAGGTTTTTTTTTCTTTGTACTCCGAGCTTGGATTCTCGTTGATTGTTTTCACCTGAATTACATATTCTTAGTTCTTTCTTTTTTTATTCCTTATTTTTCCTTCGGTATTGATTTGTTCATTTACAAGCCAATACACCTAAAGTTTTTCCGGACGAGTATACTTACTTATATTTCTAAGATTATTATTATATAATAAAGTATAAATCAGATAGATTGGAAAATTGTATTTTGATTATTTTCTTCATTTCTATCAAAATCCTAACTGATGTCAAAACTGAAAAATATTTAGTATTTAATATACTTATTTTTGGTCTAGTTAAATGAAGATATTAAAAAAAAAAGAAAAAACTGGTTTATAACTTGAATGTAATCTTTTGTATCTCTTTTAAACGTAAGCTCATCAGGAAAGGCATGAGTCGATTTCTTCCTGTGATCTATCCTATGACCAATCATTGATATTATAGGAAAGTATGAGTACACTTGGGCAATCATTTTTTTATATTAATCCATGCAATTATATAAAAATGATGTTGGATAAATATTATCAAATTTTCTCTTTTTGTTTATTTATTTTATTTGATAATAAACTGAATTCTGTCTGATTTGTTTTTATTTCTCTGTTTAAAAAAATCACTTAAATCAAATGTGGTGAACAGTATATTAAATCCAATTTCTAGATATTTCCAATGGTCTTCACTTGCAAGTCATTTTTTACTGACAGTTTTGTCCAACCATTCTGGTGGCAACAATAAAGCACCAATCACCATGATAATACAGGGCATATACTTTTACAGATATTGAGGGTGTTTCCTCACACCAAAACAAGGACAAAAATCCATATAAACATATGTTCACAAATCCTTCGTTTATCAGTTAAGTTTAAAGATTACAGTAGACACTGTTAAATATGCAATTCAAGATACTATCCCAAAATACTTTGACAAACTTTGGGAGTGGGTTCCTGATTCTGCTATAAATTTTCTGCAGGCTTAATAACTCAAAACGAAGGATTTGCGGACATATATTTATATGGACTTTTGTCCTTATTTTGGTGTGGGCAACCTTCCCCCAAATTTTGTAAAAGTGTTTTCAATACACCCTGTATATTTCACTGGTGTATCGTTAAACCACACAAAAAGTTGCCTGTCAGCCAATTGAGAGTAAAATGATTATCATTCTGCTTTTAGTGTTTCTATGAATCTTCAGTATTTTTAGCCAACACACTTCACTAAATGATCAACCCAGCAATCAGGTACCAGATTGTTAAACAGCAGATTTTTGTAATTTTTATTTATTCTAGTCATGAAGAATAAGTACTTGAAAACCCATGTTATATACTTTGATAAACTTTTACAAGTCCAAATTAATTTTCAACTAATTTGCACCTTTGCAGTTAGGTTTAACCCAAACTAAATTTAGAATTCAGTCATTGGCAACATCCTTTTCTTTAGTTCCGTCTCCTAATTACATAGAAAGTAAAAGAATTTCTAAGAGTTATCATTTAATTCTAATGTCTGTTAGTATTTTACTTCCTTGCTTGTAAGTACTGCCAGAAGTGTAGTTGTGGCTGGTATCTAAAACAAAATTAATCACTTGAGAAATCAAAAAAAAGAAAAAACACTAGCAGAAGAGAGGGGAGACCTATTTTTTCCTCTACCTCCTTGATAGTTAAATGAGACTGAATTACTAATACTTTGTGAGAGGAACAATTCCAGTAAAAGAGAAACTATCATGCCTACTTGATCTCTTTAAAGTTTCAGAGTCATGTGTATTTGATTTTTTCTAATGATATACCAATTTATAACAGACTAAATTCAATTAACTCCTGACTGTTTGATTTTGATTAAAAGATATGTTCACCCAAGTGTTAGACATTTTGATTGAATGTATAACTGGCTGGTGATTTGTAACATGTGATATGTATTGGTTGAAGAAATGGGATATATTGCTTCATATGATAATATAAAAATGTGTTGACTTGGTAATATGAGAAGACAATATTTAGTGCAAATCTACATTTATTTTATACCACAAAATTTGTTTCTCCCACTGTATACACTTATATATCTTTATACACACTCACTGAGCTAGTGTGTCTTTCTCCTTTTTCTCTCTCTCTCTCTCTTCCTATATAATCATATATATATATATATATATATATATATATATATATATATATATAAGCTATGCGTAATCAGCAGGACAGACTGGATGGCAACTGGTCTAGGAGAAGGACAACTCTGAATTCAAAATCTGCAGAAGGTTGTTTGGGGACCTTGTGGAATATAGTGCACCAAGTCTCTGTATTCAGCCCTTGAAAAAGTATGGTTGGTTCTGCACAAAGCCTTCACCACTATAATCAAATCTCATGTGCTGGTGTCTAGCTGTCAGTTCCTAGAAACTGATCTGCTTAACCCTGATATGTCAAATTCAACAAGAGAGTCCACCATATATATATATATATATATATATATATATATATATATATATAAAGTTGAAATGATGATTCCTCTTGCTGTTGTGACCTCCTGATACAGTTTTCCTCTGTATTGTTCGCTCATTTTTAAACTTATTCACCATTCTCTTGATAGTTTTTGAATGGACTTTGAAGATGGAAGCCAGAGTATGAATGCTGTTACCATTACTGAAGGCCTGAATGATCTTTTTCCTCTCACCATTACTCAGTTGGGAAAACAGTGAGGCTGACACAAAATGATTTTAACCTGTTCTTTTTCTAGCTGAATATCTCAAAGGTTTTTTCAGTGATTCTTACAACAAATGGTGTCAAAATGGCTAGACATCTTAGCTGAAAACCTGGAAAGAAGAAACTCAATTACTTTCGTGGTTTTTAAGACATTAAATATTTTGTAGGATGGACACTTATCTCATGCTGTTACATAGTTTAGACAATTTTTCTGTTACATCCTGTATATATAGAGGTATGGTGTAATAATGGATGGGGGCTTGGATTGAGAAATTGAAGAACTGAATTCGGATTCCAGTTCATGATATTCACTTACATGCTAATAATATTGGGAAAGGTATGACTCCATCTCTTCTCCCCCCAGCTATGGGTAAATAGATGAACAGATTGCGTCCTATAGACTTGGTTGGTAACTGGTCTAGGAAAAAGGATAATTTTGAATTCAAAACTTAATGAAGGGCATTTGGGGGCCTTGCTGATCACTATGTACACCAATTCTTTGTATTTGTCTTTTCAAAATGTGTGGTCAGAGCTATAAAAGCCTTCACCACTATATTCAAATTATGTGTGCAGGTGGTCTGACTGTTCTGAGAACTGACCTGCTGGGTCTTCAAACATCAAAAAATGACAAGAGAGTCCCCCCTACACACACACACACACACACACACACAGATATGTATATAAAACATTTTGGAAAAACGTTTCTGATTATCCAGTGTCATGAAAAAAGTTTATTTTACAAGAAATAAAATTCACATTCAAAAAATGAAATGTGACTCTCTCTCTCACTTTCTCTTTCTCTAGAGTGTATGTAAATATAAAAGTGGACACAACACCCAGCGGCAACAGTCTGTTTCATGCTTAAACACAATCATCAGGGATTTTCACATAGTTTTTGCCTACAATTATACCATGAGGATTATATGGTTCAGTAATTTTTAATGTCATTTGAATTCACACACACTCATATATATATTTATATATACATATATATATATATATGTCCAAGTACAGGATTGGTACACATAAAAAAATAAAATTCCAATAACCAAACACTATTCTTAAAAGAGTGCTCAATACTGAGTAGAACTAATAATATTTATTCAAATTTATAACATATGAATGTTATAAGATCACTACAAGCATTGCATGTATATGTTATAAATTTGAATAAATATTACATGGTGGACTCTCCCTTCATATTTGATGTATGAGTGCCAACCAGCACACATGATCTGATTATAGTGGTGAAGGATTTGTGCAGAACTAACCACGCCTTTTGAAGGGCCAAATACAGAGACCTGGTGCACTAAGTGCCACAAGGTCCCCAAACAACCTTCCGCAGGTTTTGAATCCAGAGTTGTCCTTCTCCTAGACAAGTTGCTATCCAAGGCTATAGAACCCAGTCTGTCCTGCTATTTACTCATAGCTGGGAGGGGAGAAGAGGATTATTACCTTTCCCAAGTGAAGTGAATGTAATGGATTCAAATATATATATTCCTTTGGATCTTGTCAGTACAATTGAGAGGGGGACCATATAGTCTGTGCAAGGCACATACTCCATATACCATCATGCACACCTGCACACTAGAGAGATCACTCCTTTCTCATGACCAAAGGACATGATTTTTATATTATATTTGATACAATAATGTGTGTGTTTTTAAATTATCTGTATGTAAAGATATTTACATACACACATTTAAATATAAGATACTATCACAAAGTTCAAGGAATTTGACATGGGGTGTTGTTTGTAAATTGGTTTTTAAAGGGTAGAGGAAGTGTACATTGTTTGCTCAAGATACTTAGATTCACTGATCATTATAAGTACTTTATATATATATATATAATGTTTTATGGTATCCTATATTTATGGGTAAAAGTGCTCACTATCAGGGATAGAGTGTATATATATATATATGAGTGGGCATTGTGGTCAAAACCGAATGGTGATAGTCTGTTGGTGCTTGGTTGAAAAATTATCATTTTTCATTTTTTCAGCATGTTTGGGTAGCACATACACAGTTACTTTCATTTAGTAAAAATTGTTGTTTGCAAAATCACAAAAACAAGTGAAAAGTGCTTGAAATCTAGCAGCTTTCATTATGTTTGGTTGAAGATTGCATTTAAGCATGAAACAAACTGCTACCATTCATTGCTGACCTCAGTTTTCACTCTTTTTTATCTCTCTCTCTCTCTCTCTGTCTCTCTCTCTCTCTCTCTCTCTATATATATATATATATATATATATATATATATATAATCATATTGCACATATAGAGCTGGTGTTAATAAAACAGTGCTCAATGTAATAAAACAGAGCTAATTAAGTATATATTAATAAATATATACATTATCCCTTAATGATAGCACCTGAAGATTGTATTATGCATGAAACTCCAAGTTGTGCTATTGATGAGAGATAATATGCATATTTATTATATGTATATATGTGTGTGTGTGTGTGTGTATGTCAACCACAGGCATAAAGGAGGATATCTTGATCCCAACACTCAACAGACAAAATTACCACCCAGTTCACCTTTAATTCCCTCCTGAGAAATGCAGACTTGAGACATTCATACACCTCTTATGTATGCAGCCACACATACCATTCTTCCATTTGGCTATCTTATTATTTCCTCTTATTAGGTGATATTGGCATGTTCTGCTCTTGAGCTGGGCAACATTTCTACCCATTGCAATTACTTGCTGCCCATCTGCTAAGAAACCAATGGGCAAGCTCTTTGCTTTGTCATCATCATATGTTTAATGCAGTGCTAATTGACACAGACTGTCTACTCATAAATATGCATTAGTGTGCAATACTGATTCATAACTGTAATTTACCGAATCACTGATGAACTTAGTCTCTTCAAGACATTCAAATCTCTCCCTTACCATGTATTTTTTTTTTTATAACCTTAATTTTTTTTATCTGAGACAGAAAAAAAAAACTGTCATCTCAGCAAAAAATTCACTATATTTTTCTTTCTTCCTTCAAGATGTTAACTTGAAGCATCTTGAAGGTGTGTCCTGTCAGTAGATATTGAGTAAATTAAGTTTGCAGGTTGCCTGACATGATTTAAAGCATTATTCTGATTTTTTTAATTTTTTTTTTTTTTCAAAATTCTGGTTGACAATGGCATGAAAATTGTCAGTTTTGAAAGATGATGGCTATGGGTTAAAATTTGGGGTGAAAAGACATGGACAACTTGGAAGTTTATCCATGGAAGCTAAATAAGAATATAGGGAAAGTTTTGCATATTGTAATATTGTTCTCAGGCCCAACACTGTTCTAAGAATTCTGAAGATAAAATAGTCACTAAATAGTGTAAATAATTACAATATCTCATCTCATAAATATAGACAGATACTAAGATACAATTTTTCATCTTTGTGAATTTGTGAGATTATTTTATAAATTTTTTGTGTGAATATTTCATATGGGTTATTTTTTTTTCCTTACAGATTCTATGAGTTTGAATCAAAAAAAAATTTCCGTTTTTGTTTATCAATTTTGTTTACTGCGTTTTATTCAATTATATGGGGTGTTATCCCAAAATTGTTCTAACTTTTTAACTTCCTGTAACTTCTTGATTTTTTTATTTTCATACCCATCCATTTAAATAAATAATATTTAATTTAAACTATTAATCTTCTTTGTAAGTCATTAAACATTAATATTTCTAAATTTTAACCATTAATCTTGTTTGCAAGTCAGTAAACACTTATTGTCATTTAAAGAGTGAGTACATTTTGCTGGTGGGGAAAGAAACCCTGTATATTCACCATTATTTGTAATGACTTGTTACCACTTAGGCAACTTTTCGATATATTTTGTGTAAAACTCTGCAATTTTGATGCAAAAAAGTTTTCAATGAACTATTGGATCTGATTTTCATTATAAAAAGATTTCTTAATCAAAGTGTTTTGTACTGATTGAAAAAGATAATAATTGTTGCAAGGTTAGATGAATATAGAGGCTGAGATAGAACAGATCAACTGAGTTCCAAAATCTTTTTGTCTGTTATTCTTGTACTGTGGCCTTGCATTGTCATTGAAGACAATAACAGTTTTCCTATTGATCACTGCAGGAGCTTTTCAACCAAATGTCTATAGGCACATTTTAGCTACTGGATGTAAAAATGTGTGTTTAGTGTTTTTAGAACACTAAATGAATAATACTACAATGATCGTACCACACCAACAATATTACTTTTCTTCCATGGCGCTCATCTTTTGGGATCAGTTCTGGAAGTTTATCTTTGTCACTTAACTGCTTTTGTGTCGAACATTGTTTTAAGTTAGTGTTTGCCAAATTTATTCTGAACTGTCATGTATGATTAGTAATTAGGATTATACATTTGTGATTACAACTGACATCCAGACACAAAAATTACTTATGACTCAATCCAATATAGCAGAGGTGTACATAATATAGTGGTTATTGGTACAGAAAGTGAAATTATCATGCTGAGTTAAAATTTCAGCTGTGTTCATTGCATTCGCTTTATAAAGGGTGTGTCAGAAATACCTTCCACATAATGGTAAGACATTAGTGTCAATGATGTCTTCATCTAGCTCGCGTCTTAACATTATATGGGAGGTTTTTCTGGCACATCCTGAATTATTGGTTCTTGAGCAGGCTTCCCACTACCATGACATGTCTTTCCACTGGCTTTTCTCTAAATATTTTCATTGCAATTATTTCAATAAGCTTTTTTCCTTGGTACCTTGACTGCAAGAATTTAAATGTGATACTAGATTGGCAACTAAGTTTTATTGTTTAGATATCTAGATACAACTGTAATTTTTATTCTAATAGTTTCTTTTCTTGCACTTCTTGCCTGAGTAACTTTTTTCTGGTTTCTTGCATCCCTATCACCTACAATCTTCAAAAATTTAAATGCAATATCAATCACCATCTTCAGTCTTCCTGAATCCTGTTCTTTTATTGTGATTTCTTTTCTCTAATGTTTTCTCATTTTCCTTTGCATCTTAATGACATTATCACCTCGAAAAGTGAAATGATTAAAAACAAGTACTAATACCCTTGAGAAATTTATGAACTAATTCCTTTTAAGTTTTCTAAACTTGGTTGGCAACCAGTCTAGAAGAAGGACAACACTAAATTCAAAAGCAGCACCTCATATGGTGAGGCTGTGACCCTATTTTTTCCAGGGGAGTCAAATGGCAATAAGTTGAAGCCAAGGCAAGGCACAATGTGACTTCATATATTTATTGGTCATACAGCCTGATCTTCTCTATTAATTAATGAGATATTCTGTTGTTAATGTAAAAGGACATAGATTTAATTCCAATTAATGAACATGATTTGTTTTACCATAACAATAGTATATCCCATTATTAATTAGCAAGAACAGGTGACTTATTGATTACTTTTCATTTATTTGGTTTAGTGATTGTTTCTTTGAATATTCTTTTAATGATTTAAAATGCAGAACTTTTTCTTACATTCAGCAATAATTTATTGTGTACATGAAAAATCTTAGATTCTCTACAGAAAATATAAGCAGTGCAACTGCAAAAGTAATATGTCATAGGCTTTTGACCATACAGGTAAACTAGTATGTGTCTGTGGAGATGTATACACATCTGTCTGTATGTATGTATGTATGTATGTATGTATGTCTGTCTGTCTGTCTGTCTGTCTGTCTGTCTCTCTCTCTCTCTCTCTCTCTCTATATATATATATATATATATATATATATATATATAGCTTTAAGGTATGCTATATTTATGAGTTAATAATATATATATATATATATATATATATATATATATATATATATATATATATATATATATAGTTTATGAAAAAATAGGTAATCCGTATGGGTAAACCTAAGGAGGATAAAATCCAGAGAGCTCAATGTAAATCCAGAGCAAATAATTTGAATAAAAACAGACCACTTTAAGGTTCCATGTAATAAATTATTTCAACATAGCCCTTTTAAAAGGACTGTGGATCATCAGACTTTACTTCCAAACAAAAAAAAGAAAAGAAAATTTTCTTTTCATCTTTTGTTTGGAAGTAAAGTCTGATGATCCACAGTCCTTTTAAAAGGGCTATGTTGAAATAATTTATTACATGGAACCTTAAAGTGGTCTGTTTTTATTTAATATATATATATAATATATATATAATATATATATATAATATATATATATATATATAATATATATATGACAATTTCTGTTTGTCTAAATCAATTTGCCACCTAAACTTGTAAACCAGTATTGATGAAACTTTGTATACCTGTTAAACTAACATCCAGTTTGTTACTAGGCTAATTGTTTTTTTATAAAAATCTATAATGCCACTGCTAGAGCCCCTAGATCACAGCTCACTGCCAGGTCTATGTGAAATGCTGTTTACACGTGTTTAATCAAGGGAGATAATCTTTCTTTGAATACAATCTCTGTGGTGTGTGTTTACATTGCAAAAAAATTCATTTGTTCCAAATTTCGCCATGTACATCATTAAATTTGCAATACAAAGAAATTGGCTCAATCCATTTTGTCATCAAACATAAAATAACATTTAAATTGAGCTTATTTGTGAATAGAAACTACTCTTGAAAAGGCATTTTGTGGTTTTTGTCTGTGGGCAATTTTGTGCTATATACTGCAGTATAAAAAAATAGACTTCCTTCGTAAAAAATCCAAGTGTCATTAATTGGCATGAGTCATGTACCCTTCCCCATTAAGCTTTACTTTTAATCACAGTGGTTTAATTAGATGATGTCAAATCATGACAGAAAGTGAAACTGAAATCAAAAACAATAATGAATTATTTTTTTTAAACTTTTCACTCCATTTAATATTGAAATCTATATATAAAATCTATCAGTTGGGCAGATATATTTTCTCTAACAAGGCAAATGTGGCATATCCTGTGCTTTTAGAATCAATGAGCAGCATCCAATATTGGCGAGTCTAGCTGTTTATCTTGAAAATGGCCAATGTCTATATTTCATAGAAGATACTGCTCGAAATGTATTTAAGAATACACCAGAAACACCTTGACAGCTTTCTTCAAATTATTCGAAAGTGACATGTTTGCCTGAACACTGTTATATGTTGAGGTTTCTGTCTACTACACCTGGGTATGCAATAGATGGAGCAGGCACAAGAAAGAAGCACAAATTGAGATCTGGAAAGAGAATGCTGACTTCAGAAGTGGGACCATTGGGCAGGTGTGCACTGTGTACCCCAATCAGCAGGAGTGCTTCTTTCTGTGTCTGCTGCTGCACACTGTCAGAGTTTCTACATCATTTAGAGACCTGCAAAGATATAATGGAGAAGTCTATAGAGCAGGCTGCACCAAACATGGACTACTAGAAGATGATACCCACTGGGACCAGACAGTGGAGGAAGCAAGTCAGAAGAGCAACAAATCAACTGTGCCAGCTATTTTTCATCAGCATGGCAGATGACATCCTACAAAGTATTCAAAGGCAAACCTCAGTAGTCACGTTCAATGATGCCATTTACAATGAGGCATTAGTTGACCTAGACACTCTAGTGCAAACTATGGGAGGCCAAGGAATTGCCACATTTGGCATACCTCAACTTAAACAGGCAGCAAACAATTTTTTCAAGATCAGCTATGACACTAAGGAAATGACAGTGTATATAGCTAATAACAAACAAACTGATGGAGGACCAACTGGGTGTTTATAACACGATTATTTCGAGCATTGAAGGTGAAAGAGGAGATCTATTTTTTCTTTAATGCCCCATGTGGAACTAGAAAGACATTTATTATCAACTTATTTTTAGCTAAACTGCACCAAATGAAACATATTCCACTAGCAGAGGCATCAAGTGGAATAGCTGCAACCCTGCTAAGTGGTGTCTGCACAGCTCGTTCATGCTTCAAACTCCCTTTGGACCTGTCCCAGAAAGAGAATGCAACCTGCAACATGGTTCTATAGAAGGCAAACTCTTCAAAAATAGCTAATTGATCATCTGGGATGAGGCAACAATGAGCCATACATGGCACTTCAGGATCTTAGACACAAAATACAGCACATGAGATATATAACAGTCTTGTTTGCAGGAGACTTTAGACAAACTGTGTTGTGATAATAACAACAAAGATGAGGACAATACTCTACATCTAAATGCAAGTAGTATCAAGTTAAAATATTCTCTCATAAATATATATATATATAGGCATATATTTATGCCTATCAGTTCCTTACTCTTTGAACATCCTATATATATATATATATATATATATATATATAAAAAGGGATATTCAAAGAGTAAGGAACTGATAGGCATAAATTGACTGGAATTTTTATGGTGTTTTAATTATTTCAGGGTTATTTAAATATTTTATATCTAACATAGTTTTTGTCTTTATTTTTTTCCTTTTCATTAAGATTGGAACATCGGTTAATGTGATTCAAGGAGGGGATTTTTGCAGTGAATTCATGGGAATTTTCTATTAAAAAATAAATAAAATAAAACCCTGCAGATGAGGCAGAAGGATTACAAAGCCTGAACAAGCAACTAAAAAGAGAAAATGCTCTGAATCCTCTGAAATCTGAAACATCTGAATCCAACAAGATTAAATCACGCTCTCTAAATTAAAACTGAACCAGCTGAAAAAAAAGGTAAAATAAAAACAGTTTCTTGTAACTTATACAGGGATAAAATGTAACCTTCAACTACTGCCCCAACCTTAAAATCTTTCTAAGCATTCTTATTGTTTAACAGTTTATATTCATTTAGAAAAGAAGGAAACTGAATCAAACCAATGCATTTCCAATTTGTTCTGCTTATAATTTGTCTCCTTTATTATACAACGGTATTATTTGATCCATAATCAGTGTACATTGCCACAAAATAAGTTTTTTGTTCTGTTTGTTTTTTGGGTTTTTTTTTTTTTTTTTTTTTTTACGAACTTGGCATGTCTTACTTCATTTTCCTGGATCAGTCTGAGATGTCAAAGATGGATTAAGAGCCTGGGAGTGCCATTTGATGTATTTCTTTACCAACTCTAAACCCAACAGAATCCAAAGAAAGTTATAAAGCCCAATAGAAGTGAACTGGGAGTTAATCCCCAACAGTGTCCCTTAATCAATGAGCAGATAATTGAAATGGAAGAGAATAGTTGCTTCATTACAGTCAGGCAAAACTAATCACATCATCTAAAGTGGATTATCTTCTCATGCAGCAAATGGACAGAGATGAATTTGACACAGAGTTCACCTAAGTGGGACAAAGGTCATTTTTGATAGAAACCTTCTGTACATGGGGAAGCTCAAAACATCTTTTCAGAGTATATTGCAATTAGCTCAAATCACTAGTTTGAATATTTAATAAAACTACCATTTCTAGTACTATTTATAATCTTCTACTTCATATTTTTTTAATGCTATGTTATTCCAGGATGTGTAGATGATCATGGCTTTCCATTTCTTTTTTTTTTATTATCTGTGAATTGCCATGATTTCTTGAGAAAGATATAGATGTGGTTTCCTGTTGCTTCATCCATAGTTTTAAATTCATAGTAATTATCGTCCTAGACTAGCTAGAGAGCCCAGTCTACCTGATATTTAAACCATAGCTGGGGGATAGAAGAGACAGATTCAAACCTTTCCCAAAGGCATTAGTGCAAAAATGAATACAAGGGACAAGACCAGAAATAGAATTCTGCTCACCAATTCTTTTTTCCACAATGATAACCTTTCTTCTCATATGCGCCATGGTATGGGTGATCAAAGTTCTCCACAATTTCCTGTCTTTTATAGACCTTAATAAACTTTATTGTTTTGTTATCTCTCATAATCCCTGTTCTGACAACCTTTTACAAAAGTTCACTCTTCTTCTTCTATGTGCCATGTTCACTTCACAACATGGGTGATCATGGCTCTCCACAACTTGCTGTCCTTTGTAGCTCTTAATAAATTTTGTCATTTTTGCTATCTCTCCTAATACTTTTTCTGACAACCATTTACAGGAAAGTTTTCTTTGTCGATTATTTTTTTTTTTGTTCAATATTAAAATGGACTTCCAAAATATATTTAAGACAAAAGAAATTAAGATATTTCTTTAGCATGCACAGTATATTTTATCTTGCAAAATATTCTTTTCCAAAATTACCCAGTAATTTTTAAAAAATTTCTGCAGTGAAAGAGAGAAACTGGTGGGTTGAAAAGGAGAGAATGTCCATTTCTCGTTTAACACATGGGAGAAAAATGTGACAGATAAGTCTGAAGACCAGGGGGCTTGCCTTGATTGGTTGACAAGTTGGTTGCTATAGCAGCAGTTACATAATTAATTGCTAAACTCGGCAAGTCTCAGCTGCCATGCCAATCTCAAAAACTATGCTCTTTTACCTTTTATCTAATCTTGTCATTTTGTCTTGTGAAACTTTCTCCATGAATGCCGGCGCCATAACCCGGTTGGGAGTTGACTATTGGTACCCCATCTATTTCGGCTTATTAGCCAGATACGCAAGGAACGTGCATTTCCACTGATGTTTGCACTTTGAAACCTTAGAAATTTGTCTCGTCTTCACTGATTAGGTGATGCTTCATGCAAATATGTGCAAAAGATTCTTGTAACTTGAAAATTGCGATCAACTCTAAAGACAAAACCTTTTGGCAATAGACACACAAGTTCAATTAACCTGTCAACAATTCCTTTTTGATTAACTAATCAATTTGATAGATATTCCCTACTTTTTCACTTAAGGACTGAATATCATATAAAATAGACTTCAAATAGCCATGCTAACACACACACACACACACATATATAGATATGGGGATACAGAAGTAGGTATACAGTAATGAAAAACAAAACTTAGAACATATTGTATTGATTATACAAACATATCAATAATAAGCATGTGTTCACACTGTTTGACCCATCATTCACATATCCTATTTACCTGCAAAACATTTATTATTATTAAAAAGTAAAAATTACAATAAAAATTATGAAAATAAGAATATAGACAATGATTTTAATTAATTCTCGTATTAAACTAGAACCACTATTATAATACTAGTAATACTGATGTGTCTTCCGGCAGGTACATTTTCTTTAATAAGTTTCCTTGAGTATGCAGGCCAATAGCCAAAATAAATACTGTTTAAAAAAAATTAAAAATCAGAGCATCTACTTAAAAACCAGTATCCACTAAGAATAATGTTTCAAGTGATATATATATATATATATATATATATATATATATATGAATTAAAAAGACAAAAAGAAAAACTGTTCTTAACCAAAACACATTTTTTTCATCCTCTGAAGGACTTTATCAAGACAAATGTAAAGGTTTATTTTGTTATGCATGTTTATATACAAAAGCAAGGATGTCATTAGTTTATCAAGGCTTTTAAATTTGAAAACGTTCATGTATATTTATCAGGTGGTTTAAAGGTCAGTCAAAACATGTAAAGGCCACAGAGTGGCATAATTCAAAACCTGGTATTTATTTTATATATATATATATATATATATAATAAAGATGATTAAAATAAGAAAAACGGCAGACAATTGCTGAAAACTCCTGATGAGTAAGTAAATTAAACAATTACAAAAATGTTAGTCGAAAAAACTCTGGAGTCAAGATGCTGAATGTAACATAAATCAGCTAAGTAATGAATTTTATTTGTATTAATCATATATATATATATATATATATATATGATGAAATATAGTTTTAAGGTATGCTTTATTTATGAGTTAAAGTGCTCAATATCAGAGATAGAGCATATGTAAATATAAAAGTGAACAGTGAAATCAACACCCAGAGGTAACAGTCTGTTTCATGCTAAATTCAATCATCAGGCCATGCACACATGGCCTGATGATTGCTTTTAGCATGAAATGTGTCCACTTTTATATATAAGGAGCTTGCAAAATAAATACTTTTTCTCTTCATTAAGCTATAGACATATTGATATACCTACATATATACCATATTTCTAGTGTTGCAGCTATTTTTGTGCTTTGGTATACTTATATAAATGCCATCAAATTCAGTTATCAAAAAAATATTTATCATATGCTAACAAGTACAGTGTAACCCGGATATAAGAGAGTTGTTGGGACTAGAGAAGAAGTCTCTTATATCCGGGTTTGGTCTATTGTGTTTACATTAACACAGGCTCTAATTTGGGACCAGAGAAAATCTCTTATATCCGGGTTTCTCTTATATCCGGGTTATATTGTATACCATTTCTCAGCTTGTGTATGTGTGTATATATGTATATGCTTATTTGATGTTAAAGACTGAAGGAGAAATACTGTAATATCGTTTTCTTACTTTTTCATTATTAAGTTAACCATTTTACATGAGATGTGCTTCACACTCTATGATTACAAACCTTAACACATTTATCTCCCCTAAGTGTTACGTGACGGATTATCTCAAACTTATATAAATCAAGTTTAAATATTATGACTCAGATTTGTTCATAATAGAAAACCTATTGTATAGATTTTTCTCCCACAACAAATTTATCAATATAAAATCATGTATCATTGCAATATTGATTTTTTTTTTATAAATATTTCAAATAAGAAAATAAGAAAAAGTTTTAAAAAATGTGGTTGGAAATTGTCATGATTACAAGTTCAAAATCCACCAGTGGCTGATGACTTGTTTATCCATATGATGTATGGCAGTGCATTAAATTAAAATTGATTTGTAGAAAAATAATTATATAAAATTGATTATGCAGCCTTTTGTGACACACACTGCATGGCATTCAAATGTTTGAATATAGTCTGACTAAAGAAATCATGGTGTGAACCATTCAATTCCCAATAGATTATCACTTCTCACTTTAAACAAATAGTTGGGTTATTTGATTAAACATGGATGCCAATATCTTCAGCTAGATGAATAGATGGACTGCACATGGTTTATACAGATGGGATTTTTGTTTCTGGTAATATTCAATCAAATGACGAGAAATGATTCTATAAATTTGGTTTTGTTTAATTAATTTTCAGAATTTAAAGATTTTTTTTTGTCTGTCTATCTCTATAAATACATATGTTGAGGATATGCACTTTTGTAAACCTTGGAAACAAACTCTGTTTTGTTTCTTGAAGGTGACAACTTCAGTTATCTCAAGTCAATGAAGAATGAACAATTGAAAGAAAAAAAAAGATGATTGAAAAATGTTTTCTTTATTTCATTTTGCAGATTAATTTCTGATAAGATTATTCTTTTTTTTATATATTTTTACTGTATTTGAGGATTTCTTTATCTGTGAATTTTTTTATTGTATTTTCTATCTGCTTGCATAACAGTTTTTTTTATTGATTTTTGTTGGTTATTTTTTGTAACACCTTGTCAATACTGAAGTAGGTTTAAAATTAAGAACATATAACATTTTTTTAAATGTCTGCATGTTCTTTGTTTTTTAATTTCTCTTTTTCTTAGTCTCCCATTTATTTCTTGATTCTTATTTCTTTTTTTTGTTTTCTGTAAAACTGTTAATTACTCACTGCCTTTCTTATCCACTCTGTCTCCTCCCAAGTCTTCATTTCACCTTTCACTACACACATATTTTATACACACACATATATATATATATATATATATATATATATATATATATATATATATATATATAATGTCTTGCTTTTATCTTCAATTCAATTTGGCTCTAATGGATGATTATCTTGTAACACTTGGCTGACAGACAATAATTCCAACAAAGCTTGGACTCTCTAAATTTTTTTTTTCCTCCACATTTTACTGGAAGTGTTCTGCACTTTATCAACAAATATGGCCACCACATTACTTTTCTATTTTATTGCAAATATTATTACAGGTCTTAACAGATTTATTAGCAGACATTATTTTTATTGTGTTGCATTAGTCCATCAGAGAGAAATTACACATATGATAGCTATATATTTTTCTGTAACTAATGTTTGCCCTAAATCCTGACACTGACAATGCTTATTTTCAGCATTTTCAATGTACAATAACATCACCATTTGGTCAAAGATCAGATCATAAATTGTAATAATTAACGCTTAACTATGAACATTTTTTCCATTATCATCAGAAATGTTTAGTTTGTTAGTTTAGAAAATGACTAGAGTTATAAAAAGAATTTGTTAAATCAGTGGGCTTCAATAAAAGCCCAAACATTGTCTTGTTCAGATAAATAAACTAATTCTTTGTGTCAATCCATTATGCAACGTTCTTCAGATAAACAATCCATAAAGCAAAAGAGAGGTCTCTGTTTTACTGAATGGAGATGGCAAACATAAAATGTGAAGAGTATCATTTGTGTATGGTTTATGTCACCACAATAAATTGAACCAGTCAGTATTTTAGCTAACTACCATTTTTATCCATTTATATTTTAAAAACTGAGATGATTTCATTATTTAAATGTGGTCTATTGTCCTCATCTTTGTTGTTATCACACCATTTCGATTGTTGTGCCTTCCAGCCTTCTTCAGGTGTATATCAATCTGGGTGACCTACAGGGAATTCTGAATTGAACCCTTTATTTAATCTATGGGGGTAAGTTGTTCTTGTTCCACTGCCCATGTTTAGGAATATCTCATCTATTTCTTATCCTTATTACTGCTCAGTTATTGCTCATCCATTTCCACTGAGTCCAAGTACATACTGCCCAGCTCAGTAATTGAACTCACAATTACTATGTCACCAAATTCAGGAACTAAAAGTAAAAACTAGGACAAAATTGATGACTATAGATTTAGGTATACTAACTCCCAACCTCCTCAAGAGGATCTGTTATCTGATTTTGGAAAGGATTTATTTAATATGGTCAATAACGTCTTTGTTGCTGTTAACACAACATTTTGGCTTTCTTCAGGTGTATATCAATTTGGATGACCTACAGGAAATTCTGAACTGAACCCTTTATGGGGGTAGAATTTTCTTGTTCCATTACCCATGTTTAGGGATATCTCATCTAGTTCTTATTTTTAGTACTGTTCATTTAATGCTCACCTGTTTCTACTGAGTCCATGTATACACTGCTCAGCCCAGGTATTGAACTCACAATTACTGCCACCAAATTTTCAAACCAATGATTTAATCTATTAGGGAGCATAGCGAGCATAGAATGAAAACAATCTACCCTCTTCCCAATTAAATAAAGGGTTCTGCTCAAAATTCCCTATAGACTATAAGGATTGACATACACCGGATGAAAGCTTTTAATTTATTTATTCTAAATTTGAAGAAGGCTGTAGAATGCATCTGTCAAAACATTATGATAACAATACCAGCCACATTGAGATTTCATTTTTCTGAACAAGACTTGTAATGTTAATGAGTAATCTCGAAGTTTTATGCAATATAATTGAAAAAAAAAGCATATTTGTAGGTATTCAGTCTGAAGTATTTGACAAGAAAGCATAACAGATTTTGTTAATATTTCATTAATTATTCACCTTATTTTCAGAATAATTTGGTTAAAAATGATTTTTATTTTTGAATGTTAGGAAGTAAAATGAAAGTGTAATATATGCAAGTGTCACTGATCTGAAACACTTATCAAGCCTTCCACACATATGAAGGAGTATCATCAGACCATTGAATTGCCTCTTCCATTGATGTCAAGAATAAGTTTGAAACATGACTAGGGACAGTAATAATACAAGCTACAATGATTTTATTATCTCTCATTAAAAAGGCTGCAGTAGATGCCATACCCTTAAAACCTAAGTATCATATTTGGACCAACCGAATTGATGAAGTAACAAGGACAGAGTCTACTGCAAACATCTTCAGCTGGACTTATGATCAGATTGAAGGCAAGAGAGACAGGAAAACAACACAAAACCTACCTAGTGAGCTTGAGTAAATGGATGGCAGAACAAGGTTTAGGAGATATAACAAAAAGACAGTATTTATTAAGAGCTAGAAAAGGATAGGAAATTGTGGAGAGTCATGTTCAGCAACATCCTGAAGAGTCACAGCATGTAGAAGAACCTAATCAGAAATAATAAATGTGTTAAAATATTAGCAATCTAGAAGAAAAAAATCATTACGGCATTTAACTACAAGCTTCAAAAGAATGTAATCTCTTACACTATTTGGCCTATTTACATAAGAATTTTGTAGAATAAATGATACCTTGATCTACAAAATTATCACTTGATTGATAAATACATTGTTTCCATTATAAAAAAAAGTTAATAAAATGTTATTGGCAAAAACTAGGGTAACAGTAAGTTAGGGTTCAAGAAAATCATTATTTGCATGTAGTGTTCAAATGAGGTCAGCTTTCAGTTAGCAACTTATACATGAGTTCATGTTAAGGTAGAGTGTGGAAAATTGAGATAAAAATTGAAAATAATCCCAAATGGAGAACTGAAATCCTTTCTTTCAAAAGAAAGGTTTCAAGAAAAATATATGCTAAGATACATGTATTTTTTAAGAAGCTTTTTTAAAGTCATATTTTATCTTCTCATAAGATGCAAAAATAAAATTTATTGTCTGAAATTCTGAGAAGTTTTATTATCCTCATTCAACAAGTTGTTATTCTCAACATTGTTGAATTTTTCATTCTTCAGTGTTTCTCATATGATTTTTTTTCCTGTAAGAGAATTTTCTGTCTCTGGATAGTTGAGGATCTTAATGTCAGTGATTACTGCAGGCAGCTGATAAAATGTTTTTCTCAAAGAGCAGCTCATGTTCCAAATGAAAGAAAAAAAAAGCAATGACACTGCTTGGAAGATCTGACACTGTGACCTAGAACTACCATCAGTAGGCACTACTTTTGAACTGAATAAATTACACACCTGTAGAAGGTTGAAGACTAAAACATACTGAAAAAGCCAACAAAGTCATCTATATTTGTTCAAACTATTGGTGAACTGATGGAATTTATTATAATTAAACAAGTTTGCCTATGATGTAAAATTATTGCAATATTTTATATTTTCTAACTGCTAGGAAATTACTGATCAATTCATGCTGAACTAAAAATAATTTAAGACATAAATTGTTCCTCACTTTTTATTTTTAAGTTTAAAATAACAAAAAAATTTTATTTCTACTATATTATCAGAAGATTCTATCACACAAAGATGAACAAATTGCCTATTGTCCTATTTTTTTTTTTTCATAAAAATTGAAGTGAATTACAAAAACATATGAATATACATATCAGTTTCTGAAATTAAACATTTTCTGACCCTTTCTTTTTAAAATTTGACAAATAAGTTTTAAAATCCATTAAATAATTATGGAATTTTATTTCAACTACATTCTTCTTATGAAGTTTGTCAATGATGACCATGACGTCTGCTCCACCAAATGAGAAGAATGAGAATTGAAGGTCAAACTGAGATGTGCATTGCTG
>OZ010572.1:32446488-32474704 GCA_963932145.1 Acanthosepion lycidas
TTTCCTACACTCCTTTTATTTTTTTCACTTTTTTGTCTTCCTTGTTCTTACATCATTCTTTCTTTTACTTGCTCCCTTTCCTTCTTCTTTCTCCCTTTTTTATTGCTTGCTCCCTACCACTGATATTTTTTTAATTTTTCTCTGCCATTCTCTCTTTCCCTCTGCTTTCTGTTTTCATTTATAATTTTCCCTTCTCTTTTTTTCCCTTAGATTTGTTATTAGAAAATAAGCAAGAATGAAAGAACGTTGTCGATCTTGTGGTTAATTTGTATGATAGACTATTATCTAGTATTGGGCAATTTTCTCTTGGGAACAATTTTGTGCAAAGATCTTTCATATGCTTATCATGAATTTGCAATTAAAATCAATTACTGACACAATTTATTATTTTTATTCATCAGAGTAATGATGATAACAACATGATAGACTTATTCTTGTTTTTCATGTAAATAACATAGATGCAATAAAAACAAAATAGCTACTGGGAAAACAATTTTGCAAACAATAAGTTTTGTGTTGTGTGTGTGTGTATGTATGTATGTATGCACATATATATATATATATATATATATATATATATATATATATATATATATATATATAAATAATTAAATCTTGAAACACTATAAAACAAGCATAATATTTATGTTTTCATATAAGAAATTACACCTATGAGAATTATCTATTCCATAATATAAAACAATGTGACTTTGTATATTTATCAGTTACACAGACTGATCTCCTATACTGAGTGATATAACTATTATGACAAGGGGCCTTACTCCATGCTATGAAGCAAACATGGCAATTGTTATTATAATAATGAAATAGCAGGTTGATTGTATAGTCTTTTTCCTTTTCTTTTAGATTTCTTTAGATATTGTTTACTTTTACTGATATGAAAACAGGATTCATTTTACATACAGCAATAGAATTAATTGTATAGATAATAATCCTAGATTACTCAAGCAGAACAAATAACCAATGCAACTGTAAAATTGCTTAAATATTACACTATCTTCATTTTTGTTAACACTATGGGTAATGATAAAAATAATTTAAAAATAAGACAAGTCCGTAGTAGGCAGATTATATTTATGGTTTCAAGTTCTAATTCAGGATTGTCCCATGAGATTATTGTCTCATGGGACAAAAACAACTGGTTGTAAATTGCAGCCAACATTATTTTATGTAAATTAAAACTGAAATATAATTCAAGTTTCAGAATTTCTAAAATGAAATTAATTAAAATAAAGAGTTGGATCAACCTCTTTTGGATTTGCAAAGCCGTTCATCAGAAATAAATTGAAAAAAAAGCTTCTGAAATGCAATATAATTTATTTATTTTAGCTATAGAGAGTGTGGTAGAAATACCTCCCACATAATGGTAATAACTTAGTGGCAATGGTATCTTTATCTAACTAATGTCTTACCATTATGCGAGAGGTATTTCTGCTGCACCCTGTATCATAATAATCTCTGTAAAAAAAAAACTAAAAAAAAAAAAAAATCACTGATATATTTATATTATGGGATGATATTTGAGGCCAATAAACTGCTCTTGTGTAGATATCTGGGACTATTTTCCTTCAATTATGTTCTTTTATATTGAATAGGTAGAATTTAGAATATGAAAAGACATAATGTAAAGCTTTGATTTGGTTTATGGCATATCAACCACAATGGGTTATTTAATGCCAACAACCTTTTTTTCCTGGTAATATTTTGTTTTGTCAAAAATCTGTTTCTGGTAATATTTTTTTCTCAAAAATGTATACCTGGTAATATTTTCAAAAACGTATTGTTGGTAATTTTTTTTTTTTTTTTCAAAAATGTATTGCTGGTAATATTTTTTTTTCAAAAATATTTTTTTTTCAAAAATATATTGCTGGCACTAATTTTTGCAAAGTATTTCTGGTATTAAAACCTATTTTTATGCATTTATAATGCTTTTTACCTCAGTTTCGGTGTTAACTATTTGCTCATAGCTGGGACTATAACAGGTGCTACCACCCCTGTGTCAGGGTGAAGCTGGGAACACCAGCAATTAAGAGGTGGTTCCATGCTCCTGAAAACCTCCTGATCAGAGGCCTTGCTGTTGGACGCAGTTTATCGTCTTACCCTGGATGCGGATGTAGTTTATTGTCATACCCAGGACAGACAATGGTAGGGAAATCTAAGGGTGGTAATTCAGTGTGTGGAATTTGTTTCAAACATTAATTCATTTCCTTCCTTTATATGCCATATCTTTTCAGAAGATATAGGTAAACATGTTTCTTCACAATTTGCCATCTTTTGTTATTCTAACTTCACCAGCTATTTTTCTCCTTTTTCTGCTCGCTATTCATTCATATTCATTAATTAGGTTAATTATCTTTGAAATGAAGTTCTTTCTTAATTTTTCAATGATTGTGACTAAGATGTTAGCATTTATTTATGACTATTTTAACTTAAATGGTTCTGAAATTGGTAATTACTGATTGCAATTTCTTTTGCTAAGTATTGTTGTTTTTCTCAAAGAACTCACTTAGATTATTGTAATTTTCATATTTCTGTATCATGTCTTGCCATATATCACATTGGTTGAAATTGTCACACATGATTCTACTAGTATGAGTTGTAGTTTTATTTCCTATGTAACATTATGTCTTTTTTTTATTTCCTGTTTCTCTTGATTCAATATATCCTATGAATATTTAATTCTCCAAGCCTTCTTTCCTTATGCTTCCCAGAAATTTCAGCTGTCTCTTTCTGATTGTTTGTATAAGTTTTCTTGTAGTTCCTATTCTCCTTTAAACTTTCTTGTTACTTGCATGCTCTCTACATTACATGAATTAAATACCTGGACAGCCAGTGGTTACTTGAATTAAGTTTTCAAAGAACTCAGCAACACTCTTTGTTCACTTGACTTTCTCCCTCCCCCCGTGAACTTTGTTACCAATTTTATCCTTCTTGCAATCTGATGCAAAGTAGCAGAAAGGATTGGGATCCATGGCATGTATCTTTGTGAATAAGAATTCAGCTGATGGACAAGAAGGATCCACAAAAGGACCTCATATTGATCATATATCTTGTTGCTTGCTGGCTCCAATCCAAGCCTCACTTCCTATTCTGACTGATTCTAGGGAATTCTTTGTTAGAATGAAAAAGGAAATGAGATAAAATCATTGAAGAAAATTCGAAAAATGTAAACATAGGAAGGGCAAAACCAAAGCTGCTAAAGGTTAACTAGATTACAGAAATCTGTTTGTCAAAAGGCAGAGTATTTACGGAAACAAGATTGCTATCATTTCTCTCTTTTCATTCAACCATTAAAACTTGTATCCACTTTGCTGACCAGAACTATGAATTGCTTACACAGCTTCAAAGAGTTAGTTGTAGTTTGACTACCAATGGTCTGATTGCTAAATGGTGGTTTGATATATTTATTTGCCATCTTCAAAGGGCATAATTTTGTCAGTACTAACTAAAACAGTTGTTGTGTGTAACATTTGGAATGTGTAGATTGTGGAAAGGAATAAGCCTTCGAAGCAAAACAAAGAACATCCGTTGGAGTCAATAAAGGGAGAGAATTCATTTTATTAATAAAGCCAGAGATAGATTTTTATTTCTGGATAATATGAAAATAATCTGCGGTATCATATTAACATTTAATTAATTTGAATGACAAGAAATAAATTTGGAAATAATGAGTTATATCAAATTATTTTTATTATCATATAATTGATAGATTTTTTGAAAGCCAGGTGAGAAAATAAGAAAGCATAAAGAACAGGAAAAAAGAGCTGAGTTTAATATATGCAGTTAATTGGGAAGTCTCCCACATGTGGGATTTTCTAATTAAATTATTCTGTATCTTCCTAATTCTTGGCTAAAATAATCAAATTCTGATATAAACCAGGAAGACATTTACGACTCGTCCATGAGTTCATACTGAGATCGAACAAGACATTAGAACAATTCTAAAATCTTGATAATATAAGAAATGAACACACAATATTTTGTTAATTTTGAAAAATAAATTGATTAATGATATAATTGTTAAATATATATATACATTTTAAAATTTTCTAAAGATATGAGGGGAGAATGCTCAGTATCAGAGATAATGTATGGAAATATCGACAGTATAGGCATACAAGTCAACCCTGTATGGTGACTGTTAGTTTCATGCCTCAATTTTCACCATGCAGTGTTAATTTGTATGACAATATGAGCTAGACAATATTTTTATTTTCATTTTTTTTTTTAAATGTCTGGTTTATTATCAAATTGTCTGGCTTAATTTATATCATTTAATAAAATGTAGTCGGCATGATAAAGCCTATATATATATATATATATATATATATATATATATATATATATAAAACTGTTGAAATAAATTTATAACCGATTAAGTCTTTTTCTTATCATTTATTTAAATATATATTTAGAGAGCATATCTTTGTTTGGTTGAATAATCTAGACATGTATGTCTATTTATTTTATTTTAATCCTATGCAATTTGAAAAATAAATTAAAATTGCATGTTGAATATTTTAAAACATTAATAATAAAAAAATATAAATTAAGTTACCTCCCTTACAGTTAACAGTTAATTTTTAAATTGAGTATAACAGAGTACACTTCCTGCACATTTACAAAATAATTACAGTTGTCAGTTACATTAATTTTTTTGTCTTAGCAATTCACCCACTGAAGATGATTTTCGATGAGATACTTGGGAAAATAAAAGAAATGACCATAACTATGGCATTTTTCTTAATCAGTTTAATAACAAGGCTAAGAAATTGATCTGTGAATTTGAGAGGATTAAAATAAAATTATATATATAATATTTTTGCTTTGTTTTAGTTAATAAATCTTTTTTTCTTCTTTTCAGGTAAGTAATTTCCTATCTTCATTTCACTTGGTTAAAATGTGTGCGAATAGTAAACAAAATGTCTTACAGTATCATTTCAAAAAGGTAAGATAAATTGCCTTTTTTATTTTGTTTTGTGAGAAACCTTTCAATTTATTGGTTTTTTTCTACAAATTTTGTCAAATTGATTTGCTTAAAAGATTTTTTTTTCAGGCATATATATCTATGTGTGGACATATTTTTGTCATAGATAATTATTGATTAATCTTGCAAAACTTGTTTTATACATTTTGTCCCTTGATTACAATAAAAGAGAAGAAAAAAAAGGAGAACAAATGCCTACACAGAGAAAAAGCAAAGAAATTTACTTCTTTTTCAAACTTACAGATAATTTATTAGTATATGAAAGATATTTATATAAAATGATTCTTATCTAGGTTCTGAAGTGCAAATCATCATGAAACTGAGTCGATCTTCAATTAGTACTGTTAAATTACAATATTTTTGATACAATATTGCTTTAAGTAGCTATTGAGACATTTTTGTTAAAATTCTGTTTGCCTTTACATCTGTTAAATTACATAATTTTATGTATATCTGTAAGTTTTATTATTATTTATTATAAACTCATTCCCAAAAGAAGACTGTCCAATAATTAGATACATTCTCATATAAATTCACCCATACTCTTCATCATACATGTAAATTTATCCAAGGATGAAAATGAAAAATGTCATCAGTTTTGTTTTCCATTTTAGTCCTTAAAAAACCTTAAAAAGAGAAAGAGAGACTTGTTATCAAGTGTCTGTTTTGAGCCTTTAAAAAAAGATCACAAGTCACTATTTTTCAAAAAGAGATCACAAGACTTTCAATTCAGTTTTGTTTATTAAAAAAAAATGATTACAGGTCTCTCTTTTTTCTCATCTTTATAAATGAAATAACACTGATCAAAAATGCATCTCTCTCACACAGTCTTTCTCTCATTCCCTCAAAAAAACTAATCACAATTCTCTCTTTTTCTTATGTCTAAAAAGAAAACATTGGTCACATGTCTGTCTCTCTTTCTTTCTAATCTCATAAAAGAAAAACTTGATCACAAGTCTCTCTCTCCCTCTTTCTAATCTCATAAAAGAAAAACTTGGTCACAAATCTGTCTCTCTCTGTCTTCCTAATCTCATAAAAGAAAAACTCTATCTTTCTAGTTTCATAAAAGAAAAGCTTGGTCACAAGTGTGTGTGTGTGTCTCTCTCTCTTCATTTCTTATTTCATAAAAGAAAAACTTGATTGTGGCTCTTTTATTTCACCTCTTTCTCCATTTATGGAGAGATTATGTAAAGCCCAATTAAGAAAGGATTAAAAAAAATGTGGATATTTGGTGATTTGGGCTGAGAAATATTCTGTATCCTCTCATAAGTTTTCTTTATACTCTTCTATTTATGAAAACCCTATCATGTTATTATATCAGTCTATTGCATAGATCATGTAAAAGTAATTTTAAATGTTTTTCATGGTTCTCAGCAAGTGAAGCCTTGCGCCATACTAAATAAAAACTAAATAACTTTATTTAAAAATGAATTTTATGCATACAGAATTTTCTGTTTCCCTTTTTATCACTTTTTCACAGAAGAGAATTTTTAACTCTTTCTTGAAAACACAAAATTGAGAAATATGAAGTCTATCAACTTTCCGTGCACCTACTGCTTGCTTGCTTCAATTCTATTACCATTTCCTTTCACCTTTCTGGTCCCCTTCTGTTATCACCATCAAGCTGATATGACTCACCTGGCCCTGGAGACCAACGGAAAATAATGGGGTTGGGATGAAATGAAGGTGATTGGCAGAGAATAAAGAAAAGAAAAAAAAAAAAAAGAAGAAAAATAAGGGGAAGAAGAGGGCAGTTTGCATTAGAAGAATCTGTTGAACAACTGTGACAGGAACTTTACCAATTCCAATCTTTTCCATAGAAGATTGGAGAATTTTACTTAGCTATTGTTATAGAAATAAAAAAAAAAAAAATTATGTTCCTACTTCATTTTGGGTCATCTCTTTTACCTGGCTGTCAAGAGCAATTTTATTTCATTTTTTCCTTCCTTCCTTCCCTATATACTTCATATCTATCAATCTTACTTGTAATCACTCTCATAATTCAGTCTATTCAATCTCGCTCTCTCTCTCTCTCTCTCTCTATATATATATATATATATATATATATATATAGAGAGAGAGAGAGAGATAGATTTGTGTGTGTATATATTCATATATACTCACAGATATAAATATACATCCATATACATACACACATTGTATGTATGTGTGGGCATGTGTGTATATATATATATATATATATATATATATATGTGTGTGTATGTATATGGATGCATATTTATATTTTTGTGTATATATGAATATAGGTGTGTGTGTATATATACATGTATGTGTGTGTGTGTGTGTATATATATATATATATATATATATATATATAATGTCTGTATGTATGTATATACATTTATATATGTGCATGTATATATGTATATTTTGTGTGTGTGTAATTTACCTGTATCTCCATTAACTACTTACAAATAATCTTCTTTATCATCTGTGTATTTTCCTGTCCCCCTAACTATTTGTCTGTGTCCACAGACTCTTTCTATCTCTATCAATTTATCTCCCTACTTTGCTTGTGAATCATTTAATGGTGGACTCGTGTAAGCTCATTTCTGACTACCATAATAACAGTGTAGAAATTGAATTTTCTATCTAATATCTAAGATAGATGAACTGATTTCAGCATCACTTTGGTATGAAATTAGTTAAGCCTAGAAAGTTTTTTTTTTTTTGATAGCTATTCATTCCCAAAGAGGACTTAATTATTTTCTAGTTAATACATGTCCTCCTCATCGAGATTCTCTCAATTTCCATGTTTTTGTACCTGTATGTGTAGATGGATATGAAATATTGTTTATGAAAAAAATAATTTCTAAAGATTGTTTAGTAAACAACTTGTTGCATTTTGTTGTTTGTAAACTTCTGTAAGATTTAGAGAAAAATAGAAAACTGACATAGCTGCATTTTATGTTAATTTTCGATACTTCAGTAGCTTTTTATCTTTTCTTTTTTGTGTTAAAATACTGTTTTGTGGTTAATTTCTGAAAATATAAAGGCTTTTAATTCAGCCATTATTCATCATGAAACTTTTGAAGCATATATTCTATAGCTTCATGTCAACCTTTTATAATTTTGAAATCCATTTGCTTTCTTCCTTTTCTCTGTGTCTGAAATTCACCACTTGTTTGCAGTAACAGATTCCATCACACACACACACACACACACACACACACACACACACACACACACACAAATAAAGTAAAAGGTGTGGGTGGTGAGAGGGAAAGAAATGAAAAATAGAAATGGTGGAAAGGCAAACAGTAATTAATTATTGACGGAAGCTCATGAAAATTATGATTCCCTTCCTTTCAAGTTTCAGTTGTTATCTCCCTTGTCTCTCAGTTGCTCTCCTCTTTTGCTTTCTTATCTTTTTTCACTAATCTCAAAATGATTATGTCTGTGCTCTTTGTTAATCATTGACTTGCATCAAATTGCACTCAAATTCTATTTTAGTGAGGAGGCAAGAGATATCAATCAGTCCAACTGGTGGAATCATTAACTTTGAAACCAGTTGACACATTTGCATTTTACTTGGTCATTTCATCAGCATTATTATTATTATTATTATTGTCTTTTTTTCTCTCCCTGTTTTTTCCACTTTGTCATGTTTCAAATCAAAGTCTTGCATCATCTAGCCAATGGCAACACCAAATTTCTTTTTCTTCTTGCATTTCCTTTTTTTTTTCCTATTTCTATGAGTGATTGAAGAAAAGAAATCAAAGATTTTTGTTAATTCAATGCATTCTTTTTTTTTTCTTTTTGAACTCATTCTCTTCCCCCTTTTCCTCTAATGCCTATGCTACCATTCCTAATCTTCCTTTTCTTTTATTGATTTTATTCCCTGTTTTTCTCTCTATCAAAATAACCGTTAATTTCCCCTTCTTTCTGTTTGCTCTCTTTCTCTCAACCACTTGTTTCCCCATCTCTCTAAAACTCGTTTCTCTTTCTCTTTTTTCTTTCTCTCTCAACCACTTGTTTCTCTTTCTCTTTTCTTTCTCTTTCAAATCTTGTTGATCTTTCTCTTTTCTTTCTCTCTCAACCTGTTATTGAACTTTTTCTTTTCTTTCTCTTTCTCTCAACCTCTTGTTGATCTTCCTTTTTTCTTTCTCCCTCTCTTATGATTACTAACCTTCATAATCTCTGGTTGCTCTCTACCCCTCTCAATGATTCATTATTATTATTATTATTCTCTTTCAATTTCAGGTTGTTATTTTTCTCCTTTTCTTACCAATTTTCACCGTTTCTTAATTCTTGTCTTTCTATATTCTTTTACTGGTATTAACTTTTTTCTTTTGGTTCACTTCCTCTGTTTTAACACCTTTTCCCTGTCTTACTTCTTCCTTTTTTTTAACTTTTCATCCTTTATAAGGAGTTAGATGCTATCTTAGTTGATGAGATTATTTTCAAAGATTATTTCCGTGATGACTTTCCCCATAGCTTTTTCTTTTCCCTATCAAAATCTCTTTGTTGAATGCTCAGCTCTGTTTTCTAAATTTTCATCTCTGCTTAACCAAAGTTTTTCTTCTTCATGACTCTTATATTTCTGTTTCTCATTCAGTATTAGGTGGCTCTTTCACCAACACCTCATATTCGAATATTCTGAAACATAAACAGAACATTTTCATCCCTATTCTTTTTATACTGTTTTCTTTTTTTCATTTTCTGTTTATTTTTCATTCATCCCTTTTTTTTTTTCTCTCTTCCTCACACCATTTTCATTCTTTCTTCTACTTTCTTCCCTGTTTCAATTCTTTACATACAATTTTTTTCCTTTTATTTTCCCACTTTCAATCTGTAGTAGTATTTTAATTTAAATGTGAACAGTGGAGACTATAAATTGTCTCCCCTCAACAAGAACAGGCAATCTTTTCCATTGCAACTGCTTATCTTTACTCTTTGCCTTTTATAGACTTCTTTATTAAAGACAAATATTCAAAGTATTTAAGATATTTTTTATTTTATTTCATTCTTTCTATTGTCTAATTTACAAAGCAGTAGGCAAGATACTGTAATATTTAGTATATTATTTTAAGCCACTATGTCTCAGAAGCAAATGCCTACATCCAAAGAGTTACAAGTTCAATACTACCGATCTTAGTTTCTCTAAAATTCAGAAGAAAAACTGTCAAACTTAAACCTTCATGCCTACAAAAAGACAGTGTGAAACGGATGTTTTTTCCCTTGACACCACTATTATTTTAACTACCCTCACTCTTCATCAATGTTTCTTGTTTTAAAAAGTTATTATTAGAATTGTAATAAAATCTAAATGTATGATGAAAGTGAATTCATACATTTTTTATACTTGAGAATTTACAACAAAAATATTAAACACTATTTTTTTTATTAGATTGTATATTTACAAGAATGATTTTATATTTACAACATTCTAAAAACTGATACAATTAATAATTATGCAATATTTAATATTTACCAATTTATAAAGAAATATGAAAACAATTTTTATTCATTAATTTATAAACATTTACTAAATTATTAAAAATATGAACCAACTGTAAGAAAAATCCTTATTATTTACCATTTTATAAAGTTTGAATCAATTAAACAATAAAATAGTGTTTATTATTTTTGTTGTCAATCTTTAAAACAAAAAATGCATAAATTCACTTCCATATGTTCACGTTTTATTACAATCATCACTTTTTAAAAGAATCAACATTACCTCAGAGGGAAGGTACTTAAAGTAAATAGTATTATCAATGGAAAAACATCCTTTTGTCACTTCAATTTTGTTTTTTGCAGGCACAAAGGACCAAATTTGCTGAAAAACCTATAGTGTAGTATCATCATAAGTTGTATTATTACTTTTTAAAATCATTTTGGATAATTTTGTTTGCTAAGGGAAATAAACAATTTAATAGCACTAAAAATATATTCAAAATATGATGTATATAATAAAATTATACAGATTTATTAATGAATCAATATATGCAAGCACATACTGGAATGAAGGGAGTTTGGTTATTGCTTACAGGCATACAGATGTGTTTCACTCTTTGGAACTACAGAGAAAAAAATTGATATACAGTTCCAGTTTTACTTTGCTATATATCATTACTTTAGCTCTTAAATTAAAATCTATCATCTGATTAAATATATAAAATATATACAATACATTTGATCATCAGTGAAACCCTTGAACAAAATTATTATATTTCTTGCCCAAACCTTTCATTTGATGATAATAACTAGGCTCGCCAGTTAATGGGCATAGTAGTGTCAATCTATATTCTATTGGTATCTTCTGTTTTTCATATATATCTAAACTCTAATTATTAACTATCATTCTGAAATATACTGGAAATTTTCCAGGTTTTCATCTGAAATCAAAAAATATGAACTTTAATAAAATTGATCAAAATATATGGAAAGAAAAATGGTGTCAGTTTAAGCTGACACCAGCAGGATATGAGTTAAACTGTGTTTGTTAAAGAACCATTATGTATACAATGCAAGCAAACACTGTTCTATTTCTGCCTGAATTTCTGAGATGAGGAGTTATCATTATTTAGACTATTTATATTCAAACTGTTGTCCTTATCTTTGTTGTTTTTATCACAATGGCCTTCAGGTGTACATTGATCTGAATAGCCTACAGAAAATTCTGAACCGAATCATTTATTTAATCTGCTGGGGTAGATTGTTCTTGTTTCACTGCTCATGTATAGGTATATCATTTAGTTCTTATTTTTATTTAGTACTGTTGAATTATTTTTCACCCATTTCCACTAAGTGAAAGTACACAATATATGAAAAAATGAGGCACTATTTTATTCCCTTATCATCCTGGCATCAGTTTAAACTGACATTTATTTTTTCAATATATTTAACCTATAATTATAAACTCTGATTTTGGAAAGTGAAAATTTCACTGAAATATGTTGGAAATTTTCCAGGAAATCAAGAAAATATGAACTTTAAGCAAAATAGTGACATGGCAAAAGGTGTTAGTTTAAACCATATTCTCAGTTTAAACCATCTTTTTCCATATGTCTAAACAACAAATATGAACTATAATTTTAAAAGTGAAACATTCACTGAAATATGTTGGAAACTTTCAAATGAAACCAAGAAAATACAAACTTTAAGAAAAAATGGTCACAGTATTTGGAAAAAAAGAAGGCATTAGTTTAAACTGATACAGGAAGATATGAATTTGTAAGGATTAAAATAATATAAAATAAAATGTTAAATAAAACGTATACATAGCAAAGAAATCCATTGCACATAAATTGTGAAAGCATTTCAGAAATAAATGAGTCATAATATAACTTTTTTTTCTCTCTGTTAAGTAAAATTATGAAGACTTAACGATTAGCAACAGGTTATGGCAGAAAGGGTGAAAAGGAATGAATGTTGGCAACAATGACAGAAGCAACATAAAAAAATTGCAGAGAAGGAAAATAAAAATAAAAAAGCAAACTTAATACAAAAGTAAGGAAACATCTCTCAAATATATTTAATAATATTTGACTTGCCTCCATTAGTGCAAATGTAAAATTGTACAGTTAATCCCAGTGGTAGAAATTTGAGAAATAGTTTCTCTGCTCTGCATTCATTGCAATCTCCACAACTGGAAAAAAAAAAAAAGAAAAACATTGCATAAATCTGATATTGGAATAATACTGATGATAAAAGGAATAATCTAAAATATAATTTCTTTTCTGTCCTTCTATTTTTTTCACTATTGTTCATCCAGTATAAGGCCTAAGTGCCACTCAAAGTAAGGGATGACTAAATATGAATGTTGTAAGGGCATAGAGGGAGGTTAGAAAGGATTTCAAGCTATTGTCTTAAACAAAACTTGGATAAATTAAATATTTTGCTCTAATACCCTCAATTCAAATACATACCCAAACATGCACATATAAACACACATTCACACCTGGCACTTGTGCAGTGTTATCAGTCCTGATCTAGCATCTCAATTTCTGTCACTTTCCTACTACTGTAACATAGCTTCCCTGTGCCTTTCCTATAAATAATTTCTTGGTAATTGTTCTAACTGTTTCACATAGTGTGCCATAAAGTCTACAATCTTCCTCAGTTTTTTTTAAATTCAAAGGTGTCCTTCACCTAGACTGGTTTCCAACCAAGGCTATGACACCTAGTCTATTCTGCTGTTTACTCATAGCTGGAGTGAGGATAAAATAGATTCATACCTTTCTCAAAGATTTTTGCATGTTAGTGAATATAATGAACCTGACTAGAATTCAAACTCAGCTCTCCTATTTCTTAATCTAAGCCACTATCCATTACTAATATATATATATATATATATATATATATATATATATATATATATATATGTGTGTGTGAAAAGTAAACTTGAAAAATACTCATGTAGGTCATCAGTCAGGTGTGTGCAATATTCATTTATTTAGAGAAGTATATAAATGTATGTTTTGATTTTGTAGTTAGATGTAAACACCTATATTAATAGTTATACACAAAAATACACATCTTGTTATGTAAAGGATAAATGTTAAGTTTTGTTTATGCATAGCAGGATCTTGACCTCAACTAGTATTAGCAAATCTGTAGACTTCGTTCCTGTCTACCTTGTCCAGACTGTCTTGTATGTCCAGCATCAAATCCTCTTCCTCTTTCAGCTTTCTTTTCCAACTCTCTCCTCTTCAGTTGACCAAGTGGATCGATCATGGTCAAATATATCCAGTGTGTCCATTTGTCTCTAACAAGGCTTATTGACTGTATCTGTTCACCCAGGGATTGCCCTGATGAACAAAGCTGGTCAATTAGAGGGTTTGTTAGTTTACAGCAGGCAATACTGTGCAGCATGGTGTCCTACAAATGGTGGGAGTGGGGATGATTCACCTGAATAAGATTGGTCATCATGCTGTCTAGTCACAAAGGCATTCGTGCATGAACACCAAAGAGATCTACCATTTTTGAGTTTCTATTGAAATGGTAGTTTCTGTTTGATCACCCTTCGTTCACCTCTTACCCGCTTGTTACGTTTTATTTTATTTTATTTTTTTAAGCAATAACCAGACTCCCTTCATTCCAGTATGTGTTTGCAAATATTGATTCATTTATTTATTTATACACGATTGAAATGTCAGAAGTTTTATTTTCGTATTTTCAGGAAGAAGGAAAGTTAGTTTCATAACTACCCCCACCTCTGATCTAAATTCACATGATCTATAGTATGTGTAAATGTATAAACGAGAGAAAATTTATATGAAAAGTCTTAAAGGAAGTTTGGGTTTATCAAGAATTGTATTGAAATTGATTAGCATGTCAAATTTCCTGTCAGAAGTTGCTTGACCAAAGAAGTTTCAGGAATGGCATTTTTTTTTTACAACATATAAAACTGAAATATTTTAAAATTTTTGTGAAAATTCTATGAAAGAGATTGAAAATATATTTTATATTATTCGGTATCATTCCATGCAAGGCAATAAAGCCACTAAGACACAAGTAGTTACAGGCTGTGGAAGAATTAGAAACAGAAACATTAATAATGAGCAGAAAGAGTAATCAGGAGGACAGTAGATAGTGATTGACTTTGCATTTAAATTTTTGTGGATTAAAGTTGACTGGAAAGCATGGAGCCAGAAGGGAGATCCACAAGCGAGAAGTGTAAGAAAAATTGTTAGCATAGAATTTATGGCTACATTGAGTCAGATCAACTGTAAATTCATGAGATCTCAATGCCAGTCTAGTAATGCACTTAAATGCAAAAAGTCTTGGTACCCTAGTGAAGAGCTCATCCGAACAATTACTATGAAAGTATTTAAAAAAAAAAAGACATAGAGAGACAACCTTACAATGGTGGGAAAGTGAATGATATTTTCTTAGCTTAGCATAGTACATCTGAGACCACAGCTATAGGACACCTACTGCAGATCAAACTTACGATGGTAGTAATGGTCGGTAAGATTAGTGTACTGCTACTTAGCATGCCATGATGATGCTTAAAAATTTTTATGACAATTTACTAAAATTTTATATTGATTTCTATCATACCAAAATGTGCAAACAAGAAACAAACTTAACCTTTAGCTCTCTGTAGGTGACTATTTTCAATAAGCAGTCCTTTCAATAAGTTAGTCCTGCCAATGCAAATTGAATTTTAATTTCTTGATTGTGTAATCATATCCTTCTATGGCAACACCTAAAACAATCTTGACTGAAATTGAGAGCTAGGCTACTGCAATTTCAAATATATAGAACTAATATATAAAACTATATTTTGAGGGGATTCCATATACAGTAAAATGGGAAGTAATACTTATAAATGATGCAGAGTGCTAAATGTTAACAAGTCTTTTATTTTCTTTGTTCTTCATTACATTTTATAAGTAATAAAATAACTTTTGAGAGATACATTTGCTAGTTTAAACCTTTTAAACTAAAGCTTGCCTTCAATATGTACATTTTTTGGATACTGTTCATCATTGATTTATTTTTATTTTTCTATCCAAAACTGTAGTTACATATAAAAAGATGAAAATTGCAACATTGTTTTTATTCAGAAGTCTGTTAAAATGTATTTCTCCCACTTTTCTTGAAGATAATGTCATCAATCAAATTGATCTTTTATGATTCCAACCACATATCCATTTTTTCCTTCCTAAAAAAACATGCAACGTACATGCAGATAAAAGAGAAAATTACATTATAAAAAGAAATGAAAAAAAACAAAATGTATTTAAAAAAAAACATTAATTTTTGTCGTATCTTTACTATATGACTTAGACAGGAATTTTGAATTCTCGCAGATGTTTTGCTGTTATCAGCTAAATTGTTGTGAAAATGAAGTGTTTGATGAAAAATTTATCAAGGCAGTTTCCCTGCCACATCTTCCAGCCTCTTTTATTCTATCTTAATGTGAGTAATTCCTCACTTGATGCTGTTATCACAAATTGGGAAATTATTATAACTAATCCTTCATGTAAATGTTATTTTTTGCATATTTAATTCACGTTTGTTGACTGAATGCTGATCAAAAGGCTGCATTTCAACAAAAAGTATTAAATTTTCTCTGTATATTACCCACGATTAGTTTTTTTAAATACTTGTTTTTTTTGTGTTTTTTTTTATAACCAACAAAGAATCTGTTAGTTTTACAGTTATCTTTAACTTAAAGGTAGGAGTATGGAATGCAAATTGTTTTCTGTTTTTATTCAAACCAAAATGAAACTTGCACTGCTTCAGCTATTTGTGCATTCATTTAAAATGGCAACACTGAGCTTTTAATTTTGTGCGAGTGGCCTTAAAATAAAATAAAAAAGAAAGGAAGAAAATAATTCTAAAATATCAAACAACTGAAATATCAATTATTTTTCTGAAATTAAATTATTTTAATGTTCTTTATCATTCTTTTCCACGCCAACACATTATTCAGTAGTGTTTTTTTTTTTCTTGTTTCTTCACCTCCATTTTAAACTTCATTTGAATATTTGCACAACTTTTTTTTAAGTTTGTATTTTATTATAGAATTTAAATTAAGCCCAAATTTAGTGGCAATATTCTTTTATTGTTGCTTGGCTGAAGTTAGTTTGCTGATTAGACAGAAATTTAAAATCATTAAAGAGGCCCTTCATTATTGCAATTTATGACCAAAACAAAAATTTAGAAAATATATACAGAAAGCTCAAATTTGAATGTATTTTATTTTATATGGAACCAAAAATAAATGTTAATTTTTCTGGTTATGATATCTTTTAACATTAGTAAATCTCTTTTAGTCTTGAGTTGCCTTTTCAGATAAATATTTCCTGTCTCTTTGAATGTAGATTGATGAAAGAAGATACAAATAGGCTTTCTAGCCTATCTGTAAATTGGTCAAGGATGGTTACATATGAAAATAACATTAGAAGAGAAAATTGGCAAGATAATGGATAACTGTAGTAACTTCTGATAATAAGATAACTGATAAGATAATGGATAACTTTTTAAAATTTAAAACTATAAACTCTTCAATTGGCAAGATAATGGATAACTGTAGTAACTTCTGATAATAAGATTATTTTAGTGGTTAGAGATCATGACTGAAAACCACTTGGAATGTAATTTAGAAATATATCATTGACATTTCTCGGTAAATAAAATTTAAAACTATAAACTCTTCAATTGAATTTAAATATTTTTCTCTTTTTTGTTCATTTTTCATTGTCATTTGGTTTTACATGGACACAAACTATGTTTGAAGTATATCAATAATTAATTAGTTTAGTTTGCCACAAGATCACAAGATGCAGCCAGTGAAATTTAACTTGCTTAAATAGTATCTTTGAAGGATATTATTCATCTGGTTGAATAAAATAATTTTGTTTAGTCTAATGCCAGGAATGAAGAGATGAAGTATTATTAACAGACATTTTTATGACGAAGGATCACCTAACTGCAAAAAAAAAAAAAAAAATAGTGAAAAATTTATCAAGTAAACAAAAAATTCTTACTTGAAATCAGATTGTCCAATAAAACATCTTTTTAAGCAAATTTAATTTTGAAAATGAACCAAAAAAATAACATAGATAGGACAGGAAAAATTCACAATTCTTTGCAGCAAATGTTCCTTCCTTCAGGCACAAAAGTAATGAAGAATAAAGTACAAAAGTGATTATTTTTTTTAATTTTCTTTTGCTTTTTAATTTTTTTTTTTTTTTTTTTTTTTTTCAGGGTTTGAATTCATTGTTGTGAAAAATATCATTTCTGCAAATAACATGCTTCAGAATGTTTGTTTTTATTTATTTTTATATGGACATCTTTTAAACAAAATTCTGATATTTGCATAATCAATATAATTTGTAATGTCAAAACCCAATTCAAAAAAATGATAAAAAATTACAAATAGGGCAAAAACAGTAAATGCCTGTTATTATGAATTAAGTCAAGCTTTGCAAATCAGAGTAGACATTCAGGATTATTAATTCACATTATCTTCATTGCTTTTATTCAGATTTTGTTGATAAAATTATAATTTATATGTATAAAGTGTAAGCTTCATAATATTATCAGTATAACTACTACTATTCTTATAGATAGATAGATTATTATTATTATTATCATCATCATCATCATCATCAAAATAAAAATACACACTATTTGTTTGAATTTTTATCTTTGCAAGTATATTTTTTCTATCTTTTCTTTTCTTTCGTGATTTTGTTTTAAAGAAATTTCTCTTGATGTTGCCAAGAATATTTTTAATGATTTTATTATTCTAAATTTTACTTCAGAAATATATTAAGAACTTTATTATTATTTTTTTAATGTTTTTTCTTTTTTTTTTTTTGCTTCTTCAGATTGAAGTTTAAAAAAATTTTTCTACTTATATTTTTCTTCTCAAGTAAACATACAGTGTAAGATAACCATTTTTAAATTATTTTTAAATTTAAAATTTTTTCAGTGTTAATTTTTCTTTTAACAATTAACTAATAATATGTTGGTATCATTCAGTAATGCTTCATTATCATTGAACAAACCCTGAAATTTTGGATATTGCAAGAAAGAAATGTTCTGTCAAATAGGCCTCTTGCCATGAACACCTATTAAGACTTAAAATCATCCCAGATCTCTAGGGTAACACATATAACATGATCCATCATTAAAGATGTTGGAAAAAGGGTCAGTTTCCTGTACTGCTCCACTAAGCACTGTGATATTAATGACTCCTTTAAAAATGAAACAAATATTTTATTTTGAGAAATATAAGAAGAAAATATAAAAATGAGGTAGTATTTTCATTGTCTCAAGAAATGTGTGTAATCAATTTGTCTAAATTATTGATCAACTGCTAGTTAATGATCGAGAAAAGTGATCATTATATAAATGAATAGACAAAAAAATTAACCATAACTTAAGGCTTATTTTATCACTTGATCCTTTTCATTCTTTTGTAAAATGTACAATTTTGAAAGAACAAAAATAAGGATAGAATTAGTTATTTATACTTCCTGTCTAAACTAATGTTCACTGAAAATCAGATAGCAGCCTTTTTCTACACCTTCGATAAAAGATAAGAGAAAATTGCTCAAAAATTAAATTATTGTTTATCAAGATGCTTTGTTGTTGCATCTGATGATATAATTTGAGATCATAACCATTTAGATAACAGTTGAAATAGTGAACTTTTTGGGGGAGGGAGAAAGTACATCATTGTAAAGAATGTCTTTTATTATTTTCACTTAGAATTTCCACTTCATTGTTGGAGTTTTCATGATCTGTTTTTTAACTTTTTCTTTTTACTTTCCATCTTTATTTTCATGTTTCTTTTTTCTCATGACATATAGCATCTATCTATCTATCTATCTATCTATCTATCTATCTATGCATGCATATACACCTATAATTATATGATATAGAGTCACATATTTTATAATCACATGATAGAGAGTCACATAAATAGTAAGCATGGACATGGGAATAAAATGTTTATGGGTATATATATATATATATATATATATATATATATGCACACATGGGTGCATATTACATTTAAATATATATATATATATATATGATTAATACAAATAAAATTTATCACTAGGCTGATTGATGTTATATTCAGCATCTTGACTCCAGAGAGAGAGAGAGACATAAGATTGAACACTATATAGTGACTGTCAGTTTCACACCATAAGCTGTCATTAGATCATTCCATGTATTTTCTGTATTTTCTCTTGAAGTATCATGCCATAAGGAACAAGTAATAATCAAGAAACATGTTGAAATACTACAGATGTACCTGGATTGTGTATCTTAATATAGAAAAATGTTAGAATGACTATCAAACTTCATCATTAATTTTTTAGATGCCACATCACTTCAATATATAAGGGATTCTGACTATCCACAGTTTCCTTTTCTTTATTTGGGAATTGCTATGCATTCGTGAAAAAGGAAGTGGAGTTATTTACTGTTGCTTTCTCTTAGATGCACTGTCATCCAAAGCTAGGGAGCCCAGTCTACCTTTCTATTTCACTCATAACTGAATTTGTCATGTATCGACAACTGAAATCAAAGATAAATGCACAAAAGAATGGATAATAAAAAGAAATGATAATGGTCAGTATTAGTTTTGGGAGCTAGATTTGAAAAAATAAATTTTTATTCTATGTTTTTTTAACTATAGTTTAATAATTTTTATTTTTGTTGTAAAAGTTTTAAATAATATTTGCTTTTTATTGTGTTCATTGTAAAGGAAATTTTAAATACATTTTTTATATTCTGTTTTCTGTGAATTTTGATGTTTTCTAATCATTTCATAGTTTTTCTTAACTTGACCATATTTTCTTTTTCCCTCATCAAATGATTTAAATTTGACAGTTTTGAAGTCATTTTTTTTCTTACTGAAGGGTTCAAATTTCTCACAGTACTTTCTTTTGACTTTGCTATAATAAATTTTATTTTTTACAGTTTTGAATTAGTGTTTCTCTTTAAATGTTTTGAAAGATAAAAAAATATGAAATGACATTGTAAAAAAAATTAATCCAAGATTAATATCTCCTTGAGTCTAGCAGCAGTCTTTTTGTATAAATGTTTTTTTAAGATCCAACTGCCTGTCAGGAATTTGAACATTGAAAACTTGACTTTTATCAAGATTTGAACCCTTTCTGAAGGCAAATGGTCAAAACCTGATTGATATACAGGAACATGTTCATTTCAGCAAAGTAACAAACATGATAAAAAACACTTACTAAAATATAGTGAAAAGAAGAAACATTTTTTTAATCAGTTCTGTAAAATAGCCTAAAGACTGAAATAAGCCATCAGAAAATATTAGAAATTAAAAGAACAGTTACATGACATGACAAAGTTTGTTAGAGATCTTCTTGGCATTAGACACTTGATTATCATTACCATGTAAAGCTAATGTTATTTCCATGAACAAAGACAGAATTAAGTTTTAGGAATTTAAAACCATTGTTCACAAAGAATATCATGCCTTGTGTGAGAAATTTATTCATAGTCTAATGGCTGATATTAATTTGAATCAACAAGTCTCTCATGTATGCATATAGAAGCTCATTTGATGTAAGTTTGAAAAATCTATCTATTAGGTTGGTGCAAAAATAATTTCGTTTTCTCACATAGTAACATATGTTAGAAAACGAAATTATTTTTGCACCAACCTAATATAACTATGAATTTCTTTAATGAAGAGGTACATCATTTCTATACCAAGTCTGGCCATTAGATGAAGGGAGATGTAAATAATATGTAATAGGAGGCACAGTGGATTAATGGATTGAGGCTGAAATTGAGAAATCGAAGAGCTGAGTTCAAATTCCAGTCAAATCCATTACATTCACTTACATGCTAATACCCTTGGGAAAGGAATGAATCCATTTCTCCTCCCCCCAACTATGGGTAAATAGCAGGGCAGACCAGGTTCTATAGCCTTGGATGGCAACTGGTCCACCACAGAAAGGAATGGCAACCTAGTGCAGAAAAAAAATATCTGCCTCGTCAGTCATGTATCAAAAGATACATGATCGTCTAAGCATGGCACTTAACTGACTGAAATTCCTTTACATCTTAATACCCTTGGGAAAGGAAGGAATCCTCTTCTTCTCCCCCCATCTATGGGTAAATAGGACAGACCGGGTTCTATAGCCTTGGATGGCAATTGGTCTACCACAGAAAAAAATGGCAATCTACTGCAGGAAAAAAAAAGTCTGCCTCATTAGTCATGTATCAAAAGATACATGATTGCCTAAGCATGTACCATGCATGGCATATAACTGACTGAAATTCATTTAGAAGTGATAGGAATAATTATATATTTCAAATTTTTAGCTTTCATCAGGAACATGCTTAAATCTATTGTCAGACAATTAAGAATAGAGTTGGGAACAATACTGAGGCAGATATTTCTTAACTTGGGATGTGGATAAGGAGTGATGATTCAATAAGTATTTTCAGATTTATGTACAAATATATTCCTGTTAAATTTTCTAGTTTTAAAGAAACAACACAAAAGGAAAGTGTATTGATCAGTCTATACATAAATGAAAGAATAAATACACATGTGTATATGAGCCTATGGACTTGTCCTGACAGGTACCCACAGACAAGTACATTCATGTCTACATATGCTCAGATATATACAAAAGTATATGCACATTTTAATGTAGTGTATTAACCACACAAAAGACTCTGCATTTAAACACAACCATCTTATCTGATTTTTGACTCCTTTATTAAAAACTTAAGTAGTTTCAAGGCATTCACACATGTATAAATTTGCTTATATATCTGCACATGCATGTGTGCATACCTATGCAGACCCGTCGTATCATCACTCATACCTACATATAGAGAAACCCATCTGATCAGATGTTATCTCTGCACTTGCTGTATCTAAAATCCTTGGCAGAGGCTCTAAAAACTCTAGATTCTGTCAGAAGTGACAAAAAAGAAAAATTGTTTCACAGTAAAATAAGGTGATAGGAAAGACAGCAGATAAAAAAAATAATGGAAGCCGGAATAAAGAAAAAAAAAAGAAAGGAAACATAGTAATACTCATTGATCTCTTTCTGTCTCTCTTTTAAAGTAGACACCATTATTTTAGGTTCCCTGTTTTGTACATATTTTTTTTCTCCTTTATATTTGTTTTGCATGACAGACCTCAGCCACTGAATCATAGAAGAGTAAACACAAAAGGAAGTTAGACAATTTTTCAAAATTTATACAGAAGATAGATATTCTGATAATATCTGTTTTGTTTTCCTTTTTGGAAATGTTTTCTAATGGTGAAACTTTATGTAATTTGCAACATCCATCTTAGAAACTCAACTTTAGAAATAGTTTAAACACTGGCTGAAACCTTTAAGGTACAGGATTTAATTTTTAGCATGGGAAAAGAAAAACAAAATATCAGCAATTAACACAAGAGAATTTGATCTGACATAAAAACAACATTATAAAATGGTTTCTTGAACCATTATGCTTCAAAGAGGATCTTGTACATTTGAAAGAAATATATGACACTTTGAGTTAAACTGTCCATAAAATAAATTATTATACTAAAAAAATTTTTGTTTTTTTTTCATAGTATTATAAAATAATAATAATGACACTAATTGTTATATGTAAAACTATGATTTAACCTATGTCAAGGCAAACAGAATTTCTACAAATGAAGTGTTCAATACTTATCTAGAGTAATAATAATTGTATAAAAAATATTGACACCTTCTCAGAGTAATGTTTTCTGCTCACATAAAATGAAATGATTGAATTAACTGCTAAATCCACTGCTAGGAAACTTGGTTCACTGTGTCATGTTAGACAATTCTTCTTGCCAGAATCTATCTTGTATATTAATCTACCATTCATCCTTCGTTTGAATATTGCTACCACATTTGGTCTGGTTCTCCTGCTATATATTTAGAGATTCTTGATAAAATCCAAAGAATCTGCAATGTTATTGATCCTGACATCTTCACTCACCTTTCTTGCAGGTGTAACATAGCTTCCCTGTGCCTTTTCTATAAATACTTTTATAGTAATTGTTCTGAACTTTCTCCTGTGGTATGTAGACTTTATGAATTTAAGCACAGTACTAGACTGGCAGCAAGGTCTCATCATTTTACAATAGAAACAGATGTAACTGTAAGTTCTATGCTAAAAGTTTCTTCTATCACACTTTTCACTTGTGGAACTCTCCTCTGGCTTCTTGCTTGCCAGTCAAATTTGATCTTCAAAAATTTAAATACAATGTCTATCGTTATCTTCTGTCTCTTTAATTCCAGTTCTTTTATTTTCATCTCTCCTTAATAGTATTTTTCTCATATATTCTAACACTCAGGAACCTCTTGCATATTAGTGGCTTTATTTACTTGCTTGGGGTGAAATGATTAAAAATAAATTTATTGGTCAACTCTAAGTTTCATGATTCTTTGCTCTTCAGAAATCAGATATGAATAATTGTATTAATTATTACAAAATATATATTTTATTATTATATACTATCAAAAAAAAATTATATACCATATATGAAGTGTTATATAACAAAAAGATAACAGAATCATTAATGATTTAAGCTTTATCTTTTTTAATACTTTGTCCTGCCTAACCAAAACTTAATGTACAGTTTAAGGAATCTAAATAATCACAACGTTTCGGCCGTTATACACTCTGGCCTTCTTCAGGTGGTTGGAATGTCGAACTGACATTCCAACCACCTGAAGAAGACTGGAGCGTACAACAGTCGAAACATTGTGATAAACATGGTGATAAAGATGACAATAGTCCGAATAATATAAATAGCGTACATAATACCTCATCTCAGAAATATAGACAGAATCTAAATAAGATATGTAAATTAGAAATACTTGGCATCTTTAAAATAAAGGTCTTAAGTTTATGGATTTGCAATTTGCAACATTTTCAGGTCATTACTTGGTCACTTAGAAGCAAAGAAAACTTGAGTAACTTGAAAGATTAATCTATATATGCCTATACGTTTTAATATTTAGCTATATAACTTGATGTTTATTATCATTAAGAATTTTGCCCTGTAGCTTTTAAGTTAAAAAAAAGAAATTTGTAACTGATTATGTTAAAAAAAAAAAAAAAAAGACAAAAAAGCTAACTTATTCATGATGAGAGACATCATCTAAAATTCATTTGACTTGATTGTTTTGTTTCCTGTTTCCTGTGAAAGTGACCAATCCTTCTTTGATTTATGACTAGATTTTAATCAAGATCACTTTGCAACAATTTATGTTCACAATACACGTGGACTTACACTGTACAGAGCAATGGAAACATTTATGTTTCTGCTTTTTTTGTTTCTACTGACAAATGGGGGAAAATTACAATGAGAACAAGAAGAGCACATCTGATCACATGTTCATGTGTCCTATCAAATGGGGGTGCAAAAGACTTTGAGTTGGGACTCGATGCCATCTCCAAAATAGATTAGGGTTTTATAGAACAATTCTTCAAGCATTGATGCTTTGTTAAAAGTTACCGTATGAATCTTAAAAACAATTCTCATCCATGATACTTTGGAACTGATGAGAAAGCAAAATCTGTTTCACTCTTGATAAACAATTATTTTGGAAACAAATAACTTAAGTGGTATAATGGGAATCTGTAGGTGAACTGAGTTATTATTTATTCAAAAATGTGTGGGGGGTATATACATAACTATAGATATGTACATGCAAATATCACTTTTTGTGTGTGTGCATATATATATATATATATATATATATATATATATATGGGAATCCCTCAATTAATGCATTTTCGATTGCTGTGTTAAAATTTTTATATGCCATAATTCAATTAGTGCATAAATAATACTAGATTAGTGTCGTAAAACATTCTTCAGTTTAGCCATTGTAATTGAAAATTGATTTTTTTATAGTTACTGATGTACACATTAGCTGCATTAATCGAGGGATTCCTGTGTGGTTTTATTTGGTTTGTTTTATGGCATATCAACACCTCAATGGGTTATTTAATGCTGACAAATTTTAATTGCAGGTAATTTTTTTTTTTTTTTTTTAAATAGCTGGTAATATCTTCTTCTTTTTTTTTTTTTTTTTTTTATCCAAAAATATATTGGTGGTAATAATTTTTTTACAACCTAAAACCTAATTTTACACTTTCATAGTTTTTTGACCCCAGTTTGAGTGTTAACTATTTTCCCTAACAGGTGCTACCACACTGGGTCAGAGTGGACCTGGGAAATACTAGCAATTAAGAGGTGGTTCCACACTCCTTAAAACCTCCTGATCAGAGGCCTTGTTGTTGGACGTAGTTTATTGTCTTACAATATTCCTGTGTGTGTGTATACATACATATCTATCTATCTATATATATATATATATATATATATATATATATATTAATGTATTTTCTACTTATACATTATTTTTATCAATACAAATATTTCAGTAAATTTATAATAAACAATATTAATAATATTTCTTGGCTTGAAGGTCTGAGAAATTTCATAGAAAATATGTATCCTCCGATAGGAATCAAAACTTTATCCTACACAGAACCATGATATAGCCTGACGTGCTATACCATTTAGCTACAGAGGAAACGTCTAGTTAGCAAAGTCAAAATACTGTTTTTAAACTACACATTTCCCACACACACATATTTTCTATGAAATTTTCTCGCACATTCAGGCCAGTAAATGTTGTTAATATTATTCATTATAAACAGAGCATTTACATAAATATTTGTAGCTATAAAAATAGTGTATAAACAGAAAATATATTAAAATAATTGTTGGACTTAGTCCATTTTATATATATATATATATATATATATATATATGAGATTTTTTTTGTAATACATGACAAATGTGGGAAATCAGTTCACATTAATGACTAATCCGATAATGCTTTCATCATTTAACATGTCCAAGTTTTCATTCATGAGAAAACATACAAATCATGACATGGAGCAAGCTCACAAATGTTTTATATATATATATATATATATATATAGCAAACACACATATATATATTGTGTGTATTTAGGCAGCATTTTTTCATTCATACATGTTTCATTATTTAATGAAACATGTATGAATATATATATATATATATATATATATATATACACAACATGTGCACAAAAAAAAAAAAAAATATATATATATATATATATATATATATATATATAATGGCTAGCTGCTCATTTGAGTACATTCTTCATCTAGGGTGGTTAGCTAATTTCTGTTGCAGATATCTGTCAGGTATATTTGTGTTTCTTCAACATCCACAGAGTCAACCTGTAGTTTATACTGCAATTAAGTTTTGCAAACCTACACATAATGAGAAAGGAGGGCCTGGAGAATCTGATGCTCACAGTTCAAATAGAAGGCAAGAGAGACTAGGGAAAGTAATGCATGACATACCTGGTGGGCTTAAGTAAGCGAATGACAATGTGGTCAGCGGGAGGTGGCAGAGGGTGGAAACTCATAGAGAGCTACGAGGGAAGTGAAGAGCCATGATTGCCTAGGTTCTGAAAGGACACAGCACATAAAAAGAAAGAAACCTTTATTAGCATTTCTAAGAGATAATGCATAATCTGACGTGATCAACAGCTGAACAAGCCCAGTACTCAAAGCCTTCGTCATGATCGCATATGACTTCAATGCACACACACACACACACACATATATATATATATATATATATTTTAATTCAAAGTTATTATACTTGTATTTGAAATATCTGCAATGACAACGTTTAAAGTAATAAAAATACCGAACCCAGTTTGTTTAAATTTACAAACAATTTTTCCAATTGCACTCTTGAAACTTTAACACATTGTTTGATTGTTAATCTTTTTTGAAATTGCCAAAAACTTAAGTTGTTAAATCTGAAAGAAAAAGAAAAAAATCATTAAATGCTTAAACTTAATTCACATTTAAAATCGGTCCAAGTTATTGGAATACCCTTTTTATTTATATATATATATATATATATATATATATATATATATATAGATAGACAGAGAGAGAGAGCAAGACAAATGTAAGTATGTATGTTATTTGTTAATGTAGATATTAAGCAGCAGAATCTTATAATGAAATGTTATTGTTATAAATTGAGAAAGCTAAAATTCATTTGATATTCTTTCACATGTATTTTTTCAAGCAACAAAATTAATAAAACATAGTATAATAAGTGATATAAATTGGTAACGAGGTTGGAAATTTAGGAAAAGACATTGATTGCAAATATCAAGTATTTGTGTGCTTTGTTTATTGGTGTAAAATAAGAGAGGAACATACAGCACGAAGAATGGAATGAGTTGATACAGCAGATGCAGAAAGGATGGATTTGCAATGCGCAAGAGATTGGGTTGGGCATGGAGGAGAAAGAGTCTACAGTATTAAATATAAACTTTATGATATATTTATTAATTTTCAGTAATGCCAATTCAACACTCACTCTTTTTTTTTTTTTTTTTTTTTTTTTTCTAAAAGAAATTACATTTCGGTAATGTTAATGTGTTTTATTTTTATTTTTTTTATTTTTACTTTTGTTTATCTGCTCATCTTTTTGGGTTTTGGATTTCAAGAGCATCTCTTCCTCAAAAGGTTTTCGATCAGATATGTATGATTCGATAATTAGATAATCTCAGAGTGTGGGGGAATAGAAGCAAATTCTCATAGATGAAAAGTGGTGAGTTTTTCCAGGCTTCCATTAT
>OZ010572.1:32474904-32499904 GCA_963932145.1 Acanthosepion lycidas
TCCACCACCTTCATTCTACAACTAACTTTTTTTTTTCCTTTAGAGCTTTCATCAGCTTTCTTATATTCTCTCTTTATTTTATCTTAAAATTAGGTACATCAAAATTCTTTCAAAGTCAAAACTGAATATTTTCCCCTGTCTAATTCCAAAAAATTAAAATGCAAGTAATTACACCTTTTAATTTAGAAAGATACTTTAAAATCTGCCTGATTCTTTTGTGCCAAAGGGAAAGTATGAAGAGCCTTAATTAAGCTGGTAACTTGGAGGGTAACAATAAATGTACCCATTACCCACAATGCCCTTCTTCCATTTGGAGCAAACTATGGTAATAAGAAATGTTAGCACTGCATAATTGAAGTGACATTGCTCTTGGAATTCGAAGAGATTTTATTCGAGTTTCTCTTCACAGATTTCTATCTCTTCTTAAAGGGAGAATCTTCTCAACAGTCATTCTGGTAATTAACACTTTTATGGACACTATTATTGTTTCGAGAGTATAGTTCAGAGAGGGAAGCCAGTCTCCTTGTCACCATATTCAATGTTGAATCAATAATGCAGTAGCTATGAATAAGCACAGATCCAGGTACTTATGTAATGTGTAAGACTAAAAGGATGCTGACTATTCACTGTTTACTTTCACATGTATCAAAGAATTATATAATAACTGCAGGAACCATAGAAATTCCATAGTTGTTCTTTGCAATTTATCAATGCAACAAAATGTAAGTTTCTGTATTTTAAAAGCATAGAAAAGAAGTCTTTATTTAAACTTATAAAACATAAGCATTTACAAATTTCAACTCAATATAAACCTAATTGCTTTTAATTTGTAAGAATCATGAAAATCGGTATTTTTGGAGGTAAAAATATTTGATTCCTCTTCAGCACTTAAATCTTACATTTATTTTTGAGAAAAAAAAAGGCATTTTAAAATGTATGTGGCTAAATACTGGTTCTAGTAAGATTTCAGTTTCATCATTAGATTTGTCAATATTAACAGACAGGAAAATTTCCTTTATAACAAAGAAAAGAATTCTGACTTGTTCTGTAATATCTGTCTTCCTGTATACCAGTGAATGGTGGATAATTTTCTTACAGATGAAGAGGAGACTCGAGGCAAATGTAGTTCTGCAAAAGGATACTGAGAATACCATGGACTGAACACATGAATAACAAGGAAGTTTTAAAGAAAACAGAAATGAAAAAGACATATAGAAGCAGAAATAGTTGAAATTTCTGGAACATATAATAAGAAAAGAGATATTGGAGAATATGACATTCACAGGACATTCAGACAGAAGAGGCAGAGAAAAGCAGCAAGTAACCTACCGAATGGGCTTGTGTAAATTCCGAGAATAGTGTTGGAAAGTTGACTTTAAAACAGAAGTATATTACACACACACACACATGATCTGAATAAGAAGATGTGCATTCCTTAGAAGGATAACTGAACCTTGCTGAGCCATAATATGTGCCATGTCTCTTCAGGATGTTGGTAATCATGACTCTCCACAACTTCTTTTCCTTCGTAGCTCTTAATAAATTTTATCTTTTACTTCTTTATATACCTATCCAAAATATTTATCAAAAATGTCTGGGAGAAGTAACAAATTTTTAATGGTCGGCATAGTGTTTGTGCATGAATTCAATACATGCATCTGTGACAGTATACATGTGTGTTAAAGAAAATGTACATATATTATTCATATATATCTATGTAACTGAGCATACATATGCAACTTATGAAGCCAGTTTATGGATGTGCATCTCTGTGGGTACATGAATAGAAGGGTTGCCATTTTTTTTTTTACAATGATGTTCACCCTATACAAGGCCCGAGAGTCACTTGTAGTAGAGGGTTACAGAAAAAGCTAATATGAATTCAGTATGTTTTGAATATAATATACTTTGTATTTTTGTCAGTAATTATAAACCCTACTGCCTAAAGGATATTATTGAATATAATTAAATATGGGGAAGCTGATGAAAAGTCATTGACTTAATTGAAAAGCCCTTCTAAAAAAATAAATTGTACTGTTTGGTCATTTTGGTCAGATTTTGGGTCTGCATGAGAATTATTTAGCACAGCCTGGTAGAGTGGAAAATTTTCATTACTGAAATTTATTTAGGGTTGTTATTTGTTCAAATTCCTATATGCAATGAAATATGGCTGAATATCAGTTTTTAAATCCTTTAAATTTAACTTTTGCACAAACAATTTTATTTTAGCTTCTTCTTTTTTTTTAAATATGGATAAGTTAATGAGACCTTTAATAAGCACAATTCATTCATTCTAATATTGTTTTTTTTCTAAAACAAAGTAATATTCTTTTCCCTTCTTTTTAGGGAAGGGATTAAAATGTCCCAACAGTATTCTTATGTAACAAACAACTAGAAATAATTATATAGATTAATAACTAGTGATATTAACCGGGACATGTAAATAGCATAATGGTCATTCGTGTGATAAGTGAAATCACAAACCAAATACAAATTCCAGCTTTGTCTATTGCATTCACTTTCACACAAATACTTCTAGGAAAGATATAAATCCCTCTCTTCTTCCTCCAGCTGAAACTTAAATAGCAAGATAGAATAGACACTCTAATTTTGGTTGACAGCCATTCTAACAAAAGAACTACTCTGAATTAAATTCTATGAAGAAGGAAAGAGGAAACCACTTCACTATCTTTCCCAAGAAGTCATGTCAGTTTAACAATATTAAAGAAAAGGAATCTGTGGAAAGCCATGATTGCCTACACTTTGAGAGAAGTTGTTATTGAAAAAAATAAATTATTAACAGATGAAAGGATGGATATGGGCATTTATCCTTCGTTGTCAAGTATCTCATAACCTATCAGGACAATGATGGCACCACATGTACTGCAGCCATAGAAACAGTGGTGTGTCTAGGGAAAGATAGCCGAAAGAGCACATTCCTTTTCAGGCTGGTTTTGAATTCAAAGTTTTCCTTCTAGACTGGTTGCCAATTCAAGGCATGAGAACTTTGTGTGGTAAATGGTAAATAAACTCTTTAAAAAGACCCTTTGTAATGAGTTTGATTTTCACTGGGTGCTCCTACATTCATGCCCTTTTGTCAGTTTAGTAAATATCTGAACACACACCTTTGTACATTGAAGCTTCCATGTCTATTGTGTGTGTGTATATATATATATATATATATATATATATATATATATATATATATATATATATAGTAGAGGTAATCAATCCATTGGTATATAATCCAGGTGGATCCTAGTAATATTAAAAGTGATCCACAGAGAGCTCGATGTTTTTATTTTAACAGAGCATATGTATTTTTTAAAGCAAAAAACCAAAAATTAAATCAACATCAGAATAGACTATTTCAAACCATTCTTCAATGGCTTTCATCAGCCACTAAGTGCTTGTCTTGGAGCACTGTTCTAAATTTATTTTCAGTCAGTTCCACTCTGGTAGGTGCCTTATTAATGAGAGTGAGTTTGTGTTAGTGATTGGTCAGCGCATAAGGTATCTTATCTCAGTGGGGAAGTGGTCTGGGATTGGAGTTTATTTATGGCTAGGATTTTTGTTTGTAGTTTAATATCAGTTCCTACTATATGGTGCATCTTATAAACATCCCAGAGTGTATTTTTTCTGGGATACACAGTAAATAGTTTTTATACTACTAAATGATGCAGGATTTAAACTTAACTCTGCTAAGATTAATGTAAATTAGTTGAGTTATAGATTTATAGATTGTGGGTAATACCAGAGTGACTAATGGAATAACTTGTGCTATCTATCTATCTATCTATCTCTCTCTCTCTCTCTCTCTCTGTATATATATATATATATATATATATATATATATATATATATATATATATATATAGCTAACCATGTTCAGAAAATAAAACATCTCTATAACTTAATAAAAATGTACACACTCAATTAAACTGAAAAAACAAAATCATCCTTGATAATGGCTAAAAGTATAGCTGAAAGTGCTTGGAACTATAGAAGATTTGGACAGTTTCTGCACACTCTGTGCCCAAAAAGAAAGCTCTTGTTTGAACACAAGAAAACTTAAATAAAAAGTTTAACCGTAGTACCGTGTCTGTCATTTTTTAATGAAACATGCATAAATGAAGGCTTGCTGCCTAAATGCACAATATATATATATATATATATATATATATATATATAATCATCATCCACATGCACACACACACACACACACACACACACACACACACATATATATAATGCATATATCTATGACATTTCAGTAAATACTTTATATGAAATGTTCTTGGAGTAGTAGTACTAATTATAAACATCAATAAGATCAATTTCACTGAAATTGTATACAAGAGAATGTGAAATGGTAGGTAAATATTAAATTTAAAAGAAAACAGTGGCTTCTGTAAGTGCTCTCGCTTTCTCTGAAATGCTTTACAGAATATGTTCTGTCCTTGTATATAATGTACCTACATGTCTCATTATATTTGCTTATATAGGCGCTTACCTTTATTAATGCAGGTGTTTCCCTTTGCTACAATTCATAATACACTGTTTGGAACATCAGCTTTACAGCTGGATGCCCTTCCTGACAGTAAAGCTTTAAGAATTGCCAGAATTCATAGAAAAAGAGTTAGCTTTATGTAAATATACAGGCGTGCCCAGTATAGAAAACAAGATATTGTACAACATTGAACATGAAATATGAAGATCTGTGATCCAAAGTGTATGTTCTCTCTCCCCCTTTTTCCTGTGTGCAGGTGTATTTCTATAAAGGGGAGAAAATCTTACAAAGCATAAAGAATTTGTATAATGTCAATAAGAATATATGGGCATTCCATTGATACAAGTATGCATATAATGTAGTTTCCACTCTATTTCCCTTCGGATATGTATGTGTTTGAAAACACACACACATTTGAGCACTCAGGACTGATAATCACTTTGCATGTTTGTGAGTGCAAATATGTATTTATGGAAGGAAGTATATGAATTTCATACATTGTTGACTAATCAGTGTACCATCTTTTATAATAAAAAGAATTATGCACCCATAATCTATAAATAACTCAATATTTCTTCTCTCCAAGTCATCAAATCAATACAGGCTAGCACACACACACACACACATATATATATATATATATATATATATATATACACACACACACATATATATATATATATATATATATATATATATATATAAATATGTATAGTTAGTGTAAATTAATATAAAAAAGTTCAGTACATTTTTTATTTTGTTTTTTTAAGGCTTATCAACCTTTTGCCGATTATTGATTATTTAAAGCCAGAAAATATTTTTAGATTGTAAAGTTTTTCTGATATAATAATGCTTTACTTATACAAGTCCTACTAATTAACCCATAGTTGGAGGGAGAAGAGGTGGATTCATAACTTTCCCTAGAGTATTTGTACATAAGTGAATATATCAAACCTGACTGGAATTGGAACTCAGCTCTCTGATCTCCAATTTGGAGCTGTTATCCATTACACTACCAGCACATCCATGATTACAGCACCAGGTATTTTGAAGTGGTCACCCATCTAAGGACTGACCAGTCTTAACATTGCTTAACTTCAGAGATTGTACAAGAAGCAGTGTTTCAACATGATATGGTTGTAAGCCAAAAGTTTAATAAAAGTGTTCAATATTGTGTAGTGCCTAAATAAACATAAACATATAATGATAAAATATAAATACCTTCACAAATTAAGTTTCAGCCTTTTGATCAGGAATTGTAGGGCTAGGTTATTGATTGATTGATTCGTTTTCCACAGCTTATCAACCTTTTGCTGTATATTCAAAGCCATAAATTATTTCTAGATTGTAAGAATTCTTGTTTTTTTTGTTGATTTTTTAAAAGATAACACTGGTTTACTAATACTATATAATTACTAATATTAACCCATAGCTGCAGGCAGAAGAGGTGGATTCAATTTGCACATAAATGAATATAATGAACTTGACTGGAATTCAAACTTGGCTCTCCAATTAACAGTTCCAATTCTGGGGTTGATATAATAAATTATAAGCATGGAATATTAGTGTTTGAGCCTTTTATATTATATATGAAGAAAAATAATCTTAAGATGTACTATATTTATGGGATAAAGTGCTCAATATCAGAGATAGAGCATGTGTAAATATAAAAGTGAACATAGAAGTCAACACTTAGAGGCGACAGTCTGTTTCATGCTAGACAGCCTGACGATTGTGTCTAACATGAAACAGACTGTCGCCTCTAAGTGTTGACTTCTATGTTCACTTTTATATTTTTACATATATATATATATATTTCAAAAAAGAAAATATATCTGCTAAAATTACATAATTTTTCTTAAAGAACTTGCAGAAGAGTACGCATTCTTTGCTTTAGAGTCTATTTTCACAAATTTAATAGGTATGTACACACCACAGAGACTTGTAATTTCATTAGTTACCTCAGATTTCCATTTAGGTCCTCATCTAATAACATAAGCAAAACATTATGGCCATTTAGTTCACAACAGCCTAACTTGAATGTCTTGGGGGAAGTCTGAACAATCACTTTGGACATCACAAACAACATACTCCACATGCGAGCAAGAATAAAGTGAGAAACAAAGAGAAAAGGAATTGTTTGGGGGTAATTGCAAATTCCAGTTGAAGAGAAAAGAGGCGGAATATGCCAAATGGTGAAAATTGTGTGAAGAGGAACAGAAATGGTTTGGTTGATGATGCAGAATCAGAAAGAAGAGGAAGAAAAATTAGATATTGAGAAGTCTGTAAATAGTTCCACAATACCAGATAGGTCCAGTGGCATGGTGAGGACAAGGGAATTGGTCAGACATTGTTTATATGACAAATGGGAAATTAGACACTTAACTTAGGGCTTCCTCCAGTTGGTGTCTATTTTTCTCTTGTTCATTTCTTTGTTTGTCTGCCCTCTCTTATCTCTTGAAAGGTTGCATTCAGTGCAGTGAAAATTGCCCTGTTGTAAATGGATGTTGAATCTCTGGAAAAGGACATTACCGCAGTCATGCAATGTTGTGTGACTCAAAGCATTCTGTTAGTGCTTGACCAAAATATACTCCGGGCAAGGGCCGTTGGAGTGTAAGGGCTCAAGTGTAAATCTCAGTCTTTGTCCTGGGCTTCATTTGTGCAATGATTGTTTGACTAGTTCCCAAATTAGGAAACTATTATTACTCCTTCGATCAAGAGGCTGAAGCCTAATTTTAAAGTACATCAACAATATGAAATCCCCATTGGTTTGTTGCCATATTCTTTGTACACTTAAAGTTTTAGTTCACAAACATTTTTTATAGTAACTTATACGGTGTGCAGGTGGTGTAATAGAAAATGGAACTGGCAAGCCTAGTTCAAATTCCATCCTAATATCTTGTAGTTACTTTCACAGTAATGCTCTTAGGAAAGGCATGAATTCATTTCTTCTCCCACTCGCCAAACTATAGGTTAAAAAGTAAGGTGGAATAGACTCTCTATCATTGGGTAGCAACCACCCTAAGAGGACTATTCAGAATTCAAAACTATGGAGAAGATAAGGGAACTACTTGAGTATCATAAGAAGTCAGGGTAATTCATAGAGAATAAATAAAAGGATACTGGAGAGAGCCATATAACTTACACCCTGAAGGCATATAGTATTAAATAATTAATTTAAAAAAAAACAAAAAACTATATCTATTAAAGAACTTCAGAAGGTTTTTTTTTTTTTTTTTGTGAGTGATTATTTTCTAACCAATTCCCTTAGATTAATTGGTAAAACTTCGGAAACTTGTTTCTAGCCAAAGTAACCAAACTAAATATAACAATCCCCTGCTGGAGAAAAGCTTTTGTCAAATTCTTCTATAATGGGCTTAATCTCTTTTCTGTCATGTCTTACTAGCCCACCTACTTTGTCTCTTCATTGGGAACCAATCAAGCAATCATTTGCTCCTTTTGTTAGTTTTTCTTCTTAATATGCTGGCTCAATTTTTGTCATTTAATCACTGATATGATATTTCTTACTTTAGTTAGTTCTTTGATCCATGTTGACCTGTCTCTTAGAGTTATCCCTGACATTGCTCTTTCCACTGAGTTTTGTTTCTAATTTTGTTTCAAAATGATTTTATTAATTCCTATGCTATATCATAGCTAGGATTCTACAAACATTTTATGTCATTAAGAGCTTTTCAATATATCTGTTTTTTTATTAAATGGTTTTCAACCTATTTTTATATATCCTTTTATTTCATATTCATAGTCTTTCTTTAATGTTATTACCTCCCCTGGGTAGAGGTATTCCTGAACTTCTTCCAACTCTTCATCTTGCATACTTATGATATTTTTCAGAAAATTACTTTTGTTTTATTTCTGTTCATTTTGAGGCATTCTCTATTTAGGTCATTTAGCATTTCTTGTAATTCATCTTCTGTTTGTGATATTAGCAACAATTTTTTCAACAAATTATAATTGGTTGAAATAATTTCCATTTACACCCTTTCTTTCTCCCTTAATTTTCAGGAAGTTATCTTCAAGGAATTGTAAACAACTTAGGTGAACTTTTATCCCTTTGTCTCATTGATTTTTCTATTTTTATCTAATCTGTGTGTCTGTTCAGTTGAATTGTTGTAGTACAGTTATCATATATATTCTTAATTACTTTTATATAATTTTTGTTAATGTTCTGCTCTGATGGTGAGTTAAAGACTGCTGAGTGTTCTACTGAGTCGCATACCTTTTCATATTTGACTAAAATCAAGCTAAAATGAAATGGTTTGTTTCCTTCTATGTTTTTTTTTATATTGGTTGATCTTTTGTTAGCAGATGATTTATTGTTGTGTAATCATACATTCACATACATTATAATTATACTTATCTGTTGTAGTTTTATCTAGATATATGTTTATAATGTTCCAAATATTAAAACAAAAGTTGTCAGAGTTTATTTTTGTAGAATTCACTATGCTCCACTGAAGAGATGTAATCCTAGATTTATTGTGTCCTAATAAATTTGTAATTTGCCTTTCAATTTTCATTGTGCTTCTGGGCAGTTTCTGTTCTTATTCAATTACGAGCATCCTCTCCATAATTTGCTGTTGATCAGCATTTCAGAATCGAGTCCATTACTGTTGTGCAGTAAATTAAGAAATCTTCTCCCATAACTCCCTACTATGGTATGATATTGATACTTTCATCTCAGACAGTTTCACTTATAAAGTGGATTGGCTGAAATAAATCATTCAGCTAGGGAAATTTTGAAAAATAAAACAATGAATATGACCAAAATTTTGCTCCATTGCTGAACTTGGAGGCTTAAATAATTGATGTCTCTTGAATAGAATTTGTGGTAAGCATTCACTTCTTACATAATGATCATCCATTGACTCACAGTTAACTAGTAGATAATACTGCTATCTAGCAAGGTTGAGATACTTAGCTATCTTTTCACTTGGTTTCAAATCTACTCTGCTATCTGCCAGAAGAATAAAATCTACTATCTGTAATAGCTTTTTATTACTACCATATTTGGTCTTCTGAACTGAACTGACCTGGATGATCTATTTAGTCTTCTATCCTGGCCTGGATGATCTGGTCTTCTGGCTCAGATTAGAAGATCTGGTCTTCTGACCCAAATTAGATGATCTGGTCTTTTGGCTGCACTGGATGGTCTTGTCTTCTTGCTCAGATTAGGTGATCTGGTCTCCTGACCCAGATCAGATCATCTGGCTGCACTGGGTGATCTGTTCTTTTTGCTCAGATTAGGTGATCTGGTCTTCTGAGTTGGATTGGGTGATCAATTTAAATCTCAAAGTCTAAGAGGATTTTATGTATTCTCTCAACAGATTCTGACTGGTGTATGGACACTGCTAATATAGAATCTAAAAATAGGGAAAATTTTCTGGGATTAGCATTCATTACATTTTCCTCAGACTATGAAATTTGTTGGCATAAAAAATATTGATGTTTTTTATCAATTTAGAAGGAATTTCTGTCTATAATATAAGTACAGTGTAAAATCAGTCCCTGACTTTTTACAGAGTTATCTGGACCAAGCTGTCATTTAAAAATGTTAACTTTAAAACTGTGCTTACATCATTGATAACTGCATATTTATTTTTAATTTTCCGAATTTATTGAACATCTTAAAAGTTTTTTTGGGGAAACTTTTTCAAAAGCACATACACAAACATTGGAGGATAATAATTATTTATCTTAAATGAAGAATAAACAAATATATATTTTACTAACTGATGTAAATTTTTATTCTTTAGTTTAAGATGTATATATCCATTTGTTTTTTTAGCTAAAACAAATCTTTTTGTACAAAAAGCTAAGTCCAGATAACTCAGTAAAAGGTCAAAGATTAATTTAACACTGTATCAATATTATGAACAGAATGCCATTTTTAAAATGATTAAAAGAAATTAATATCTTTTCAATTCTGACAAGCATCACTTATTGAGGAATTTCCTGTGAATACTAATCTACAAATATTATTGCACCCCAAAATTGTTCCTTACTTGAGTGGACCTGTCTATTTATGTAGTGCTGGTACAGATACCATTGGCCAGTAATGGCAAAAACATAATCACTTGCAATGTTCATTGTTTTAATTTATTTGCAATTTTCAGCTGTTGCAAACAGTCTTTCTTTGCTTTATCTTGTGTTTTCTTCAGGGTTGCAGAGTTGATATAATCTTCAATGTTGACTTTTCATCTTCGTCCTTTATAAATACATGCTAAGACAAAAATGTTTAGAGAGTACCTTGATTGTAAGATCATCAACAGTAAATTTGTGCCTTGGCTCTTGCAGCATTTCACCATTTCTGGTAGATCTTCTATTATCTCATTGTGGGATACCTGATAACACAAGTGATAAAAAGAAAAAGAATCTAGATGAAATCAGCTAGATTATATATAAAAAAAATTAGAATTAAAAATTCCCAGCATCCCTAATCTGTGTTCATGTATAGTCGCACTAATATAATAAATTTAGTCCAATGAAGCCCTAAAGGACAAAACATGTCACATGAAAACATTTTTCCACTTTGTCATACATTTTTCCCCTCAGTATTGTTCTTGATATATAAGAATGTATATATTGTTATCTCATACATAATAGCTGGCTACTCGTATCTGAGGATACCCATCTACTAGAGTGGCTAGTATAACTTGAGCAAAAAGAAAATAGTCAAAGAAACTGCTGTTTCAAATGCAAATGCAAAGAAAAAATGCAGAATATTAAGAACTTTGACTAAAAACATGAAAGCAAGCAAATTAACACTTTTAAATAAACATTACAAAGAAAAAAGATCTTATTTGAGTAAAGTACATCAGAACTGATTTCTGAACAGCAGATTTTACTGATGAATGAAAAGCTGATTACTGAATAAGTTGGGTCTTTCATGGAAATTGTTAATTAGAAGAAAATAGTAAGGAGGTGGAGTAATGTCTATGGCTAGCATTTTAGGTGGTAAAATTGTAGATCTTTTCACATTTGAGGATAGTTTGAAAATAAATGCAAAGAATTATTGGTCAAGAAACTTTTTGAGTGACACAGTTCACAACCAATAAATTTAAGCCAGAGAGTATATTTATACAAGATAATGTTCCTTCACATTCTGTAAAGTCACTGTTGGCCAACTTGCCTACAAAAAGATTTCAAAGACACCAATTTAATGAAATAGCCCCTATTCTCTCTAAATATCTACTGAATTAAAAATTTGTGATCCATCATGTATATCAGATGTATATGAGAATAATATTCTGGGAAGCAATAAAAACTCCTGAAAGTAATGTTAAAGTCGAAACAGTTAACAAAATCAATGACTGATAAACTGACGAATGTCATAGAATGTCAAGGAGCCCATATCAGTATGTAAAATAATAAATTATTGATGTATATATAAGATAATGTGTTAATCAAATATGTTTTATGAACTATATCTTTTGGATATATTTATAAATAAAAATTTATGTGGTAATTGAAAAACAAATTTGCTTTTTTTTTATTATTTGAGCTTTTTTGAGCTTTATGTGGTAAGTGAATAAGAAATTTCACTTTTTTTTAATCCTTTGGAAAGCAAGAAACCAGAGAGCTCTACAAGGAAGAAGTGTGAGAGAAGGAACTGTTAGCATAGAACTTACAGTTACAACTAACCAATTTCAACTGTAAGATGATGAGACTAGTCTAGTAGTATGCTTAAATTCATTAAGTCTAGGTGCCAAAGAGGAAAGGTCATCAAAATAATTACCATGGAAATATATCCATAGAAAAGGCACATGGAAGCTATGTTACAGTGATGGGAAAGTGACTGAAGCTGAGATACCAGGAGCAATAAAATTGCAGATGCTCCTTTGTATTTTATCAAGAATCTCTAAATATACTGCAGAAGCACCAGGCAAGATGTGGAAGCAATATTCAATCTATGGATAAATGGTAGACTTATAATTGTAAGACAGATTCTGGTAAAAAAAACTATTAGTATTTTTAATTAGGATACATTATCAGCTGAAAATCACAAGATATATCGTTTGTGTGTTGATAGGAATAGACAGGTTTGCTTATTGCCCTGTTCATGCGCCTCTCTGATCTTTTGAAGAGGAGTAGAATGTTATTCCTTGTCTCCTGTTTAGAATTGGGTTTCTAGTTCCCTTTAAATTATTTTCCTTCTCTTTCATTCCTTGTGGCCCCTTGCGTCTTTATGGCATTGTTGCCCTGCTTGGAGTGGTGACTCTTTCTCTGTAACCCTCTACCTCGAGTGGCTCCTGGGCCTTGCACAGAGTGAACATCATTATAAAAAAATATATATATATATTTATATTTTATTACTCATTTGAGTATATCTTGAAATTTTTTTTTTCAATATTGGTTAGTTTATACCAATTTTATAGTGAAGACATTGACTTTTATAATAAAATCTGATGGTGTATGCACACATACACACACCAATAGATAAAGGTGTAAATGCATATACACATGCATGTGTGAGTCACTGTACGATCCTTTTAAACTTAGGCAATTTCATTCATTTTTTCTCATTCTTTCAGTTTGACAAGGTCTGTCGCGTTACCATAGCGATAGATTAGAAATGAAAATGGCTGACTACTTTCAACTCTACCTTACTCAGTTCTCCTTTCTTCACCAAAAGCCTCACAACTCCCAATAATATGTGACACAAACAGGTTTGAAACTGGAAGATCGATTACTTGTGATGATGAGGGGAGGTGGGTGATAGTTTGAAAGGCAGCAAGAGGTGCGGTAGATGGTGGGTGGTTGCACACGTTTTAGCGATGCAAATCTCTGATCTCCATCATTTTGCAGAATAGTGGCACCATTCCAGGAGCTGGGGGCAAAGACGCCGTGTGCACACGACAGGATGTCTTATACCATCGGAAAGCCCCCATAACCAACGGTGCATCTACAGTAACAAGGAAGAAGCAGTAGCAGACGATGGGCATTGAATTAGAGATGGATAGGATATAGGTTATTAAGCAGGTAGTGGGTGCATGGAGGGAAGATAAGGTAAGAAATGTGAAAGAGATAAAGAGAGTGGAATAAGTATAAAGTTGAAGAATAAATAAAAAGAAATAGAGAGAGAATTTGAGAGAGAAAATTAAAAGATTATGAAATGGAAGAGTGAGGAGTTGAAAAGTAGAGAAAGTAAAATGGCCAGAATAAAATTTAGATGAAAAAGGGAAGAAGAAAAAGGAAGGTAGAGGGAAGAGAAAGGAAGAGAAATAAATGGAGATGAAGAAAAAAATAAAAGAAAGGGAAAGGCAGAAAGAAGCATAAAGAAAAAATGGAAGATGAATGAAGGAAATAAAAAAAAAAATTAAAAAAAAAAGCAATTAAAATGGGGAAATTACTGAATAGAATAAAAGATAAAGCTGGTGAGATGGTTATGTTCAAGGAAGGATTAATGGTTTGGAAATGAAGAAATAAATGAAAAAAAAAAAAATTGTAATAAGAAAGGTTTGATTATCTGTTGTTAGTTCATGTTAATAAGTTTCCCTGCCCAAATAAATAAATAGCTACTTAGGGAAATGAACAAAAAAGAAGAAAGGAAAGTAGAGAAAAATACTCACACAATGGAACAAGTAAAATTATGGAGAAAAGAGAGGGGTTGATGATTTGGTCAGCATTAGTCCTTTCCTGTTCATCTTTTATCCACTGTAGCTGACTGTCCTACCCTTTTTTATAGACTTTTACCCTCACACAAATCCTTTTCCCTTTCTTTTAGTCTCTTCACCTTATGACCTCCACACAATCAAACCTCCATCTTGCTCTTATCCTATTGCTGGGTCATAAGGAATTAGTGACAGCATGCAAGACACGAGTGACAATCTAAGCATTTGGTAGCTGATGCCATTGTGCGTTTTTCTGGGAACTCATACTGCTTCAGCATGTTGCATGCCCTGTCAACGCTAGAGAAATTCCTGTGGAGTAAGGCAATGAATTAGTTTCAGAGTAAGGGTTCTTGCAGAGTTGGGTGGATGGTGGTATATGAATGACATTGGGGGGGAACATGATTAGGTTGTGGGTTGGATGGTAATAAGAGTTTGGGTTAGTGAGTTCTAACTAGAAAGGTAAAATGTTCTTGATTTGTCCCTTATTATTTTTTTTATTTTATTTTACCATGTCTCATAACAAATACATCTGATTTTAAACTTTTGGCAGAATTGACGTTTGTTTATTTATTTATTTTTTTTTTTTGAAGTGATGGAAGAGAAAATATCAAAAGAAAAGATTTAATGAGATTTTATTGTATGCTTTTTAGGAAAAACTTCAGTAGGATTGGAATGGTGTTCTGTGATTATAATTTTTTCAGCTACATTTCATTCATAGGAACTCACCCATAGTTAAAAAAAAAAAAAAATGTTAGTTTTAATTCAAATTATCAAAATTCCATTGTTTTTTAATTTATGATTTCATTATCACTGAAACCAGAAGTGTATTTATTTGTAAAAATAGTTCCTGCCAAACTTCAAGTTTACTAGTGTAATGGATATTGCAACTAAAAGAGATTAAGTACTTAAGAGATAATACAAGAAAATTATCAATTCAATAACAATTATTTAAACTCAGAGGATGCAATACTTATATCCAAGCAATGTTATTTAGCAAGAATATAACATGGAAAATATACAAAGTTCAAAGTTATTAATGCATATAACAAATAGAATATTTTTTTTAAAACTAGACTGACTCCATCTCATTGAATGGAGATAGGGAGGGCACAACAATTATCGTATGTATACAGGGTTTATCAAAAATATTTTTACAAACTTTGAGGGTGGGTTCCTCACATCAAAACAAAGACAAAAATCTATATATGTCCGCAAATCCTTCATTTAAGTTTAAAGAAAGTTTATGGTAGATGGTGTTGTGTTGCCATGTAGACTAAGTTACATTTGTCATTCATGTGCATTTGTTTCTAGTCTGTCTTCAATGTTTAACATGTGCAGTAATAAGTTAACTGAGAAGTGTTCCATTTAACAATGACAGGATATTTATCATGAGCTGGCAGATATGATTTTTACAAATGGCCATGCAAATGGTAATGGACATGAGCCTGCACCATATTGTTTTTCCAGACTGAAGGAAGCCAAGGCATCCAACATTTGATGCTGTTTATCATTGCATTGCTGAGACAGGATCCATAGCACCACAAACTATGGATCAACAAAGAACAAGATCCACTCATGCCTGACCATGAAGAATACATTTTACAGGCTTTCAGAGATGATCCACTTCAAGTGGCCCTAGCATGTCATAGTACTGCATGGAGGGTGCTTCAAGAGCAGCTCCTCTATCCGTATCATTTGCAATGTGTGATCACTCACCATGGGAGAACTTTTGCCGATGATTTATTGCACAAACTGCTGATCCATTGTTTTTCTCTTCAGTCCTGTTTACAGATGAGGCAACAAATTTACACAACCAGCATGTGTGGGCAGATCAGAATCCCATGGCACAATATGGGTTAGATACCACCATCAGTTTACAATTAATGTATGGGCTAGAATTGTAGGTGAATTCTCCCAGCACTTTTTACAGGAACTGTCTACAGGGACTTTATTTTGAACACACTTCCAGACCTGCTAGAGGATGTACCCTTGCTAATACGAAAACACATGTGGTTCATGCATGATGGCACTCTAGCACATTTTAGCTACATTGTTTACAATGCACTGGCTGACATCTGCCATGAAAAATGGATAGGTAGGGGTGGACCGGTTCCATGGCCTGCGCGTGTTCCCCCAACCTTAATTCTTTGGATTTTTATCTGTGGGGCCAACTAAAACAATTGTTTTATGCAACAGACATTAATCATACAGAAACACTTCATCAACTTGTCATGGGGAGCTGTGAAACTACTCAAAACATTGTGGGATTATTTGAAAGGGTCCACCAGTCAATCAGCTGATGGGTGCATGAGTGTGTAGAAGCAAGTGGAAGACATTTTGAACATTTGTCATAAGTTACTGCATTGTGGTACAACGATGGCCTTTTGGACATATGTTTATATTGAAATTTTACCTTCTTTTGGTGTCAGGAACCTGTCCCCAAATTATGTAAAAGTATATTTGGATTGTATCTTGGATTGTATATTTTACAGTTTCTACTGTAAACTTTAAATTTAATCTCAAAAAGTGATGGATTTGTGGACGTATGTTTATATGGACTTTTGTCCTTGTTTGGTATGAGGAATCTGCCCCCAAATTCATAGAAGCATTTTATACATCCTGTGTGTGTGTATGTATGTATGTATATATATGTGTGTGTATGTATGTATGTGTGTGTGTGTGTATATATATATATATATATATATATATATATATATATATATATATATATATATATATATATACACACACACACACACACACACACCACCTTACCACCCACAATTGAATGAAATCACAGACTGTGAAAATGGGACTAAAAGCATTTTCCCCGATCTAATGGTAATATAGGGAGTTACTTACTAAGATTACTGTTAGGCTATAGGACGATTTCACATGCCAACAAACTGCAAAGTCCCTTAGCATTAATGGACAGACAGATTAGAGCTCCCATAACATTGTCATTTTCAACAAGTGAAAGTGTATGGTATAAAAAGGCAAAGGATCTAATCTAAGGAAGGTGAACTTTGTTAGTGCAGAAAGGACATAGCACAGCAATACTAACAAAAAATGGACAAAAATGTACTGGCCCATTTAGAAGCAGAATAGAACCTGTGGATATAGAAATGGACAAAGAATCTGAAAGTGAAGGACATGAGGTGGGGAGGGGACTAATGAATCCAGTAGTGAAACTAAACAATCTATGGATGTTAATGACCAGAGATCTGACAAGAAGTTTGATGAGGAAAATGAACTCAGACCTAGACACATTATAAGAAGAAATCAAGATACACACCAGGAAAGATAATTTTGATTCCCAACAATAATTAGAAGAAATCAAAGATCAACAAAATGTATAAAGGCAATTTCAGTTCAGGCAGGTGTAGTATTGTATGTAAATGAGATACTGCTATAAAAGCAGTATGCCACAGTGAATGTCAGTTGAGCTACTATCAGTTGAACTGATAACGTCTATTCCAGAGAGTAGTCTACTTCATAACAGGGTATATGGTCAAAATGTCATGAAAAAATAAAGATGAAGAGATTAGTTAAAACTAACAATTCATTCAGACAATGTATGCAAGACTGCTACAAAGAAAGGAGAATCAAGGAAATTTGCATAACATTTTTCTCCATATGAACTTAATTTGTGCAGTTTTACAGATTAAAATTTTTTCCCAAAAGAACTTAACATCCAAAACCTGTAGACTGTGTGTTAAATTTTATTTAATCTATTTTATTTTAATGATAAAGGAATAAAACTATAACAAATAAATCCTTTTTGTTCTTTATTTGAATGAATAAACAAACCAATACACCAAAATGTACAGAGAAATTCTAAATTATAGAAAAAGAAAAAATTGAAAATTCTCTCAGAGAAACAATTTCTTTTTCATGTTAACTTCTATTTAAAAATGTTTTCTATACAATTGCTTCAAGATAGTAAGATGCTGCTTAAAGAGGTCTTTCATTTTCTGCCCACTATTGCTGTCTTTATTATGGCTCTTTGTTAAACATGTGTGTAATAGATGTGTGTGTTTGATAGTTGTATATAATGAACGTGTGTATGTATAAAATGTATATAATATATATGTGAAAGTATATCAGTAAAACATACATGTATGTGCACATATATAATGTGTTTGTGTTAAGTGTTAATAAATTTTATTTCTGTCTTAGATTTTTCCAACTTTATGATGTTTTAATTTTGCTTTGAATTTTGAATTTATTATTTTTGTCTTTAAGTCTGCTGTCTCTTTGGTTTTTCTCTTTTGTTTTCTGCAATTCAATAAAGAGTGAAAATAATCAACAATGTGAAGAAATGTACAGAAGTAAAGAAATAAAAACAGGATGAAACTTGGATGAACGTGCAGAAAAGCAAGTACAAAACAGCAAAGAAAGAGCAGATACAGAATTTTAAAAACTGATTCTACTTGTGATTTTATATAGACACAGTAAATATTTCAAAGGCAAAATTGAAATATTTCATAGAATTATGTCTTTGGCACAAAGATAATACCATTTTTTGATAATTTTAATAATTTCTAGATATGTTCCTTATTTTAATTGTATTCTCAAATTATCAGCACATTAAAAGAATATTTACTTGTTTTAGACAAATCAATCTTGAAACCATTTCAATAAATATATAGGTTTACATTTAACATATCATTCTGCATATTTGATTTTGTGGACTTGTAAAATATACATGCATATTTTTAAAGATTTTCTTAATCAATATGGATAGAACATGAGTTTAGCAGATATAAAAATATTGAAAGGGGTATATGACAAGGATGTGTCTTCTCACCAAACTTATTCAACCTATCAGCAAGGTAATTCTGAGAGATTTAGAAGTCCTACCAGGATTTATAATTGGTGGCCTCAATTTTAACAACACAAGATGTGCAGATGATACAGTGTTGATAGCAGACATGGAAAGAAAACTACAAAAACTCGAACAGTATGTAGTGAAGGACACCGAGAAGGACTAAACATCATCTGCAAGAAAACAGAATGCATGGTTGTTAGCAAAAAGGACAACCCAAAAGGCAAATTACAAATTGGAAATACCAAAATCGAGCAAGTACAAAAATTTAAATATCTGGGAATTGTTTTAACAGAGAATGGAAAGTGCAACACTGAAATCCAAAGGCACATTGGGATAGTGAAAGATGCCTTCAAAAAGCTAAGCAGAGTATTTAGAGACAGAAACACTGTTTGAAACAAAGAAAAGAGAACTGAACTGTTACATTATATCTGTCCTCCTATATGCCAGTGAATGCTGGAATGAAGAAGAGACTTGAAGCAACAGAAATATGGTTCTGCAGAAGGATGCTGAGGATACCATGGCCTGAACATATGAGCAACAACAAGGTTTTAGAGAAAATGGAAACAAAAAGGAAACATGAAGGCAAGATGGTCAGAGGGAAAAATACATAACATGCTTAGTGAGCTTGAGTAAATGAATGGTGGAACAGAGTTTAGGATAAATAACAAAAAGACAAAATTTATTAAGAGCTACAAAAGAGAGGAAATTGTGGAGAGCCATGATTGCTTATGTCCTGAGGGGACATGGCACATAAAGAAGTTGATCAATAACATTTATAAATATTCTGGTTTTCAATTTGCCATTTGATGGCTTAAATGGGGAGAAGAGAATAAGAAGAACATTTGTGAATTTAGATAATTTTAAATTGTAAAGACAGGCTCAAGTTATGAGCTTAAAAAATGGTTTAAAAATAAACAAATATCAGCATATTGAGTCTTTTAGATTTGTTCTGATGACAGAAAATCTCAGAGCAAGAAAAATCTACCCCGTAGCTGAAATAAAGGATTCAGTTCAAAATTTCTTGAAGATTACCTGGATTGACAAGCACTTGATGAAGGCCAGAGAGCACAGTGGCTGAAACTTTATAACAACAACAAGAAAATGAGAACAATAGTCAAAGTATAAATAATTATAATAACAACAAAGATGAGGACAATAGTTCACATATAAATAATGTAAATTTTTCTTTGAGTAAGTTCTTTTGCATCTTGAGTTCCCAAACATTTTACCTTCAGTTAAATGCACGCATGCAGAAAGATGCAACTCAAAAGACATTACAGAGATTAGAATTGGTAAATGCTATCTCTGTCCCATCCCAATTGTCTCATTTAGTATATTAATTATATATGCAAATGTAACAACTAATTATAATGCATATGTGGTAGTATATTATGCCCATCTAATGTTAAATTTATAAACTGATTGATTAGAAATTAATTTTAGCAATTCTCACAACAGAGGTAAAAATAAAATAACAATGTTGTAATGTTTTGAGCAATTGTTTCATCATCAACAACCAGACCCTGAGTTGTTCTCTTCAGTCATGATAAATATTTACATTCAAAATGAGGCTCCATGCTTTGAATGTCTATTGTGTTTCAAGTTCACTCCAGACCTTGTGTGTGACTTGTATATATACTCCACTGCTAAAGATGTTGGAAAAATGGTTGACTCATTCTATTATTCCAGAAAATATCTGACTCCTGTCATATTTTATCTTTATAAGAGTTAGATTAGACCAAAAACTGAGCATTGTTGTCATATCTGTTCAGGAACTGCTCAGTCTTCATTTTCCAATCTTGATAATGCTCAAAACTGTTTACATGATCTTGCAGTGAAAGACATTTTCCACTCTACAAACTCTACCCTGCAGGCACACTGTTGCAAGCCTGTTTCTACTCTATCACTATTTCCAGTGCAAATGTTCAGATAAGCTCTATTCTTCACTTTGAGCAGTTCAGAACTTTGCAGCTAGGAGATACTATGCCACTTCCATAGAATTGAATCACCCTCATTTCCAAATCTAAGTGCTAAGTTTCACTCAAACAGAATTTTTCCCAAGAACTTCCACTTTGTGGAACAGACTCCTGTGTGAATACTTTGCTAAATATGTTAATCTTGACCTCAAGAATCAGAAATTGTCTTTCTTCATCTTCATAATCATCACTTCCTGTCACCTTATCTTCTATCCATATCACATATCTAATTCAACGTTACCATTTATACTGTAACCCTCTACCTTGAGTGGCTCTTGAGTCTTGTATTGGGTGAGAATAATCATTTGATGAAAAGTATACTTTTAAAGGAAATATAATGATTACATTGTCTTAGGAACATCATTAAAATCAAGATTTTTTATTTTTTTATTTTTTTTAATAAAAGTAAACAAGTTCAGATCATAGATATGCTTTATTATGCTATCAAACTGATGCCAATTAATATTATGAAAATTAGTTTCCATTAATTTTATAAAATTACTTCATTTGAGGGTTTATAAAACCAACTTTTTTTTTCTGAAGGAATGATAAAAAAAAACACATCTGCTAGTTCTGATATGTAAAGTTAGGTATGCTAAAATATACCTGGACATTTATTTTTGTAAATTTCAACAGTATTAAAAAAAATATTTCCTGCTGTCCCAGTTGCAAATCTTGTCCACTTTTTTTTTTATTATGCTCTATTCATTTTAATATCATTAGATTTTCTTCTTTTATGCAACAAGTCTCTTCAGGATGTGGATTATCATAGCTTTCTCCAACTTCCTGTCTTTTGTTGCTCTAAGTTAATTTTAACCAGTTACATCCCTCTTTATCACTGCCATCCAATCATACAAACTTGTTAAATAGATTACTCACTGTTTCCTTCTGCTTATCTTACCTTCAGTATGCCCTGTGAGTTTTAAATTCTCTGGGCTACCTTTCCTCATTATATCAACTGTCTCCTTTTTTTCTTTTTTTTGATTTTAAGTATCAATTTGCTTGTTGTTTCTATTTTTCTTAGAACTATTTCATTTTTAATATGGTATTCTTAGCATTTGTTGGTAGAACCATATTTGTCACTTCAAGACACTTCTTCATCTGTGAGGAAATTGTCCAATATTCATAGGAGATAAAATATTACAGAACAGTTCAGCACTTTTTTGTTTCTAATTATATTCTCATATGTCATAATACTTAGTTACTCATAATGTTTAGTTTCTGAAAGGATATATTTCACTATTTCTTTGTGCTTTTGGATTTCTGTGTCACACTTTTCCATTGTCTGCTAATTGTACTAATCCAGAACTTACACTGTCTGCTACTAGTACTAATCCAGAACTTACATTGTCTGCTACTAGTACTAATCCAGAACTTACATTTCTGTATCTGCTTGAACTTGACATCCCCAATACATAGCTCACTCTTTGGACAGTCTCTTTTGCTGACAACCATAAATAAAATAAAAATATTTTTCTTCATATTCCTTGTTGAGCTGGGGTAGAATGTCTTATATGATATCCAGTTTAAAAACTTAATTTAAGTGAGCTTTGTCATTTCAGATACATCTTCTTATGCAACATAAATGTTGAAAGAATTTTATCAGTAACAATTAAAACAATTTTGCAATACAAAATTTGGAATGCCCTTTGTATGAACTGTTTACAAAGAATTTTTTTTCTTTTTTCTATTTATCAACTAAGTGCAGAAACTTGGAAAGAAAACAAGATTTCTGCGAACAAAAAGGTGAATAAAAACTATATTTTGCATCAGACAAGTTTCTTTTTATTGTTTGTAGTTGTCAGACATTTTTTTTTTATATTTGGCAAAGAAAGAAAGAAAGAAAAATACTTGTAATTTCTACTTTTGGAGTGGCTGCAAGGCTATTTGCATGATTCACAACTTTATTCGGCAAGACAGGAATCCTTTGAAAATACGTTGAGAAAAAGACTCATTCTCGTGATCAACACCTACTATGTAGATATAGATTATAGATATTATTTTAATCAGTAGAATTTTTTTCCCTTCTTGCTTGCATTTATTTACTTTTGTTGAGGTTTCTCTTCACCTTAATATCAAAGATATATATATATATATATATATATATATATATATGTAACTTTCATATTTTCTTATTTTTTTTCAAAGGTGGAAGAAGAATTCTTTCCTCCTTTGTGAAGAAATATTCCCAAATGTACTGATAAGATAAAACTCAGAACTTAACAGAAGTTGATTCTAGCTTTTGTTTTTTATAATTTGTTGTATGAATATTTTTGTTTTTGCTTTTTTTAAAATTTATTATTATGAAAACTGCAGATTAACTATGAAGACGTGGACAAAATAAAAATGTTAATGAAGACATTGCCTATCTAATATCACCTGTTATAAATTTACACTACCATATATCCTGCTCACCTAACTTCTTCCATGAAAAGAAATATGAAAGAACAAAATGGTGGTGATAGGAAGCATTTTCAGTTTTAAGCCTTTAAGATTATTATTTTTTTTTTTTTACTTGAAGGAAAAGAAAACTTGATAGCATGTAAGGAGAAAAAAATAAAGATCACAAGAAAATTAGAAGTTTGGTCTGCTCTTTCTTGCTAGATTAGCCACTGTAGCAAAAAAACAAAGAGAAAAAAAATGGAGGAATTTGATGTCAAACTGAAACAAGAGCACTTCAGATTTGTCCTTGCTTAAGATAGCCTCCATAGAAAGTCTGGCACCCCCAGAAAGTCTGGCACCCCCAGAAAGTCTGGAATGTCTTGATAATAATCTTTGGTACTCTTTCATATTCTCACTTTGTTTATCTATGGCCAACAGCAACTGGTCAGCTCAAACTTTCAGAAAAATAGGAGATGGGGTCAAGCATATCACAGCATGAGGTAGAACCCTGGTGCTTATCTGGGACTAGAATGTCAACTTCTGATGTAATTCTTTGACTGTTTTCCCTTTGTATTGGAAATTTTTTCAATGATTGTTTTTGCTTGTTTAGGTGTGTGTTGTTCTTTCTTTAGGCTGAGATAGAATTTTTATTTCTTCATTCTGTTTTTTAATGTGTTGGAGGGGTCTTCATGGTGACCACTCAGCTTATTTAATCTTAGATCTTAGAATATGTAGCCAAAATATGATAAAAGAAAGAAAAAAAAAACAATGAGAAAGAGGGGCAAAAAAGACAAAATAAGGCAGGCGACAAAACAGTGTGAGGTATCTTTGCAAATCCCTGCCCCTTGGATGATTAGGGCCCTGAGTTTCAGGATACAGAAATCTCTAATGTAAAGAGGGAAAAAAATATGACTCTCATGAAAGAGGAACCCTGTTATGTTTGAACATTTATATATGAAAATCCATGTGTATATTTTTCTTTGTATGTGTTTTTAGTGTCTACACAAGTACCCATTTATCTATATTGTCTGATGCATATGTTTAAGTGTATGTCTGTAGATACACATTCATATCAGCCTTATATAAGTTCTTGTGTTTACTAATAAGTATTCATTAAATAACTATTATTTGTAAATATCTTTATCTGTTTTTCTACTTACTTACTTCAGTGGCCTGCTGTGCATGTATATATTTGTGAATGTTTGCATTGGCTGATCAAGACATTGTGTCTCAGAAAAGACATTTCTGGCCACTGGACATGTCCAGTCTGTAGTCTCGATGTTTGGAAAAAAACACTCTTTTGATATTAACAATATTATGATATTTTTCTTTTCAGTTAACATGGTTGAGCATGAAAATGCAATTATCTTTTTCAGAACAGGGACACCCGCCTGGATTCACCCCTACTAACATTAAGATTAAGACTGACAGTATTACAGTCATTCATTATTTTAAGATGTAAATTTCAGCATACATTTATCAAGACATTTTTTATTGCATCTACTTATTTATTCACTGTAATTAATTTCTTTTAATTCAAGATGAAAAGATTATTTTATTATCTTAATTTCAAGAGAGAGTTGGTAGAATAAAGTCATTTTTCTTTTAACTTTGTTTTCCAGTGAAAGAATTTCAATTGATATGTAAGTCATGAACTGGTTAAATTTTG
>OZ010572.1:32504904-32514904 GCA_963932145.1 Acanthosepion lycidas
GTGGATAACACTTTCCAACTCTAATCAAATGCATGCAACTTCAAGTACAGTAAATGATTTAATTAATAAATAGATAAGTCCAGAAAATAAAACCAGACAATAGCATTAATTCAACCTAAGTCTCAAGACATTTTGGCACTAAAATAGAAAATTGCTTGAAGTATTTTTTGTGGCTCTCCACAATCTCAAAAGAATTGTAATGGACTTAAAATGTCAATATAATTCAGATAGTGAAAAGTTAATCTCTCTAAGAAGTTGTGAAACTTTCTGCACTTTAAAGTGAATCAATTGTTAAAATTCAAACATTACCACTTTAATTAAAGATCCATTGTTAATTAGTTGCTAACTTAGTAAATTATCCATTTTACTTAAGTGATTTCCTAGTCAGAGTCAGATAATTAGGAAACCAAGCCTGACTGATTATGCTTCATTAGGAGCTTTTATTTAACTAATGACGATAACTCATTAGCATTTTGGCAGTTAGCTTGAGGTTTAAGAGCATTACAAATTAGACTGGCAGAAATATTTGCAGTTCAAAGAAAGTATTTTAATTTCTTAAGAAAAATAATGCCTTCATTAATCTAAGCAAGAATAAATCAAATCATTTTCTTGACCATGATTCTAAAGTAGACTTTGTAAGAACAACAAGTTTACAAAGAGTTTCTGAGGATTCCATTAGGAAACTTCAAGATATTTGTATCCAAACAAAACCAAACAAATCTTTTTTGTCTTGTTACCATATTTAATTCTTTCATTACTTTGGGAAATCTTAGAGAGTACCAATTTTACTGGTTATTTAAATTCTTCTTTGATGTGCCATGTCCTTTCAGGACATTGGTGATCATAATTCCCTACAACTTTCTATTCTTTATTGATCTATTTCACTTGCTATAGTAACTGCTATGGTGATATACAATAAGGGATGAGTAACCCTTAGTATGTACGTATGCATGAGTGTATGTGTATATATATATATATATATATATATATATATATATATATATATATATATATATAATGAAGTCACAAGTTATTATGACCAAGGGTTTGAGTATACTGTCTTCATTGAAACTGTTGAACATGCCAGATTATACACTCCCTCCTAGAAACTGTAACATAGGTCTTCTCAGGTTATTCACTGTATAAACCACAGGTGGCTCTCTGGGTGTTGAACAAACACAAATATATCAGAGCAGGCGTCTGCAACAGGGATTAACTAGCTACTCTAATAGATGAGTGTGTTTGGAAAAGAGTAGGTGGCCATTATATATTTGATATAATAGCAAACTTTTTTGCACATGTTCCCTTCTGTTGTATACCATATGCAGTTTCTTCTTGCCACTTGAGGATTGCAACAATTGCAAGAAATTAACAGTAGTGGGTAGTGGGGGGTATATCTACAGAAAAGTCTATTATATCAATTTTTTGGGCTCTGCATTTCATTTTACATTTTACATTGAGCTCTTTTTACTATATTAGCATGTTCTTGCAAAATTATTGGTGAATATTTGGGCAGCAATCCCTATTTTATACAAGTTTTGTTAAAGATGACTGACAATGTACTGCAATTAATCTTTTTATTTGATTTTTCTTGCATTCATACAAGTATTTTCTTTTCTGGCCATAAAGTGTGTAAAAACTGCCCAAATATTCTATATAATTTAAATGTCCAGAAAAGAAAATACTTGAGAAAATGAAAACAAAAAGGACACTTAATAAGAGGAAAAGGCGGTTGAAATTTCTAGGTTGCATTATCAGAAAAGAGGGTTTGGAAAATTTGATACTCACAGGATGGAGGAAAATTATGCATAACCTGCCCAGCAAGTATGATTAAATGGATGGCAGAACAAGGTCTAGGAGAGATAACAAAAAGACAAAATTTATTAAGAGCTAGAAAGGAGAGGAAATTGTGGAAAGCCATGATTGCCAATGTCCTGAAGGGACATGGCTCATAAAGAAGATTGTTCAATCTGTATAATTAATATCTGTCACTAAATTCAGTTAGTGAACAATGAAGAATACTATGTTGAAGAAATATTGTGTAAAAAAGATGGTATTTTTCACTATTAAGTTTCTATTTACTTTATTAACTACCTTAAAGTCATCATTAGAAGTTAGAGAGCAAGTCCCCCAACTCTTACTTAGGCATGGATATGGCTAATAGTGTATTAAGCTAACAGTTATGAACTTTGGTTAGTTAAAGGTATGCTTTTTAAGACAGAGATTATAAGAATGATAAAACGGCTTGTCTCGAAATTAGAATTAAGAGAGTGAACATTAAAAACTGAGTTAACAAGCTGGATAGAAGAAAATATGCAGAAAAGAAACTAAGAAAGGGATTTTTTTTCAGAGAATTTGATAAATTATCTCTGCAGTGAAGCATGTCATCTGCTTGCATAACTGAAGACCCTGGTAGGTTGATAGTGGGGGGTGGGGTCAATGTTCATATATTCAGGGGTTTTCATGATCAGATCAAGGGAGAAATCAGACATACATTCAGTAATTTGCATATAAGCATACATTTCATTTAATCTCGTCTTGGGGGAATAATCTGGAAAAAATATTTTATTTCTCTCTTTTTCCTTTCAGCTTCATTATCTAGCAATTTCTTTTTCCTTTCTGTCTTCCATTTTCATCCCCTGAGTCTCTTCCTCCTACTTTATAATTTAATTTCTTTCTCTCTTTCCTTCTCACTTTTGCATCCTCTTGATTTTTTGGACCTAATTCTTTCTTTTTCATTTTCTGCTCCTTCAAAAATGTGCTTGTTTCTGTTTCTCTTTTCACTCTCTATTTCTGTCTGTGTCAGCCTCTCTATTAACAGCTGATTATTCTAAAGTTTATTTTTCCTCACTTTCTTCTCTCTTTGTCCAAGTAATCTTATCCAATAGAGGCTTTATGCACCACTGAAGGTCTGCTGTTGCATTCAGTTGCAAATCTTCCTGACACTGTAATGCCAATATCTTCAGCCAGAGATTAAGGTTTCCAGCAGAACGGTGGAAGATGATAGGTTGTTGAGACAGTGAAGACAGAGGAAGTGAAAAAGAAGAATAAACAAAAGAGAGAGGTTAGAGACAATATAAGATAATATTGGAAAGAAGTCGATTACAAAAAATGGACAACAGTATGAGAAAAAGAGTGGGAGAGAGAAATAAAACGTTGAAAAAAAAGAGAATAGAAAGAATGGAGGAGAGAGAAAAATAGATTGGAAAAGTGGAGGAAAGAGAGAGAAAAATATAAGAATAGAGGAGAGAGGAAAATAATTAGAGAAAGAATGGAGGAAAGAGAGGAAAATAAAGAATGGAGGAGAAAGGAAAATAAACAAATGGAGGAGAAAGGAAAATAAATAGAGAAAGAATGAAAGAAAGAGAGGAAAATATGTAGAGAAAGAATGAAAGAGAGAGAGGAAAATAAGTAGAGAAAGAATGAAAGAGAGAGAGGAAAATAAGTAGAGAAAGAATGAAAGAGAGAGAGGAAAATAAGTAGAGTAAGAATGGAGGAAAGAGAGAGAGGAAAATAAGTAGAGAAAGAATGAAAGAGAGAGAGGAAAATAAGTAGAGAAAGAATGAAAGAGAGAGAGGAAAATAAGTAGAGTAAGAATGGAGGAAAGAGAGAGAGGAAAATAAATAGAGAAAGAATGAAAGAAAGAGAGGAAAATAAGTAGAGAAAGAATGAAAGAAAGAGAGGAAAATAAGTAGAGAAAGAATGAAAGAGAGAGAGGAAAATAAGTAGAGTAAGAATGGAGGAAAGAGAGAGAGGAAAATAAGTAGACAAAGAATGGAGGAGAGAGAGAGGAAAATAAGTAGAGAAGTAATGGGGGAGATAGAAGGAAAGAAGTAGAGAAAGTATGGGGGAGATAGAAGGAAAGAAGTAGAGAAAGAATGGGGAAGAGAAGAGTATAAGAAAAAGAGCGGAAATGGAAGAAATGCTGGGAGATTATATAGAGAATGAAAGAAAACCAAAGGAAGTTGGAGGGCAGTATGAACTATTTCAATAGCCTTGTTGAAAGAAAGATTCAAGAAATATTAAATATAAGGAAAGTAACAAAAAAAAAAAAAAAAAAAATGTTCAAATGAAAGGGAGATAACAAGGTAGTTTTGTCAGAGAAAAATGAGGAAAATGATGTTTTAAAGAGAAATAAACCAAGGAAATGAGAGAGAGTGATTGGATCAAAAAGGCAGTGGAAAGAATGTTAATATTAGTCATTTCCTTATAAGGAAATATTTGGTATTGATTAACCAAGCAGCCAGTGCTATTGTTGGTTGAAATTTATAAAATCTTTGTCTTAAAACATTTCTAAATAAAAAAAAAATTATTTCTCAAGTCCAATAACTTTTATAGTTCTTTCCAGTGACAAGATTAAAGAAGTAAGCAGGTGAAAAGATATAAAAAAAGGAAGGAAGAAATTACATGATAAAAAAGAGAAGGGAATTAGAAAGGAAAAATGAAGGGAGATAATAAATGTAAAAGAAACAAAAAGGCTTGAGAACATTAATTAATTTGTTAGATAATATTTAAGCAATGTTTTTCCTTTGTTAATTGCAAAAAAACAAAATAATAATTTAAGGGCCCAAATAGTTGATTACTAGTTGAGACTTGTGCTGAGAAAGTTGGTACAAATGTGAATTGGTTAAAATAATTTTCAGTTGATAATTTAGGAAACAAAAAATGATCATGGTCTTAAGGGAATTAAGATATTGATTGTGAATTATGATTTTTTTGTAGTCGTTACATTAATTGTAATTGAAAAATGAAAAAAGAATTTAGATATTTTTGATGGTTCATTTTTTTTTTTTTTTTTTTTACATTGTTTTTCATTATAAATTATTTACTTTTATGCCTGGAACAGATGAGCCTACTGACTATTTAAATTTTTATTTATTTTTTCAGCCTACTGACTGTTATTCCAAAGTCTACCATTTATTTTATTTTCCGCTTACTTTCAACCTGTCTTTTTAGTCCAAACTCCTCTCCCTCTTATTTTGTTCTGAAAACAAATTAATTTTGATTGAATTTTTCAACCTACCCTTTTATTCCAAAGATAGATTGTATGCCTTATCACTGTTAAAACAAGCCAAATGAAATCAGAATAAAGAAATAACCTCTGATGACACTTGAATTCTCATCCCATCTTAATGGTCAAAGAGGCTATGGTCAAGATTTCTCATCATATCACTTCTCCACCTCCTTTGATTCTTCTTGTCCTCTTCCTACTACTACTAAGTAATAGTAGTAGTATTAACAATCAAAGTAATACTAACCTAAAATTATCCGAATTCTTAATGAAAAAGTATATAATATTTTTAATCAGTTATTTTTCTTTTTGTTCATTGTTTTTCATTACTCTCATGTCTGGGATAGATGAGGCTGATGACTGTGTAAATTTTGATTTTTTTTTTTTTTTTTTTTTTTTCAACCTAAGAATAGTTATCTTGCTCCATCCCACCTCTATTTAATTTTCTACTTTCTTCCAACCTATCTGCTTATTCCAACCTCTGATTTTATTCTGAAGACAAATTAATTGTGGAGTGAGTAGCTATCGTTAAATGTAAACTAAATAATAGAACTGTCCAACAAACAAAATTGACAAAGTTTGCAATTTGCAATGACAAGAAAAAGAAAAGAAAAGAATATGGCATAAAATAATATAAAGCAAATAAACAATATAGGCAAAACAAATTAATGGTAATATGGCAAAAAGTTCAGAAACTAAGAATTGGGTTTGGCACACAAGCGCAAGTTCAGACACATAAATGTAGTGTTCTGACTTCAAGACTAGACAGACTGGGATTGAGTCAGATGAAACTGAGAACTGGCTTATTTTATTGGCTAGGAAAAAATCCCAGCATGCATTTGTGTGCTTTTGTCTATGAATTGGGGAGGATCAAGTGTTTTAGAGTCATTCATGAAAAGGATTGAAACTAACATTAATTTTCAATGAATTTTCCAAGTTATCCTTTTATTACAGTCTAAAAAGTAGGTTGAATACCCTTTGACTGTTAAAACATACAGAATGAAATCAGAATAAAGAAATTGACTCTGCTGAAATTTGAACTCTCATTGCATATTCCAGGAACTTGTCTTAACCTATTTGGTCAAAGAGGCTATGGTCCAAATTTTGTATCATATTCCTCCTCCTCCTCCTCCTCCTACTACTACTACTACAACTAAGTAGTCTGAAATTATTAAGCATTTTCTTAATTGTTTCTTAATGTTTTACAAGTTTTACTTCAGCTTATTGTTGCTTTTATTGTCATGGATAAACCACTTGTCAAAAAGGATAAGAAATAAGAAAGAAAATATTATATTTAAGACTTTAGATAACTAAATGAAAGAAGATTGTTATAATTTTATTTAAATCATAATTATACAACTGGAAAATAAGATTCCTGAGGAAGCAAACTGATATAAAATAAAGGGCAATCATAGACATCTTAACTACTAAGCCTAAGCAAGAAGAATTCTGTGAATGTCATGATATTCTCAAAAATATTAAAATGAAAGCAAGGCAGAATCCATATTTTTTAGGAAGGTTAGTGTCCAAATGGAAAAATTAATGGAAGGCACAGTTGGTGTTCCATGTCTTGGCTGGAAATTTTTCTTTTTAAAGTTAATCTATGATTAGTTGAATTTTTTTTAATAAAATTTCTGTATCTAGATATTTTTTTTTAAATTTTAAATCATGCTCTGGCTGAGTAGGGATGTGAACCCCACCTGGAAAGCCCCCACCCCTCCATCTAAACTCCAACTTGATTTGCACCTGCAAGGAGTTTGCCTATTAAAATCTGATTTGACCCAATTTGGAGGTAATTTATTAGGTTTCATTGATAAGAAATATATTTCCGGAAAAAAAAAAAAACTTTAAAGGGAACAGTTCATCATAATTTGCATTTTGAATAAATTTGTTTTCAGATTGATTCGAGTCTAATGACATTCATTTTCTTTTATGAGCAATAAATGTAACTAAATTTATTTTTGAGTTTTCATATATTTACTTATTTAGATTTTGAGGATTTCTGCTGGTATTTTGAGGGATTTGTGGCATGAGGTTGTGGGGAAAAGAAGGTTCTACACCTAGGAAAGAACTTCCAAGTAAGCAAAAGGTCAGAAAGGCATGAATGTTGACCCCATTTTTTTTGTTTTTTGTTTTTTATTTCCTTTTAATGGAGTGGGATCCTACATTTTGTTATTGGTAATGGCATTAGGAACTTTCAGGAATTGAGCAAAAGATGTGGAGGGAAGAGAAGAAAACTGTTTTTGGGAAAGAGGAGATTTAGGAGAAAAAGAGAAAGAAGGAATATATCAGGAGAGAGAAAAATAGGGCAGTGTGTGCAGGGTCTTAACTTTCCAAAATGAGGGCAAAGGTTTATCTGGGGACAGGAAGAAAACTTTGGATAATTGCTGCTGATATTACAATGATGTGTATTTGTTTATGTATATATGCTTATTTGTGTATGGTTGTGAATTTGCATACATACACACACACACACACACACACACACACACACACACACACATATATATATATATATATATATATATATATATATATATATATATATATATATATGTGTGTGTGTGTGCGTACATTCATATATAGTACTATGCTGGTCTTGATTTTCCATGCCAGTAATTCGGTGATTTTTATCTCATTTTGATTTAAAGGCAAGAGATGCAGTCAAGCAAAGACATCTTAATCCTCTGTTTTAATCTATTGTTCCTCACTACAATTCTTACTGACACACATTCATTGTTGAACAGAAGCTTTTCATTTGTCAACATGCACATGGTGGAGAAAAACACCTTATTTATTACTTGGATTTCTATCATCATACAAAGACAAATAAGATTTGTTAGCACATCGTTTTCTTTTATTTTGTGTATGTATGTGTGTGTGTTTTCGTCCCCCTTTTCAAATGTGCAGCTTAATGGTGAGTGCCTCGGCATGAAACATCATTAGGCAGAGTTCAAATTCTAGTCAAGTTTATTACATTCACTTACGCACAAATTTTCCTTGGGAAGGGTACGAAACAGTCTCTTCTCTCACCAGCTGTGGATTAATCAGCAGGGTTGACTAGGCTCTTTAGCCATGGTTGGCAACCAGTCTAGGAAAAAGAAAATCATGAATTCAAAACCCAGCCACTTGAAGCTGTACAATAATGGTTAAAGATGGAGAGCAGATACCATGTCTGTGAAGAAAAATCATTATAGATTTTAACAATGATGATCCAACTGGAGAGCAACTATCCAGAATATTGTTGATGTCCTTGAATCTACAGATGAATAAATGGATATTTATAGCATTGTTCAGAAATGCTATGGAGAGGTTCACCTCTAGAAAAAAGTTATTTTGGAATTTGTAACTTAATTTTAAGCACAAGTTATAATTTAACATTATATAAATCTCATACATTCAAGGTTACTTGAAAAAGTTAATTACAAGTTCAAGCCTGGTAATATCCATAACTTTGATAATATGCATGCAAATGTATTATGATTAAATGATCATATACATTTTTTCTCCCAAAAGAGGTCAAATTCAATTAGGTGTGACACTAAATAATTTTAATTTATTTATAACTTTTTAATTTTTCTTGTCTGAATTTCTGGAATCAGAAGTTATCATTATTTACATGCAGACTATTGTCCTCATTTTTGTTGTTGTAATCACAACATTTCAGATGTTGTACCTTCCAGATTTTCATTGGTGTTTGTCAATCTATGTAACCTTCAGGGAATCTCAAACTGAACCCTTCATATAATTTATAGTGTAGATTGTCCTATTTCTACTGTCTATGTTTAGGGATATCTTTTTTGTTCATTCTTATTTGATTATTTTGACACTAGAAATTTTAAACAGTTAACTGAAGATGTGTATTTGGGAATTTGTTTCTAATAGTATTGGTATTTTCATATTATAAGATAAGTAGTTAAAATAATTTTTATTTTGTTAACTTTGAGTAACTTTGAAGGAGGCTATATTATTACCAGGAGTATAATATCAGGGCTATTGTACTGCAATTTTGTGAATGGGTTCTGAACTGTGAAGTAGTCTCTGGTGAGGCCTATTGATGCCATGATGAAGGGTAAAATTATGTCTGTACCTCTGGACAAGCCAATCCAGGTTGTTGATGCAGGCATCTCCCATGGGTATCACACTACCTAATCTTCCGCCAAAAACACTGATTTCTATTATAAGATGAGGAGTTTAAATATTTTTTATTTCATTAACTCAGCTGTACAAGAGGTAAAGGTAATTCAAGATGCTTTTTCAAATTTAAGATAGAATGTAAGATTTTATACATATGTTTATAGAGTTTAATGAAAGCATTCAGAAAAAATTTGTATTAATCATCTTAAAGAACCTTTTTTGACTTCCATTGACATGGCTGATGCTAACCTTATGGAGAGCAACTTACTTGCCTTGTTGGTCTCACATTTTCCACTGATAAGTGGAATGATTATATTGAAACATTTGCTAAGTCTGTGGTTAGGAAAGACAGTTCACTATGTCATGCTAGACAGTTTTTCTCACCAAAATCTATCTTACAAATTTATAAGTTTATTATTAGTCTGCATATCAAATATGGCTGCACATCTGGTTTGGTGTTCTTGCTATGTATCTAGAAAATATCAGTCCTAACCTCTCATCTCAGCTCTCGTCACTTTCCCACTGCTGTAACATAGCTACCCTTTGTCTCTTCTATAAATATTTTTGATATGTCCTGGAAAGGGATATATTTGTTCGAAGTAGCAAAGTGGTTGTTGACTACTGTAACTGGGTTGGACAATTTAGCAGGTAACCATAATGGACTGGTCCTCATTGTAGTGGTAGTCAATAGGCGTAGTTCCTGTACCTCCACATCAGTCTGTGTTTATGGCTGACACCAGCCACTCATATTACTGTGAGGGGGAACCCAGGTGTATGCATATTCATTACATCAATTTTCACAGTAATTGCTATGATGAGCTTTACTCAGTGGTATCTCAAATTCACAAGTGC
>OZ010572.1:32522404-32617404 GCA_963932145.1 Acanthosepion lycidas
GTGACATGAAAATCTCGAATCGTTTTTTTTGTGTTTGTTTGAAACTTTATTTTAGCATTGACTTTTTAAATTTTGAAAATTCAAATGTATCTTCAGTAAAACATAAAATTTCCCTTTCATCTTTATCTTTTGATATTTTTGTTCAAACTTGTTTTTTTTCTTAGTTTTATTTTGTTTTTAAAAATATTTTGACTTTCTCCATTTCTTTGTTTTATACATTGCTTTATCTGGACATGTATACAACGCATATGCATTTGCATCATTGATATGATCATGTATATTTATAAACTCATTTTTAAATCAATTATTCATCAATTTAAAAAGATACTTCGCATGTGGTTTTACTTTTTCATATCTTCTTTTTTTTTAATTTAAAATTTCTTTTTCTTGCTTAAATATTATAAGTTCATCACCACAAAGCAATTATTTTTAAAGAATTAACAAAAGAATTTAATTTCATAATTATTTATTTGCTTTATATGTAGTTAAATTTCAACTGGCCAGTTAAAATTTTGTTTAATAAAATTTGTTTTCAATTTTATATCCAATTATTTAAAAATTGATGTATTCATATATTTTAACATCTTTAAGCCTTTTGAAGACTTGTTAAAAAACTGAAAACATCAATCTTGTTTCACTGCCTCTTGAATTATAAAGCATAAATTTTGGGTTCAATAATATTAAGAATGGATAAAATACATTTCATATTAAAACTTGAGAGTGAAAATATTCTATCACCTAAACATATTAGAAAAAACATTCACTCCAAGTCTTAAAATTATTTAGAATATAAAATGCACTTTATTACTTTCAGAGTTTAAAAATAAAGAAAAAAAATATCCTGTTTTTTATTTGTTATTGAGTATTTGATATTGGTGTGTCTTTATTGAAAATAAGGTCAAAATACCTTGTCTAAAATGGCAATATATGTGAGTGTATGAGTAAATTTAAAACTCTTTTCTTACTTCATTGTCTTTAAGGAATACTTTTAAAGTAGAAATCAAGCCAGAGGCAGGTCAGTACTAAACTAAAATAATGGAATGTATATACAGATATATTTCCCTGAAACTGCAACTCAAAATTATTTTGGAAGTGGATTGAATTGGAACAAAAATATTTATTCCTTCCTCTTTTATATTTCTGTCAAAATAATTGTAATTTCATGAGTGACTCAAAAGAATTTGCTAAATATATATAAGTTTTCAGATTTGAGATTTGTTTTGGATATTTGTATATTATTTTAAATAGTGCTGAAGTGTATCTGAAACACTTAATTTCATTTGTGTTTGCGTATATATATATATATATATATATATATATATATATATATATATATATATATATAGTCATCCACATACAAGCCTGTTTTACAGTATCACAGCTCATCAGTGTGGCTAGACATCCAATTGCTTCATACCAGGATCAAAACTCAACTGATTTGGCATCAGTCAGAGATCTTACCCCTTTAGCTATCACCACATGGCAGAGAAAGGGAAATTTTAACGTATTGTATATGAAATATATACAAACACCAGTGGTCAAGAGGGCTCGATTCTTAATTGAAAAGTGGTGTGTTAATAGCAGTAGCAGCGACTCTTTTGAAATTACACTTTCCCCAGAGTGCTCAATTAGATTTAACGATATACACACACATACAACCACATTAATTCATATTAGAACACTTACAATGATAACACATTGAAACACCGGTTCCCGTATGATCAGCAAAGTTGAGCCTGGTCAGTACCTAAATGGATATGTGGCTGATGCAATGGATAATGACTCAGAATTGTTAATCAGGGAGAACTGAGTTCCAATTCCAGTTGGGTTCGTTATTTTCACTTATGCACAAATACCCATGGGAATTTTTTGAATTTATCTCTTCTCCTGCTAAATATGGGTTTATTAGTAAAATTCATATCACTAAATCATTATCTCCAAAAAAAATTCTTAAAATCTAAAAAATATTTTCTGGCTTTAAATAACCTGCAAAAGGGGTGATAAGCTATAAAAAGCAATCAATCATGCTAGAACAGAATTTATTACAGCTTGAACATATGCTTTTAGAAAAGAAAGTTAAATTATTTGCATTATATTGAATTGTAATGAAATACTTGAAACTTTGTTTTGAATTTTGTGAACCAGTGGTGAATCTCAGTATCTTCTTTATATAGAGAGTTACATCAACATCTGTAGACTAATGATGAAAAAAAAGATTGTTTTCAACATAATCTGTTTCCTAGTTAGTACACTGATCCCAATGCTTCTTGTGTTAATCTCTAAGATTGCACAGAAATTGTATCAGGCAGACTAGACTCTTTAGTCTTTGCTGGCAATCGGTCTAGGAGAAGGAAAACACTGAATTCCCAAACCTGGATAGACAGAACTTGTTATCATGGGAATATGCAATCCTCTAATGAAAGAAAAACCCCAGTAATTGGCTAATACTAGTAGAGTGGTTGGGTGTGGGGACAACCTGACAATTTGATTACAGAAACATCATCAGAGGCTTTATATACCATGAGCATCAGGAAGATAGCAACAATATATAGTTTATTTTCTTTTCTTCTTTTTGTTAGGTAAAAACTTGTGATATGTAAAAGATTTGTAATTTAGTCCTGTTTATATTGTAATGTTTTATTTGAACTCTCGATTATACCAGACATTCTTTAGTGGAGTGATAGAAATACTGCATATTACTACTTTAATCCAGAAATCAATAAATAATTTCAGGATATTTTTTCAGTTAGCACTTTAAATTTAATCTTTGTTATCATTAATTTATTCACTTTTCTTTTTCTTTTTTTTTTTTTTTTTTGGTCAGCAGTATGGAGGGGGAGGTTCTAATTACTAATTGATTGTTTTTTTCTGTCCTGTTGGTGGGTGTCTTGTTTCGGGCACCACCTGTGATTGACAAGTTATTTGTGACCTCTCAGTTTCATTAACCTGAAACAGAAGATATTAAATGCATCATGGGGTGTATGCTTTTAAACCAATTTCTGATTGACGTATTTATTTTATTGTTTTCTTAAGCTGCACTCTCAAAACCTTTCTGTGCAATAAAGTTCACAGTTGGAGGTGGTCATTTTGTTGGGCTACCAACTGTCACTTTCTGTACTGGGACTTATTAAGTTACATAAACATGTGTTCCTTTACATGCATCCAACTGTATTTGTATTATTTACATTGTTTACATTTCAGCAATTGTCCTTATCTTTGTTGTTATTATCATAATGTTTCAGCTGTTGTTCTCTATGGCCTTCTTAGGTGTATGCTAATTTGGGTAACCATCAGGGTATTTTGAACTAACACCTTTATTTAACCTATAACCTTAAACTATTTCTCATTCTGTTGTTTATGACTAGAGTTATTTTATCTTTACTTATTTAGTACTGCTCAGTTATTGTTTGCCTGGTTTCCATTCAGTCTGAAGATGTACTATCTTGCCCAAGGATTGAACTGACAATTACTATGTCACCAAATTCACAAACCAATGGTTTAATCCTCTAGAACCTCTGAGGGTTCACTGTTTACATTATTTGGACTATTCCTCATCTTTGTCACCATGTTTATCACAATGTTTCGGCTGTTGTATGCTCCAGCCTTCTTCAGGTGGTTGGGATGTCAAACTGAACCCTTTATTTCACACACTGGGGTCACACTCTTTTGGTGTCCTGTCACTGGATCTAACTAACGCCTTTAAAACATTGAGCTCTCTGTGTGAATCAGTTTTAATATTTAATATTTTATATTGCATCAATAGGATTCACTTGGATTATATACCAACATGTTATTACCTCTGTGAGTGTGTGTGTGTGTGTGTGTGTGTGTGTATATATATATATATATATATAATGTTTAACTCATTTCACTCAAGACCAAAAGAACTCATACTGATATTTTCTGAAATAATTCATTGGAAACAAAAGATTGCTTCAAATTGCTTAATCATTCCAGACTCATTTGCTCTTACCTATCCTCATAAAATTAATAAATCAGTCTTTGTTTTTATGTCAGTTAATCTAGAATGTAATTGAAGTAATGAAATAATTCTTTAAATGACAATAAGATTTTACTGAATTTTTGTATAAGAAATTATCATTATTTACATTATTTACATTCTGACTATTGTCTTCATCTAGACAATAGCCGAGAGGATTAAAAAGTTGGTTCATGAAATAGTAACTAATTAAAGCATTGGTGTTACCGTGAGTTAAATACCTGGGATGGATACTGTGTATTTGGACTCAGTGGAAACAGGGTACACAATAACAGAGTAGTACTAAGAACTTGATAAGATATCCCTAGACATGGGAAGTAAAACAAGAACCATCTAGCCCCTTAAATAAAGTGTTCAGTTTTGAATTACCTGTAGGTTACCTAGATCTGTATACACCTGAAGGCTGTAGGGCACAATAGCTGAAATGTTGTGAACAACAATGAAGATGAGGACTGATATAATGAATATGCATACACCTGGGTTCCCCCTCACAGTAATATGATTGGCTTGTGTCAGCCATAAATACAGACTGATGTGGACGCCTATTGACTTCACTTATTGCCTACCACTACGACGAGGACCAGTCCATTACGGTTACCTGCTAGATTGTTCTACTCAGTTACAGTAGTCAACAACCACTTTGAACAAATATATCCCTTTTCGAGGCATATCAAGGACAATAGTCCATATGTAAATAAGATTTTAATACTTTTTATTTGACTAATAATTTCTGATAATTAGTCATTTTTACAGCAGTTTAACACGTCTATATTAAAGTTACTTATCAGATCTGATTCAGACTATAGCGACTTTAATAGTGCCTTCAAGTAGAAGCCAGAATAAATTTTGTTTACATGGTTCAACTTCTTTATGCTTTTGACATTGTTACTATAATATAACAGCTGATCTTTGTTAAGCTTTCACCAGGCTTACAGAAAAGAGTGACAGAAAAATTGTTGCTTATATACTATTATGATAACATTTATTGCAGTAGCATAGGGTATACAGATTAAATGTTTACCACCATCTTTATACCAAACTGATTACAAGGGGATAATGCCACTAAGATACAAGGGATTACTAGGAGTGAGAGAGAAGGAAAAGACATTAGAAAGGACCAGGAAACAAAGGATAAACATCTACTCCTGTTCAAAAGGCCAGGGAGGTTTGTGAATATGGCGATAAATACAATTTAGAATTTTAATGACTGTTATTATAGTGTGATAAAATTGTTAATTAATACCCATTCTAACTTTTCTACAGTATTAGGAAAGAAGGAGACGACCAAAATAAATTTATAATATTTTTTTTTCCATCAAATATTAATGAAGTTGGTTACATTTGTCTCGTAATGTTCTTACAATCTGAGTGTAAAACTTATATAACAAAATCACTTTTACACATTGTTTCTTTTTTTAACAGTAAATTTATTTTAGAATGAAAATCTTAGTTTTTATTTATTTACATTTTTGAGCTGAAAACTCTAATTACTTCATCTAGTTATCTTTCTTTTGTTAATATTTTTTTAAACATATTCAACTTTTGCTGAAAATCTTTTGTTTGATATTTTATCAAAATTTTTCAAAAGATGTTCACCCACTTCCAAAAACAATTTCTCTTCTCAGAAAGTAACATTCATGTTTCTTTTATTAAAGTAGAAATCCAAGAATTCTTCCCTTATGAAGCAATTTTGTTAGCATAACTTTAATGAATCTCAAAAGAAAATAAGATATGGCTTCTGTTGCCAGAGGTGATAAAATTAAATAACCCTAGTTAATATTCTGTCCTCCAAGATTTAAATCTTGAAATATCTTCTTGAGTTACTCTAAATTATATCCATATTGGAACATTAAATGCTAGGAAAGGGATCTTCATGATGACATTTACATCAAATAAAATCTGACAGTTTTAAGTTTGGGGCTTTTAGCAGTTTGGGTTATTTTGGCGTTATGCTAATGTTCAAATTTTTTAAATATTTTTTTCTCCTTCTATTTAAGATATGGATTTATTAATTTGGTATCCCCCTTTCCAAAAGTGCTGTAAATATAGACATTATTTTTATTATTAAAGATTTTCTTTAAGGCATTTGAACTTTTTTTATTTTCTGTATTTTCAATGGGGATGATTTTTGAGTAATTAATTTTTCTACTTATTAACACTTTCTTAAAGATAACCTTTGTTTAATCTTTGAATTCTCCTGAAGTCATCTAAAAAAGCTGTAGAAAAATATCTCAGGAAATTATATCCAGATCAAAATTTTAGGAATCACTGACCTCTATACTGTGATAACTGCTGGCCAAATTAGACATTTCACTCAATGTGAATTTCTAGGCATTTTTTTTCTTTTTTTCACACTTCACTAGTCAAAACCTTAAGTATTATCTTGTGTAAATTTTCTTGCTATAAAGCGAAGAAAAAGATTTTGTTCATATTTAAATACATGATCATTCTATGCATTACTGAACTATGAAAAATTGTGTTTATAAATCCTTATTATAAAAATATTGATAGTTTCTTTTTTTCTCTTTATATTATTTTAATAATTTATAAAAGAAAAGGCTTTTTCTATAAATGTAGAGTAAATAGTACCCACCCCATAACTATAAATAAAAAGCTCCATGTCAGAGGTGAGAAAAACAATGCTTTTGGAGTCTATTTTCAGACAAATTAATACAGGTGTTATGGCAAGTAGCAGGAGCATTACTTATATTATAAGCGATATGAAGCCCATTATAACAGTGGCAATGTGGGACTTGAAACTCTGTGATTTATAACCGTTGTGATAAGGATTCGGAACTCTTACAACTTATCACAGTAACAAGCATTCAGGAACTCTACAAGGTCAAGACTGCATATAGATTTTGCAGGTCCTATGAATGGATCACATTATCTTGTGGTAGTTGATAGTTTCAGTAAATGGATGAAAATTTATAAGTGCAAAAATCCAACATCTTCAGTGACAGTGATTTTCTTACATGAACTGTTTGCGAGATATGGCAATACCATAGTCTCTAATAATGGAAAGCAATTCATGGGTAAAGAATTCAAAGACTTTTGTAAGATGTTCTCCATTGAGTATATTACAACCCTGCCATATTACTTGAGGCCGAACAGACAAGTGGGACAGATTATGGGAATGTTCAAAAGAGCGTTGAAGAAAGCAAGTCCTGAGAAAGTAAATGAGGAAGCACTACAAAATTTTTCTGAGAGTTTACTGTGTAACACGTAGCCCCAATACACCATCAGGTATGTTGATGGTGGAATTAATGTTTGCTAGAAAAGTAAAATTGGTGTTCAACATGTTATCACCAATTTAAAAAATACAAATGGATAACAAAAACAACACCAAAAGATTTGAACATAAAAGGCACCATAATCAGCTAAAAAAAAAGTCCATTGCAGAAAGATCTAAAAGAAGAACCAATAAAAATGCTACATGATGTTTTTGATGTGCAAGCACCACAACAAGGTGCAAACATACAAAGATAAGTTCCAGTAAAAGAAAGTATATTGAAGAACTGGAAGTGGATCCAACACGGAAACACTACAAAGTCAAGTATGTTGGCAAACTCTCCAGAAAGAAGATGGGGAGATACTAATACTAATAAAAAATAAAATATTTATAAAAAGTATTAATCTCAAAAGTGGGGATGTTGTGGAGTAAATAGTACAAATGGTGACTACAAGAAGTAGTTCATAACTATAAATAAAGAGCTCCAGGTCAAAGGTGAGAAAAAGAAGCAGTTTGGAGTCAGTCTTCAGACTAATTAATACAGGTGTCACAGCAAGTAGCAGAAGCATTACTTATAAGTACTACAAAGCACGTTATAACTAAAGGAAAAAATAAAAACTAGCTGTCATTATAATCACTACTTTTTATCATGTCTTATATCATTATTATATCAATATTATATATTATTTTGAGACATTGCTCACTAATAAATATCTATCAGTTGCATGAGGGTTTATGACTAAATTATACAGAAAGCACTGGTTCTTATCTACTTAGTAGAATTTCAGCAACATTGAATTTGATCAATGCTGACATGGGTGACCAGTGACAAATATTTATTTAAAATGTATGGCCATGTGTTAGATTAGCTAAAGCTTAATATATAAACTTTCAATACTGCACCAAGTATTTTAAAAAATGTTAGATATATTATTTATCTATAGTATTTCTTTTTGAAACTTTTATATTATTTTATTTTTGATAAAAAAATCTTAAAATTTACTTAAATATGTTTTTTTTGCCATATAAAATTAATATAAATCCACTGTATTCAGAAAATAGTTAAAAATGAAAACATAAAAAAATACAACAAACATTAAGTGCATTAATTTGATGTAAGAAATTTTGAATGATTTGCCAACACCATTTCAGCATTTATTTTTGCATGGATTCTTTTTCTTGTAATTGGATAAAGAGTGATAGGTAAACCTTCCAGGAATTTCAAAACTTATTTCTTGTTCCTTCATCCAGCAAGAAGATTTTTCTAGCACAACTTGATAAAGTTTTACTCAATTTCTCTTCGAACAAAAATGCATTTTCAACGTTTGATGTTATTCCTAATGGATCTTCTCAGTTCTTGAAACTGACCAGAACTGACAGTATTTTGAAAACACTGCATTATGATCTTAATTTGAAAGGATAAGGGCACTAACATCATTATCACAAAGGCATGGCAGTCATATTAGCCCGGGTATTACTTTCAAAAGAAAATGAAGGAACGATTTTTCTTACTGTTAGTTGTTATATGCCTTTTTTTCTTTCCTGTTTCTTAGTTTTTATTTGTCATTTTATCAAATAGACTGGAAAGATCTTGCAAAATTCAAACTGTTTGATTATTGTTAATCTTAGCCATTTTTGAAGCCATAACCTTTGGTAATATTTAAAAAAAAAAGAACCAGCTTTTCATACATACAATGTATCAAGACATTAATTGCAAAATTGTAATCATTATTATAAGTGGATGCTTTCATAATCACTACAATCTTACCCTCTTCAAGTCAAGGGATAACCATTATCTATCCTACATATCCTCATGATATTCAACTCTTAATTCCTCCCTATAAAACTCTTATAACATCCCCATTCATTGACCCTCTACCTTGAGTGGTACTTAGGCCTTGCATTGCATAAAAAATAGTGAGAAAAAAATTAAAGAAATTAGTGGAACATCTGGTGAGATATGGGAAACACTGAGTCGCTTATTAGATGTAACCCACCTAATGAGATTGTGTAAATGGATGGCAAACAGGGAGTGGAAAAGATGTAGAAAAGATAAACCTTACTAACAGCTACTAAGGATAGGAAGTTGTGGGGAGTCAAGATCACTCACGTCCTGAAGGGACATAAGAAAAAAAAAATTTATGTTTAGTGGTCATGTTAGCAGTTCATTTTCAGTCTAAAACTTTTTAATCTTATAAACAAAACAACAAAAATGAATTTTCCTTGGAGCATAGGTGATGTGAGAGTTTAATTTATATGAAAAATAATGTCATTAGAATAAAGAATTTTACCTGAGAATTTTGATGCTAGTTCTTAGCATTTAATTTTCATCTTTATCATTTTGCTTGATTTTTATTTCCCATCCAATGTTAAATGTTTTTGTGGGATGTTGTCAACAGGCTGTGGAGTCTTTTTGGTTAATACTCCTCACATTTTTGTGTGTATTGAACAGGTGTCTGCAGTCTGACTCATGTTGTAAAATCTAACCAAATGATTAGAATTTTCTTTTTGCTTTTGGTTAAGTTGAGAACTTTTCAGTACCCCTTCTTGCAGTTGTATTGATGGCAATTTTTGATACCTCATAGTGCAAGTTTTTATGATTAGATTTTTTTTGTTTTTTTTACACAAAATATAGGGGGTTGCACTATAATCTTTTTTAAAGAGGTTAAAAATAATGCATTTTTGCTGCCTGGTTGCATTATACACAGGTAAATTTTTTCTGGAGGGATTAAAATTCAGGTGTTACACTATACAAGGAGTTAGTTTATACATGATTATATACAATAGTTGGTGTCTATAAACTTGATTTAGAGACTAATAAAAGACAAAATAAAATTTCCACCTTGAAATTCTCATCTGAAGTACTGTTATTATTCAGTATATTTTTCAAATTGTTTTTTCTTTGATATTTTCATATTTTGACCAGTATATTCTTTTGCTGGAATGTTAAAAATAACAAAGATGAAGTTAATAAAAAATTTCAAGTAATATTGATGAAGCTGATAATGAAGGAAGCAGGCTTGGAGAATTTGACGCATGCAGGACATATTGAAAGTAAGTGGGGCAGTGGAAAATATTAAGTAACCTACCAAACAAGTTTGTGTAAATGGATGGCAGAACAGGGGCTGGAAAGGGGTAGTGAGGAGACAGTCTTTGCTAAGAGCCACAAATGTTGGGGGGGTTATGGAGAGCTATGTTTGTTCACATCCCGAACGATCACAACACATAAAAGAAAATGAAACTGATAGTTTGAAGAATGCATGGAATAGAATTTTATTGTTTTAATCATTGCATTCTCTAAAAATGTCAAGATTCTCACAAAAAATGGATAAAAAATAATACAAGAAAACTGGATTTATGCTGTTAACATGATTTGTTTATTCATTTTAATTTTATTTTAATGTTGAACAGAATTAATGCTTGGATAGATGGATTTTTAAAAGAAGCCTAAAAATAACATTCTATGCTTTTTCATTCTTAAGAGCAAAATAAATTTATGTCAATTTCATTAAATGATATTGAATAAAAGTGTGTTTCTGGCATATATGAAGACACACACAAATAAATTAGTGCAAAATCATTAACATGTTATGGCACTAATAATTTTACATGAAAAAAAAATGACAGAAAGGTTTCTTATTTCAGAGAACCAAACAGTCTATCCAAATTAATAATGTCAGTAAAAAATTATTTATCATTTTTTTTTTTTGTGTGTAATAAAATATTTTGTGTGGGTTTGTTTAATGGCTGAGGTAATTATTAGGTTGGTGCAAAAATAATTTCGTTTTTTAACATATGTTACTATGTGAGAAAACGAAATTATTTTTGCACCAACCTAATATATATTTCTTAGCATCAATCATTACTGTTTTTATATTAGTAGAGATCCAGAATGAATGAATTTGAAGGTATGAACCCATCTCTTCTCCCTCCCCATTCAATTATTGGTCGAATAGTCAGCATCCTGGACTCTCAAGCCTATGAGAAGGACTACTTTGACATCAAAACTGTGGAGAAGACAACAGGAAACCACTCCAATATCTTCTGTATGAATTAAAGACAATGATGCAAAGGAATCTGTAGAGAGCCATGGCCACCTACACCCGAAAGGAACATGGCATTTAAAAAAGAAAAAAGAAGAAAGGCAGAATGTTGGATGGCAATCTTCAAGGCAGGCAGTTCCTGTCTATTTTGAAAATTAAGTTAACAGAATTTTCCATTGCCAGATGAAGCCCATCTTAGAAGAAAATCTCATATGAGAAAAGCAAATCTTACAAGATCTCTTCATATATATATATATATATATATATATATATATATATATATATATATAAGGTTTTGACAACTCCACTAATTTGTGAAATGGGATCTTCTTGGCAGAGTTGGAGTGTCATAACTTAAACTTCATTACTATTCATCCATCATCTTTCTAAGACTTTTCCTTCCCAGTTGAAACAGAACACTTCTTTCTTAATTTATTTATTATTTTACTTAATGGCACCCAAATGTGGCTTCCTCTATTTTCATTGTACATGAAACAAAATTCACAACTATTCACAGACTCCTACTTTTTTTTACATTTTCTTATTCTTTCATCTCTGATTTTAGTTCTTGCAATTTAAAACTTCTCCTCTGTCAATTTCTAGTTTTAAGCTTATGTTTGAATTAATTCAACTTTGTTTTTTGATGTTATAAACATCGACATATTGTCTTCTGTTTTATTTTTTGTTTAATGTGGACAAGCTTTTATTACAAGAAAAAAAAACTGGTAATTTCTAGCAGACATTATTAATTTGGATAGACTATTTAGTTTTCTGAAATAAGAAACTTTTTCTTCATTTTTTTCTTTCTGTAAAAAATATTAGTGTCAGAACATGTTAACTATTTTGCACCAATATAACTTTTCGATGTTGACAACCTTATAAAATATACGAGTATAAAACATTGTAAAATACCATATACACTTGACGACATGTAAAGATAGACTTAAGAGTAAAATGTTTATCAATAGCATTTGTTTATTTTTTTTTTTTAATCTGCTTAATGCATTCAGCATCAGTAGTACATGTGTTGTTTTTCATGATAGGTCTTTGAAAAAATGAGAAAAAGTTTCTAGACCAGAAATATATCCAAAAATCGAAATAATATAAAAATGTCGTTGTGTACCAGAAATTGTTTTGCAAAATCACATGATAATGAAAAAAAAATTATATTTTTTAAAGGAAAAAAAAAAAAGATACAATTTTTTTTTTTAATTACATAAGCTTCTCACTGAACTCAAATGCCATTTTAATAAAGGAAAATGTTTTTAATAAGAATAAGAGAATGTGGTGGTACTGTACTGGTTATCAGTGTCAAAAAGAATTTCCAGCAGATTCAAGAATATTCTTCATATTCACTTTGTACTCGTGCTCTTTAAAAAAGCCTGAATCTATTTCTTCTGCTAACTTCAGGTTAAATTGCAGTGTAGAGTGGACAAGACAACCAGTCTCAAAGAAAGACAACTTCAAATTCAAAACTATGGAGAAGGCAATGGGAAACCACTACACCAGCATCAGCAACCTTTTGCTAACTAAGTGCCGACTTAGGGTTTTAAAATCATTCATTATGCCAACAGCATACCTATTTTTATACAAGTCAAGGTCAATAAATCTGTTCTACAATATATTTTATATATTAATATTTATAGTATGTATACTTTAGTATATATTAAGATTGAAACAACTAAATATATTCTTTGTGTTTTAGTAGTTATTGGTTTGGACTTTGTGATGTCATTTAAGGCTGCATGCAATTAGAAATTGCTTGGTGTGCCATGTGTAGCACACGTACTGGAGGTTACCGACCCTTACACTACTCTATCTTTGCCAAAAGTAATAGCAATTTACAGATTATAAAAAACAGAATCTGTACAGTGTCATGACTGCTTGTATCTTAAAGGGGCATAATATTAAATAAGAAAAATATGAAATAGGATCTCAGCAGAATTTGGGATTTCTTAATGCTTCTTTTAATAATACAGTGTAACCCGGATATAAGAGAGTTGTCGGGACCGGAGAAGAAGTCTCTTATATCCAGGTTTCGTCTATTATATATACATTAACACAGGCTCTAATTTGGAACCAGAGAAAATCTCTCTTATATCCGGGCTACACTGTAAATAAAATTAAAATTTTATACAATTTGTTATAAATTATAAAAGTGATAATAAAGAAGCATAGTGGTTACAGTTGATATTATCTTTGTTCTTTTTTTTTTTTTTTTTTTTTAAAAAAACACAATATACTATGATAACCTACTGGATTAAAGTACATTTTGTGAATTAGGTGATATAGTAGTTATGAATTCAATCCCGGGCTGGGTAGTGTAGACTAAATTTAAGTGGAAACAGGACGAGCAATAACTAAGCAGTAATAAATAAAAACAAGATGAGGCATGGTAAGTGGAATGAGAACAATCTACTCCTATAGATTAGATGAAGGATTCAGTTTGAAATTCCTTGAACGTTACCTGGATCAATAAAATGGAGGCTGGAGAGCATAACAGCCAAAATGTTGTGATAACAACAACAAAGATGACGATTATAGTCTACATGTAAATAATCTAAAATCCTCATTCCAGAAAGAATATAGCATGAAGAAGTAGAGACATGTGGGGAATTATTTCACCTCAAAGGCAATAAAGCTACTAAGACAAAGGGGTTACAGAGTGCAAGAGAATATGAGAAAAAGAAAACACGGAGCAAGAACAATAAAAGAGCATGAATTAAGAAGACGGATGATAATGATTGACATTGCATTTAAATTTTTGATAATCAAAGCTGACTGGAAATCAATGAGCTGGAAGAGAGTTCTGCAAGCAAGAAGTGCAAGAGAAGAAACTGTTAGAATAGAACTTACAGTTACAATTAGCCATTTCAGCTGTAAAATGATGAGACCTATCTAGTAATGCACTTAAATTCATAAAGTTTAAGTATCATCAGAACAATTACCATGAAAATATTTACAGAAAAAATGCTAAAAAAATGTATTTATTTAATGCCACTAAGACATAAGGGCTTGTTTTAACAACTTACCAAGTATAATTTTCACTCAGGTATTAGTCTTGTAAGTTATTATAATACATTGAAAACAATGTTCTTCATGTCTCAAATATAGCATTTAACTCTATTTGGCAAGATTTAGCAATTTTGTAAGCACACATTTTATAGATGTTTAAGCTAATTTTATCTTAACTTGAATTGTAATGACTTTTTGAATTTACCTGTCTCTCATGAATATGAATATTAATTTGGACAAAATAAGCAGCATATATCTTTGAACATTGCTCTTAATGTATGTCCTTCACACACTTAATTGGTTCTGTTTTCATTTACATCTGTTGATGAAAGTAATCATTGCAAACATTCTCTGTAACTGCTATAATTTTCATTAAAATTTATTCAGCATTATATTGAGTCACTGACTCAATATTTTAATTACAATATTTACATTGGTTAATTAAAAAAAATAGCACTTAAGAAATAATATTAATATAAGTAAAAAGAATTGACATGAATAGGAAGCAAACTTGAAACAGTCAAGGGAAAAAATAGGATTGTCAGATAAAATCAAGTAATTTACAAGATTGAGTAATAGCATTTATCTTCTAAACTGTATCTTTGCCAGCATCTCTTGTGTAAAAACAAGTGAATATTAAGAATAAATACAAGCATCTTACAGGCAATCACATTAACCTCTTACCTTCCAATGTCATAGGGCCTCACAGAATTTGCTGCTCTTTGAGTAAATTTGACATTTATAAATTTAATCCACATTTACTCTTTCATAAAGATAAGTTATCTTCATCCTTTTCCGACACCATCTAAAACCATCATTTTTCACCCTCCTCTAGTTTTATACATTTGATGGCCTAATTTACCCATTCCTTTAATTTTACTTGTGATAACATGATTTCAATTATTTCAGCTCTTCTAAACAGATAAATTACCACATGCAGTTTATCTGGAAACAGCATTTGATAGCAAAATATTACACAGTTGCATCAGTTTATCTACCTTCATTTTTTTTTGTATACTGACAAAAAGATAAGATATACATCTATTCACAAATAAATGGGCATATATGTACAAGTGTTGATCTCTTTGCTGTTCCCAAAATAAGCTCATATGTCTGAAAAAAAATCATTATCTTGAGTATAATTAACAGAAAAATCTGAATCATATATTGATGGCAGACAGTTTAATGATATTTTTACTACAAGACAAAATGGTGCAATAATATGATACCATAAGAAAATTTTAATTTTAAAATTCATATCTTCTAACCAAAATCATATGACTATCCAAACAACATCTAGTACATTGAAGTCAACACATATATACATATACCATTGCTGCTCATAGTTTTGGTTTAACTTCAAACCAGGCACATGACATTGAAATTACTCATCACTTTTTGACATAAATTGCAAAAAGAAAAACTCATCTATACTCTGCAAACAAACCTTTCTGTATATTGTAGTTTGTTAATTACAGGAAAAGTGATATTTTCAAACTCAACTTTCTAGAATAAACTTCAAGATTTGTAGAATTATTTCAACCAGCAGTTAATTTCATTCAAGATTAGTTTACATTACTATTGCTATGACTGTTTCCATCCATCCATAATTTCTGGTATAACTATTTGCACACTACAAAATTTTTTCTACACTTATAAGTTGTTACTTAACTTAAAAATGACTTTATATATATATATATATATATATATATATATATATATATATATACACACACATTTATACATATATACATACATGTACATTTATGCACACACACACACACACACATATATATATATATATATATATATATATATATATATAAGATTGAGATTTAGCACCATATTTATTTTATGTACAAAATCTCAATCTTTTTAATTCTGCACTAGCAAAATGTTTGTGTGTGCTTTTATTTTGTTACAAAAAATTGTTCATTTTGTAAAAAATGACATGATCATGAAATTTGAAGAGAATAATGACATAATCAAAATGTTGACATTCCACACTACTCCAAACAAAAGGTTAAGAAGGAAACCCCATCAGTACTGGAAAGAGTGATAACAGTTACTGGACTTAAGAAACCTATTTTCCTGAAAAATTGTTTTAACAAAAGATTTTATAAATTTCAAACAAGGTAGCATTGGCTGCCCTGTCAGTGAATGCTAAATGTTTACTTATAAAGGAACATTAATATTCCCATTATTGTTCACGTGTAACTTTTACTAAGAAAAGTTAATCTAATTCTGTCAGGAACTCAATATAATGGTAAGTAAATTTCAGTGAAAATTAAATCAATGTTGGCAATTTTCATTTACTACAATTGACCAGGATTTCTAATAAAGATATTAGTTATTTTTCTCCTATATAATTGAGTAACTTTGGTGAAAATTTAAATGTCATATTAATGACAAATACATTAAACCTCTTTCACAAGTAGATACTGAAAAGTTCTCAGCCCAACCACTTTCCAAAATCTGTTTTTTTTTTTTTTTTTTTTTTTTATTAAAAGGCTTCTTGCTTAAAATGGTAACTTATTCAAGCAGTTATTATATCAGATATTGGTAATCCTGGTCTCTACTAATCTCTACTAATTTCCTAAACTTTTAGATGTAATTATAGATCATTAAAAACATCCTGCAATAATGGTTTTGATTTTAGAAGATCATAGGTTTTTGTTGGGCTTGAAACCAGATTTTTTCTTCCTATTGGTATGTCTATCTTCATGGTTGGAATTTTTATTTATTTATTCATTTAATCATTCTGGGCTTATCTTTTCTTGACGCAGAATAACTCAAGTGCTAGAAAATTGCCAGCATTTTGAAGATAAACAAATTTATAAATGCGAGTTAACAACAATAATAAAAAATAAAAACATAACACAAGTAATAGAAGTTACCTACTGAATATTCTTGGGAAAACCATGCATTTAACTTTACATTTCACCATAATGTATTTTTATTGGTTTTTTCTTCCTGTTTTCAAGTGTATTCCATATTATTAGCATTCTAAATGATCCCACATTTGACTTTGAAATTTTATGGCTAAAACCGAAAGACCAAGTACTTAGGCTGCATACAAAATGTGACCTGGTTGTAGTTTAAAACATTGAGGGCATATACATATATATAAAAGGTGTGTGTGTGTGTTTATTCAGATTATTCTTGAATATGCAAGATTTTTAGTTAGGAGAAAATATATTGGATATTGCATAGAAAGTTGGTGGGGTTGAAAAGTTTACTGAATATTCTCACATACATGAATTGAAAATACACTTTATTCTCTCAGTAAAACAAGGGAAACTGTTTTAATGCCAGTCTTTTATTCTTTGAGATTTATTTGGTTTTACTTCCCAACTGTTTTTTTTCTTTTCTTTTTTTTTTCTCTCTCTCTCCTATGTTTTGTTTTATGTAAAGGATTTCCTCTGCAACCTTTTTTATTTCTCCCTGTTCATCTGCCTGGCTTTTATGACTGTAGGTTTGTCCCATATGTTATAAAATACCTCCCCTTTGTAGTACCCAACATCTGTGGTCAGGTCACACAAAATGGCCCCTTGATCCTGCCTGTGGTAAGAATAATGACTGAGGTAGGGTTGTGGTGAAGAGGATGATGCACACACACAGGCAGAATGGGTGTGAGGATAAGATAGATTAAAAGCTGCTCCTGCTTCAACATTGCAACCCAGAGGCAGCAAGCCTTAGGGTTTTATTGGTGCAAGTTTATCACTAGTGTGGAATAAACCAGTGAGGTGGAATAAACAAACATTCACCCACCTACTTGGCCCTAGCTGCCCTTGCAAACTAGTCTCCTCCTCTAGATGTCCTCTGGAAGCAGACACCACATCCATATGGGCCATCAATATTCTGTCTTTATAATGAATAAAGAAAAGATATGCATCCCTGTATAAGGTGATGTTCTTTTTCTGTCTTGTTTTTTTTTTCTATCCTGTTCTTTCTATTTTGATATTATTCATATACAGAGAATGAAAAAAAGGATGATTAAGAAGGAAAATTAATTAATTAAACTATAATGGTTTTATTTTTACTTGGAAAAACATGAGAGACACCAGATGTACTGTAGCCATAACAGCAGTGGTGTGTCTAGGGCAAGATAGCCTGATCCAGTCCATCCCTCTACAGGCTGATTTTGAATTCTAATCTTTCCTTATAGACTGGTTACTACCTCAAGGAACAAGTCCAGTTAGCCCTGCTATTTAACCCACAGCTGGGGGGAAGAGATATCTTTCTCAAGAGTGTGCAAAAGTGAATGTAACAAATTTTGAATTTGAACTCTGTTTCTGAATTTTCTTTCTGAGTTGTTAACCCTTACACCACCAACACATCCAGAATGGATTATTAAACATTTCAAAAGTTTAAGAATAATTGTAGAAAAAATATTTAAAAAAGATCAATTTTTCTTTTTTTGGGGGTGGGAGGGGAATGGAGGTAAGAATAATTTGCTAACTAGTTTAATGGTATAAATTTCAATGCGATAAGAAAAAAATTATTTCTTCATTGTTAATCTTGAAATTCCCATCTAACTCTACTCCTGAAATCTCAGATTTGTCAGTCAGTACCACCCATCACTTACCAAATCTTGCCCTTCTCTGATTAAATGGTTAGATAAGCCTCCAAGATAACCATCATGACACCCCACTCCCTGCTATAGGTTTGGTCTTTAATTGGTGCCAAGGCTAACATTTTATGACAATTCTATTGTAATTTCTGATTTTGCCTCTATACCTCTCCCTGACTACACAGATCTCTGTAGATGACATCTTTAATTGCCATTTAGGGCATATCACCATGAAGGTCACTCAGTACATTTTTTATTCAAATTTTTAGTAACAAAAGGATTTTCAGTTGTATTCATCTAAACCCACAATCTTTGCTAAAATATCACATTTTGGTTGGTTTGTGATTTTTTTTTCTTTTTTAAATAACAACGTAAACACATCAATTGTGGGTGACAGTCTCAAAAATTTCAAATTTTATTCTCACTCATCATTTTCAGAACAGATGATTAATTCACTGAAGGCATATTTTTCAAAGTCACTTTTATCTTTTAAGATAATCTAGGGGACAAGTAGACAAATAATTACTTAAAGTCTATAAGTATCAAAGATTTACTGTTAAAAACAGGAAGGAATATTACTTCATTCAGATCATCCTAGTGGTGATAGCCAAGCTATAATCTTGACTTTCAAGTGCAAATATCCACAAACAATTCCATAGCATAAAAATGAGGAAAAGATAAAAAAAAGAAGAAAATATTTATTCAAAAACCACTCAACCAGCACTGCATGAAAACATCCTTTGTGAAACAAGCTCCCACATGAATGCTTCCCCAAAAACTGCAAACTTAATCTCTCTTCAAGTTTAGAGTCAACTGTTATATATCTGCTATATCCTCATAATCCTCATTTCTTAATTCCTCTTCTTAACTGTCTATATTTCTGTGTTCATCTTATCTGATTTCTGCATCTCCATACATCAAGAGTGCCTCTCTTGACTGAGGAAAACACTGGTGTTATATAGCTCTCCCAATTCCAGACCAACACTGACTATTGGCTAATACCTTCCCAGTATCGTTCATATGCAAATAGTCTGCACCACCTATTCTAAGTAGAAGATCTCTCAACAGCCCATTGTGGAAAGTGATGCAACTCCTGGTGCTTACAGCACAACATACAACCCGATTCTTCGTTACAATTTCTAAGATGAGGTATTTAGATTGTTCAGACTGTTGTCCTCATCTCGATTGCCATATTCATAATAAGTCCCAAAAATTAATACTCTAATGTCCTCAAAGACACATGACCCAGTGGATAAAAAGTGTTGGTTGAATCTAGTGACTTGACCCAAACAGTTGGGAGTTCAATACCTGGCTACAGCTGAGGTGAACCAAAAAAAAAAACTTGGGAGAGTTGAGTTAAAGGGAGATAATTGATACTGAGACATCTGGAAGAGGCATGGCACATGGAAATAGAACAATACACCCCGATCGATGAAATAAAAGGTTCAGTTCAAAATTCCAATCAACTGAAGAAGACCGGAGTGTACAATGGCTGAAACGTCATGAATATGGCAATGAAGATGAGGACAACAATCCAAACAATGTAAATACTTTTCGTATGTTCAGATCATAAGCTTCATTCAATAGTTCTCTACCTTAAGTGGTGCTTTGGTATTGTATTGGGAGAACTATAATAATAAAAAAAAAATCTACGCCCAGCACACAACCATGAGATTTCACATACAGATGTTAAATGCAATTTAATAGGTTTGTTTTTCTATTTTACATTGTTTCCTTGTAAGACTATTTTTACTATCTTTTAATTACCCCCACCACACACCCTTATTCTTTCCCTCTCATTCTTAACAAGATCTATGATATATGTGCCATAGTACAATAATAATCATGAGTTCCATAGTCCAATAAGGTTAGTAGGGAAACATCTTTACTATAGTTATAGCAATAGTGGGTATGTCTGTGGTAAAATAGTCAGATGGGGGCTCATTCCTGTTAAGGCTTATTTTGAATTCAGATTTATTATTCTACTAAATTTGCTGTCACCCAAGGCAAGAGACCCAAGTTTACACTGCTATTTAACCCATAGTTAGATGAAGGATTTATATATTTTTGTGAAATGAATGCGACAGACTCAGTATGAATTTGAACTCGATATACTGTTTTCACATTAGATGCTTGTAACTATTACCTGACCTGAACGTCCATGTAGTGCAAGAATCCCTAAACAATTCAAGAGCATAAAAATGAAGAATGGATAAAAAAGGAAATATTAACTCAAAGAATACTCATTTTGATTAAAAAGCAGGCAAATTGCATCATCTCCTGACTATAGGAGATTAATGAAATATGCTAGTTTCACATGATCAGTCATATTTTACCATGTTCAGTGCTTCAGGGTCTTTGAGATGAATTCTAAGACTTCACCAAAATAAGCAGTCCTTTCATGCTAAAAAAAAAATTGCAGATATCTTCAAAAAGAAATCTTTATTTGGGGGATCCAAGTTCTTGGTATTGATTCCATAAATAACTTTCCCTTTGTAACTAAGTAGCCCTCCAGCTATAAATGTTTCCAGCCCTGTCATGCCCCTTGATTTAAGAGGTTTGCATAGGAAACCCCAAGGAAATTGCATCTCTCTATACCTTTACTCTGAGGAATGGTAATCATTGATTACCCTTAACTTGAGCATTATCTGTAGCAATTGTGGCCAGAAAATGGTTAATCAGAACAAGTTAAATATAAACCAAAGCTAAGTGTAATTTAAAAGCTGAAAAGTGCAGAAAGATCTTCGGCAAATCTAGCATTGCCGCTAGAAACAGAACGGCCTGAATTGGTCTGCAATGGATCAGCGTAAGAAAGGAGCATGTAAATCAGTGAACGTTGCTTGGAATAAGTGCCAATTGATTCTTAATTACTGCAGGGTAGGATTAAATTATACAAATTAGAAGTCTTATAAATGCTGGCAAGTAGAGGTTTGCTGTGAGTGCTAAGGTTATGATAAAGTATTGGTTCTCAGCTGAAATTGCAGACCTGACAAAGGTGTTGTGATAAGCATTATATGAAGGCTGCTAGCTGGAGGCTTGATTAACTGTTTGATTTGAATTCTCTTCTTAAAAGAGCACTTAGCTACATGCAGAAACATGCATCTGATTATGCACATACATTGTGTATGTGTATGCTAAGACAAATACATGAACAAGCATGTATACACATACATCCATCCATCCATATATCTGCGTGTGTGTCTATATGCATGCAAGCACACAGATGGATATATAAATAGAACTGTGTGTAAATATTAGTTATGTATAAAAGTGTGCTTGCAGCATGTATGTTAAAAAAATACATACAGATATATCTGCATTGATATATTTATATATACACAGATATCTGTATTATATATATATATATATATATATATATAAAACATATATGCATGCATACACATACATATATATATATATACACATGCACACAGATATCCGTATTATATATATATATATATATATATATATATATATACACACACACACACACACATATATATATATAATATACATGTACATGCATGCATGCACATACATATATATATAAAAACATCTGAACAAGGTATATTTACGCTGCAAGTATTCAACCAAACAAGTTTGATGTTTTAATTAAAAAGAACCAAGATCTGTCTGTTTAATTTTTTATTGTACTTTTCCAATTTCCAGATAAGGTGTTGCATATTGTGATCATAGTTGTGACCACCTGACTTTTTGTTTTCTTTTACGCTGCTAAAAGGAAAATATTTTTTTCAAAACAGAACTGACTTTTTTCTACATTTAGGCTAAATCCTGACATCAAATTCTTGCATTCTTTTATTACTTGTGAATCATGGTAAAAATTTCCAAAGAAACCAGGATGAAGATAGTGAACTGGAGTTTTGGATACTGGAATTGTCTCCTCCATCCTTCATCAGTTGTATGTTTATCTGTGTAACCTCTAAGTGAATAAAAGCATTGATTTGTGAATTTGGTAATATAGTAATTGTGAGTTCAATCCCTGAACTGAGCAGTATTAAAAATAAGAACTGTACATGATATTTCTAGACATGGACAGTGGAATGAGAATGCTCTACCCCTGTAGATTGAATAAAGTGTTCAGTTTGGAATTCCCTGCAGGTTACTCATATTGACATACACCTGATGAAGGCTGGTGGGTGTAACAACCAAAATGTTGTGATAACAACAACAATTAAAATGGGAACAATAGTCCACATGTAAATAGTGTAAATAAAACTAAATTGACTCTAACACAAATGAAAAATTTGCCTCACCTCTTTTGAGGTCTTGAATTTCAGACAGATTTTATTTTTGGTATTGTCCATAGAAATTTCTGATGTTTGAGATGAGCATCAGATGAAACATTGGTTAATAAAAAGGTTATATATTTTACTATAAAGCCATTTAAATATGTGTACAGAATTTCTAGATTGGACTACAAGTATTGAATTAGACAAAATTTGAAATTTCATGATTTGACCCAAAATTTTCAAATTCTGAAATTCATAATTTAGTAGCATTTCTCTTTTAAAGTCACTGAATTTGACAAAATCTGTTTATGTTGTTCCAAGTTAACTTAGCTTGTATTCTGTCAGAAGAGAAGATCAATCACTGGCATTTGTATATACCAAATATATACTGATTCAGATAGACTATAAAAATGTTACATGATTTAACATAATTTATTTAGAATCTGTAGAATTTAGCTAAACAATATGAACAATAATTTTATAGGTTTTTTTTAAACATGAGTGGGTTTTCTTTAAAAAAAAAAAAAAAAGAGAGAAATAGTCACGATTGAGTAAGTTTTATGGTTTTTAGTCATTTCTTCTTAAAAATAATTTGTGCTATAATTTTCATGCAGCCAATTTTTTGGCATAATATTGTATTTGAAGACAATTCTCCATCCCCGAAATATTGCATTTTTGCCTGATTTATATTTAGCCATTTTTTTAATACATATTTTATCTATACATAAATTTTCATTTTATTGTATCTTTTTCTTTTTGTTAACCTCTTTCCTTCCAAATCACTCTCCGTTTCTCTCTCATTTGCTTTACCCCCCCACACACACACACCAATTTTTTTTTTCTTTTTAGCATTTGATTGTCACCCTTTTTCATTTTTCCTTGTTTCTCTCCGTCTCCATATATTTTTATTAATCCTGCCCAAGGGAGACAAAAACAAAAAAAAAGTGTCCGCTGGTCACCCATGAATCTTTTCCCACCCACCCCAATTTCTTCATTTATTTATTGTTTTTCATTAGTTTAGCATTTTTGTTCTTTTGTGGTGACGTCATTTTTATCTGTACACTGCTTGGATTGCTCCCCTCCCTGACTCTGCTCTTACTAGAACACACACCCACCTAACCAGAAAACCTACCTACCCACTCATCATATGCGCACTAGCTTAGGAATGTGCTTGAAAGCTTTTGTTTATCAGAGAAGATGTAATCTTGCCTATTTTATCTCTCTCTCTCTCTCTCTTATCTGCTCATTGTTTTTAGTTTTCTTTTTTTTTTTTATCCCTTTTTTTTTTTTCATTCTCTTTCATTCATGCTCTCTTTCTTTCCTTCACCACCTTAGCACCTTCACCTCTACTCAGTTCTTTTTTTCTCATTGAACGAGGTGATGGCAGAAACAAAAAAACTTGTTTTTAGACAAAGATGTTACTTCAAACCTGATGCAAAATCTAAAGAGAAAGACAAGAGATATCTTTGGTCCATTTTGTGAAGAGAATGGTTGAGAATTTATTGTTAATCTTTGACTAACCCATCCAATCATTTAATTTGACTATGACCACAGCACAGTGACAAGGATGACCAATCTGATAGAGTGGACAAGACAGTCCTTTTACAACAAATGGCAAACTCTCTTCTCTATCTTTCTGTCGGATATGACAAACTAAGTTTGCTTCATTATACTAAGCTTGGTTTTAACTCACCAGAACATTTTACTTGGTCCTCCATTTTTTAACCTTTGACACAGAGTTCATGAAATATTGGTACTGTTGGCCGAAGGGTACTTTCTCATTTCAAACTGCAAAGTTAATCTATTTTAATCACTAAAGCAGAATAATTTGCTGAATCTTAAAATTAAAGGGAAGTAATGAACATTACTCCCTTTAGACTTTTCCAATGAATTATTTCAGGTCACTTTGAATGATTCCTGTAGAATACAGTATTTTTAATGATTAACCTGACAAAGACAGCAGGGATCAGCCATCAGTTAAAAATTTCTAGAAATTTGTAAAATTATGGCTTTCTTCATTTTTAGCATCTCCTAACCTCAAACTTTTGTTCATAGAAATGTACTCAAGTACTCAAAAACTGTACTTCTTACTGCCTCCTCTTACAACATCATTTAGTAACCCTCTACATTGAGTGGCTCTTGGGATTTATATCGAGTGAACATTAGTAAAAAAAAACATCTATTCTGTATGCTTTGTCTGCTGTTTCATAACGTTTAAATATATATATATATATATATACATATGAATTTTCTTCTTGAAATTTAAAAAAAATTTTGACAAAGAAAGAAAGTACTAATTTTTTTTTTTTTTTTTAACTAAATTGGTGTTTTAAGAATAGAAGACAGTAGAGAAAGATTTTAAATTTATATTTTTTTAAATTTTATTAGTCCCAAATTGTTGAATTAAGTTAAATGTACAAACTATCATTTTTCCTTCTATTGGCTTAGTAGTGAGAAAGTTTATGACTAATGTCTCATAGAGAGAGAGAGAGAGAGAACCTCAAACCTGGTGGCCTTGTATCCAATAATCTATACTATTTACCAGTGCCTCACTATTCTAAAGTTACCACATCTAACATCATTGATTTATTGATTTTACTTGAAAATCAATCAGTAGTGATGATTGGCCATTTTATTTGTGAAGCAATTAGTCTGCCTGTTGATGTATATGTCAAAATTCATCGAGAGAATGCTAAAAGCACCTGTCATACAGCAACTGACAAGGTTGGAGGACATTGAGATGCTATTGATATAGATGTATTGATTAAATACAGTATAATGTCCAGTCTTTAGCCTGTCAAATATAAACTTCAAAGAAAAAGTTTCAAAACTTTTCAGTCTATATTTATAGTCTTATTAATTGATATTCATGGAATTATGGCTACTTGAGAATTCTATATAAATGTTAGGCAAGTCTTTTGAAGAACTCTCATTACCATAGTGGTCAGGTTTAAATGATATGCATCTATGTGTAGATTTTCTACTTTTTTTTTTTTTTAATGCTATGTCCCTTGCTATGTATGTGATCATGGCTCTCCACAGATTCCTTTTCTTATCTGTGAATTATGATGATGTCTTAAGAAAGACAGTGAAGTAGTTTCTCATTGGCTTCTTGATGGTTTTAATTTCAAAGTAGTCCTTCTTCCAGACAGGCTGCCACCTAAGGTTAGAGAGCCTAGTCTGCCCTACTATTTCCTCTATAGCTGGAGAAAGAGAAGAGATGAATTCATGTTTTTTTTTTCTAAGGCCATTAATGTAAAATTGAATGCAACCAATTAGGTCAGAATTTGAACTGTACTTACCGATTCCACTTTCTGTAATGATAACCATTGTACTACTACTACTACTACTACATAAAAATTCAAAATGTTATTTTCTCTGTCTGTCTGTATTTCTGAGATGAGATATCATAACTATTTATACTATTTATATTATTTGGACTGTTGTCCTCATCTTTACTGCCATATTGACTATGTTTCAACCATTGTACACTCCAGCCTTCTTCAGGTGATATATGTTGGGATTTTGAATCAAACCCTTTATTTAGTCCACAGGGGTAGATTGTTCTAATTCCACATGCCATGTCTCTTTTTTTTGTGTGGTTGATCTCAGTTTCCCTTTATTAACTCAAATATCACCAAGTTTTTTTGTTCACCTCTGCCAGGTATTGAACGCACAACACTTTGAGTCAAGTCACTTTTTGGATTACTTCAACCAACGCTTTTATCCACTGGGCCATGTGTCTTTGAGTTACTAAAGGAAATTAACTGAAACTGAGATATCCAAAAAAAAAAAAAAGACATTAGGGAAAAGGAAAGATAGAAAGACTGAAGGAAAGGATAACACTCACGTGTTTAACGTCTGATCCAATGAAATGGAAAACATTGTTAATTTTTAATCTTTTCATTTGTACCCTCTTATTTACATTATTTACATGTGAACTGTTGTCCTCATCATTGTTGTTGCTGCCACAACGTTTTGGCTGTTGTACCCTTTAGTCTTCATTGGATATATGACCTGGATAACCTACAGGGAATTTTGAACTGAACACACTTTTTATTTAATCTACAGAGGTAGATTTATCTCATTTCCCAGCCCATGTCTTGGGATATCTTTTTTAGTTCTTATTTTAGTACTACTCCATTACTGCTCCCCATGTTTCCACTGAGCCCAAGTTCACACTGTCCAGCCCAGTTGCTAGTAACATACTAAGCATTGATACTTTCTCATTGTCTTGCATTTTTGCTTTTTAAAAAAAAGATTTTATAGTCATTAAGTAATGTAATTATTGGTAGATTTGTATTTATCCCTGAAAACACTTTTTCAGCTAGGAATTAATGTACCAGACAATTTAAAAATCAAAGTTCAAAAGTTTGAGGCCACCCCTGGTAATTTTTAAATCGGCCCCAAAAGTAGTTGTTTTGTATTTTAAATAAGAGAAAATTATTATACGTGGTTAAAAAAAAAAGTGAAACATCATTTTTTATTAAAAATTTTCTGATGGCAAAAAGAAAAAAAAAGCATTTTTATCATTAAATTTTGCTCTTGTCAAAATATCTTCTTTTAGCACAAACTTTTGGCATTCATTGCAAAAGTTTCTCAAAGTATAAATTTAATAATTAATTATGTATTTCTTTTTTCAAGGAATCTAAGATTGCTTTTTCATTTTTTTTTTTTCTCTCCCATGCTAATTCTGAAGGTTGCTTCAAACTTTTGAGCTATAGTGTATATCAATTATGTTTTTAAGAAAGAAACTTGATGAATCATCATATTAATATACCCATGAAAATTTCAATGTTTTCCTATCTTAATTTTCTGATGAATCTTAATTCTTAATTTAATGACTGAAAAAAACCCATAGAAGTTCCAAAACTATACAACTATTTTTACATTTCTTTTATTTGATTCATTGATCAACAAAATGTTTTCTTCTCAAATCATTAACTTTTATTAAAAGTAAGAAAACAATATGATTCTGGGTATTTAATAAGAATTTAATGTTTATCATTAAGCAAACAAAAATCCGTTTTGTTTTCTCATCTGCATCTTCTTTTGAAGTTTGGAATTAAATGGTTTTATAAGAACATTTTCCATTGTATTTTTTTTATCAGCATTGAATAAAAAAAAAATGCCTGCTGTTGTAAGCCGACACATTATAAATTCTGTGAGTCCAAAAGTAGCACTTCATTAAATGAAAAGAAAGAAAATATCCCTAAAAATAATCAGATTATAAAAGTATCAACTTAGAAAATTATTATTTACACATTTCATTTAATTCAGAAAGTGGGAAAAGCAAAAAATAGATAAACTCAATTTACGGTAAGGAAAGAAATGTTAAGCGTAAAATAATTTACTTCTTTTGAGGATCTTAATTTCCTAAGGGATATGCAGTTCAAGAATAATTCCTCTCATTTTTAAAAGTTGATTGTGAAGATAAATATCGTTAACATATGATATTTAATTTTATCTCAGTATTCCTTTTTTAAATGGATCCTTGAAAAAAAATGTTCTGGGTTCATGAACTGGACCAATAATTATTTAATGCAATTATAAATCTCTGTTTAAATTTTTCTCAAAGAAGCTTTCATTTTTTCTTTTTTTTTTTTTTCTAAATATATTCTTTTGGCATATGAAATAAGGTCAGTTACCAAATTTAGTCTTTAAAAATAACCTAGAGCAAAAATAAATCAAAGTTCAAATTCTTGTGCTAGTTATTCTGGAAAATTTAATTATACCTCTTTCTTATATTTGCTAATTTTTCGTTTTTTTTCTTTTTTTTAATGCCATGTCTCTTCAGGATGTAGGTGATTATGGCTCTCAACACATTCCTCTACTTTATTATCTATAAATTATCATGACTTCTTGGGAAATATAGTGGATTGTTTTCTCATTATATCCTCCACTGTTTAGGATTCTGAGTAATCCTTCTCCTAGACTGACAGCCATGAAAGGCTAAAGCACACAGTCTATCTTTAATTGAACCCATAGCTGGAGAGGGAAGTACAAGAGATGAATTCATCTCTTTCTCAATTATATTAAAGGCTAGAAAATGAACTCAGTTTGCCATTGCCACTTTGCGAAATAGTACATTTATTTTCAACATCTCTTAAAAAATATTTCCCTATCAGGCCGAAGAATACTGTTTTGATTCAAGTTGAAATTAAATCTATTCTCTTTTTTTGAAAACCCATATAAACTATGATTTAACCATGTTACTTGCTGATTTTCATGTCACAATGCGGGTAGTATTTGCATTAAGATTTATATTTATAAAATTTTATTAATTATAGCTTAAATGATTAAATTTATTAGCAAAATATTCATAAAATGTCCAATTATATTTTTCCTCTTGTCTCCCTCTTTCTCATCAGGTTACAAAAAGATTTATTTGTTATCCTCCTGTTCATGTACATTGATTTATATTAAACTTTCTTGAAATGTATTGCCTATCATCTGTCCCCTCCAGTTCCTTTTATTGCTTGTTATCTGTCCCCTCCAGTGCCTTTTATTGCTTGTTATCTGTCCCCTCCAGTGCCTTTTACTGCTTGTTATCTGTCCCCTCCAGTGCCTTTTACTGCTTGTTATCTGTCCCTTTCAGTGCCTTTTATTGCTTGTCATCTGTCCCCTTCAGTGCCTTTTATTGCTTGTCATCTGTCCCCTTCAGTGCCTTTTATTACTTGTCATCTGTCCCTTTCAGTGGCTTTTATTGCTTGTCATCTGTCCCCATCATTTACCATTTGTAACTGCTTGGTCAAGGACTATAAGAAAAACTTATAATAAATTTTAAAAATACAGAAATGTTCCATTTATTATTTACACATTTGATTTGTTTCACCTTTTAAAAAATAGGATGGGACGGCAACATAATTGTTAGTTTAAAAATTCTGAAGAATTGTCTCTGTCACTCCTCTACAGTACATTTTGGTTACAACAATTCTATTAGATTAAGGTGTCTATGAATAAGGATTTTTTTGCAAAAACTTCAGGACTTTTCAGGGTTATATATATCAATCAATAAACAAGAAACAACTGTCATTATAATTATTAGGTTGGTGCAAAAATAATGACGGTTTTTGAGGTATTTTTTAACATCAAAAACCGTCATTATTTTTGCACCAACCTAATAGCTGTGATTCTAGTCTAGATTTTTACCCTGCAAAGACAGATACTGCAGCTAGTATACTGATATTTATATGCAAAAAAAAAAAGGTCACGAGAGTGCAGATATTTTTAAGCATGTATGAAGTTTATATTTTATGAGTAAAGCTCAAATATAAACAGTTAATTTTAGTAATAATAAAAACTATTAGTTTTAGGATAAAGATTTGATTCTATCAGCTTATCCAGGTGAAAATAATTAATTCTCTGTTGACAAGCTGATAAATTTGGTGAAACACTGTGAGGAATTTTATGAAAAGGTTGTCCAGTGTCCCTCAGTCTAGTATAGGGCTAACACGCTTGGGCATAAACTATTCCATCTGGACACAGCTCGCTCACCGAGTGGACATGAGAAATTGGTCTGCCTAGCATCATAGCCACTTGACGACTGACCAGGCCAACCCCTATACAACATAATTGTTCCTGTTCTCTGGACATACCATGCAATTTTCTCATTCTATCACTTAACTGACCACAATCTGACAGAAATATATGGCTGTGCATTGGACACTCACCTTACTGTTTGTTCGATGCAATTGAGAGATAGGTTTTGTTTGCAGCTGGACAATTTTTGAAACAATTATTTGATTTTTCTTGTTTTGTGCCAATAAATAAGCATCTTTTTTTTCATTCAGTAACCAGTATATCATAAAATATCTTGGGCTTCTATAATAGCATGGTCAATACAATTGGTAGTTCAATTTAAAATCAAATGTACTTGCCTATATGAAAGCTTTCAATATTTATATTGTTTACATTTAGATTAATGTCCTCATAATTGTTGTTATCTCAATGCTGTGACCATTATGCTCTCCAGCCTTCTTCAGTTGTCTGTCAATCTACATAACCTTCAGGGAATTTCAAACTGTATCCTTTATTTAATCTAAGGTGGTAGATTGTTCTCATTATGCTGTTCATGTCTAAGAATATCTTATTTTTATTCAGATCTTTACAGCTGGGACATTCTGTGCTGTATCCATGGGTGTCAAATCAGCCTAATTTCCTCCATATTCTAATTGTAAAGAGGAAGATCCATTCAAACAGATACCTGCATGCATGTTTCCCTGAACACTAAAATTTTAAACTCTTCAAGTTGTTATCTATCCTCACACTATACTGCACTTGTTGAAATGATAGCATTCATGCATTGCTTTATTAATTAGTAAAAAATTTATTTATTAGAGATCAAATATTGAAAAATTTTGATTAGTCTTTTTTTAAGAGTTAGTTTTAATCTTCTACCAAACAGTTCTTGTAGCCTGATCCATAGAGCAGCTGCTTCCCAAAATAAAATAAAAAAGCAATTATTATTATTTTATTGCCATGCATGATACACACTTAGGCAATCCCATATCTTTTGATACATGACTGATGAGGCAGATTTTTTCCCACAGTAGGTTGCCATTTCTTTCTGCAGTAGACCAGTTGCCATCAATTACTTGGTCACAACAGTATTTTTGATTCCTTTTCTTTTATTGTTTTCTCTCCTCTGAATAATATGTTTTTCTCATATTCTCTCACACTCTTTCATCTTAGTGGCTTTATTACCTTGCTTGGTGTGAAATTATTAAAAAAAAAAAAACTTTAATGTTCCCATAGCATTTTTTGGCTGATGGACTAACTCAACTAAAATTTAGTACTGACATTCAAAAAGATGTTGCCTATTTTAATGTTTTTATTAATGAAGTCATTTGTGAGAATTTGAAGTGTATATATGTAATGAGCAGATTAGTTTAACCATTCACTGACTAAATGTGATCTATAGTCAAGACACCCAAGTTTCAAGCAATATTAGAATTTGTCTCATGATTAGCCAATACTAGTGATTGGTCATTGGTTAGTTTGAACACAGTTTTGTTTTTCAGAATCAATCTAATCTAGTTTTGGGAATATATTTTTTGTTTGTTTATAACCTACTAATGCTGACACAACAGATTGATCTTTGTTTTTGATCTAATAACCCCGTAGGATTAAGAGATCTGATTTGATCTGAAAAAATTTGGATCTAACAAGAATTGATTTTTTTTTTTTTATTCTTCTAAAGAAAATAACTTTTGTGCAACTGTTGTCGTAAACTAATTACATGAGGTAGTATTGGAAAGTTCCTGGACTGTTCATGCTCTGATTGTACCATTCAACAGAAATACATGCACATCTCATGTTCCTTCTTACCCAGCCTACTGAGTCAGTCTACCAACAGGTTTCATGTTATCTACTTGTGTTAATATTTTTATAATCATTTCACCCCAAGCAATACAATAAAGCCACTAAGATTCAAAAGATAACTGAGTGTGAGAGAATATGAGAAAAAAAAATATTAAGAAGCAAGGACAATAAAAGAACAGGAATTTAGAAGAGTGAAACTAACAAATAACATTGCATTTTAATTGTTGAAGATCAAAGTTGACCAGAAAGCAAGAAGTGCAAGAAAAGAAACTGTTAGCATAAACCTTATGGTTACATCTAGCCACTTCAACTTAAAGATGATGACACCTTGCTGCTAACCTAGTACTGGACTTAAATTCATAAACTCTTAGTAACATACGGGAAAGTTGATCAGAACAATTACCATGAAAGTATTTATAAAAAAAAAAGCACAGGGAAGATTACTACACTCTATGATCTTTATGATGACTGATAAATTCAATTAATGATTCTGCTTCAAATTTTGCATGTAGCTTAATTAATTTGTTACCAAGATCCTCAAAATGCTTCCTTATGTGTTTGGTGAATGTTTTTTTAGGTTAAACACAGGTTTCTGAGTGGCTAACACATTTTAAGGTTGATCAAATACTTGTTCAAGATGAGTATATAGAACAGAAATCATCAGAAAATATAAAAAAATTAATAAATTCATCTGTGAGGACATTGCTGAATAATCCATTAACTCTCTCATATCATTGGAGTTAATTATGGAGTCAGCCAGGAGATACTCATGGAAAACTTGAACAGTGAGCAATTCACTTACTCTCTCATATGACTAAATCAGTTACATAGTCAACCAGGGGATCCTCATGGCAAACCAGAACATTTTTCCCCTTGTAGAGTTTGTTACCTGATTCTGGAGACTTGATAAATGGGATCTTTCTGTAAAATCTCAAGGGGATTATTTTGAAGGGGATAGTAACCAAATTTAATATATAAAATATATTATTTACTGGAATTATGATGTACTCTTTTTTGGGAGGGGTTGAGTGAGGGTAGTCTGGTAACTTTGATATCTTCTTATACAATATGTATTTTTAATAGTGAATTTCTGCTTTGAAGAAAAATTTAAAGACTTTTATTTAAAAAAATGCCAACAAAACTTTATTGAAAATAAAAGGAGGGGGACTAAAAAGATATTTAGTCTGTAGTTTTCTAAAGTAGTTACAAGCAAATAATACAGTATTGGGAAAAGAAGATGTGAAACTATTTTCATGATTGTAGAGAAACTGAAAAAATTGTTCTTGCCTAAAAAGAAAGGAATAAAAAATATCTTACAAAATGACAGTAAGAAAGTCAAGATGATCATTGAATATTAAAGATAAAAATAAACAGAGCAAGACAGAAAAATGGGATAATAAAATAGGAAGGATGATCATGGCAATATAAAAGACAAATCTATTTTATAACATATAATGTGACTTTATAGATTTATAGGTCACATAGCCTGACCTCCATTTGTTTGTAATGAGACATTCCATTGTGAACAGGAGACATTACTCAATGCCCATAAGCAGTCAGGCCTCATATTTCCATAACAACAAAATATCTCATTAGTAAGTAGGGCTGATCAGGCTGATAATGTATGGATTTTTATTTTTTGTTAATCTTCTTTGTATATTTTTACTTTTAATGTTTTAAAAAGCAAAATTCTTTGTTACATGCAACAATAGTTAACTGTATTGAGACAAATCCTAAATTACTCTTGCAGAAATAAATAATCACTTTAATTGAAAAAAATACTTTGATATTTTTGAATGGTATAGACAACTAGGATATATATAATGTTCATGTAGATATTTATAAATAACAATGATATAAAAATGACAAGGATGATCATAGCAAAATAAAATACAAATTACATGAAAATAATGATGATCTGCTCATTTTTTAGTACATTCATCTGCTAGAGTGGCTAGTTTGTGGCTGGTAATAATGTCACAGGAAAAAGTCACAATTTTGGCTAGGAAAAAAGTGACAATTAAGTTAAGGTGGCCAGTAATGAAGTCATTTATTACTGTCGGGTACTTCATATGTTTATGGGTCCGCTCTGTTTGCAGCAGAAATTCATAGTAAATCAATTCAACCTCTAAAAAACAATGCTACAGTCACCTATTTGAAATATTTCATAGTTAAGAAATAGTGGCTCGGATTGAGGAATCAGAGAGCTGAGTTTGAATTCCAGTCGAATCCATTACATTCACACGTGCTAATACCCTTGGGAAAGGTATGAATGCTCCTCTTCTCCCATCAGCTATGAGTAAATTGCAGGACAGAACAGGTTGTATAGCCTTGGATGGAAAATGTCCTACCACAGAAAGAAATGGCAACCTACTGCAGGAAAAAATCTGCCTCATTAGTCATGTATCGAAAGATATGTGATTGCCTAAGCGTGTATCATGCATAGCACATAACTGACTGAAGCTCCCATTAGGCCCAACTTTATATGAAGAAAGTCTCAATTTCAGATTAGAATTAGAATTAAATGTTCCTTGAATTGTCAATTTATATATGGGATTGGGTTTTTATCCACTTTTGGGATAAAAGGTTGGAATTTTGTCCTCTTGGTTTTTGTTCACTGTGTACTAATTTTGTCCTGTTTTTTTCCTGGATTCAGCTAGCTAATGCCTATTGTAGATGGCTTCTCTTGTGTTTCTTCAACATCCACAGAACCATCGTATGGTTTATACAGCAACTATGCTGAGTGCATGTCAGTTAGAGTTTCTGGGAGAGAGTGCATAATCTGACATGATCAGCATTTGAACAAGGCCAGTATGCTTGAACACTCAGTCATGATGACTTGTGACTTCATGCTACCACAACATCTGAACAATTGTGTCTACCCAATTTCAACCAGAAATGGTTGTCAGGCAATTCCCAATGGTGCTGCATGCCGTGATCATCTCCCCAGCTTGATAAATTGACCATGGTGAGTTTGGAAACTGAGAGCCAAGGTTGAAATGCTAACTTTCTAACATTCAGACATGTGCCCATATAACTGTACAATAGACAGAAATAAACAAAGAGTAGGTAAGGTGAAAAATAAATAGATGAATCTTAATATAAATACAGTTGTACATTTAGATAAATATATTCATAGGACCCACTTATTGCCAAATATGTTATCAATTGTCATGGGTAAAAATACACATTTCAGTTCTGTTAATGCATCACAAAATGTTTACTTTGAGCTCCTTGATAAAATCCAAAGAAGAATAAAAAATATTATTAGTTCTGATCTGGCTTCAGTCACCTTCTATCCATTGTAAGGTTGCCTCTCTATGCCTTTTCTATAAATAATTTCATGAAAAGTTTTTGGATGAACTCTTTGTTATAAAACCTAAACTTTTTGAATTTAAGCCCAGTACTAGACTGGCACTGAGATCTCATCAGTTTACAGTTGAGCTGGCTAGATGTAACTGTAAGTTCTACAGTTTCTTTTCTCACACTTCTTACTTGTGGAACTCCCTTCTGGCTCCATGCTTTCGAGCTAACTTTAATCTGCAAAAATTTAAATGCCAATCACTATCTACTGTATTCCTGATTGCTCTTTCCTCTTTCTGCTCATTGTTAATGTTTCTGTTCCTAATTCTTCCACACCCTGTAACCCCTAGTGTCTTAGTGGCTTTACTGCCTTACATGGGGTGATACCAATTAAAAAAAAAATTGGCTACTTTATAATTACTTGTGAATTTTGTAAATAAACTATTTTGTTGTTATCACAATGCCTTTTCTATTCTATCCAATATTTTTGCAATGACTTTTTTTGGTATAAATCAATGATCATTGTCTAGTTGAGTTTCTTTGCTTATAACAGAAATACAATTTTATTCCAGACCATTATATTAGAGAAAACAAAAGCAGGTGTTTGCCTTTGATAGAATTCTAAGTTATCAATTGACTGGAAGAGTTTTTGTAAAATATCATTTTATATTTTTTCAAAAAATCTTCCAATCAATTGATATCTTAAAATTAAACATTCATTATGAATTCTTAATTGAATGAGGTTTATAAAGTAGAAACAACATTATTTTATAAAAATCTAAGAGATTTCATGCCCTTAATTCTGTAAGTGAACAATAATAAATAAATGAAAATAGATCTGTAAATAAAATGAAATAGCAAACTGAATAATTCAGCTTGGCCTTCCTGGTTTTGATTAAAGCATAATAAGTTTTGCAACCTCAGTTCTTTCCAATAATAGATTCAAAAGCAATGGAAAACTAAGTTTTGGTTAAAAAAAAAAAAAAAGTAATATTTTTTTAAGCTAAATCAAATTCACAATGCACGAAGGGAAAGTAACATAAATGTAAATTTTATTAAAAGTCTGAGATATTTTTCTAAATTTTTCTTTGCACTTATTCTTTAAACACTTGAAAAACAAAAGAAGAGAATTATCCATCTAATCATCCTATTTTATCAGAAACATATAACATAATTTTTAACTACTAACAACTTTTGTATGATTTTTCAATGCAGAACACACAGACTAAGTGCCAAAAGCTACCCAAACAAATTTTAGCTAAAGAATCTACAAAATTGATTGACTAAATCTTCTAGGAATGGCATTTATTTTCTTGTATTAATACCAGAATTCATCCAAAGTAGGCTATTATAAATTTTTATGTGAGGGAGCTAAAATATATCCTTTGCCTATGAAATTAACATTTTGTGTAAGATATCTAGCAGAACATAGACAAGTATTAAATGATGAAATTTTGAATTATATATCTGTTCACATGCGAAATGTACTGTGAAAACTTTGCCATCTGCTTACTTCCTGTATAGATTTTAGTATTTGCAACTATATATGTAATCATAGATATGAATGAAAGTTTTGGTTGAGCATGTTTAGTAAATTCTGCTTTTGATATAATGGATTGATAGAAATAAGGGTAAGATAAATATTTCAGACTGCAATGAAAAGTAATATTAAATTGCAGAAACAAAATAAAACTGTCAAATACTAATCTTGCTTCAGTAAGAAACTACTCTGTTTGGACATTTTCTGTAGCTTGATACCTGAGCAAAAGTTAATTATATAGTAAAGTAGCTTTAGTTTGTCAAATTTCAAAAGACTATAAAATTTGATGATGATAAATGTTGTCTGGAATTTTGAGATTTTTTGATTCTACAAATTATTATTTAGATTCGTATTTTCATCTTTGTCAATTTTATCATGTTTATGATACTTCAGCTTTATTTTTTGCTCTGATAATCTTTGCATATCAACCAGTAATATTTATTCTTTGTAATTTTCTGAATCTCCTGAATTAGAACACTTCACCACAGGTTTAAGCATTAAATTTTTGTGCTTACATGAGAAATGCTTAAGACTAACAAGAGTATTTATTGCTGGATGATTACTAAAAAAAATTACTAGATGCAGCATAGATATGCAGAGAGTCAGAAGATATTACTAAAACAGTTGTACCAATAATTCATGGAAATGCAATATTATATGTATTACATAAAAATATCAATAATAATAATAATAATAATAATAATAAGAGAGAAAACATGAAAGGAGAAAAAATGTTTGTATATTAGTAACAGTGACATCAGGTATAGCCATGTTTAAAATCACAGCTGATAGAAAGATAAAGCTAAGGAAATCCTATTGCAAAAAATTGGTTCAGTGATAGTAAATGAAGTAAAATAATAACTAGCTCAGTTTAGAATTCCCTGTAGGTTACCTGGATTTATATACATCTGATGAAGGCCAGAAGGTAGATGGCTGAAACATTATGATAACAACAACAAAGATGAGGACAATAATCTGAATTTAAATAATCTTAACTCCTCATCCCAGAAATTCAGGAAAAAAAAAACAATAATAATATTAATAATAAAAAGGAAATAATAGAAAGATACTATAATTTTGAGAAGGGTCATTATCATTTCAAAGATTGTTCAGATAACTAATTTTTTCTGTTGCTAATAGTTATTAGCCAATCTATTCTACAGCCTTCTTGAGGCAGGTGATCTGTAGAGAAGTGAGGATTTTTGTGTTTTTTTTTTACTATAATAATATATATTGAAATTCTATGGACTGAACATGAGAGCAATGACAAAGTTTTAAAGAAAATGGAAGTAAAAAGGACACTTAGAAAGAGACAACTGAAATTTCTAAGACACATAATGAGAAAGGAAGACTTAGAGAATTTGATACTCACAGGATATATTGAAGGCAAGAGGGACATAGAAAAGTAAGGAATAACCCAAGTAGTTAAAAGGTTGGCAGAACAGGGATTAGGAGGCATAAAAAAGTCTTACAAAAGACAGGAAATTGTGGAGAGCTATCACTGCCCAAGCCCTGAATGGACACAACACATTAGAGTATGTGTTTCAAATAGAAATTTTCACTGACCAATATTAAAGTTTTTCTGCAAGTGTATAATCCTAAAGAAAATTGGGGGGGTGTCTCTTTTTATTCTCCAGGAACATTTAGTTAAAAGAAAAGTGAATATATTCAATTCCTTCTCATCTGTTTCTATAAAATAGAAAGTGATTGAAAACTTGAAGAAGGCTAGAGAATGGATTGATTGTAATATTGTAATAACAAAAGCAAAAAAAAAAAAAAAAGAAAAACAAGAGAACACTCCATTGTTTAATAATAATAATATGATATAATTGAAAATAAAAAGCAAATATGAGAAAAATATGAGTTGGTGCTGAAAATTTCTTAACCTGATCAAGAAGTCATTCCCACCCCAAATCTGATGTTTGGTCATTTTGTCAGCTTTTGAGAAGTGAGTTAGGCCAAGAACTTTTCAGTATCTCATAGAATGAAAGAACACAACTGAAGCAGAGTAAAAGAAATCAGATTGGGTGGATTCCACTATTTGGCCTTCAAGACAAAATATTAAAGAATGGAAAAGAAACACATCAGAAGTTATTTTGGCATAAATCCATTACTTTTTTACTTCTCATGTATTGATTGCATATGTTTTGTTTCTGATGACCTAAAGTTTCAGAATATTTAGACTTTGTCCATTTTTCTTTCTGTTATTTGTTTTACAATTTGTTTGGGTTTTACATATGGTTTATCACTTCTGCTTGATATCAAATTAGCTTTGCATTCTGCCTTGGATCAAAGTGTAGTATCTGTACACTCTGTAAAAAGTGTTACATGGCATATATAATATGCAAAGGGTTGTATAATTTATCTATGTATAATCCTATCATTTTGATGGGTACTATGCTATCAAATAAATAATTTACCTATATTGTCAAAAAACTACAGTAGTCGTTAAGAAATTATGCAATTATACTAATAAAATAACAAAAACTTTAAAAATGAAAAATTCTGCTCTGCATTTTCTTGTTTATTTTTAATATTTCCTGTATATTAAACTCAACAAATAACATTATGAAAGAAAGAAATCTGAGAATAGCATCCATGTTATCATAACAGAATATCTCATTACTAATTAATTAGTAGTAGCAATGAGGTTGAATGACCAATACTTGTATAAAGTTGCATTGTGTCTCATAGAATAGATTAAACTTGACAAGTTCACTAAGAAAACTCAAGTTAACATTATCCTAAGTTTGTGGCACTTGTTTTGTAGACCTCAAACGACTGATAAACTTGATTCCACATTGGCATACACCAAAGATTGCACCTTGTCTTTCCATATTTCATGCTCTACCACCTGAGTAGTTTCCTGATTTCAGTCCTAATCCACCTGTCTTGTAGATAAGAATTTTTTCATAAGTGTATGTAATATAGCATAAAAAATATTGAGTATTTCAGACACGCCTAACATAAAATGTTTCCGACTGTATTTTACAGAAGCCACATGTTAACACTCATTCATATCACTTGATTCTAATCATCAAGACATACCTGTTGCAAGCAGATCTGTCCTCAGATGGTCCCATGCATTTTGAGATAAAGTCGACACCAAAATTTAAAAGAATGTATTTACTAGAGCAGCATAGGAAACATCTGGACCATGAGTTATAAGCTACTTAATCCCAAATCTCATGGAAAGGTGGAGTACCAAAAGAAATGGCAAAAGCTATTGATTTTTTTATTTTTGTGGATTAAGTGATCGATAATAACCTTGTGGTATAAGTAAGTGTCTGTCACTGTCCAATATTGCACACAAAGTAACAGGTTTTAAAATGGCTGCCGCAGAGACTGGCTTGGTCTATCCCATAATTCACTTTAAGTGAACTCTTCAGACTTAGGAGGAAGAATGTACTCAAAATGTCATTGGTTGATGAAGAATATAGAAGAAAAGTAACATATTTGGTCATGAGGGTTGAGGTTGGGAAATTGGAAGCATATACAATAAGTTGTATAGCAGAGCAATGATTTGTTTCCCTATAAAAGAAAAAGGAATTTAACAGTTTTCTCACAGATATATAAAATATTATTTTTAATCTTAATCTCATAGGCTACTGGACAGATTTACTTTTCGTGAGACGTATTTGTAATATTTTATAATTTTGCAATATCCTTTATTTTGAATTATTATATCTATGTATCTGCTTTGATAAATTATGGAAATGCTAGTTTGTCCTTAAAATAATATTGAGGTGTTAAAACTATAACTATAGTCTTTGCAAATACTGTTTCAAAAAAAAATGTACATTTTCAATATCTGTTTTGGTATCTATAAAATTCTCAATAATATTTACTTTAAATATTGTGTCTGAAGTTTGTGAGATGCTCTTGGAAAATTTCCAGACAAGGCTCTGGCAGATTCCATAACTGATTTCTGTCATGTGAAATAGTTGAAGGATTGTTTTTTCCATATTTCTTTTGACATTTTACTGATATCTGGTCCCCTCTAAAAGTTCATTATATTGTACCAACACTCAACCAGCCTTGAAACACATGTTCCATTTAAAAACTGTGTTCAACCTAAAAACAGAAATATTCCTGAAAAGTCTGGCAAAACATTTTAATCGTCTTGGAAGCTCTTAATAAACTTTGTCTATCTATTATTTCTCCTAAGCCCTGTTCCGCCATACATTTACTCAAGCTTACTAAGTTATGCATTGCTTTCCTCTGTCCCTCTTACCCTCTATCTGTCTCATGAGTATCAGATTTTCCAAGTACTCCTTCCTCATTTATGTACCCCAGAAACTGTCTCTTCCTTTTTCTCCCAAACTTCATTGTTACTCATATTCTATCCACAGTATCTTCTGTAGAATCATATTTTTCTTGCTTCAAGTCTCCTCTTTATATTTGAGATCATCCATCACTCACTGCTATACAAGAGGACAGATATCACATAGCAGTTTAGTACTCCTTTCCTTGTTTCTAGCAAAATTTTCCTAATTCTTAGTACTCTGCTTAGCTTTTGGAATGCATCTTTGACTCTCACAATATGCCTTCAGATTTCAGTGTTGCTTTTTCCATCCTCTGTTAAAACACTATGCAGATATTTAAATTTCTGCACTTGTTTAATTTTGGTACCTTTGATATGCATTTTGCAAATGAATTTAACACCCTGCATAAATTATCTATTGTTTTATATTTTTTAAGAATGGTTAGGGAATATCTGCTCTCAAAATAAGCACCCTCTTTACTTTTGGAAATTTTTAGAATAATTTTTATTTCAACAAGAATAATTATTTTGAGTTTAATTTTTACTAAAATGACTATGAATTCATAAAGCTTCATCAAATTTTTCAAAAATGTCTTAAGTTAGTATATACAAGTTCCAAACAACATATATTCTGCATCTTTTTGCTAAAATTTTACTCTTGTTTACAGTTTATTAAAGAATGACACCTCAAATACTATGTATTTTTTGTTTTTCTAGAAATTTCTCAAATAAAATTCCAACATTTAGTTTAGAACAATGATTCTTTATTTAGCTTGTAAATAGAAGAAAATTATATTTGAAAAATTTGTGTGCAAAAACAAAATCTATCCTCAAGCTAAAGTATATTCAGTGTGCATCTGTTTACAAACACATCGAAAAATAAGTTGATATTGTTTAAAAAAAATAAAATAATGGCAAATAATTTAATAAAAGGCTACTTAATTTCTGACAAAAGTAAAATTTAATCCATTTTTTTCTCATGTCTTAAAACGGTATTCTGTAAATTGTCTTTATTGTAGACAGAACCGTTATAATAAAGATAATTTGATTGAATTTTTTTCCCTTCTTTCTATAAGGATGTTTCCTCTCCATGACTTGGCACTTAGTGTTGTGATAACTTAAATTAGGAATACATTTGAATTTCAAATTTTTGATACTTTGGACTGAATTTTTCAGATTTAGATTTTTTTTCTTTATGGAAATGAGTAATTATATTTGATTTTTTTCTTTCTTTTTTGGGCGTTGAAAAAGAGATATGTTTTATTCATTCACTTTTCATCCCCATAAAACATAAGGACAAAGAAATCACATTCAAATATTTGTATATTAATGCATATGTTCATACTAACCTACCATCAGTGTTTTTAATAGTTTCCAATTCTCTTCTGTCCCACGTTACCTGATAATAGACAGATCTATCAAAAGGTTTGTTGTGGACAAAACATATCTGCCATTTAATGATAATAAATAATACCTAACATTAAATAAGGTTAAAAGATATTTGGTAGTCAGTATTTAGCCACAGACAATTTTAAATGGTTACTATTCACAGCTATAATGTTGCAATATGAAAGAGTTAAAATAAAATAATAAAGTAGTAAGTAAAAAAAAAAAAGATAATATTTTTCTTTCTCCTTTTAAGTCAATGTGCACAATATTTTATTTTTCTTGATTGAGTCAATGAGTAGTATATATATATATATATATATATATATATATATATATATATATATGGGAATTAGTGGCATTTGACTGAATATTTGTTCAAAGGTGTTAACATTATTGTATCTGTGATTTACAAAGTCAACTCCTACAATCGGGCATTACAAAAATCATCATACCCAGGACAGGCCCTGTTTCCACTGAGTCCAAGTACACACTATCCCTGGGATTGAATAATAGCTTAGTGGATTAAAGTGTTGTTTAGTGAATTTGGTGGCATAATCATTGTGAGTAAATAAGGTAAAAAATAATGTTGAGTTTGCACATTACAAAGATTCATTGCAAAATCTTTACAGGTTCAAATAATTATAATTACTTTTTTTGTCATGTTGGATGGTTTCACTTGTCACTTTTGCTATGTCATCCGAAAGCTCGTTATCACTTCCAAAAATGCTTGTTATGTTCAAGACTTTGTAGACGCAGGTACTAGTAGTAATGCCTTCCAATAATATCTGCACTAGTAATACTTGTTCAAGTAGTAATCACCAAATAGTATAATGATCAGAAGAGAATCGTAATCCATAGAGTAGAGAGAGTGAAAGTATAGCCATAGTGGATAGACAAAAAAGATTAATAGTGATTGTATAGTCATCACGCTACTTCATATTTATTCACTTCCTTTGATCTTCTTAATAATGGAATTGCCTGTGTTACTCACTGGTTTCAAATCACAGTCTCAGCATGACACTTACTCTTATACAACAAATTTTTGACTACTAATTCTTCCAATTTAACCTCAGTTAATTCTTATCACAATGACTATCTTCTCAGACTGTCATTCTATCACCATCTTTAAGCAATGCAGATTAGAAATAAAGAATTAAAATGCAAAACAAATCAAATTAAGATGAAATAGAAAAAAGATGAATAGAAAAATTGTTTCATTGAAAAAGAATATTCCTCTTAATACTATAAATATCTGTAAATAGGATACCAAAATTTCAAGCAGTCAGATAAAATAAATAGCTATATGATTGGATTTGAATGACTGCAATGAGAAAGTTTCTGTAGCCTGATTGTTAAGACAATTGTTATGTTTCTTAACAAAATGTAAAATAAGTTTCTGTTTTGTCAGAAGATTATTCTTCTAATCTGTATTGCTTACTGAAAACTGCAGAATGATAGTCTTTGTGATAAAAGCAATTGAAATTAAGATGCAAGAAATAAGAGTAAACATAAAATAATAATTAACAATGCTACATCATAGAAATTAAAAGAAATTAAAAGAAATGTTATATTGCCAGTTGATTTTATAAGAGTGGAAGAAACCTTTGTCATATTTACTTATAGTTAATTTTGTAAGTACAAAAAGAAACCAGAGATAAAGAAGAAATTTAAGGCAACAGGTCTTTTTATAATAATGTGCACCCTGTACAAAGTCCAAGAACCCCTCAAGGTAGAGGGTTACAAAGTAACAAGTAAGAGGCAAAATGTAGGCAGATATGTTGGAAAGATAACAGTTAACCCTAGACTTGAACAGGTTAAGTTTGTAGTGATCAGGGAAGCATCGTTTTGGGAGTCAGTTCTACAAAGTAGTTATTTGTTGGAAGAAACTATTTAAGTAGAATTTATCTCTCATCAATAGAACACAAAGTGAATGTGCATGGGATGACAGGTCTTTATCATGAAGATTAGAACTGGTGGAATTAAGGAATATAGTTTGTCTGAACACTTTCCATGGAAATAGTGATAGACTAGTTAGAGGCTTGCCACATTTTCTCTGTGGGAAAGGAGTTGTAGGGTAGAAGATAATTCATCACCCACAAAGATGCAGAGACGCTGGTGAAAACTGGGCAGCTCCTGGACATATCTGGCAGTAGAACTTCATTTTTGGTCTGATCTGGCTCTTGTAGAGGATAGCAGAAAGAATCAAGTATTTACTGGAGCCACAGAAGAATACTAAGAATATCATGGACAGATCATATGAGCAACAAGGAAGTGTTAAGGAAATTAGAAACAAAAATCAGAAAGAGACAGTTAAAATTGCTGGGACACATAATGAGGAAAGAAGGTTTGGAGAATTTGACACTCACAGGTCATATTGTAAGTAAGAGGGACGGAAAGATACAGTGAACAACCTACTTAACAAGCTTGTTTAAATGGATGACAGAAGAGTGAGAGGGAAGGATAAAGAAATGGACAAATATGGCTAAGAGTTTAGGATAGGAAGTTGTAGAGAGCCTTGATTGATTATGTCCTGAAGGGACACAGCATATGAAAGAAGATTTTTACCTCTACATTTAGAATGAAAACAGATTAGCTGAAATTAACATTCTAAGTATTTAGCTCTGCCAAGTTCCTAAAGGAATTCAAAAGACATAAACAATGTCTTAGAAGTCAGGAAGGATAGAAGAAAAATGAGAAAATATTAAAGGCCAAAAACGAAATTACACACTTCTCTCTCAGTGTGAACAAGAGTGGTTATTTGATAGAAATTTGAAACTCTGCAGACAATCTTTTGCCAGGCAAAATGGCTTTGGTAAATTTGCTTAGTTTCTTGGCCTAGAAGGTGAGATAAAAGTCAAAAATGGCTGAAGGTGACATTAGAAATGTGCAAAGCAAAACAGGAGAAAAAGAGCCTGATTGGCCAGTTCCCAGCATGCACCAACTCATCACTTTGCTTTCTTTGCATTCCCAGGCTCCCTTGTCCATTTAATATTTGACAGAAGAGATCCCATCAATTTTATGGAAAGGCTCAGAAGCAGGTTCAAGAATTAAAGGTAAGGAAGTAAGGCAGGATAAGAGTTAAGGGTTAAGGAGATGGTGAGGGTGGGTTTGGTGATATGTGGGATATGGAGAGGGAGGTCATGGGTCAGGAGTTAGTGGGGTAGGGTGTTTCATAAAGAGCTGTAAGCAAGTAATTGATGATTGCTTAAAGACTTAAGTTTGTGTTTGGCTGAGCTGAAGATTTACGCATACCCTTTTCCCAATGCATAACCAAAAAAGAAAAATTTCGTTTTTCTTTGTCATCATCGGGATTCTTGCCACCTTTGGATTTTTTTTTTCTCTCTCTGTCTTTTTAGATTAATTTCAACCTTTTCCAAGTTCTTTTCTCTTCTTTGATGATCATTTTTCTCTCTCTTTTTTTCTTATCCCTTCCCTTTTCCTTTTCTTCCTTTTTTCCTTTTTTTCCACTTTCTATGCTTCTTTATTTTTGCTTTTTTATCTTTATTTTCTGCATTTTTTTCTTCTTGCTGGCTTCTATCTTTTAGGCTTTTTTTATTATTTTGCATTCTCTTTTTTTCTTTCTTGCTTTCTTTTTTCTTTCTCTTTTTATTCCTTCTCTTTTTCCTTCACTTTTTTTCTTTTTTTCTTTCTTTTTCTATTTTTGGCTTTCTTTTTTATTAGCTTCTGTTTTTTTCTCTTCCCCTTTTCCTCATTTTACTTAATTCTCATATCCTGATTTTTTTTCCCATTCTCCTTCCATTTTAGTTATTTCTTTTCCTTCTTTTTATCTTCTTTCTCCTCTTCTTCTTTTATTCATATAATTTCATTCTTTCCTTCTTCCCTCCACATTCTTCCTGACAGCCATGATGAATGTCTGCATCTTGGGATACATTTTATTCTCTAAATAATATTTCATTCTAATTTAATGAATTTTTCCACTGTTTCTGTTTAACTGTGCAATCTTAAAACCAGAATCTAAACCAATGAGATGTTATTTGTTAATGACTTTAAAACAAAAGCTTGCCAATTTATATGGATAGATAGAATACTAATATTAAGAAAACTATCAGAATCACTTTTCTTTCACAGTCTCATAGGAATGCACAAAATATCCATCTGTTTTTATCTAAAAAAATAATGAGGGAAAATCTTTGATATCCAAATGTTTTAATTTCCTAAATACAAAAACTTTTCATTTCAAAAGAAAATCTTGTTTTGTATAATAGACATGAGTGTTACTAAGAACTGACTGAGTGACTTATAATGGTTAGTTTTTTTAGAAAACCATATTCATTTTTATCTATTTGTTTTTTTAATAAAATAAATTATACTTGATTTTCTTAATTATGTAAACAATTATTTATCAACTATTAATTTTTTCTTTAATATAGGTAGTTTTTTGCCATTCAAGACTAATAAATATACTTTCTATTTTTGATAAAAAATATTTTACTGAATTAAACATTTCTTAATAATTAGGAATTTATAAATTAATTTATTCAGCACCTCATATTCAAAATTATAACTAATATTTTGTTCCAAAACTATTTATTCCAAAATAATTGTTGTAATTTTAATTATGAAATGAGGTGCTGAAAAGTTCTTAGTTAAATCCACTTCCTGAGTAAATGATGAAACATCAGGAATTTTTTTTTGTTACAGGGTTGGGTTAAGAAAATTTTCAGCACCCTCTTGTGCATATAATGCAGTGGGCTCAGCACAGTAGAATCAAGTACACATTTCTGGGAACCCCAAATGTTTTTCAGCTCATATTTTTTATTAAAATGTAGTGTTTAGGCTGAGAAAACTCTGGTCTACAGTGAAAAGCCAAATTCTCAAGAATGGGTTGAATACAAAATTTAACCCATTTTTATTATTAGATTGGTGCAAAAATAATGACGTAATAATGTCGTTTTTTGACGTATTTTTTAACGTCAAAAAACGACATTATTATGTCATTATTTTTGCACCAACCTAATACTTTTTGAGGATTTACAGTGTGAAAAATGGATTCAGCACCCAAAAGCATGGAAATAGAGGCTTATATTAATATTTTATAATAAATACAAGGCATATTTATTGACTTTCATATTACAGCAAAAGCAAGTAATGATCAATTTAACATTTTAAATATCATCCCAAGAATGATTTTCTTACATTTTGCAGAAATTTGTAATATATTTTGATTAAAACAGCTTTTCAGAAAATTAGACTTCTGAAAACTACAAAACTCTTTCTAATACTGAAGGGCGTTTCTGTTCAAACTTAACATTGATAAAAGTCAGTATGTAATATAGCTGATTTATCTATAATGTTAGCAATTCTTGTTTTTTTACTATTTGATTTTGGCAACATTTTATGTATCTTGAGAATGTTTAATCAATGTTATTTGTTTGCATGGTGTTAATTCTGTGTTTTGGAAAGGTTATACAGAAAAAAAATATCAGCAAATTCTTCAAGCCTTTCAGAGTAACCCTTTCAATATTTTCTATAAAGAATTTAAAAAAAAGTGCATATACAAAAAAATACTGTATTTTTAAACAGTTATCATGTATTTGATTTAGATTGCATAACTTTCATCTGGTTGTTTTTTCCTATCTTTGCTTTTGTTTTGTTTTGTTCAGACATGAATAAATCATCTTAATATCAACGAATTTGAATTTTACTCTTGTCGATATATTAGGAAACTTTTATGAATCTTCAGGAAAAATCCCAGGTTTTCCAAATAAATATAAAGACATAAAAAGATATATTAGCAAACTTTTATGAATCTCCAGAAAAAAAGAGGGTCTCGAATAAATATAAAGGCACATAAAAATAACTGAAACAATAAAAATGATTCAGACATTCATGGTTGAACTGAGCATAAGACATTTTTATTTTTAATCATTGAGAAAATCCCAGATATGATTTGTCTGAATTGTTTTTCTTGAAATTCTGGCAGGCTGTGTTATATTTCAATTTTCCTTCCGTCATGTATTCATTGTCAATCTTTGGATCTCTACAGCAAAATGGCAGTTTCGCAAACATGACTTTTTTTTTTTATTTATTTACAGTATTTGTTTCCCCGCAATGTGCATATTTTATTATATTGTATAAACTGCGATAAAGATGAAATGAAGTGGGATAAGCATGAAGACATTCACAGCAGGGACATATATGGGGGATGATGGAGTTAAAATGGTGCAACTGTTATCTTTGCACATCTTGTATAACTAATTACAGTTCACCTCTATCAGATAAATACATCTAGGTGTGATTTGATTGGTCGTAAAATTTGTCAGGGGATACAGAGAGTGGTGTCATATGGTATTTTATCACTAAAACAAGGCCCGCTACGCACAACCATAAAGTGAGCAGTTTTGAACAGTACATCTTGCTTTTCACAACACTCATGTCAGACAAGTCTTGGGATTATTCAGGAGAGATTTATGCTTCAATCAATATTGTTATGTGTGCCTGCTCAGGGATGGAGAATGCAAATTTTAGCAAATTCTTAAAGATTTTTTTTCTTTTCTGTGTTCTTGTTGGTTGTGGTGGTAACAGTTCTTTCATTGGGCAATTTTTTCATCTAACTTTCTTTTTCTTCTTTCATTTACTTTTTTCTTTTCTATTCTTGAGTTCACTTACATATTTGAAGATTATTGCATTTGTCCTATATTTGGTCAATAATTTTTTTGACAAAGAAAACTTATTAATTGTGTAAAGCAAATGTTTTCTGATCAAATCCTGTAAAGCAAATGTTTTCTGAACAAATTGTGTAAAGCAAATGTTTTTTGATCAAATCTTGTAAAGCAAATGTTTTTTAATCAAATCTTATTAAACAAATGTTTTCTAATCAAATCTTATAATCTTATAAAGCAAATGTTTTCTAACAATCATGGCAGCTATTCTCATTTTCTTCCATGGCCAAATCACTGATTTGATTTGATTTTTAAAATGGAGAAACTGAAATTGAAGAGATTTCAATAAGAAGAAAAACCTTTGCAATTTTATAACCACAATAAGAAGAGAAAAAGAAAACAAATTGTTTCATGGGTAATACATAAAAATATTGTCATTTTATAAATGTCAAAATAAAGCCCATTTTCTTATTAAAGAAAAGAGTACAAATCTTTCTTTAATAAGAAAGATTTGCACTCTTTTCTTTAATAATAATTCTTGAATATTCAGGTCAATGGGTGAAAATAAACAAATATACTAATAAATAAATGGAATATTTACTCAAATACAATTATCCACTGTAAATAACATTTAAAGTGATACTGTTGGAGACTCTGTTGGATTAATAAAAATCAATTCTAAATATATATATATATATATATATATAAAGAAATATAGTCTTAAGGTGTGCTATATTTATGGAATAAAGTGCTCAATATCAGAGATAGAGCGTGTGTAGATATAAAAGTGAACATAGAAGTCAACACTTAGAGGCGACAGTCTGTTTCATGCTATATGCAATCGTCAGGCCACATATATATATATATATATATATATATATACACATACATACATACAAGTATATTGAAAAAACTGTCCAAAAAACATTCCTATAGCTTCAGATACATACATAAAAAAACACAGACATTCAGTTAAAAATAAAAATAATCTTTGATAATGGCTAAAAATATAGCCGAAAGTGCTCAGATATGCAGAACTTTTGAACAGTTTTCACACACTTTGTGTCCAGAAAAGAAAACACTTGTACAAACACAAGAAAAATTAAATAAAAATATTAATTGCAGTACCTTGTCAGTCGTCTTCAATGAAACTTTTATAAAAAAAAAGGACTGCTGCCCAAATACACAATTACCAGAAATATATTTTTTCCTCACCAGAATCAAAACTCGGAACTTTATGCATCAAACTGAGTTATGGTACCAGTGAAAAAAATGTCTATTAATCATTAGCATAAATTTTAACTCTGTTATTATAAATTGAGCACTGTTTTACTAGCACAAAGTGCAATACTTTATATATATATATATATATATATATATATGATCAATTAATATATCATTCATGAAGATAGAATAACTTTCTATAGCAATCAGATTTTATCCTTCTAGTTCCTATCATAATTTTTTAGCAGTTTCCATTCAAGATCATTTTTTTTTCCTTTTAAATATTTTAATAGTCAAGCTTTAGATAAGAATGGTGAAGCATGTCCTGTAGCTTTGGTCATCTTGAAAGCATTCAACAGTGTTTGTCCTACGGGTCCTCTCCACAAGCTGAAAGGTTATGGTATTTCTGGATGAATTTTTGAACTAATTCAGTCTTTCTATCAAATTGCAAGATGTAAGTAGTCCTGAATGGCCACTCGTCTAGATCTTTTTGTACTAATGCATGTGTCTCCCAGGACTGTATACTTGGATTTACTTTGTTCTTAATTTTCATCAGTGACCAATTTGGTATCTATGCTGATGACACAACTATTTAATCCTGCTTTGATAGTAAGTGAGTGGTTCAATAAGATCAAATTAGCAGTTGATCTCAAAAATGACTTACAATCTGCTGTTTACTGCTCAAAACGATGGGTTGTTAATTTCAATGCCTCTGAAACAAAACTTCTCTCTATTGACCATTTGAGAAACCCCTTTCTGCCACCCATCAATATGGCTGATGCTAACCTCCAGGAGAGTAACTCATTGTGCCTTCTCTGGTTAACTTTCTCAGCTAGCATAAGTGGAAAAATCATATTGAATCTATTGCTAGTACTGCTGCTAAAAAACCTGGTTCACTGTGTTGTGCAAGACTTTTCACTTTAGTATCTATCTTGTATATCTATAAGTCTACCATTTGTTCATGCTTTGAATATTGCTGCCATATATGGTCCGGTACTCTTGCTATATATTTAGAGCTTCTTGATAAAATCCAAAGAAGAAGCAGCTACATTATTGGTCCTGGTCTGGCATCTTGCCTTCAGTCACTTTCTCACTTTCTCATAATGTAACTTCCCTGTGCCTTTTCTATAAATACTTTCATGGTAATTGTTTGGCCGAACTCTCTGTTATGGTACTTAGATTTTATGAATTTAAGTGCAGTACTAAATTGGCAGCAGAGTTTCATTAATTCATGATTGAAGTGACTCGATACAACTGTCAGTTTCTTTTCTCACACCTCTTCTGGCTTCGTGCTTTCCAGCCAATTTTGATCTTCAAAAAATTTAAATGCAATGTCAATCATTATCTACTGTCTTTTTGATTCTTCTTCATCTATTGTTTTCGTTCCTTAATAATGTTTCTCCTTTTTCTTATTCTTTCACACTCAGTAACCCCTAGTATCTTAGTGGCTTTACTACCTTGCATGGAGTGAAAGGATTTAAAAAAAACTTTTTAGGCAAGTAGTTGAATTAAAGTGCTCAGTATCAAGAGATAGTGAAGTAGTGGTAATAAATTGTACTATCAAACTCTGACAAGTGAATGCAATTTCCATGAAACTCTATTTTAAGTTTTTAAATTAGTTTAAGTCAAGGAAATTTAATCAAGTTGAATAAAGAAGATAAAAATGAAATAAATGAGTAAATTAAATAATTTAAATTTTAATAATAAACAATGTCAAGTGAATTATCTAAAATGCTTCTGACCTAACTATCAAATATTCTGAGGAAATTTTGTAAACTTATTGCAAAATGGTTGTCCAATATGGCAGTATAGATCGAAACAAAACTGACAATGCTTCATTCATTTTCAAAACCTGACACTGAACATAGGATTTTAAAAGTTTTTTAAAAAATTTCACAAGATTTAAAATTTTTATTTTTAATTTAGTGTGTATTTGTGTATGATAGTAAGTTGGGTTAAAAGCACTTTCTGATTACTTCCCTTCTCACAACTACATGTAAAACATCGACTTGAGTATGAAGAAAAAATCCACCTTTTTAATGTTGTAAAAAGATCAAAGCTTTCCATCCTCTTTCATCTTTATGGAAAGTTTGTTATTTCTGTAATTCTTTTTAGAAGATATTCTTTTGCAACCTCACAGGGTTAAATTTTAAAATCTCTTTTGTTTGACTGCATTTTTTTTTCTTCGTTTCTCTTCATTTCTCTTTTCATTCACCTTTCATTTCATTTTTGATTTCTCACAATATTCTTCATTTCATTTTTCAGATTTCTCTTCAGCCATGTTCTTTATTATCATTTTCTATACCCTCTGCTTTCCTATCCCAACCTGAATTATTCCTTTTTTTTTCTTAGATTCACTTTTCATCTTCCTTCCATCCTATCTTTCCTCCTCTTCACAATTTTTTCACTTCATCCGTTCTTATTTTTCCTCTTCTCTCTATTTTCTACCCACCTTGTTCATCTAGATTCCACCTTCATTTTTGCTCTTCCTAACTGTCTTTGTTTATTTTTTTTTATTTCCCATCTGCTTTTCTTTCCTCCCTCCTTCAAGTACCTGACTTTTCAAACTTCTATCTTTTTTATTCATTTAAATATTTATTCCTTTTTTTCTTCTTTAACTTAGTTAAATTTCCTATATTTTTTTGGCTATTTTTAAAAAGCTTTTATCCAAATATTACAGATTCTTATTCTAATGAACTTTGACCCTCACTTTGTTTATAACTATTTCTCTCATAAATATTTTCATAACATCATGATTTTTTTTAATTGTCTGTTAAGTTTATTTGCAAATGTTAAAAAAGACTGGAACATAAGTAAAAATATATAATGTGGTTACTTCAATAAATGCAATTCCTTTAAGCATTTTAGAAATTAATTTACTCAAATCCTAGACCCAACATCTGCTTTTCAAAATACAGAGAAAAATTTAAAAAAACACTGAAAGGATTTTTAATAAGTATATTGTGTATGATTGCCAGTGTTCTGAGAGGACGTGGCACATAAGAGAAGAAGAAGATTATCTATAATGCCATACATTATGAACAAATATCATTGAATATTGTCAATGAAATAGTTATGTAAGAATTTTTGCCTTAATTTTTTAGATGAGGAAATATAATTATTATACACTAATTCACTTGGACTAGTGTCTTCTTGGTTGTTAGTATGGATTAAATAGTAGGGTAAACTGGTCTCTGTAGCCTTGGCTGATAGCCAGTCTAAGAAAAAGACTACTCTGAAATAAAAAAATTTTTAAAATAGGAAGGAGAAGGTAGTGAGAAATCATTATTCTTCCCTGAAAGTCTTGGATAATAAAGAAAAAGTCTGTGGAGAGATCATCTATGTCCTGGAGGGACATGCTATTAAGAGGGAAAAATGCTGAAGAACTACACATTGGTTTTATCTGTCTGAATTTCTGGTATGAGGAGTTATCATTATTTACATATTATTTCCTCATCTTTGTTGTTACTGTCACAACATTTCAGCACTTATTTCCAGTGACCTTCTTCAGGAGTCAATCTGAGTAATCTCCATAGATTAAATAAAAGGTTCTGTTCAAAATTCCCTGAGGGTTAACCAGATCAACAGATACTGATGAAAGCTGAAGGGCACTACAGCTGAAATGTTGTGATAGTAATAAAAAGATGAGGACATTAATCTGACAGTTCTTTTGCTTTACCCACAGTTATATATATATATATATATATATATATGACTGTGGGTAAAGCAAAAGAACATGCTTATAGCTGTAGCTAGTCATTTAACAATGAATTTTGAGGTTGATTTTTGTTAATGTAAATAAATGTTGCAATATAAAAGGAGAAATCATATTCCTTGATCATCAAATATTGATTTTTAGTCCTTTAAATAGATTTGCATTTTTAAAGGTTATTAACTTTTGTTACTGAAAAAAAATGCTAACTCTAGTGAGTATACAAGCTGACATGGTCACAAATTTTTCATTTAGGTTAAAAATACAGACTAGCAGAAAATGACATAAAAGAGAAAAATGTACTCATAAAAGATATTTGTGTTAATTACCAAGACTTTTGTTCCCATGATTTCCCCTGTCATCCACATTAATCTAAAGGACAACACTAGCCTCTTGAAATTTCCAGTTGAAAGTGGATACATTTTTTTTTTTTTCATGTAGTACTGTTCTACTGTCTTTCTCTTCAACCAGACATGAATTTCCCTGCTTCATCCTCTTCATTTCTTGTGTTATTAATGATTCAGGCTTTCAAATAGTCTGATTTCAAAAGAGAATAGTTGTCTTTGCCAGTAAATATATAAAATCCTCCTCTTCGATGCTCTTCATTTGAAGCTATGCTTCTGCGTCCTTGTCCAACTCAGGCATCAAAGGAAACATAAGGGGGTCTCCAGGAAAGCAAAGGACCAAAATGAGAATTAAAAAGAAGAGTGTGCAGCCATAAGCCATTTATGTCCCCTCTTAAAATCATCACTTTCTATGTCTTTCTTTAAAGATATTTTTGCTGTAGCCTTTGTCTTTCTTTACAAAGCAACCAAAGTTGGAGCTTGGAATATTGTATTATTTGACCTGTGTTTTTGAGAAGAAGGAATGTTATTTGGGTGAAATAGAGTTTTAAGGGCTCCTTGCAATTGTCGGTGTCTTGGGTTGACTTCCATTCATCTTTGATTATTATCCTTGCTAATTCATGATATCTGCATTTTCTAAAAACAAAAATTGCTATTTGCAATGAATTAAATATGCACTGAACTTTCTGCAGTAATATATATATATATATATATATATATATATATATATATATAAACAATGTGTGTGTCTAGATAGATATATAAAAGTATTTGCAGAAAAAATTGATTTGTTTTTTTTAAGTATATAGACATTATTTATATGTATATTTTTTAGACATATTCTTGTTTTCATAGGTATGTGTTTAAATGTATATATGTACATTGCAAGTATGGGAGCAATACAATATAGGAATGTATATAGCTATCTTTAACAGAATGTGTGGTTACTCTCATTACTAGATATGAAAAAGCATTTGTATAAGTTTCTGAAATTCTGTGTGTGCATAAATATACAATAAATATCTACCTATATATATATATATCATTTGATTTGAAAAAAATCTTTTAAATCAAGAATGTGCATCAATTTCATCAGGAAAACTTATTAATTACTTTCACTGATCTTTTGATAAAAAAAATCCTCTGCATGAATTATTTAAGGATAACCAAAAAAAAGACCCACAACCTACTTAGCTCAAACTTGAGGGAACAAAGTTCCAATAAACCTATGATTAACTTTAATTTTTTTTTCTTCATCAACTTCTCAATTTCCCCAATTCCTCTTTTCTTTTTTTGTCTTATGTGGTCGATATCTCTGCATATATATTTTATTTCTGATGAGTCTGCATAACTTAGGCTTTTCTTCTATCTGTCTTTGAGGTCTTAAACAAATTCTCTTTTCTTACCTAATATACATCAAAATGCTTTTTATTTCAGTGGAAGCTGTTCTCATAGTCATTAAATATGGCAGCTGATGACAAGCATCTTAAAAATGCCATTTCAATAATAAGAAAAACTTTTTTCTAGGGTTTGCAAGGCTATTTTAATTTTTTAAAGATTAATATACAAATATCTAATATTAGAGAGAAGTCATGGTGTGGTAATTAACATTAAAAAATATTTTTCTTCTATTTTTTTTTTTTTTTGTCAGTCATAGAATTTCAACAATTCAAATTTAAAAGGTAATTCTTTCATGATCCCAGAAAGCCATAGGCAGAATTTCTTTTATTCATTTCCTGCAAATGTGCATATTTCTTGAATATGTATTTACTTATTTAATTTATATTTATATTTAGTTATTTGTATATTGTATTAGATATAAACTTTGTTTATTCTTTGCATTTGTATTTTATATTGCAAAGGTGATCGAGGATTGTCTGGGACAAGATTAATTTTTCTTTTTTACTCCAATTTTTTTATTTGAGAAATAAAATATCTCAGTGTCTACACATAAAAGTTTTATCAATAATAGTAACCTGAAAGATTTGTTATTCTTGAAACTTTCGAAAATTGCAATATCAAAAATGATATTGCATCTGTAAAGAAAGAAATATGGAGTTTATGAATGGATATTTTCTATTGATATCAGAATCTGAAAAATGATTGGACAAAAACTATTTTAGTTATGTTTTCTTTTTTTCTAATGTTTATATCTATAACATACCAATTAAAATACTGTTAATGAACTTGTTGTGCAGTATATGAAATATCAACCTCATTTAAAGTGAATGAAGCATACAACAACATAAATATATGAAAAGTTCAAATAAAACATAAATGTTTTTGTATAAAAAAAACTTGCGTACATACATACATACATACATACATACATACATATATATTTGAAACTTTTAGTACAATGTTAGAATGTACCTACTTGCAAAAGACTGTACCAAAAACAATATGAAATTTTGTACTTATTTGTTTGGTTTGTCACAATCATGGAATTGTTTGTCCTGTTTCTCTAACTTTATGGAGCAAAAAAAGAAAGATTGACTTTCCTGCTTAGCAATGTCTCATGCAGGTCACGTCAGGTCACATGACATTTTTTTAAATTCTCATAAATATTTATAATTAATTTTTATTGTTATTTTTGCTTTGGTCAAGGGGAGATAACTTTTTGTCTTTTGTTACAAACTATTCATACAGAAATCATAAACGAAATCAAATAAAATTTGATTTATCAATGGCATGAGTCAGTGACAAAAAGATTTTAATAATAATTTTGGGAAAACCATTATCATTGTAAGGATTATACAAACCATTGAATTCATTGCTATTTCATTGCTAAATGGACAGGAAGGTTGTCTTTTTTGTGTTTGGACAAAGTCAAAAGCAGTTGCAAAGAGAAAATTTAAAATTTTAATAGCACTTGGAATATTGGTTATTTTATTTTCATCAGTATGTTCCTTAATTTACACATGGAGATGCTTATTAAGTAAAGAAATGATTTGGGAATATCTCTGCATTTAAATGATAGAATGAACTATACTACACAACTGGTCATTTGAATAGAAATAGAGGTTTATCCCTTGTTTCCTGTTTAGGATTTAGTTTCTAGTTCCTTCTAATGTTTTTTCATTCTTGTTCACTACCAGTAGCCCCATGTGTTATAGTTGCATTATGGTCTTGCTTTAGGTGAACTGATTAAAAAAAAATGTTGTTAAGAATGGAAGATTTCAAGTGTTGATTCTTGGCATTTTCTGTTTGTTACCTTTATAAGCTTAGCATGAGTGGAAAAAGAAACCCTGTCTTTCTTTCAATGGGGGAATAATATCAATAACAAAATGAATAAATTCAGTTGTTAAAAAAAAAACACACTCTTTTAAAAAAAATTTTTTTTTTTGGAGGCCTTAATTCTTTTTTCTCTATCTTTTCCCAATTTTCTTTAATGTGATTTTTCAGCAACACAACCATCTTCAGCATCCTGTTTATTTGAAAGTGAAGAATTCCATCATTTGGCATATACACCAGTAGCATCTAAAATTTTACTTATTTGTTAAACTATAACTCTTTCAGCTCAAAATTTATTTAAGACAAATGGGTAAAAAAAAAAAAAAAAAAAAAGGAAAAAAGTGTGAAGATTTTTTTTCTATTTTTCTTATTAGCAATCCAACCTTAAAGGCAAGTGAAAAGATTTTTGTTTGTTTTTTGTCTTTGTTATGAATAGAATTTTAGAAAGTTTTTACTTCTTACATTTTTTCTCCTTTCATTCCTTTTTTTAAAAATTTCATTTGACTACCTCAAATGCTCTGTTCTGTCTCTCAAAATTCTTCTGTATAATGGGACAGGGTTTTCAGAAAGATACAAACAAAATGGACAGTAGATAAGAATCTGACAGTGAAAACCTCTTTGTCCAAGAATCCAATTCTTAACCTAACTACATGGTCCCCTGTTATTTCTAGTCTTAATTCTAACATCAACTCTCTGACTTTTCCAATGCCATCCCCCAGCCAGTTTATCTTCCATTGATTCTGTTTGGTGAATTATAAAGGAATTTCAAGGTTTTGGCTCATTTACTGGAGGAATTGTTCTTTCTTTGGAATGAGAAGCAAGAGATGCAATTGCTTTTTGGGTAATCAGGAAGCTGAAGAAAATTGTTCAGTCTTTGTTCCCAATGGAATTGGAATAAATGTTCTCTTTTTAATTTCTGAGAGTTGTTGCCAGCTGTATTAACTTGTGTCTCTACCTCTTTCAATAAAAACTTAAGGAATTTGTTTTTCATGAGCTTCTGAAAAAGCTCAATTAGTTTTACAAAATCTTGAGTTAATCTTACTGAAAATAGTTAAGCTTTTCCACATAATCAACAATAGCAAATATTATCCTTTTTTACATCCGTTTCTTAAAAAAATAATTAAGCAAAACAATTATTTATCATGATGTGCACTAAAGACTAACCAGAAAATATAATTTTACTTCCATTGGGCATTATTTGAAAATGAACTTCCTTATGGTTTGCCTTCTTTTATTCTTTATTTCTGCATTAATATAGTCTTAGTTTGATATAACTTACAATGTGCTGCACTTTTTAATTTCTGCTGTTAATTTTTGTCTTGTTATCCAAAATTTAATGCAAATCCACTCAAGTGTTGCAAAAGACAAAAGTAGTATATTTGAAGCCCAATGGCTTTTTACATTTAAAAAAAAATAAAGCTCAAATAATACAAAGAGTCATTCAAGGTAGAGGGTTACTGAATGAGGTGTGTGATATGAATATAAGAGCAAGAAATAAAATGTAAAGATTATGAGGATATGGTGGATAGATAACCATTCATAGATTTGAAGAAGTTAAGCTTGTAGTGTTCTTGAAAACATCCATGCAGGAACCTATTCCATAAAGTATTGGTTCTTAGAAAGAAGCTTTTGGAGTGGAATGGGGGTGATTTGACCCCGTGGATGTAGTAAAACAAGTCATATCTGTAAAAATTTGAACTGGTGGCACTGAAGTACCAAGCTCATCTTAACATTTAGCATGGAAGTAATGATAAATATGTAATGTTGCATCTGTGGAAAAGGAGCTGTACTGTGGAAAATGTCATACCACCCCAAAAATGTTTTCAAACTCACTCAAAGCATGAAAAGTGAGTATTGGCAGCTCCAGATCTGTTATGCCAGCAATACTCCATTTTTGGTCTGATCTGATTCTTGTAAAGATAAAGTATTGTAAGGAGAGTCAGGTATTTTCTAGAGCAGTCTCTTTTCACTTTGTACACAAAAAGGGAACAGATAGTGCACATTAAGCTTTGAAAGGCTGATAACATATCAGAAATCTATTGCCTATGACTTTGACAGGAATTATTTAGAAATTTTTTTTTTGGACAGTTTAAATCATTCTTCATGTAATTGTCAGTAATATTTGTGTCATACTCTTTCTATATAATACCTTTAATACTTTAACTGACAATACTCTTGGATCCTGATTCAGCTCCACTGGTCAGAGTACTTTTGCTGCTTTAAACCCTAAAATTTTGCCACCCTGCTAGCTGGGTGAGTAGGCCATTTGGTTGATTTCATCCATTACAGGTTTTGAATTCAGATTTACCCTTCTTCTAAACTGGTTTCCTGCCAAGGCTGGACAGCCCAATCTACTCTGCTATTTAACCCATAGCTGGTAGAGAAGAGAATGTATTAGCACATAAGCGAATGTACTACTGGAATTCAAACACAGCTCTATTTCTGAGAAAACAGATCCATACTTTTTGTAAGGGTATTAGTTCAAAAGTGAATGCAATGAACACAGAATTTTAACTCGCCATGCTGATCCCACTTTCTGCAGCAATATATGCACTGTTATGTATATATACATACAATAACTACAGTAGGCAAATGAATGTGTAAGTATAGAAGTTCAGGCAAAATGATTAAATATATGCTATGGGACAGTAACCTAGTAGATTAAAGCATTGGTTTGTGAATTTGATTACATAATAATTGTGAGTTCAATCCTTGGGCCAGGTAGTGCAGACTTAGGCTCAATGGAAACAATAACTGAGCAGTACTAAGAACTAGACACGATATCCCTTGGCATGGTTAGTAGATCAAGAATAATCTACCTCTAAAGATTAAATAAAGAGTTCAGTTTGAAATTCCCTGAAGATCATCCGTGTCATCAAGAACCTGATAAAGGCTAGAAAGCACAATTGTTGTAATGTTGGGATAATAACAACAAAGATGAAGACAATCATCCTGGAGTAAATAATGTAAATAATAACTTCTTGCCCCATAAATTCAGACAGAAAAAAAATCATATGCTTGTTTTTATATTGTTGTATAAGAGTAAGTGTTATTGCCAACACTGTGGTTTGCAACTAGATTGCCAGTGAATAACACAGGCAATTCCATTATTAAGTAGATCACATGATCATAAAGGAAGTGAATAAATAGGAAGTAGTGTGATGACTATACGATCACTGTTCACTCTTGTCTACCCACTATTGTGATCACGTTCACTCTCTACTCTACTACTATACAGATTACATTTCTCTTCTGATCATTATACTATTTGGCAATTACTACTTGAACAATATTATTGGAAGGTGTTACTACTAGTACCAGCATCTATGAAATCTCAAATATAACAAGAATATTTTGAAGTGATAACAAGCTTTTGCTTGACATAGCAAAAGTGACAAGCAGAGCCGTCCAACATCACAAAATATATATTCCTATAAGATGCTTGAATTAATAACCATTGAAATGCTGGTTCACATATGATAACCAAAGTTAAGCCTGGTCAGTACCTAGATGGTTGAATGTTTGGCAGTACCAGGTGCTATAAGTTTGGATGTGTGGGTGGTGTAATGGATAATGGCTTGGAATTGTTAATTGGAGAGCCAAGTCCCAATTATATTCATTTACTTTCAAATACACTCAGGAAATGTATGAATCCATCTCTTCTACCTGTGGGTTAATTAGTAAGACTTGTATTGCTATATCATTATTATCTCCAGAAGAAAAGTTCTTACAATTTAAAAATATTTTCTGGATTTAAATAACCTGCAAGGGGTTGATAAGCCATAAAAGATGAATCAATCAATCTATATGAATTAATAACCATTTTTCTGTCATTATTTTTTTGTAAGAAAAAGGCTTTCCCCTTTTTATTTTATGAATTTATGAATTATGCATGAGAAAGACTGAAGAATGAATTAGTTAAAATGTTTATGTCATAAAGAAGTTGTCATTTGAATAAATTTTGAAACTTTAAAAGTCTTTGTGAATTGGTGGATGTACAGTTTGGTAGCAGTATAAATCTTGTCATTCATTTACAAATCTTGACAATGTTACAATTGAACTTGAATAGATGCAAAAGTAAATTGGATAAGAATTACAGTATGAACTGAAGTAAAAAATATTTGGATTACTTTATTTATTTTATTTTTTTTATTCGGTTCATTTGTTTACCATTAATTTTTTTAAATTTTACAAAATTTCCAGATTTTATTTGGTGTTCAAAGCAAAGTTACATCCAAAAGAAAATTGGTCTAATGTTTTCTTAGCTTATTTTTGTTGTCGTTCTTTTCTGAAGTGACTCTGTGTTTTCATTATTGAAGCATCTTGTTTTCTTATTTCTTATTTCCCAATTTGTGTGCAGTAAAGATATAAGTGAAAAAATAAAATGCCCTCTTACAAAGGGAAATAAGCCTGAAATTGAGTTAGGCAACTAAAAAGCAATAAAATGACATGTTTTGTAACTCACCAGCTTATTTAAACTAATATCTTCGTTCAATTTGCTATTTTTGAGCTATATTTAAATTAACATCTTTCTGAGTATATACATGAGTGCTATAGTTTAACTTGGTTTTCTGTTATTCCTGTTTAAAACTAAATATCACACCATACCTTTTCAAGATGTAAATGATCATGGCTCTCCACAACTACCTCTAAATACATGATCACTTGAAATTTGGAATATCAGGTGCTTTAAGCTTGGATGTGTGGGTGGTGTAATGGATAATGACTCTGAATTATTAATCGGAGAGACAACTTCCAATTACAGTTGTGTTCATTATATTCTTTTATGTGCAAATACCCTTGAGAAATGTATGAATCCACTTTGTCTCCCCCCGGTTATGGGTTAATTAATAAGCATTAGACAAGTAGACCTGACAAAGCCTACCTCTCTCCAAGTTAAATCACAGCCAAAGACCTTTACCTTGAAAGTTGACATTTGTCATGAACACATAGTCATTGATTTCCTAAGGGGAATCCATTGTCCAGGATGTTGACTTCAGTCTAGGAAGCACTCTGCCTAGCAATGCTATATCCAGCAGTGTGCAGAAGGTTGGGGCAGAAGTGTGATGGCCCCAGGCATACATATTGTGAAAGAGTGTTTCAAAGAGTGAAATAAAAATTTAGTTTATATTTAATTTGAATAAAATTTTTATTTCATGTTTCATCTGTTTTTACATATTTAAAATGTCTTCCTTTTTTCTTTCTTTGTTCATTTCACTCGAAACAAAGTGGAAATGCCACTCGTATGCAAGAAGTTACAGAGAATGAAAGGTAGAGAATAAGACTGGGTATAGCGGGGATTGAGGAAAGGAGAAATAATGAAAGGGATTCAAGAATATAGAAGATGGCGAGTGACATTGCATTTAAATTTTTGAAGATTGTAGTTATCAGTGAAGCAAGTAAATGGAAGGGAGTTCCACAGGCAGGAAGTGCGAGAAGAGAAACTATTGGAGTAGAAGTAGTGGATACATTTAACTATTTCAACAGTAAAAGAGTGGGACCTAGATGCCAATCTAGTAGTATGCTTACATTTCCTTTCTCACATTTCTCAGTACTAGGCCCTATAGCCCACACCTATTTGAGTTTTAGGGGCATACAATCAAAGAGTTTGCCCCAGGCATCACTAAATATCACTGCACTGACAATGGAGTACAATCTACCCTATTGTGCTGGATTGTTGTTGAATCTACTGGAAAGTCCATCTAACTTTTGACATGTTTTTAATCCTGCTGAGAGTCTAGCTACCATGCACCATAGAAAAGCCTAGTGGAGGAACCAATTTAGAGACTGATGACCCAAACATGTGGCAAATAATAGTGGGTTACATGGTACCAATAGAAGCCATAGAGGGATTTAAGTGTCATGAATGCTGCTATAGGGTGAAAATAGAAGTTCTAATTATTTCAAAATCAGTATAAAGCAGCGATTTTTTTTTTTCTTCTTTTTCTGTCAGTGTTGGGAAAGAGAAGAGACTGAAAAACATTTAGCACACATCTGGACCCAATGCTGCTTTTGCGTTTTCTTTTTCTTATCTCTCTGACTGGCATGTCTACTGATTCTTTTAACAGATGGATAGAGGAACTAACTTTATCAGATGTCACATCAAGTGCATTAACTGTAAATCACCTCTTTTTGTTACTCCACCTTAACTATGCAAAACATGTCGCTCATCTTAATTGAGATTTCATATTGTTGTCTTTCTATCACCTTAGCTTCCTGTTTACGTGATGGACTTCAATCATTTTACAATTTTCAAATAACTTCACCTTTCCACGCCCAGTGTATATTGCATTTTTATCAACTTGACATAATTATCTTGAATATCGATGCTCCTTGGAAATGAATCAATCTTTTTGCTTCCTTGTAATTTTAATCCCTGATGTTTGTAAATCAATCAGTTTCTTTTTTCATTTACAATAAACACTAAGCCATGATTTTTAGATTAAAAAGAGTTTAGATTGTAAAGATACCAAGTAAGTTTTATTAAAAGGAAAATGAGAAAAAGAAAATTTGTATACAAATATAAAAATAAACATTTTGGTTGCTTGAGTCACTTTGGGTCATTTTAACCTTTTTCAGTCATTTATTTTACTTGTGAAAAAACTAAAAGTAAATGACACCTTAATTGCTAATTAAGAAATATATAAACATATAATAAGAAACCATATGAGAAAAATAAAAGTATATATTAAGAATCCATATAAAAAATATAACTTTATAATAAGAATCCATATAAGATTGGCCTTAATAATTTCAAATTCCTTTCTAATTACAATTTTATATGAAGGAACTTTCATCTTTAGTGCATGTATGTTGCTATCATTTAGCAAATAAACTTTTAAATTTCAGTGTTTATTTTATATATCAGTAAAACATATTGTGACTAAATGTGAGATACATTATCTGTGTGTATAAGGTTGGTGCAAAAATAATGTCGTTTTCTCACATATGTTAATATGTGAGAAAACGACATTATTTTTGCACCAACCTTATATATATATATATATATATATATATATAAAAATTTGTAACTTAACTTATTGATGTTACCTTCAGCATTGCAACTCTAGAGTTTTATCGATAGACCCTCCAGCAATCATTCCATCCACTCATAAGAGGATATCAACAAATATATATGATGTGTGTGTGGAGAGAGAGAGAGATATGATGGAATCACTTATCAATTACAACTATGCTTTTAGGAAGAAGTTATAATAGGAAAATGGTACACAGTTTATCACAAAGTCAAAGTCTTAAAATCTCATTTAAGAAAAAAACAATTTTTAAAACAATTATCATTTAAAATTATTTTTACCCCTTTTCCAATTAACTTGTTTTAAATAATTTCAGTTCAAATAAAGTCTACTTAATTAGGCTATTAATTTCAATGGATTGATTGGAATATTAATTTTAAAGTGAAGTAACCAATTTTGGTCTTATTTAAAACCTATAAAAGCCTATCTTTAAAACTTAGATATTTTCCCATTGCTTCATATGTCAACTTTTTGGACTATTATAATATATTTTCTTTAATGATTCATAGTAGAATTTATATGCATGAACAAACTAACATATGCCACAATTATTTGCCAAGGTTTTTGTGAGCCAATTTTTTGTCCTTTAGGACTTCTTCAGACTAAAATGATATTTATGTTGTGACTACACATGTACATGAAGGAGAGGGGATGTTGAGAATTCTAAATTTTAACTGAAATTAATTATTTAAAAATTTCACATGTGTAGTCACATCAACATAAACGTCACTTTAGTCCAATGAAACCTTAAATGATGAAACGCATCACATGAAAACTTTTCCACTTTGGAATAGTTTTACCGAAAATATATATATATATATATATATATATATAATATATATATGTATGTGTGTGTATATATATATATATATATATATATATATATATATATATATATCACTTGAATCTACATGTTTCTTCATACAGAAATTTATTCATTTTTCCTTCAATTCTCTTTTATTATATCTTTCTTTCATCAGTCTTTATGCAACTTCATTCCTTATATACCTCATTTTCAATTGAAAAAGACTCCCAACCTTTTTTTTAGCCTCAATTCCACCAGTTTTCTTAATTTATCTCACTCTTCCTTTTTTTCCTCACTCACTTTTTCTCCTTTTCAAGTTGTTATTAACTTTCTCATCTTTGAATAACCAGAAGATTACAACAAAATGAAAAAAGAAAAAAAGGAGAAGACTCCTCCCTCACAGAAAAGAAACCTGCAGTTGATCACTTAAGTATGGAAAAATGACTAACCAATAGGATTTTGCCTGCAAAGATTAAGTCTTTTGTCCCTCTTTGTTGGGCTGCAAGTTTCATCCAAGCCTTTCTTTTGCCTCAGGAGCTCTTCTGAAATGAAGACAGTCATTGGGAACATGAAAAGAGTAATACGAGAGAATTTAAAACAAAATACAAACAACCAAAAAGAGAAATTCTTTCTGATGTGTCTCTAGTGTATTATGTACCTCTATCCACTTTGGAGTCAGTATAATCAGGTGTAACATGAAACAGGTAATGCTCAATTGAAACCTATCAGTGTTGAGACATAATTCATTCAAAGGTGGTCATTGTAATGAGGGTTGGGAATTGTTCTACCTTCTCTCCATGTGCAGTTGGCCATACTACCTATGTTTTCTAGTACCTGCTAGCTTCTTTTTCATTAATACTATTGTGTATGAAGGCTCCTTATTTAGTTGCTGTTGTCCTCTCTATTTCATTTTAAATACTCCCGTTCCAAGCTGGTCTGTTTCCCTCCTATTTCTCTACCTGTTTTATTTTTTTTAAACTTGAAGTGTTTGCAATCCAATAAAAGGAACAATTAGAGGTAGGTGTCATTTCAAAGAAGCCTCTTCTACTTGAAGTGGTTGGCTATCTTGCCTGTGGCCCTGATGTAGGTGTTCTGTTCTCTGCAGATATCAATACACTGTAAGTTCTCTCTGAGGCAGGTTCACTCAACTAGAAAGGTTAGAAAGAAAATTCTTCAGAGGTCTTATTATTTTTCTACTTTCCTGAAGATTTAATCTTTTTTTTTTTTTCTTGTTGTTCACAAATTTCTTCATTTTATTCTTTTCGTCTTCTGCTTCATTATTTCTTCATTCATTTGATTACTTTTCTTTATTGCCTTTTCTTTTTTTTTTTTATTCTTTTTCTTGCTTTTATTTCTTTCATCCATTCTTTCTGTTTGTATTTCTTTTGTATCATCCTTTCCAACATTGATTTTTTTTTAATCTCTTTTTACTTTGTTTTGCTCTTTCATATATTCTTTCCTTTTCTACCTTTTGATTTTTCTTTGTTATTTTCTTCTTTGCTTCCTATTCCAACTTGTCATTTTTTTTTTACCTTGTCTTTCCATTCTTTCTTCTCTTTTAGTTTCCATCCTCAATTCTTTTGTGTCATCATTCTTTCATTCTCTTAGATTTTTTCCACTTAGAATCTCTTTCATAAAGAAAATTACGATGATACCAGGCATTTTTTGTTATGTTTTTCCTCTATTTTAACCTTCCTTACTTTATTTTCTATTGTTTACATGAACATCTGAAGAAGGACAAAACCTATAGCTATTTGGCTCCCCTGGGTGAGCGAAAGAGGTGCACAGGATAATGCAGGTTTTAGGATGATTGTATAGGATACTGGATGCACATATTACAAAATATATAAAGACAGGTGTTAGACTTGACTCTAGGGATGCTAATTTAGAAAAAAAAAAAATAATTGCTGCTAATCCAGACAAGTTATTTTTTGTAATATGCTATCTGAATCTGGAAATTCATGACAGCATTCAAGGAAAATGTAGAGCATTTGCAGGTATCTTTTGTATTGTGCAATTTTAGTATGTTATTTAGCTGGATTATACCAAGTTTTGTACAAGGCTATGAATACCAAGTGAAGATGACTATTTTTATAAAATTAATTCATTAAAATTGTACTGAACAACTCATTTAACTTGTCAAATAACATTTGGTGGTTAATTTTATTTTGCTGGTTCACATTTAATATCATACATAGAATAAAAAAATAAATTTAATAAATGATAATTGATTATTCCCAAGTAATGTGTCTTCAATTGATCATTACTGAACACAAATAGTGAACTTGTATGGTTCAGCAAAAAAAAAATTTTTGATCTTTCCTGATACCTTTTTTATGAACCCCACAAACTTTCTTTAGCGATTTTTGTTTACCTTTCTTAAAATAAAAAAAAGCATAAAAAAAAAAATTTTCTTGTTTTTTTTCTTACTATTTTTCACCCAATAAAAGGCCCAACAGCCACTCATGGTAGAGGGATATTAAATGAGGTTATTGCCCGGGAATCAAGGCAGTAGAACTTCTCGAGTTGGAAACATCATGCCTGAGTGGTTGATGGGGAGGGGCAGACACTGAGAAAAGCTTACTTGTTTGGGATGACTAAAAACCTATTAAGAGAATCAGGAGTAATGAAAGTTGCTCAGGGATGAACTGACATCTCTTACAATTTAACAAAAATATACCAGTTGGGAAAATTTTTAAAAAAATGCATGTCACAATTTCAAAGTGATTTTTTTTTAATGATATTAGTGACAGCTGATTTTCTTCATGTCTGCTAATGACAAAACAAGAACAAATTTTTGGGGGCCAATCCTGTAATGGACTCTAGTTATTTGTTGTGGAGTAGCTGAACACCACCACAGGATGGACTGGTTTAAGACTATTTAAACAGCGCTCTCTCTTACTGAGCAAGAGGAGTTAATGATTATTTATTACATTAGTCTCTGTTCTCAACCATGTACCATATTATTCTTTGGAATAAACTACTTCTTATTTTCTATATGTGTGTCAACCTTTACTATTTATGACACAGTATTATTGTATTTTATTATACAATCGCAGTATAAAATTCTATCAATGGCTAACATTCATGGACAAAAAAAATGTTTCAAAAGAATAGATATTCCCTTGAAACTCTTATTACTATATAAACTTTTGACTCTGTTGGCAATGTTCAGTTTTAAAAAGCAATGGTTATAATTTTAATAAAATATGAAAGTGGATTTATACCTTTTCTTTATTGTTGAGAATTGACAACAAATATATTAAACACTATTTATTAGATTGCTTATTTACAAAAATAATTAAAATATTATTTATCATTTTATAAAGAAACAAAGTTTTTTATTCATAAATTTATAAAAATGTCTGTGAACAAGAAAATTTAAATAAACACATAACAACAAGCAACTGTAATTATAAATTTTAAAAAAGTGCATTTTTCAGGCATTTCTTTCAGTTGCTCTCACTATATAAATTCATTAAAATACGTTGAAAGTATCTTTTATATATTAAACATATTTTGATGGTTTTATAATTTTTTTATAAATTTTTGAATTAAAAGACTTCTTTCCAAATATCCTTCTTCTAAAAATAGTAAATAATAAATCTTTATAAAAGGTAAATAATAAATATCACATTTGTACACGGTTCACATATTTTTATAATCTTGTAAATAAACATTGCCAAGGGAGTCAAAAGTGTTCACAGTAATAGTGGTGTCAAGGGAATAACCATCCTACTGACACAGTTTTTTGTGGGCATTGCCAAAATTCCCTTGTTTTCCTTAGACTATTAAAGATCCAAGATTTTTATTAATCCTTGCTAAGTTGAAAATTGACATTATCATCACTTGATAGCATTTTATTATTTAGTTATTTAAGAGAAAAGTTAAATTGTAAAATGACTCCAAACATTCTTTAGAGAAAAATCTGTGATTTTTGTCTTACTTTTTTGTTGTACAATTCTTTCCTTTAAAAAGCTAGAAAAAATAATGAATAATGAATGATGAGAAATTTTCATCCAGTGTAAGTAAAAAATAAAATAAAATAAAAATAAATATGCATCTTTTTTTCCAACTAGTGGTATTTTAGCTCTTCATCTATGTGCTATGTCTCTTTAGGATATATGTGATCATGGGTCTCCACAATTTCCTGTACTTTGTTGTTGTTAATAAATTTTGTCTTTTTATCTCTTTTAAATTTTGTTCTGCTATCCATTTACTCAAGCTTGTTAGGTAGGTCATGTATTGTTTTGCTCTGTCTCTCTTACCTTCAATCTGTTCTATGAGTATCAAATTTTCTAAGCCCTCTTTCCTAATTATATGCTCTAGAAATGTCAACTGCCTCTTCCTGATGTTAAGTATAAGTGTTCATTTTGATTCCATTTTCTCTAAGACTTTGTCATTGCTCACATGTTCAGTCCATGATATTCTCAGCATCCTTCTGCAGAACCACATTTTGGTTCATATATCTTCTTCATCTGTGAGCATTCACTGCCATATTAAATTACTCTGTTTGAAAGTGAATTGTTTTTAGTTCTTAATGATTTCAAAAGAAAAAACATTTTGTAAGATATTTTTGCTGCTTCTTCAAAATTATATCACCTGTAGTAGTCATTACACTAAGAGTCTTGTAAAAACCAATTAATAGTAAGATTGAACCATGTTGTGGCTTTGCACTAGATTGAGTTCAAAAAATCTTATGATAAATTAGAATGAAGCAAAAATATAGGGTTTAAATTTATTGTGTACAAAAAAATACTAAAGGCCAAGAAATTTTTAGATACCAAGAGCTAAGTCTTCACTTGTATTAAAGAAAATATAAGAGTCAAAACATATTTTTCTTTCTATTAGAGTATTAATTTGAAATGGCCTTTATCAAAACTGTTAATCAATGTTGTAATTGCAGATGTTTTCAATTGAACAAAATCTATGGAGAGTGTGGGTTGCATCTACTATTTTTATTGTTTTCTCATAAGGTCAGCAAAATCAGTGGTTAGAGAACATGGCATAAAAAATCAGTTCTCTGATGACTTTTGAAAATTTAATCTAATTTTTCTTGCTCAGAATGTGATGAAGTGTGAATGCTTATATAAGAAAAGGTTAATTAAATATATGGATTTCAAAGATATTGGTGTTTAAAGGCTGGATGTGGCTTGTAAAATTTGAAACTGTCATATTGATTCAAAATAGCAATAGTTTTCTGTTTTATTAGGTCTCTCATTGACCAATAAAAAGTATTGTCCAAATACACACAGATTTTAGTTCTTTTTATATCTGAAATTTTCTGTTAATACCAGAATATTGCCCAAATACACACAGATTTTAGTTCTGAATTTTTATAAATTTTCTGATAGTATTTAAATTGAAAAAATTCTTATTTTTTTCTTTATTTTTATCTAAAAATCTTTTCCTTATTTCACAAACTTATATTTCTTTTCAAACAATTTTTTATTTTAAAAAATATATTTAAAAATAATTTATTTTCTCAAATGATTTTGTTAATCAGCAATTTTAAAAAAAAAAAATAAAAAAATGGACTTTGGAAAAGAATATTTTTTACTTGACCAAATGTAGCTGCATGAAAATAAAAGAAAATTTGGTCCTTGAACATACAATTCAGAGGGGGTCTAAGTTTTGATTGAGAATCAAAATCTTCCTTGTTGTTATCTCTAATGCAGACAAATAATTTAGAGGGCAAATCGATAAGAATGAAGATAGAGAGAAAAAAATCAGTTGTGGAGAAATAAAAACAGATTTAAAAAATGTAATGAAACCATAAAAAAGATGGTTATTGAACAAAAAGATGTACATACTAATGGTTGAGGTTAAATCAAGAACTATAAGTCAATAATGACTGAGTAATGTGCAGGTGAGAAAAGATCATGCAGAAGGGCAATATATATATATATATATATATATATATATATATATATATATACACACACACACACACGTGTGTGTGTGTGTGTGTGTGTTTTGATGTTTTAGAATGTAAGTGTGAAATCAATAAATTTCAGAATAGATTGCACATTTTGTGTAAGAAGGAAAAGAAAAGACTAAAAAAATTTATTTCAGAAGAAGAATTCAAAAAAAAAAAAGTGGCATAGTTTTTTGTCTTTTTTCTTTTTTCTACTACTGAAGCTCAAATCAGCACATAAAAGATTCTTCAAGTGTCTGTTTATTTTGCATTTATCAATGACTTAAATTTGTTTCCAACTTAAATATTTTTTCTTTCAAATTTATCTTAAATGAAGACTAAAACAATCACAGACATAAATGCATGGCTTATCTGAATCTTTCAAGCCAAAGTTAAAAAAAAAAACAATCAACAATTCAACTTTCATTTATCAACTTTGTAAAAAAATTTAGAAGTATCTTTGAGAAAATTTTTACTTTTTTACTACTTATTGCTTCAAGTCAGAGAGATCTCTAAAATGTTATGATTTGAACTGAAAATTAAAAATCTTAATAATGATAAAAACAATTTTTATTTTCTGAGTTTATCTTCTCAAAGTTAATCTCAAGGAATTCATATAAAAAATCTAGCATTGATCTCTTCTTTGAATCCCATCAAATTCTTGGAGACCCATATTTTTCACCTGAGCTTTTATTCTTCAAAGTATCTTCTCATTCCTCAGAAAGATTATCACTTTTAGTTTTTCCTTTCATAGTTCTACATTAAATAGTTTCTAATTTTTGACACATTTTTACAGAGTATTACAAAAAATGTTATTAAAATATCATCTAATTTCACATAATTTATAATTATTTTTTAAGCCACTTTTATTAAGGTCAGATTTCTTTTCAGCTAAAATGTAAATTTGTTATTTTTATATTTGTGCTAATATACCAGAAAAGCTATAATAAAATGTTGTGGAGCAAGCAATTATCAAAACTCTACAAAAACAAAACAAAACAACCTCTTTTGAAATAAACTCTGCTGTTCTCAAACATGATTTGTAACCTTAAAGTCATCGGAAGTGTGATCTTGAAAACTGTATTTTTTATTATCAAGCAAATTTTCTATATACTATGTCCCTTAAAGACATGGGTGATCATAGCTCTCCACAACTCCCTTTTCTTAGTTTGGCCTTTTCACTATCCTTCCAACACCCTGTTCTACCATTCCTTGTTCACAAGCTTGTTACATAAGTTACTCACTGTGTCTTGTTTTCCATCTTGCCTTCAGTATATTAGGTAAGTGTTAAATTCTCCAAACCTTCTTTCCTCCTCATGTGTTCAAGAAATTTCATGAATATATTATTTTTATTTCCATTTTCCTTAAAACTTTCTTATTATATGCTCAATCCATGGTAGTCTCAACATCCTTCTGTAGAGTCATATTTCTGCTGCCTCAAGCCTCTTTTTCATCTGTAAGGAATGTGTCCAGCATTTCACTACCATACAGGAGGAACAATATTATATAACAGTTTTACACTCTTTTCTTCATTTCTAATAAAATAATATTTTGTGGAGCTTTTGAAAAGCATCTTTCAAATTTTTATCAACAATAATGCTTTTACCCAACTAAATCTTTTGCTAAAATTGAACATATTGGGTTAATATAGTCTTCAGGAATATGATTATTTTGGTAAGATGATCATTAAATCTCATCAGATGCATTTTAAACATTATTATGAAAAAAAAAAACATAAATCAAATTAAAAAAAAATATAGTAAAGGAAGAGAAAGCAAAGGTCTCCAATTATTTTAAAAGTGCAAGGGAATACTCATTCTTAAGGATGAAATTTCCTACCATGGTCAGAAGTCAGTACTTGAGTCAGAATTTCAAAAGTTGCTTTTCTACATAGTCCTTTTCTCACTTGGAAGATTGATGTGATATGATCTTTGTTAACTTATTTCTTTACATATGAACCTTTTTATCCTATTCTTCCCTCAGCTAACATCATACTTATTATAAAACCCAGGTTGTGTGTGTGTCTGTACGTTTATATATTGGATTGGATTTCCTACATTTTCCAACCGATTTCAACAAAACATCACTTTTTTTTTTTTTTTTTTTGGCAGGTAGTGTTTCTTATTGTCCTGCACACTTTTTTCTTTATTTTTACATTCAGAATGCTTTAAAAATTCCATTTACAAGACAATTGTTTATAATAAAATTCTGTTCAATCGGTAGACTCATAACGATTGAAAACAATGTTTTTGTCTGAGTTTGGGTTTGACCAATTCGTAAAAAAAACAAAACAAAACAAAACAAAAAACTAATTAAGACATGCATGTCCGTCAACCTTAAACAATAATCTTTGTCAATTTTATTTTTCAGTCTTTATGATGGTCAATACTTGATCTATCTCTTATTGTTACATCCCCGGGCAACGCTGGGTGCTACTGCTAGTGTTCAATAAATTATTGTAGGAGCAATTTGAAACAAATGAATTTGAAAATGAAGCTGCAGTCAGAATATCACAAAAAAAAAATCAAAGATTGAATTAAATAGAAATACCAAGTAGTTTAAGATGGAGTATGAAATTGGTAAAACTGGGATTTATTATTGGTGGACACAATCTTAACAACATGAGATATGAAGGTAACACTGTGTTGATAGCAAACACAGAAAGAAAACTACAGGTACTCTGAGACATGTTGGTAAAGGAAAGCGAGAAGGAAGAAATAATCATAATTTTAAGAAGTGCAATACATGACTATCAGCAAGTGAAAGAAATCCAAGATCCAGACTACAAATTGGAGCCATAAAAATCAAACAAGTACAAAATTTTCAATATCTGGGAACTTTTTTAACAGAGAATGGAAAATGTGATAACAAAATCCAAACAGGCATTGGAATAGCAAAAGATGCATTCCAAAAGCTAAGCAAAGTATTAAGAAACAGGAAAATTTCATTAGAAACTGCTATATAATATCAATCCTCCTATATGTCAAGGAATGCTGAACAGTTTCTTAGCAGATGAAGAGGAAACTTTAGACAACAAAAATGTTGTTATACAAAAGGATGTTGACAATACCATGGGCAGAGCAAGTAAACAACAAGGAAGTTTTAAGCAAAATGAAAACTAAAGGGTCATTTACACTTAACATCAGAAAGAGTTGAAATTTCAGGGACACATAAAAAAAATTTGACACTCACTGGACGACATATTGAAGGCAAGAGGGTACAGAAGAAAACTGATTATCCTGCATAATGAACTTGTGTAAATAAATGACAGAAAAGGGAATTGGAGAGATGGTAAAAAGACAAAGCATACGAAGTTGTGGAGAGCCATGATTGCTTACATTCTGAAAGAATATGTCGTATAGAAGAAGAAACCTAATCTGTTGTTCATTTTCACTTTATACTGATAATTCCCTTGACAAAATGTTTAGTCAATTGTATATTATGATTGATAGAAAAGAGCATATGAGTGAATGCTTAATCAGACCATATTCCCATAATTATCTAGCATAAAAAACAAAATGCTGTTACACCTATACTCAACCTTGACAAGAGCCAATAATAAGAAAAATAATATCTACATAATCTTTATGCTTCACACACTAAGAAAAACATTTTACATACAATGCATACATAATCCTGTTCCCTGCGGTACTGAATTGATAGAACATTCTATTAATGATGATGTTAAAGATGTAGTATGCATGTCCGTCATGTCTTTCTTTCCCAATTTTATTTTTTTTGGCTTTCATATATTTTTCACAGTTTGAGATTTCCCATGATTTTCTGAAGCATTTTTTATTATCATTTGCAAGCTTCTTCACCGCACATGGTCTGGGGTGCATACATCAGAAAGCACCCAACCAGCCATATCTAGCAGACAAGAAAAATAAAATACTAAAAAATAAACCCTGAAGAATATTTCTTGTTAACCTTATATGGAAATGGTTATGGTGGTGTCAGGACTGTCTTTTTGTTTTGTTTTTCTTTCTTTCTTTTTAAAAATCTTTTTTGTTCATTTCTTCTTTTGAAAAAAAAAAAACAAACAAAAAAAACGACCACCACTGCTTAAAATATACAGATGGAAATCTTGTTCTTTCAAATGGACAATTCTTCAGAAGTAGCAACTGTAAGCAGACATTCCAAGATGCTTTAAAAGCTCTATAAAACGCTTGGTGGTGATTCTGTAACTTTTGTCTTGAACTTCCTTTCTTGTTTTGTTTTGTTCATTTAAATACTTTTATTACATATACATAAACATATATGCTTATTTCCACTGTGTTCATGTGTGTGTGTATATATATATATATATATATATATATATATATATATATATATATATATATATATATATATATATATATAGAGAGAGAGAGAGAGAGAGACACTCACGGTGGGGATTACCGAGTGTCTATATGCACAAACATGTATTCATGAAAGTGGAAATATATCATAAATATTGTATATGATTTGTTTGTCTGATTGTAAGTGTCTATCTCTGTTAATGCCAAAATGGACAAACCCTTTAGCAAAAGTATGCAACTCTTCTTATAAAATATTATTACACTTCCCCAGTGCATATTTATATTTCTCTATGATTCTATGTATATGTAGACCTACTTCTTGGATGTGTGTATGTATGTATGTATATATATATATATATATATATATATATATAAATAAATAAATAAATAAATAATATATGTGTAAAGAGAGAGTTCAGCATAAGAACTTTAATTGCCTTCCTGTATTTTGTATCCCAGGTTGTCATTTTTCTTTTCTATTTTATACAAAAAAAATCCTTACATCCTCTTTAAGGGGAAATAAACCATTTCAGGTAAAATAATTTATGGACCTTGAGACATTCTTTAACAAAAAAAAATGTTTGGGGTCCAGGCTCAAATATCTGACATCAGATGAGCACATATTTCCAACAGGAAGAGCCTACTGTTCTGTGTATTTGGGGATTATGAAATTAACTTAATCATTAACGTGGACTTTTCTGGGGCTTTTATCCCAAATTGTATTAACCAACCTATTTTTTAACCATAAAATTAAACATTTGACAATTCAGAATAAAGAAATAGCTTGAGACAAAATCCTAACTCCCATCTCTTGAGAACTCATTATTTTACTGAGGATATCTTTCCATTAGGTTATCAAATATATTATGATTTGATATACCTAATCTTTCTGCCATTGTCATTTTTTTTTTTTTCTTCAGCTTAAATTTACTATTAGGTTGATTTATTTCACACTCTCTTGTTTATAACTTAGAAGGTGTTTCAGCATACTTGTTTTTTTTTTTAGATTCCGAAGTTATGTATTTTTATTATTAAAAATATAATTACTTAATCACTTTTGTTTAATTATACTTTTTTATCATTTGTGGCTTACGACAATGAGAACAGTAATGGAGTTACTTAGGATTTAGTCAAATTTGAATACAGTTGCTCATAAAAAAAAGAGTAATTGTTCTTTCTTCAAATCAGTAGAAAAAGAAAGCATTTTATATTTTAATTTTGTTCAGCTTTTTTCCTAAATAATGTTTGAGAATGCTGAGTTAATTTATTCTGCAATCATATTCTTATCATTTTTCAATTCAGTTGATTCTTGTTCAAGAATGTCATTTATTCATTAGGAGGAAATTCAAATGAAAGACAATTAAAAAAAAACCTGTATATCAAAGATTTTTCTATAAGCAGCACCAATTTTCATTTTCTTTTTTCATAATAAAAAAAACAAAAAAAAACGGCTTCATATACCGAGTTAATCAACACATAGGCTAATCTCCATACATTCAGAAATACTAATTTTTCATTTTTCTGGATAAATTCAAACATTGCTTGAAATGTAGAGATAAAATCAATCAGGATAAAAATATTTGTCCAAATAATTTCTGGAATGATTTTTTTCTAAAGTTGAAAATAATAAATCTTTTTATTTAAATGCAACAAGTCTAGGTAAAAAAAAAAAAGTTATTCTCTCAAAAACTACAAACAAAATTGCTTGAAAATAGTTTTCCTTTTTATTTAGCTCTTGCTTCTACAATAAGTAATTGGAAATCTCAGATATACATTTAATATAGCTTTGATGCTTTTTAATCATTGTCTGTTCTCTTTATTTACTTAATCTTCACTTCCTGCCACATCTTCTCTCACTCATGTCATACCTCATTCATCATAACCATTTTGTCAGTAACTCTCTAGCTTGAGTTGATCTTGAGCCTTGTATAGACGAAATTGAGTACAAAAGATGTTGTTTAATTAGCAAGATGGTTTGTGTTTAGCTATTCAATAGCTTTTGTCTTTTTAATAGATTAATCAATAATTTTTTAATTTTACTGATTTGCACGTATTTTTTTTCTTTCTCACTCACTTTCTATATATACATTAATATATCTATATTATAGGTGACATATTCATGTCTGTACTATAGGTGAGATATTTTTATATATTACTTTCAAATTTATTATGCCTCTCATTTTGATGTTTTCAATAATTTTTGGTGTTTTATATTTAAAAAGAATATCTAAGTCCAAGTTACAACAGCATGTGATCATGTAAGCAATACTTTGCTGAACTTGGTTCGTGCTTGCATATTTTCTTGTTGGCAACACACAAGAAGAGAAGCCATTAACACATTGTCCTCCTCCTGTTAGCTAAAATTTTAAATCAAAGAATAAAATTTTTTGCTGCAAATTTCTCTTACTCATTTAATGAAAATTTTTATTTAGCTTTCTTTGTACTTGCTAATTTTTTCTTTTTAACATAAATTTATTTTTATTTCTTTAATATTTGTATATTTTAAAATATCCTTTTCACATTTTTCTTCCTTTGAAAAAAGATATTTTTTTAAAAAAAATCTTAAAATCTTTTCCCAGTTAATGTATTTTTATTACATATTAATTTTTCATTTTTCTCATCAATTCTTTTCATGAAAATCTTAACATATTTTACTTAGTGTGAATATTTTACTGTATTTTTTAACTTCATATTATTTAGTATATAATTTTTACTGTGATTTTTTTTTCTTTTCAATAACTAAGGGGAATCAGACTTTTTTTCAGTCAGCTCATTACCAATTTTCCCTCTATTCTTCTGTCAAATAATAGATGAGAATGAATTCTCTTTTTTCATTTTTTAAAAATAAAATTTTTTGGAAAAATCATTAGACTAAGAGTTAAAAAGGCTAATGCAAGGATAATGAAGTATTAACTTTATATTAAAAAATATATATGTGAATATAAAACATCATTTACTAGAATTTTAAAAGATCACAAGTTTAAATACTTGTAATAGCAAACTGCATCAGCTTTTAAGTTATATATTGTCTTGACAGGCTAAGAAGACAAAAGCTAAGCTCGCAGGTGTGTCCATGCCTTTTAACAATGTTTTCAGCCTTTAAAACCTGCATCAGAGTAATAGAATGGTTTTTCAATGTGGAAAAAGCAGTCAGAATGAAAAGGAACAAGAGAGAAAAGAATAGAAAAAAAATGGATCAATATTAATTTTTTGCACTATTTTACATTTTATTTTTGTTGTGTGAGTCTTTTATTGTTTTACTTTTATTCATTTTCACTCTGAAGTCCATTGGAAATTTGTGCCAAATTAAAAACAACACAAAAACAAAAAAATATCCCTTCAGGGAATATGATGTCTTGGTAGGGGTCAAAACAGACCATATTCCATAAGGTTTCTGACAGCATGGGTAGCAGAAAGTAGAGGTAATGGTTTAAGAATTTACCCTGAAGTAATCTTTTTTCGTTTAACATTAAAGAAATCTTTTGGGTAGGAAAGGAAAGAAAGAAAGAAATAGTAAAAAAAATATTCAAAAAATAAGAAAAAGAGGCAGAAGATGCTGTTTGTTGCTTGAGGCAAGAAATGATTTTGGGTAATTTTTACCAGAGGCTAAATTTTCATTCTCTGTTTTCTCTTTATCAAAGCAAAATTTTTACCAGTGTAACAATTATGTCTTCATAAATGTATCCCTCATTTTTCAAGCTCACCCTATCTGCCGAAATATTGTTTTGCTTTATATTCTAATTTGTAAACTATTTAACTATTCATTAATTAATCAAGAATTAGGTATTTATAATTAATTAATTAATTAATCAAGAATTAGGTATTTATAATTAATTAATTAATTAATCAAGAATTAGGTATTTATAATTAATTAATTAATTAATCAAGAATTAGGTATTTATAATTAATTAATTAATTAATCAAGAATTAGGTATTTATAACAAAATATATGAATCATAATGTTGATTTGTTTTAAAAAATTCTACCAAAAATACAAAGATATAAATAAACAAAAAAATTAGCAATTATCTTATTGATGAACTAGACAAGCTTTAAATTCAAAATAAATTTTTAAAATCTATCATTAAATTAATTTTTTTTATTTTTAAAATAAAACATAGTCTACTTAAAAATTACATTTTAAAATTTTTAAATACCATTACTTTAATTGTCATTTAAAAAAAAAATTCATATTAAAATAGAATTGAAAAAATTGCATTTTATTATAAAGTATTTTTTAATCTATTTTTAGAATATAAACATTATAAAAATTTCTTGTTTAAATTTCTGGGGTGAGAGATTATCATAATTTGCATTATTTATATTTCATTGTTATATCATATTGTCTCCATAATGATTTGCTAATTTCAGTCTGAATTTCTGGGATGAGGGATTATCATTATTTACATTAAAATAATGTGAAATAATTTTAAATTAAATAAAATAATGTAAAAATAATGTGAAATAATTATAAAATAAATAAATAAATAAAATAATGTGAAATTAATTATAAAATATTTTTTTCAGTTTTAAGCCTATCAGTTTAACACTTACATTTTCCTCATTTTTAATTTTATTTAGTTCAATTTTTGAAAGTTGACATCCTCCAATGCCACATCAAATCACGGATAGCACAATATCATCAAATCTTGAAATTTTACATCATTTAAAAATTCTCAAAACATTTTAAAAATACAAGTAGAAATAAAAAAAAAATTGGCTTGTGATACTGAATAGAATAGCATAAAATATCGGTATAAACAAATGTCATCAGTATAAAATTACAAATTTGATAGATCAGTCACCAAAGTTTGCAAATATTTACTTGCATGTATAACTCAGAAGATGAAACATTGTAAACAAAAACTTGTAGCTTTTTTCTCAAAGGCAAATGATTTGCAAGAAGGTTTCATTGTCCAAAATGGACATTGAGAATACTAAATGAAAATTATCTTCAAATTTTTAGCAAAATCTATAGGCAAAATCAGAATAATGCTATTAAAAGAATTTTAATCAAAATTAATTATTAACAAAATAAGCATCACATATATACTGAATACAGCATCATTTATATATAAAAAACGAATTAGAAGATGCATACGATATGATAGTTGTCAAAAAACGAATTAGAAGACACATACGATGTGATAGTTGTCAAAAAACTAATCAGAAATAACAATTTAAAAGATGTTAATAAATATCTTTCTCCTTCAGAGAATAAGTGTTAATTTCAATTCATTTTTTATAAATTTAGAAATTTTCTTTCTCCAGTTGTACTTTCAAATTGTTAAGTTTATTAAAACTGAAGCAACTTTCAATGCAAAATATATGGTTATCTGTAAGCTAAAGCTGAAAACTACAAATTGACGATGTCAAAATCAAGCAAATAGAGAAATCCGAATATCTGGGAAATGTTATAATAAATGATGGAAAATGTGGCACAAATCTGAAGTTGCACTGAAATAGTGAAAGATCCCTTTCAAAATATAAACAAAATATCAAGAAACAGGAAACAAAACAGATTATGTAATGGAATATATTTTTTCAGCCTAAGTTTCCTGATACTGCTTCATACAGTCAGCTATAAGATACTAACATGAAATTGTTATGCATCCACTGCATATAGTGAATGCTCATGGTAACTGTTCTGATGAATTTTCGTCTTTGGTAGGTACATTTTATGAATTTAAGTACAGTACTAGATTGATGGTAATGTCTCATCATTTTACAGTTGAAATAGCTAGATGTAACCATAAGTTCTATGGTAACAGTTTCTTCTCTCACTTGTGAAACTCTCTTTCGGATTCTTGCTTCCCAGTCAACATTGATCTTCAAAAATTTAAATGCAATGTCAATCGTTATCTTCTGTCTCCTTAATTCCTGTTCCTTTCCTTAATGTTTTCTTTTTTTCTACTCAGTTACCTCTTGCATCTTAGTGCCTTTATTGCCTTGCTTTAGGGTGAAATGATTAAAAAAGAAAACATTGAATGTTTCTAGAACTTTATTCCTGTTCCCTATTTGTTTAGGTCAAAAACAAATTTCATTTTATGAATTTATTATAATTGTATATAATTCTAATATTTGAGGGAGAAAGTAGGTCTTATATGGTAAGTATTTAATGTGTTTTATTAATAAACTAAAAAAACCTTATAAGTAGATTAAATGTTCAGAAATATCTCAGTAAAAAATAAATCTTCTTTACACACAAAAAGATAAATGAACATGCTTTAGTTAAAGAGATTTTGTATACATTTGTTGATAGGGGTTACATCAATATCATATGAAACACTGTTTCTGATGCAATCACTGAAGTTAAGCAACATTAAGCCTGGTCAGTATATGAGGCAAAAACTGGACACACCCATAAAAAGTCAATTTTTGTATTTTTACCAAGACAAGTGAGTAATAGAATTTGTTTATTAATACAGGTGTACATATGTACATTATACAAGTCTAAAAATGATTTAGTAATGATAACTATTCTGAGCATACTGGCTTAAAAAAATAAATGTTATCTAGAGAGTAAGGGTGACAAGGGTAAATTGCAACTCTTCCAGTGGTCTAGTCTGTCCTGAACTTAACCAAATTGAAAACCTTTGGGTGATAACGGACACGCATGCCCATAATAGGAAAGTTAACACAGATGATGAGCTTTTTTGTGAAATAAAGGAATGCTGAAAAAAATCTGGTAAAGAACATTGAGTTACTAAAGAATTTAGTCCATAATATGCCATGCAGAATTAAGGCCATTATTAAAGCAAAAAGTTACCCAACAAAATACTAAATCATTTTTTGACTTGTCTAATGTACAACTGTATTGTAATACCCTGTATTAATAAACAAATTCTATAACTCCCTTGTCTTGGTTAAAATACAAAAATCAACTTTCTATATGTGTATCCATTTTTTTACCTTATACTGTAGATAAGTGACCACTCGGGAATACCAGCTACCGCAAGATTGGATGTGCAGGTGGTGTAATGGATAACGGTTCGAAATTGTTAATTCTAGTTGGGTTTGTTATATTCAATTATGTGCAAATACCATTGAGAAAGGTATGAATGCACTTCTTTTCACTCCAACAATGGGTTAATTAGTAAGACTTGTATCACTAAATAATTTTATCTCAAAAAAAAAAAAAAATCCTATAACTTAAAAATATATTTGACTTTGAATAACCTGCAAAAATGTTAATAAGCCATAGAAAACAAATCAATCAACCATTATTTGTTGATATTTATATGATCAGTTGTAAGCAGAATCTGTCCAAGTGCTGCTGAAATCTCACACAAAACAGACACTGATGCCCACGACACATATCAAGATATAAAAAAAAAAACAAGGTCGTTAGAGGCATTTTCTTTGGATAATTTCCGGGGTTAAAAACACTCATTTGATGTTATTCCATTTTTATTTCCTATATGATTAAATATTTGAGAAACTGAGGAGAAAGAAAGAAAAATACAAAAATAAAAAAATGGAAAAATAAACCATTCATCTTCCTATTCTAAAGAAATGTACACAAATGGTTGCTTAGCCAAAAGCATTTGTCTACTTAAAGAGCCTGATTTGCATGGCGCTACTCCATGCCCTAATAATCTCCAAAGGTGACTCAATAAATTTCCTTAACACCTTTTATCTAAACAACCAATTGGCCTTGTTCTCTGCTTTTATAAATTGTAACAATAGTCTTTTTTAGTATTGACTATGATACCTTTGGAAAATGAAGAGTAAGAAGAAACAGTAAGGAGGAGGGGCTAATTGGTAGGCCATCACTGGCAGTTAAATCCTATTGTCGTTCACATTTCCTAATGAAGTTCCTTAATTCCATATGAGAAGACTCAATTAGACTAAGTGGCGCTATCAATGGTCGGTTGAAGAATTCAACACTTGGAATGTTGCTAATGTGTCTGATTGGAATCGGTAGATTAGCTTTTCATTCACAGAGTTGTTTTGTGCACTGGAAAGAAAAAGAAGACAGAATATGGAAATAATGGCTTAGAAATGAAGGTATACTGAATGAAAAGAAAGAAAGAATGATGAAATGAGGAGAAATAAGGAAAAGGAGAAGAAAAGATTAAAGGAAAGTATGATAGGAAAAACAGAGGAAAAAGATGAGAGATGAAAAGAAGAAATGAAGAAAATAGGCCATGAAAGAATGTAAGAGAAGATGAAACAGATGAAGAGACAAATGAAAGAAGGCAAGTAGGCAGGTAGGCAGGCAGCAAGCAGGTTAAATCAAATCATCCGTTTTCGAAAATGAAAATCAAATTTTCTGCTTGAGTTGAACTGCAGTAGTTGAATTGATTGTATCATTTGCATTTGTTGGAGTAGCTTTTAGAAAACTTCGGCTGAGAATTTCCAAGCAGGAAGACAAGATCTGTTTTCTGGAAATACTTGTTGCTTGGAATGTCATTGGTTGAAGGAAAGATTTCCTGTTGTCTCCTTGCAGAAAAATAAGAAATTATGACAACAACAATTGAACCTTTACATATGGGTTCATATTTATTGTGTAGATAAAAAGAAAACTGTGAAATTCTCATACCCTCTCACCTACCTTGTTTTTTTTTTTGGGGGGGGGGTTAATATAAAAATAAAAATAAATTCAGTTTATGATAAAACTAGCTGTATTTTTGGCATTCAGTTACCTTGCTTGGAGACAGATTACACATTTTGGTAGAGGACTTCCATTTAAGCTGCTAGGGAATTTACTGCAATAAAAGGTTTTAGAGTGAAAAAGAATGGATGGAATCAAGAAAGCATTATAGACAGGAAGAAGAAAAGGAAAAAAAAAATGAAGAAAATGCTAAAGGAAACCAAAAAAGGAAAATAATTGTTAAGTAAAAACATGAAAAGAATGAAAAGAAAAAAATTAAAAAGAGAGATAAAGGGAAAAGTGAAGAACCAAAATTATAAGTGTGATGGGGGGGATAAGAGAAAAATATCAGGAAGGAAAATAAAAAGGAAAGAACTGGTGGAAAATAGGACAAAGTTTTATGAAGCAAAAAAAGGAAAACTTGATAAAAGGAAAGAGAAAAACAGAAAAGAAGGTAAATAAAAACTGGGAATAAACAGGATGAGAAAAACTTAAGATATAAGTAAAAATAAAAGGAGGAGAGTTTGATAGAAAGAGAGAGTGAGAAAATGGAAAGATGTAAAACATGAAATGGAAAGAAACAAAATGAAAAGTGGAAGCAAAAGGAAGAGAATTTGTGATAGAAAAAGAAAAGGAGAACTCGTAATAGAGAAAGTAACAAAATACAAAGTAACACTGAGAAATAAACAAATAAAACCATATTTAGACTCCAAAAAAAATTTAAAATAAAGGTAAGGACGAAAAGTCTGTAAACCAGTAGAATTAAGGAAAGGAAAGAATTGGAAAATCAAATAAAAAGATAAAAAAGACAGAAAATAAACATATATATATATATATATATATATATATATATATATATATTTACAGCTTTGTCGTCAATAAAGAACTTCCGCTTGTAGAATCCAGTGTGCAACGGGTGGAAAGATCTATTTAAGTATTAGTTAAACCTAAACATGGAAAGTGCCTGCAGTGTGCCTTCCATCATTTTCTTATTTCTTAATAAGCCAGTTAGCAGATAAGACATGTGATAAAAGCTATTGTTCAAGGCAGAAGTTGGTTCTTAAGTTTATTTTTTATCCTTGCCAGCACAAACTGTACAATAGTTAAAGCCAACTATTTATCTCTGTTTCTTCATCAAAATCTTATCTATCCAACAAATTCCACCATAGGTGTGAATATTTTTGCTGAAGGGCTAGGTAAGGCATGATTACAAAATGAATAAAAATATGTCTTATCTCCTGTATACAGATATGCACACATAATTGTAAACACCTCCTATGTCTACACTCAAGTATATTGTGAGTAATTGAATGACAAAATGAAAAAATCTTGTGTTTCATTCTTTGAAAGGAGTTCTTCAGTTAATTAAAAAATTTTGGCATTCAATGTGTCTTCATGCATAACCTATCCAACCTTATTCTGCTTATTACCACTTTTTGTTTTTATGGCTAATGTTTTTTAAATTTCCCAAATTGTAGTAGCAGTAGTTTTGTTAGGTGATATGATGTGTGAACCTGGGTATAAATTTACCATGGAAGATTCAGAAATTAGTGCACTTTCAATAGATTTTTACTTTAATAAATTACTTTCTCTTTTAAGAAAACTACATTCTTCAAGTCATGCTTATAGTTAGATTTATTATGATGGTCAACTAATGCATTGAGTGTATTATTTTGTAAAAAACTCATTTTGTGTTCATATATCCTATTTAAATTTCACCTGAGTTTTTTTTCTTGTGACATTTTTGCACTATATTCTGTAAATTCTTGCTTCAGGTTTTAAGTTTTTAACAGACATATATAAAAGTGACATTGAAATAAGTCCTTCCAATGTTCATCACAAATGAATAGAAAAATAAAAAAAATATATCCATTTGCTATATTTGATGTCATATAAGACAACCTACTTTTTCTCATTTAATCTGACTACAATTGTTCTTTGCCTTAAAATGTGGTTTTGTATCTATTAAAATATTCAAAGTTTTACTTTCTGAATATTACTTAATATAAAAGTGTGTTATATGTGTTGTCAAATGTAGTACATTTATTTAAATGATTGAAAACCTTTGTTATATAGTTTATGTATTAAAAGAATAATGTAAAGTTTTTGTGTCTATATCTCTAAGATGAGGCATTATGATTATTTACATTATTCAGACTGTTATCCTCATCTTTATTACCATATTCATTCAGAAGTGGTCTAGCACTTGAAACTAGAACAATCTACCCTGGTGGATGAAATAAAGAATTCGGTTCAAAATTCTGATCACCTGAAGAAGGCTAGAGCATACAATGGCCAAAACATTGTGAATATGGCAATGAAAATAAGGATAACAGTCCAAATAATGTAAATAATATAAAGTTTTTTTTTTTTTTTTTTTTTTTAAATCATTTCACTCTAAGCAAGGTGGGGAATGCTACTAGTATGCAGGGGATTGTGAGAGTGTGAGAAAAGTCTGAGTATTGGGAGGATTGAGGAAAAGACAAAAGATGGACAGGATTCAAGCAGATAAAAAATAGTGACTGAGATTGCATTTAAATTTTTGAAGATTGTAGTTATTAGGGAAGCAAGTAAATGGCAGAGAGTCTGAGAAAAGAAACTGTTAGAGTAGAAGTGGCAGTTGCATTTAGCTATTTCAACAGTAAGGGGGTGGGACCTAGATGCCAATTTAGTTGCACACTTAAATTCATGTAGTCAAGGCATCAAGGAAAGAAAAGCTCATCAAAGCAGTTGCCATGAAAATATTTGTAGAAAAGACAGAGGAAAGCCATGTTATATTGGTGAGAAAGTGACTGAAGTCAAGATGCCAAGTCAGACTCTATTACCATACAGATTCTTCTTTGGATTTTGTCAAGAACCTTGAGATGAATAGCAGGAGCACCAGACCAGATATAAAGAAACAGAGCAATAAAATCTGTTTAGTTACTTGTTTTACCCTCCTTCAAAGTTTCCAAAACTTTTTATTAAAGATCTCAATAGACTTTCTTAGTCATTGCTAAATTTCTGCATCAGGGCCTGAGTAATTTTGCTGGATTTTGAGATTAATGTAAGAATTGACAATTCACATTGTACCCCTTTGTATATAATTTTTCTTTCTATCTTTAAGCAACTTATGACCACTGAGTTTTAATTAATGTTCATCATAGTTTTGGACAGATAAAAAATGTCTGAGGATGGAAAATTTATTCAGATAAATTGTCCTGAAGAGTACTTTCCAATTGTATGACATTTCTTTTTGCACAGACTCAGCATCTTTGTTTTAAAATAATAATAATGGTGAATTTGAGTAAAATTCTCTTCCCTAGATCTACATCTGATTAGACACTGCTTTCTTTCATTTTCCATGCACTTTACTCTCAACCTCCTTATTCTCTCCACTCTCTTTGCTCTCCATCTTTTTTCTCTCTGCTATTTTTCTCATTTCCTTTCATGTATATCTTTCTTTGTATCTTGCATTCCTCTTCTTTTTATGCATATACTTTCTTTTCATCAATTTAACTGTTGTAAATATAACTTCCTTACCAAATTGTCACTTTTCTCTTTCTTAACCAACCTTTCTCTTCTATTAGTTTTAATTTAATTAAGCCTAGAACTTTACCTGTAACAAATTAATCTAATATCAGTTCAGTGTCTACCAACCTGTGGCCAAAATTGTGCTAAGATGAGATTTTAGGGTTTCTAACTCAAGGGTGGATGGGAGCCAGGGGTGCAGACAGTGAGACTGGAATTTTAAGGGGGAATGAAAGAAAGAGGGAGGCAACCCACCAAAGATTCAACATTGATGAGGCAGGACTATGGCATCAGGGTTATGGTGTGTGCTATGTGGTCGGTCACTAATGCTGTCTACCCTGGGGCTCTCTCTACAGCTGACAAGCTCAGCCAGCCATTCGGCTTTATCCATTGACCAAACTCTCTCTTAATTGGAGTGCACAATGGTTAGGTTATGTTGGCTAACATGTCGTGCATGTTATTCTGCAGACATTTCCTGGCCGAAGCCTTTGAGTCATCATCAACACAAAGTCCAGAAAACCTTGTACTATACTGAGCCACATTGCTCAGCCCCTTATCGAATAACCCCTTACCCTGTATACAACTGAACCCAACCCAACCTAACCCAACCCAAAACCAAGCTGGCATCTTATGAGCACTCTGCCATCAAACTCTCATGATGATGTAATGGTGGTGTGGAGGAAGTGAGGGAAGGAAGTTGGCACATGGGGGTGATTAGGGGTAGGGAGTGATTAGGATCTGCATAGTGAGATGTCCCTTCTTCTACCCATTCTTCTCTTGTTTCTTCCAATGATAATGATGGCAACAATCATTATAATAGAGTCTCCTCTTCTTTCTCATTATCAGCAATATTAACCTGTTTTTCTCTCTTTTTTTTTATTCACTCTTTCATTCCTTTTTCCTCCTATCTATTTTTTTTTCCTAAGCTGTCAATTCTATCTTCCCTTTTTTCATTATCTCATTCCTCTTCTCTTTCTTCTTCCTTCTCTTCCTTCTCAGTTGTTACTTCTATTGTTGTTGTTCTTTTTATCATCCCATTACTCTTTTATTCTATCTTCATCTCTATCTTGGCTGTAGTTTCTTTCTTTTTCTTTTTCTCTTTTAATTATCTCATTCCTATTCTCTTTTTCTATCTCTCTTCCTCTTTGGTTGTCATTTTTTTCTCCATTTTTTTCTTCTATTATACCCATTTCTATTTTTCTTCATTAATTTTTTACTTATTCTATTTTTCATTATTCCATTCTTCTTCTTTTTCTAACTCTTCCTGCTTGGTTGTCACTTTTTTTCTTTTTCCCCCTCATCTGCCACATTTTATCTCCTTCTATCTTCCCTTCCACTTCCATCATCAGTTTCTTTTTCTCCTCATCTACCATAACTTTTTGTTTTCTACCTCCTCCTCAGCTGTCATTTTCTTTTTCTTTTATCTGCCACTTCTCTTTTACCCCCTCCTCCTCCTCCTCCTCAGTTGTCACTTTCTTTTTATTTTTCATCTTTCCTCTTTTTCTACCTCCTCCTCCTTCTCTTCAGTTGTCATTTTCTTTTCTCATCTGCCACCTCTTCTTTTTTTCTGTCACTTTCTTTTTATTTTCCCTTCATCTAGCACCTTTTTTTTTCTTTTCCTCCCCCTCCTCCTTCTCTGTTGTTACTTTATTTTTATTTTTCTTTCATCTATCACCTTTCTTTTTCTATCTCCTCTCCAGTTGTCACTTTTTCCCCTCATCTATGACTTCTTCTCTTTTTCCACTTCCTCCTCCTCTGTTTTCATTTTCTTTTATCTCATCTGCCACCTCTTCTCTTTTTCTACCTCCTTCTGCTCCTCCATTGTCATTTTCTTTTCCCCCCTCATCTGCCACCTCTTCATGGTATCAAATATAACAGCGATGATACTTTTAATTACTTTCATCATGAAAATCGTGACTACACGTCTACCTTAACAGAACTAATAAGTCATCATAATTTTCTTTACGAAAGATCAGTAAAATTTCCAAAAAAAGTGAAAATGATGAACATTAACATTTGTAAAAGTCTTGGATGGGAACTTGATGATTTCCAATGCATGACCAGATCCTGATGTTAATGACTTTGTTGATGATAACACATTAATTGCTATGTATACTGCAACTAATGTCCTCATAACATTACAAACATATTACAATGTCATTATGGATGATGATAATGAGTACTTGAGAGCATGATCATTATTATAAATGGAAGATTTTTCTTTGATAATTTTGGAATGGTCATTATCATTATCTTGATAAATAGATAAGTTGCTACAATCTTACTTTTTAATTTTATTTAAAACTCATCAATAATGTTGGGATTGATTTGTTGATAATGAATAGCCATAGAGCATTATGGGAAGAATAACTAAAATTATAATAATGCAATTGCATTTTGGTAAATATGATGAAGAATGTAACCAAGAGATAGATACCCTGCGATAATGGTAGTAATTATTTACCAGCAATTTTTTATGTTGTTTTGTTATGATTGTCATTTCAGAAACCTTTTCATAATGATGACATCCACCACCTTTATATAATGAGGATTAACATCATTACAATTGTTTATAGCAATGATGATGATAATGATGATTTATTGTAAAAAAAAATATCACTTGACTAGGTTTATTGAACTGTTTACAATAGTGATTATCTATGTGACTATGGAACTTTCTACACTAATCCATTGAATTGTAAATGTAGATTGTGCCATATTGCTGAGCATAATTATTAATAATTGACTTCAAGAGTAAAGTTATGACTCTGATGATGATGAATGTACAGTAATAATAATGATGATGACTATGATTATACAATAATAATAATGATTGTATAAAATAATGATGATTGTACAATAGTAATAAGGTTGTTAATGATAAGGATGATTGTACAATAGTAATAAGGTTGTTAATGATAAGGATGATTGTACAATAGTAATAAGGTTGTTGATGATGATGATTGTACAATAGTAATAAGGTTGTTGATGATGATGATTGTACACTAATAATGATAGTAATGATGATGTGTGCACACAAGTTTCAAGTTTTAATGATAATGATGATGTTCTCTCAATGGCAAATGAAAAGTCTACAGTGAATCTCCAATTCTTTCTGTGCCTTTCTCTCTCACTGTAAAGTAGAAATCTCTGATTATCTGTCTTGAGGAAATTTGCAATTCTCACAGATCTGCTTGACTGGAACAGGTGTGGTCGGGGTGAGAAAGTGGGAGAGATTGAAAGACAATAAGAGAAGAAGAATACCAAGATAGGGGAATTGGCATTGGTGGTTCACGGGGGGAGGGTATACAAAAAGGGGCTATGGGCAAAAACAAGCATAGCACTGTCAATGCCAGAATGGAGACCATTCTATTTTGAAATGGAAAATGAATCATCAAAACTGAATAATTGCCAGAGAACCAAAGTTAAAGATTGGGGAGGATGAAGTACAAAAAGAATTAAATGTCAGACTATTGTTCTTTGCAGCTTCCGGACTAAATGCCAAAAAAATTTGTTATTAATATAAGAATTAAGTTAATCACTGTTTTGAGACAAAAGTCTTTGCTGGTTTTGCAATAATTCTTGTTTTTCTGATTTAGGAGTTAATTAGTTCTTTTCTTTTTCCTTCTTCTTTATTTATTTATTTTTTTTACTTTTTGTTTGAGATTTTATAATTTTTTTCTTTCTGATTTTAAATTTCTACTCTTTTTTTCTTTTTGATTTAATATTTCCACATCTCTTTTTGATTAATATTTCCACATCTCTTTTTGACTAATATTAATGTCTTCTTGTTGGTGCTAATGTCTGAATTGGTCAATACTTGATCATCCTAAGGGATTATGTCACTCAATATTTTTAGGTGAGACATTACTGCCATTAGCTATCTTTTCTTTTCATTTGTTAACATTTTTCAGTGTGAAGCTTTCATATTGTTGAATCTTTTGTTCTGTTCAAAGACAGATCTACTTGAGAATCAGAGCAGTCAAAGAGAGAAAACTTTTTAAAAATCTATATAAAAACAATAAAAACAAAAATAAAACAAGAGTGGATTTCTTTATAAGCTTTGAAAAAGGTTTAAAAAGAAAAACATTTAGTCCTCAGGCAACCCAGAATTGGGCTGAAACTGAAAAAAAGAAAATAGTAATAACTAAAAGACCATACACATATGTGAATGCATGCATGCACATATATATATCTATATATATAAGAGAGAGAAAGTGACACACACACACAATATAGGTAAACCAAAAATGTGGGACCACCCTCTGGATTTAATGAGTAAGTTCCATGCCTTTTTTTAGTTTAATAACTCCTGCTAATCTATGATACTGAATCTATTTCACCCACTAGTGCGTGGCATCCAGTTGTTTTAGACTGGGAGTTGCATAAAATTTAGAACTCACCAGCACTAACATTACTGTGAACCAGCAAGGTAGATTAGGAAAAAAAAATCAAATTTTAAAGAAACTGTGTAATATGTAAATGTCTGCCTAATTAACATAGGTAAGGCATAGAGACTATATAAGGACCAAAGCAGTAAGGGGAGGGTTAGAATATGATTCGTGAGACTAACTACCACAAGACTAAGAAAATACAAAGGAATCCCATAACAGAAACAGCAGTAATGGTTTAATTTCATTACTATTGAATATATCCTTAAACCCTTCAAAAAGAGAAAGTCCCTTGGGACTGAAATGAGCAAAAGTAAATTAGTTTTGAAAAAGGCATGCAACCTTCAATTTGTAGCTGATTCTTTGAAATTCAGAGGATGACTACAAACTTTTGGCCTATTGTGTAATATTTATACAGGGTGTAATGTCACCATTTTATATTTTTAATTTCATGCATGTGTGTTGTTTGGTTTTGATTTTGTCAACAGCACAGGGTAAATTGGGCACTATCTGCAAGAAAAAAAGCACCATGACATAATTCACTCTACCAGAATTTTGGAAATGGTATGCTGTACTGCTTGGCATTCACACCAGAAGCTCCAATACGAATATCTCAGAGTGTCTGGATGTCAATCTGAGGACAATTCAGGATTCTGAAAGAGTTGGATGAGTCTAATGGTGATTACGAAAATGTTTGGAATGATCTCTAGTGATGGCGATATGCCTCCATTCATCTTCCCGTGTTGCCTCAGACTCAACACAGAAGCCTCAAGTGCTTTGATGAGGTAGTGCTGCCCTGGGTCAAGAGGGTGGCTGATGTCAGACCCTATGTCTGGCAACAGGACTCTGCACCATCCCGCATAAGTAGAAGAACCCAGTCATAGCTGTCAGACAATTTCTGCAACCATATCACCCCTTACATCTGGCCACTTAACTCTCCATAATGCACCCCTTTTTTTTTTTGCATAATTTAGATAATTTATTCATCACACCCTGTATATATAGAATGATAGATTAAACAGGAAGTTGTTAAACTGGAGGTTCAAGTTGTTTTAAAGATTTATTGCTAAAACTGAAGTCAAATACAATGTTCAGTCAGATAAAGACAATTTTAACAGAAAACAACTTTGCTTTGTAAATCAACTTGAGTTGTTATTTAAAAATTATTTTTAGGCATTTTGTTTTGTTTCAATGCATCTTTTTTGTTTTAAATTCTTCAAGGAGATCAAAAATAATTTTTTATTGAATTTTTATTCTCCCACTTAGGCCTGCCGACTACCATGACAAAAACAAACAAATAAAATCATGATTATTTAAAGAAGATGAAAAAGATGAATAAACAAATAAACGTTTCAGTTAACTTAAAAAACAAACATACTAGTTTCAATTTTCAGAATTAAAATTCAATTGCTTAATCATCAATCCAATTTATTTGATGAAACTTAATTAAAACTGGAATTTAATCGATGGATCGGTGTGGATTCTGACAGTGAAATTTTCTTAACTCAATTTTTCTCTATTTTGACCATTGTGAATTCTCATAAGATATGTGCTTCTAACAACAAATTTATAAAACATCTAAAGAAATAAAGACATTTAAAAATTGGATAGAGGATAAACTGTCATTATGAAAGATAAAATTTCAGAAAGTGACCTCTCCAAACTGAGTCAATAACTTAAAATGTTAATTTAGTTAAACTATTACAAGTCATTGTTGGTGGGATTTGTTGAAACTTGTTTCTTGAAATGGTTCAATCAATTTTATATTTTTTTTAAATATTTTGCCTGGTGCAGAGTTTCAGTGTTTTAAATCAGTTTAATAACAGCGAAAAAAGGCTGCCATGAAACAGTATATTCTTTGACATAATTTAATTTTAGGATATAAAAATACAATTATTTTAATAATAATATGACCTTTATTTTCCTACATTTTTGGCATACGTAAATAGATATTCTATGTATAATGTGTAAAGAACTATTTATAGAATTTAATTTTAGGATTTAAAATTATACTAAGAACATTATTTTTTTAATATATTACCTAGATCATATTAACTATTATTATTGAATATGGCATCCTGAAAGCAATATTTAAGATGTGTTTATTTTTTTATTATTAATCTATTCACCCCAAGCAAAGCATTAATACCACTAAGACATAATGGGCTAATGTTAGTGAAAGAGAATTTAGAAAACCAAACCTAAATAAGAAACAAGGGATAAACAACTGCTGGTCAAAATCTAGGGAGAAGTGTGAACCGGATGATAGGCGAAGTTATCTATATCCTTATGACAGTTTCTAAAGAAAAATAATTAAATGGATAATTAATTAAAAAGTATTGTACAAATAGAATTTTTAATTGCTGTCAAAATAGT
>OZ010572.1:32622404-32632404 GCA_963932145.1 Acanthosepion lycidas
TTCCTGGTAATATATTTTTTTGAAAATGTATTGCTGGTAATTTTGTTTTTTTTTTTTTTTTAACTATAAAAACCTATATTTACACTTTCATGGCGTTTTGACCCCAGTTTGCGTGTTAACTATTTTCTCATAGGTTGGATTCTAACAGATGCTACCACTCCAGGATAGGGTGGACCTGGGAGCAACACAATGAAGATCCCATTTTGCATTTTCTTGATAGTAATTTTGATTATGTAACCAGTTTATGTGCTAGTTGGCATTCTCTTATTGGTGTTGATTTTTTTCCTTTTTTATGTGTGTTTGTGCGCATATATATGCATGTCATATATATATATATATATATATATATACACAGATCCACACACACTTGGGTAATGTGCAATCTTGCATATCATGTGACCACCCCAAATTTTCACTTATAAAAAATGATTTTATCATGTATCTTGTGTATCATGCGAGTTCCTTTTTTGAAAGATCAAATTTCAATAGACTATGGTCTTTTCCTTTATCTCTTTATCCCATCTTTTAGCTAAATAAGTTAAAAAAGTAAAAGAAATGATAAAATTATTGTTAATAACATGATACTCATGTAAACATACAGCCATAAACAACCGAACGAGAAATAGATAAACATCTTATAAATGTAAACAGTGGAAAAGATGCATATTCACTATGTTTGTATTTTATAATATGATACTAATATATGAATATTACATAAATTAATAGTGAATACAGTTAAGTAAGACAGTTTTATCAAAATCATGTTTATTTTAAATGCAGCTGTACTTTTGGGCTACAGTAAATGGCTATATAATTTGGTCAATAGTGTAGCCAGGGCCAGCAGCACATATGCTAATTTTATATCTTGTGTCTGATGTGACCCCCTTAAAATTCACTTCAAAATTAGATCTTCAAATATCACATGTGAGTAGATATGGTGTATATATATATATATATATGTTCTGCACCTTCATGATAACATATCTTTAGGTTTGCCAGACTGCCTTCTGCTCATGTTTGCTCTGTATTCCTCCTTGTTGCACACTGCTAACAGAGTTGCCATGTTTATACTGTAACAGCATAAAAAAAAACTGGTGCTATCAAGCTCAAACCTCAGTCACATGAACACAATAGTACCAACTATAAGCACACACTAGCAGAAGACATTGTGACAAATCTAAAGTTATATTATAGCTCTACATATTTGTATTAAGCTCTGTTTTTGTTGTCTATACCTTTTAGGTACAGCTGTTTTCACTCTTCCTTTCACATTTCTATCTGTGTGTGTGTGTGTGTGTGTGTGTATATATATATATATATATATATATATATATATATATATATATGTATGTATGTGGTGGCAAGAATTCATCCAAACAAGTTTCATTAAATTCAACTGACACACCCAACTGAAGGAGTGCTGAAAAATTCTGAAACTGACCAAACATCAGAATTTTTTTCTTGGAATCTCTTATTGCTTGGGCCGAATTGTTTTTCCCTAATCTAATACTGTCAATATTTCCTCATCTACATTTCCTAACAGAAGTTGTAATGGCCATTTATGAAAGTCAAATTAGATTCGGAAAGACAATTTTTCACTTACACAAGAAAGAAATATTCATTTTTAGATGTGCATACATCATCACACATATAGTGTTAACTACCATAATCTTTACACATTTGCACACATTGACTTGAAGACATTTTCTCTCTCATTCAATCAATTTTTCTCTATCACCCTCTTTCACTTTCTCACACACAAACACACACACATGTGCACCCCATGGGAGGTGTCCTGATTTACTGGTCCACTAAATCCAACATATTTGCAATCTCTTCTCCCCCTGCTGCTACTCCAACAACCCTGCACTCAACCCTTGTCATTGCAATGTCTCTGATTACCTTTGCAGTTCATTTTTTGACTTTTGCCCCCAATTCAAGCCTCTACACTCCCCCATTGTCTAATCATTTGTCAGTTGTCATTTTTCTTGAATCTTGGTAGAATGTTAGTGCAACCCTTACAATAATGAATTACAAGGAGGAGCCCTGACAGAATTTGTGTTGAAAGATCCCATGTCAAATATTTTCTGAATATACTGGAAAACTTTTTTGTTCTCAATTCAAAACTTCCGATTTACTCAACATTTCTTTTTATTTATTTATTTTTTTGAATAGAAGGTGTCTTTCTGCAAATTTTATTTTATATTTTTGAAGGGGTGTCTTTTTGCTGGCTTTTCTTCTTTTTTTTATTTTTTAACAAATGTTTTCAGTTATTAGCATTTCTCTAATTTTGACATGTGATATTGAAAATATTAATTTCCTTTAACATTTTTCCTCTATCATATAGCCTGTGCGGAAATTACATGATTATATGTTATGATGAATGCATCAATTTGTTCTAAATTTGATGAGGAAACAAACACAAAATGATACCTTAAATGTACAAGTAGCTATCATCATTAATTTGTTTTTGTTATATTAGATTAAATATTAATCATTTACATATCAGTTTTGAACACATCAACTTTATATTAATCAGGATATTTTTATCATATATGATCGTTTTTTTTTTCATTTTTTTACGACCATGTGACATACTTAGCATCAGAAAGAGACAGTTGAATTTACTAGAGCACATAATGAGGAAAGAGGGCTAAGAAAATTTAACACTCTCAGGACATTTTGAAGGCAAAAATGACAGAGAAATGCATAACATACCTAACAAGCTTCTGTAAATGGTTGGAAGAACAAGGATTAAGAAAGACAGCAAAAAAACAAACTTTAGCTACAAAGGACAAGAAATTGGAAAAAGCCATGATTGCCCACCTCCTGAAGGGACACAGAAAGCTGAAGATGTATGAGAATGAATGGCTTCCAAAAACTACAGGGTGTAGTAGAAATATCCCCAACATTAGTGGCAATGGTATCTTCATCTAGCTAATTTCTTACCACTATGTGGGAGATCTTATATGGTAGTGAATGCTGAACTGTCTCATCATAAATAATCAGGAGATGTCAAAAAAACTGTGTTACATCCTGCCTTAATGGTAAGGTTTGGTAGATACCAAGAGGTGACTTAAAGCAATTAAAATGATAAGTAATGAACTGATTCATTTGTAAATTATTTGGACTTTAAATGAATATCCTCCATTTTTGTTTTTGGTTGACTTTTTTTTCATGACTTCTTCAGGTTAATGTGATCTCCAGTTATCCATGAATATGAGTATATGACACAGGGCTTATTGGAAAAGAGAAACCATCTCTCACACACACATGTGTGTGTGTATATATATGGTTAATGGTCAGAGTTGAATCAGACCAGGAAACAGTAGTATGAAAAAGTGCTCAATACACCTGTGAAAAAAAATAAAATAAGAGTAAAAAATAACATGTAGAGCTTTTAAGTAAAAATCAGGTCAGTTGAATCTGCTACCTTGGTTTCAACTTTTTGGTATCCTCAGGCGATTTTTATCAAATGGAGGTTCATGATAAAAATTGCCTGGGGATACTATAAGGTTGAAACCAAGGTAGCAGATTCAAGTGACCTCCTGACTTTTAAAGTATATATATATATATATATATATATATATATATATATATATATATATATATATATATATGGTAATCTGTACACTATTTGTATGTAAGAGTCAGTCTGATGAGTTGGATTCAAATCTTCAAGTCTAACAAAATAAATACCACAATGGTATTTTAAGTGTTTGTTTTCACTATTATAATAATAATATATGTATATGGGAGAGGGTTTCTTTTTATGATATATTGTGGTAAAGAGATTCTGAAATTACTTTGTCAGCATTATGTGTTCATCAGATAGTAAATAGACTTTAAATTTATGAAGATGTTAGTCAGCAAGTATTTTTTGAATGTGTTTCTATGTTTTTTTTCTCTTTTTTCTTTAAAAGGAAGTAATTTGCAAAATAAAAATTTTGCAATATGAGAATTCTTGCCAGTTCTTAATAAGTTGTAACCAGTTCCTTTTCCTTTTTTTTTTTTTTTTTTTGTAATAAGGTTAAAAATATACACATCAAGCACAGAAGCCATTTGATACTGATTAGTCAGGCTTAATTTACTAAAAAAGTAAGCACATAAATACTGAGTTTATTGGAAAAGTATTGATAAAAAAAAAGACAATCTCTAATACAAAAATGATAGGGTGCTGCATATAAAATTTTTGGTTTGTAGAGAAGAAAACACAAAAGAATTTGTTTTCCCCTGCATATGTACATGGCAAACACATGTTGAAAATTACTAGGCAAAAATCATAATCTTATCAAGAATGGTGCCGCAGGCAATGGGAGCAAACTGAGTAATTATGTTGTAGCAGTCTACAAAAACCAATTATTAAACTGCTTCAGGGTAATTCCTGCAAATGTAATGATATTTTTTATTATTATGCAGTCTTTCTGTGCATACTGTTGAGTCTCTTGGACCAATTTTTTGGTTAATATATTTGGGGTACAATTAGTTTGTTTCTTCTTCATAGGCTAGCCTTTATAAACTGAGAATCAGGGGTACTGCATATGTCAGCATGGAGAAAGAGTATTGTATAAGAAAATTTGATGCTATTTTTTACATTGTGAAAGGATTGTCAGAAAAAAGTTATTTTAAAGGCTTTTAATGTTTTCTTTGAGAGGTTTAGACTATAAAAAGTAAAAATAAGCGTCAAAACAAAAAATCTGGAAAAAATTTTAAAATTTGAGGAAACAAGATTTTTAAGGGACATTTTTATTGGATTCTGGAAGGATTTTTCATTGCTTTCTATCACCACAACCTTTTTTATTACAGTGTAACCCAGATATAAGAGAGTTGTCGGGACCGGAGAATAAGTATCTTATATCCGGGTTTCTCTTATCTCAGGGTTTCTCTTATATCCGGGGTTTCTCTTATATCCGGGTTTGGTCTATTTTGTTTAGGTAAGTATGGCTCTAATTTGGGACCAGATAAAATCTCTCTTATATCCGGGTTTCTCTTATATCCGGGTTACACTGTATTATCCTTCTCCTTAAACATATCATTTTCATAGGTATGACATTTTTAAAAACTTTGTTTTCATTTATATGTCCTTGATAGTACTTTTATTTCATTCTAATTTTCTGGTATTTCATCTTGTAAATTTTAGCTTTTTCAATATTTTAATTGATAATTTTAAATTTATTGTATTTTTTAATTTTTACTTATTTTACCTTTTAATTTAATTCTCATTTTGTTTATTCTTTATATTTAAATTTCTTCATATTTTCCAAAAACTTACTTCATGTGCAATTCTTTCTTTTTTGCTTTTTTTTCATATTTGTTATATTTAAAACATAATCTTGGTACTTTTTATTGGAGGGGTGGATTTTTTTTGCTATATTTCAGTTTTATTTTTACTTATCTCTAAGTTATTCATTTTCTTTGTGCATAGTTAAAAAACACATAGGTAGAGATGATATGACATACATACATTGAATGTTGTGCTATATTTCAATACAGCAAAGTGTAACTGTTTCTTATAAAAATTTAAAGATGCTTTAAATGAATATATTGTTATTTTATTGCTTGAGAAAAGTAATATTTCTTCTGCCTGCAAGTGACATTAGGCGATCACACACACATGAAAAAAAAATAAAGAGAAAAAGAGAATTACTTTTTATTCTTTAACCTGGTCTTGAAAAATGACCCAGACACTTGGAAATTAAAATTACAGTCCATTAAACAGATTATTTCATCAAACCTATAAAGACATGATCAAAAACATGAAGAAGTTTTTTCTGATGTCCAAGATTGTTGTTTTTATTGAGATTTTTTTTAATATTTTTGTTTGTATTTTATATCAATACAAGAAATCATTTCTTTTTTTTTTTATAACAATACAAGAAATCATTTCTTATTTTTTATATCAATACAAGAAATCATTTCTTTTTTTTTTATATCAATACAAGAAATCATTTATTTTTTTTATCAATACAAGAAATCATTTCTTTTTTTTTTATATCAATACAAGAAATCATTCCTTTTTTTTTATATCAATACAAAAAGTCATTTCTTTTTTTATCAATACAAGAAATCATTTCTTTTTTTTATATCAATACAAGAAATCATTTCTTTTTTTTTTTTATTTCAATACAAGAAATTATTTCTTTTTTTTTATATCAATACAAGAAATCATTTCTTTTTTTTATATCAATACAAGAAATCATTTCTTTTTTTATATCAATACAAGAAATCATTTCTTTTTTTTATATCAATACAAGAAATCATTTCTTTTTTTTTATATCAATACAAGAAATCATTTCTTTTTTTTATATCAATATAAGAAATCATTTCTTTTTTTTTTATCAATACAAGAAATCATTTCTTTTTTTTAAATCATACTTCTTATTTGAAAAGAAATTTATTTTCACTTTTCCTAGTACTTACTGTCTTTTCAGGACTAGGAAGTTTATAGATGTATACAACAAAACAAAAGTACATTGGAACTTATATATATATATATATATACATACCTGCACACACACACACACACACACACACACACACACACACATATATAATCAATTGCTAATGATACAGAAAGAATGGTTGGTTCCTTGCACTGTCCTAGAAAGTACCTGACACCTCATACCATGCCACATCTGGTCTGGAGCTGCCCAATCTTTTTCACTTACAACAGAGTTCAAAAGCATTCATGCAGCTTTGTGTGTGATGGATAGTTTTCAACCCTACAACCTCTTTCCCATAGATGAAATGCTGCTAACCTTTCACTACTCTATGGCTATTTTTATGGTATATATTCAAGTGAACTATATTCCACCAGCCCATCACAGTCAGGATCCTCCAGCTATATGCACAGTCAACTAATTCCCTTCGTATTTCATTTGTGAGGAGGAAGTTCCACTCAAACAGCTTGTTCCCCAGAACTTTTGCATTGTGGAATGGACTTCTGAGAAGATGCTTCCTTGATCACTATAATTTTAAAAACTTCATGTCTACAGTCAACCATTATCTATTCTACATGTCCTCATAATATGTACCTTTTGTTTCCTCCCTGTATGCCCTTACAACAACCTCATTGAATAAACCTCTGCCTTGAGGGGCTCCTAGGCTTTTTATTGAGTGAATGATAATATAAAAATAATTTACAAATACACTCACACACATACATTATATATATATATATATATATATATATATATATATATATATATATATATATATATATATAGGGTGCAATTTGGCAGAAAATATTTGCTAAAACATGTTTTATTAAGTAAAATAGACTAATTGTGCCTGTTATATTTAAAAATATTTTTCTCTAAGTAATAGTTTAATTTCCAATGTTAGGGTCAAAATTATGAATGCACCGTCCACAGTTCATCTATTTATTTAGCATTTCAAGCATTCAACTGACTTTGGTCATTGTCAAGAATTAATGTCCTGAGATGACTTTGTACCACTATTTTAAATATGATGCATTAGTTATTTTTAATTCATTCAATTTATATGAATATGATGTTGTTTTTTCATGTATTTGTGATGTCATGCGAATATAGTGTTTTATATATTTCTGAGAATTTAAATGTGATTTTTTAACTAAGTAATGATCTTTTCCAAGTTTTGAGGTTACTGAGAGAATATGGGATAAAAAAAATAATTATTAAGGAGAGAGAACAATAAAAGAAGGAATTAAGATGATTACAATTGACATTGAATTTAAATTCTTGAAGATCAAAGTTAACTCGAAAGCACGAAGAGTCCACAAGCAAGAAGTGCAAGAGAAGAAAATTTTAGCATAGAATTTATGGTTACATCTATCCATTTCAACTGTAAAATGATGAGACCCTGCCACCAATCTAGTACTGTACTTAATTTCATAGAGTCTAGGGGAAAGTTCATTAGTACAATTATTATGAAAATATAAAAAAAATGCACAGGGAAGCTATGTTACAGTGGTGGAATAGTGAGTGAAGCTGACATGCCAGGTTAAGAGATTTTCTTTTGTTGCAGAAATATATATATATATATATGTGTGTGTGTGTGTGTGTGATAAGGTGTTGTGGAGATAATATTGTCATTATGCACATTTTTTTTTAGATAGGACATAGTGTAGTGTTTTGCAGGGAAACGAACAAGTCCTCCAGAAGGGGAAATGAGACATGTCTTGTCATCCACTGCATACTATTGTTGAAGAGAGTAAGAGAAGAGGGTAAGAGTTTCTGCCCTTTTATACTGCTTTATACAATGACATCTGGTGGGCAGTAGATGTCACTTGGCAGACAAGATTGTATCATCCCACTTTGTCATTTCAAATCAACCTTTTATTCTTTATTTTAATGTAAAGGTTTAGTTAATAGTTTTCAAGTTTTAAAGAAGTATAGCTTTGTATTGGTAAATATTACTGTCTTAAATTTTGACATTAATAAGTATTACCAAAATTAAATACAAAATCCTTATTGTGTGTATAAAATCTCTTTCCCCATTATTTCTAAACAACTGATTGTCACCTCACAAAAAAGGAAGTGAAAATAAAAAGTTAAAATGAAAGATTGTTGACTGAATTCTTTTTATACAATTCTGTTAGCATGCATGATATTTTTTGTAGAGTTGGGTTTTATACAATTATTAGGCTGTATGTAATATTGTGGCGAATTGCAGTCCTGTGTTATACCAATGAGCTGTGCACACAATCTGTACGAGTCCATAATTTGCAATTATAGCAGTTCAGTAGAGAAGTGTTTTCAGATCATTTTATTTGTAAATATGATGGGGGCAAGATGATTTCTTTTTTTTCTTTTTGTCAGTCAGTCTGTTGAATTAGTAACTTATAGATTTTTTTATTATGCAGAGGTCAGTTCCGAAGCAAATCACTTGCCATATCTAATAACATGGGTATTAGACACACTACTTTATTTTCTGGCCTTAATGTAATATGAAAGTGAATCTTATCTATTTTCTTTTTTTTAACACGGGTCACTGGGTGAGACTGGGATCTAGATGGAACTGTTCAGGTTGGTATGAATCACAAATAATTGATGTTTGTTGACAGGACTCTTCCCTACTCCTCTTCAGGATCAGCATCAATTGGTTCTTTTGATGTCAGAGAGAAGCAAAAAAACAGAAATTGAAGGAAAAAATACAGGATTAAAATAAAGTGATGGAATGTAGAAGTAAAGATAAATTCATAAAAAACGGATAAAAAAAAAAGGAAGAGAAAGAGATGAATGAAAAATATTGGGTAAATAGGAAGAAATTTGGAGAAAGAATCAAAACAGATGCGGAGAAAAATAGAGAAAATTATAAGAACGAAAAGTAAAAGAAAAAACAAAAGAAAAATGACAATGTAAGAATATAACTAGAAGTAATAAAATATATATATATATATATATATATATATATATATATATATATATATATATATATATATATATATATAACTAGATCAAGGATTAAAAAAGAAAAGAAAAAAAAAGAAGGAAATTGGTGGCTTCTTTTTTTGTGGTCTTTTTGCTCCTTTTTTCTGATAAGTATTACATGAAAAATATTAAGAACTTAAAATATGTCTGAAAAACCTGAGTTCATATTTCTTTAAGATTGCTGACCTTCTGAGGGGGTAATTTTTTTTTTTTTTCTCTGTCTCGCTTGTAATTAAAGTTATTTTCTTTACTTATATTCTCACCTATTTATTCATTTTAATTTCTGTTTTAACTTATGGCGAGATAAAAATAAAATGAAAGCATATTTCTCTACTTTTTTTTTCCTTTTCTCTTCTCTCTTTCTTCAAAAATAGTAATTATCATGAAGATAAAATCTTTCCCATTTTTGGCAGGGGGGGTGGTTGCAATGGGAATTTGTCTAAGTGTCCCCAATGTAGTTCCTATGAGTCATATGCCGAAATAGATTAATGATGGCAGATTGAACAGGAGAAGACAATGCTAACCTGTCTTCCCTTGCATCTGTAAGATAGTCTCTCTTTCCCACCTGTATGATAATCTTACTTTAT
>OZ010572.1:32637404-32649904 GCA_963932145.1 Acanthosepion lycidas
AATAATATCAACTCAGAACATGGCCACAACATGCTCACCATGTTTAGAAATTAAAAAAAAAAATTCCTATAGTTACAAATCTATATATTCAGTTAAACAAAAAACATCCTTGATAATGACTATTGGAAAGTGCTCAGACCCACAGATCATTTGGACAGATTTTACTCACACTATGTCTGGGAAAGAAAATCCTTGTAGAATTTCAAGAAAATCTTAATCAATTAATATGTGTGTGTGTGTGTGTGTGTGTGTGTGTGTGTATATATATATATATATATATATACACACACACACACACACACACACACACACGTTTAGAAGATCACATTGAAATGTAAAACTGACAGTCATTATACAGTATTGTTTCCTCTGTCTATATTTCTAAACCCTCTATATCCAGTAATGAGCAGCACTTCTCAGTTCCTTATTTACTTCATGGTGGAGTGATTTCATGTAATTGCAAAATGTCTGATGAGACATGGGAAAATGATCATTAACAGACTGCTTGACTAATATGAATCCAGTTCCCCATCATTTTGAGTAGAATAATAATATTACTTGGTTTTCAAAGACAATTTCCTCACATGAAGAGAAGACTTGAGGCAACAGAAATGTGGTCCTACTGAAAAATGGTGAGAATACCATGGACAGATCATGTGCATAACGAGGAAGTTTTAAGTAAAATAGAAACAAACAGGAAACTTATACTTTGAATCAGAAACAGACAGTTTAAATTTTTGGGACATTTTATGTAAGAAGGAGGCTTGGAGAATTCGACACTCACCGGATATAGTGAAGCCATGAGGGAAACAAATCTAACAATGGATGATAGAATAGAGAGTGGGATGGATAGCAAAAATATAAATATTTCTTAGAGCTACACCAGATAAGAATTTTTGTTTGTATTTCTGGGATGAATAAATTTATTTAATTAAATATGATATGGGAGGAAGAAAAAAAAGAAAGTCAGTTAGTAAGTCAGTCAGTATTCAGCATCAGTTGTAACAAAAGGGAAAAGCTTCAGTGTACACAGTTAAGCATGACAAAGCTGCAATCATCAGCAGCAGGCAGGTTAGGTTTAAGGCTCCAGTTTCATCACAATTTCATCAATAGCCTAGTGGATCAAAGCATTGGTTCATGAATTTGGTGATATAGTCATTGTAAGTTCAATCTCTGGGCTGGGCAGCATGTACTTGGACACCCATCATGTGAACAAGAACAATAAAGTGTTCAGTTTAAAAATTCCCTGCAGGTTATGCAGATCAACATGCCACCTGATGAAGGCCAGAGGATACAAAGACTGTTTCACTGAGATAACAACAACAAAGATGAGGATAATAGACCACATGTAAATAGTTTAAATATAGGATAAGAATTTCTGGAAAGGGTCATGAAGGGTCATGGCATATAAAAGACTAGTAACCTGTTTAAGAATAACAGTAAAATTTGGCTGTTGAAGTTCCCTGAACTTTAGTGTAACAGTTTGTATCTTTTTGACAAAGCTTTATAATAATCATGTCATCATAGCAGAAGGTCAAATATGAGTGAAACATCTCTTGCCTTATATCCAATGGAGCCAAATTAATTGTATCCAGCAGCTACATTAAATTTATGTAGCTAAAGGAGACTGTCCCTTTCTGCAACTAGATTGTCTTAAGCTTATTAGTGGATTGGAATTTACCAGAAATTGCACTGTAATTATTTATTACCACCATTGTTGTCATCCTTCATGGCACTAATAACAGTAACAGAAATACCAAAGATGTAATTCTTGGTACCTTTGTTACTTATTGAGAGTTGGTACAGTGTAAGTGATAATATTTATAATTGTGATAGTGCTATCACTATCTCACAGCTAGCCAGCAACAAAGATCATTTCTAAATAGAATCTTTGAAGAAGAGAGACGTTCTATAAATTTGTATTATTGATACTCTGCTGCTCAAAAAAATGTGCCATGGTGTTGAAGCAAAGGATTTGATATGTACACAGTGAAATACTGTAGAAGAGTTACATTAAAATGTAAATGAGGTGTAATAGTTTTCAAAGAAATCCTTTACTATTGTAATTATAATAGCTTTATTGTTCATAAGAACTGTCTTAGTTCTTGATTACTGACAATTCACATCCATTCACCTTTTTCTTGATTTGAAATGTATTTACACACATGCACACAATATATATATATATATATATATATATATATATATATATATATATATATATATATATATATATATATATAGTTTAAAGGTGGGCTATATTTATAGAATAATGTGCTCAATATCAGGGATAGAGCATATATGATATAAAAGTGAATAATGAGGTCAACACTCAGAGGTAACAGACTGTTTCATGCTAGACGCAATCATTAGGCCTGATTGCATCTAGCATGAAACAGTCTGTTGCCTCTGAGTGTTGACTTCAATGTTCACTTTATATATATATATATATGTATATATACCGGCATGAATGTTTGAGAAATTTCATAGAAAATATGTGTCCTTTGGCAGGAATTGAACTTGTATCCTACACAGAACCATGATTTGGCCCAACATGCTATACCATTTGACTACAGAGGAAGCGTCTGGTTAGCAAAGTCAAATTACTGTTTTTAAACAACAAATTTTTTTATTATAAACAGAGCATTTACTTAATTATTTGCATATAAAGACCATGTCAGATGACTCCTTATGTTTTGAAAATGACAGTTACTATACAGTGTTGATTTTTAAGTCAACAATGTTTAGATCTACAAATGCTCTGACATTGAGCAATTCTCCACACAGACACATATATATATAATTATTGTAATTGGGTACAAAGGTTCATTTAAACATGTTTGTTTTATTAAGTAAAATTTTGCAAATTATATTTGCAAATATTTTCTCTACTTAACAGATTAATCTGTATGTGTTAGGATAGAAATTATAAAGGAAATGTTTATAGTTCATATTTGTTTATTTCAAGCTTTCAAATGACTTCAGTCAATATTAAGAATGTAAAGTCCTGTAATGTATTTTAAATATGATGCTTTAGCTATTTTTAATTTCAGAATGTATTCAGTGTCATATGAACATAATATATTTTTACTTAAATGTTTGTGTTGATACTTGAATGGTGCATTATATGGGTTCTGAGAACTTAAATACTATTTAAATTTCATGTTCCAAAATTATAAGTTATTTTGCTTATTATTCATTGTCTTAAATTAATATAAATAGCTTCTAAAATTTACAATCATCTTTTTTTTCAATTTATGTTACTAAGTAATATTGTAATATCACCAAGGAATTGTCTTATTTTCTTGTAATTTTTATCTTATATAAGGTTGTTGATTAATTCTGAATCAGTAACAATCTCTGTTTACCACCAACTATACAGAGATATGCTTATGTACAAATAGATATATTTATGTATAATATACATATAAACATTATCAATTTATTATAGATAATTTATTATATATAATAATGTAGAAAAATAATCTTGTGAAATTACTATTTTTCTTTCATTTTTGTCTCTCCTCCTACACACCAAAATATTTTGTAAACTGCTAAACAAGATTAAAATTATGCATATAGTAATGCTTGAATTAATTCCTGATCACTGACCATACATTTCTTCCTGATATTTGATGTGGAACATAAAAAATTTAGAAAACATTTTTCATTAAAAATGCAAAGCACAAAGTTTACCAATGTAGATTATCTTTCATTCATAGCGTTGTAAATGATGTTCACCTTCTTGTATTGAGACTGACACCCACTAGGTGTGGGCTGTTATAAATCCTTATGTGAGGGACCAAAATTTACTATTTTAAACTTTCTCCACATTCCTGTGTAGTTAATATCCTCCACAAATCAGAATACAGATCTGTATTCAATAATCAGCTATACAATTCACACACTAAATGTATAAAAGAAATGTTTGGTATTAACATACTACCTACAGATACTTTTAGTATTTGCTGTGTTTTTATATAATGTAATAATAAAAGTTTTAGTATAATCATTTAGTAAAACCTACCTGTAATATTTTATCAGATCAGCATGAAAACAATGATGAAGAAATAATTGTGGGAGGATCCTTCCATCTTTTCTTTAACAATATGCCTTGAGACTTTTCTCAAGTTGCAGATAAGATAGGATTAACACTTTAGCTTGGATTTCATTAAAACACCAACTGTATTTACACAATACTTCCTGACAAGCAGGATATTCAGTTTACCTGAAGGCTTAGCATTTCGCATCTTAAAATGTCTGTAAAGTGTAGCCATTAATAATATCCTGTGTCAGGATATGAAAGGAGAAACAGACTTGCCCAAGGTGCCAGGTAATGGCTTGGCGTCATTCTTAGTCTGGTTTATTGGGTTATGGTCTTATGCTAGTTCCTCACTGTTACTTACCTGCAGAACCAGAATATCTCTCAGATTTGCTACATTAATGGAAGTCATTTGCATATGATACACATCTTGACTCAGTGCATATAAGATTATACCTGTCATTTGTCTGTAATAATATATTAATCCTTTTAGTCAACTATGCAAGCTGTTTGTGTCATAATCAAACTACCTATGTATATAATTGTCTAAGTTTTATAATTTCTTTGTTTTCTTTTAATAAGTTCAGCTTAGTTTGACACAGATATCAGGTAGCCAGTGAGGATCTGAGATGTCAAAATGAAGCAAGTACAGAAATGTAAATATCTGGGAAGTGTTTTAACAGATGACAGAAAATAAGGCACAGAAATTCAAAGGTACATTGGAACAAAAAGATGCCTTCCAGAAGCTAAGATAGATATTAAGCAACAGCATGATTTCATTAGAAACAAAGAAATGAGTATTGAACTGTGATCTCATATCAAGCATCCTGTATGACAGTGCATGCTGGTCAATTTCCTCACACATGAAGAGGAGACTTGAGGCAACAGATATGTGGTTCTATGGAAGGATGCTGAGAATACCATGAACAGAACATGTGAGCAACAAGGAAGTTTTAAGAAAAATGGAAAAAAAAACGCTAGTGTCAGAAAGAGACTATTGGAATTTCTAGGATACATAATAAGAAGAAAGGGTTGGAGAATTTGACATTCACAGGACATATTGAAGGCAAGAAGGCCAGGGGAAGACAGAAAGTAAACTACCTAACAAGATTGTGTGAATGGACGGCAGAAAATGGATGGGGAGGCATAAAAAAAAAAAAAACATTACTAAGAGATACAAATGATATGGAATTGTGGTGAGTCCTGAGCACTAACATCTTGAAGGAACATGGCACATAAAAGAATATTTTATGAGCTTTCATTAGAATTAAGCAACATTTTAACCATCTCTTGACCAATCATTGAATAATTACCTATTGACAAACCATTATCTTTTGAAGCACTATTTTCTGCCTCAACAAACAAGACATCAGGATCCATCTTCAAAAATAGGCAATACAAAGGTATGGTTTCATCTAGAGTATTATTACAAATTCTTTTTAATAAATTTCATGTGAGAAGTCAGTAAATATCCATACAGTATAGGTATGAAATCAAGAAAGCATGAACAGGTTGACTACTTTGGTATTAGCCATTGAGGAGAGGTTATCATGGGTTTTCTTTTTCTACCACTGAATCAGGTGTTAATGAAGGCAATTGTGGATGTAGTTGGACTAATGATTAACAACATGGAAAATGGAACCAGCAAGCTGAGTTCAAATTCCAGCTGAGGCAGCTGGTGTTGACTTTGCACATATGCTTTGAGAAATGCATAAATCTATAAATCTATCTTTTCTCCTCTCAGGTGTAGATTAAATACTATAGCAGACCTGGATCCTGCCTTGGTTGGCAGCCAGCCTAAGAGAAAAGAAATTTTGAATTAAAAATTGTAAATAAAATAGTAAACCATTCAACTACCTTTTTACAAGAACAATCATAACAATATAGTTTATAAGAAAGTGTGGAGATCCATCACCTCAAAGTTACAAGACACTAAAAGAGAGGGAGAGGAAGGTAGCTGCACTAAAACTAATATTGAGAGTATGCGAGAATCTCAAAGGGGGAAAAGCGACATTTTTACTAAGTTTTAACAGAATATTATATCTAAAGGCAAAAAGGTAAAAAAAGAAAAATTTCTTGGTCCCCAGAGGTTAATATAATTTTCTTTCAGTTGATGACTAGAATGCCTATTGACAGCTAAGGCAAGTGAAAACCTCAAATAAAACTCAAACTGAAGACATCACAACTAAATATACTATGGTCATACATATTTATAGTAAGTCTGTGTGGTGACTCAGTGCAGATCTTGTTAAGTTTAGACGTAAATTATAAAATAAAATACCTACTTAAAGTGTTTTAATATTACAGAAAAAGCATCGACCAGTTTAGATAAAGTAAAAAAAAATATCAAACTTTTTTTTTGTTTGAATTTCCTTTGCACTAGAATATATTTTGAATTGTGTATACAAATTTATATCCTGTTTTTAAAAATGAGTTTTATAAGCCCATGAACACTACAAAGGAAAGGGATTTGTGGAGAGTGATTATTGCCCATGTACTAAAGGTACATAGAAGAAAAAGAAGTTTTTATCCTCATAATTTGAAAAAAATTTCATCTTTAGATAGGGAAGCTTTTGAAAAAGTACAGTACTCAAAATTATTAGCCCCTACACTGTAAATATATTCAAGCAATTTTTATATCTTTTTTTCTTCATCAAATATCTTCTTCAGCATGTATCTTTCTTTTGTAAAATATTTTCTTTGGCATAGAATTGGTACTGTTAGTCTCTTTGTCTCTTGCTGATTCTCACTCATACAAGGAAGATTTATACAAAAAGACTGGGTCGAATAAAATAAAGGAATTTTTAGAATAATGAACACTCCCTAACAAAACTTAAACCAGAACTGGTAATCTAAAGCAAACATCTGCAAACTGTCTTCAGTTTCCAGTTAATCCTAAGACATTAGATCCAAATTGTTGACATAGACCTCAACACACACAGCTAATATAAATAGATCAAGCCTAATTTGCTCTGCCCTTTGTAGAGATGGACTCATGGTTTTGTTTGATACTCAGCAGACACTTCCAAATTTAAAACATTCCATTTTAGCAGGAATTGTCACTGGGGCAGATTGACTGGCTGGTTAGCTGGCTGCTAACCTGGTTGCAGTGTAGGGTGTCAGGTCCTGGACCCCTGGAAGTATTGTAGCAAAAGGATGCTTTGCATAAAGAGTAGTAAACTTGAATATGTTAACCAATTTTTTTTTGACCAGCAGGGTTACAAAGAAAGGATATTTGTAGTAAGCACTTTGGAAATCCTTCCAGGAAATGAATCAAAGCTCACTTTGGAGACATTAGTCACTGGAATTAGAAGATTGTTTGGGAATAATGTCAGCCAATGTTTAGGAATCTGTTTCCTGTTTCTTTGTGAAGTGTTTGCAGAGAAGAACTTGTTTGGAGCTGGAATGGTGACTAAAAATCTTGTGTTATATTGTTAATGAAGCATTTGCCATTTCTCTTAGTAAAACAAAAATTTGTCCTTGAAAAATAAATGAAACAAAAAACAAGTGCTTTTTAATTAATTTATTAAAAGATAAAAGGTCTGTTTTTTATAACGATGGGAGAAACTTTAAAATTTAGAAAATGTGCGTGTTTGTGATACTTAGTTATGTATGTCTATCGTGAGGCACTTTGATGTGGTGTAATGGTTAACAAACTTGTCTTGCTAGATCAGTTATGAATGAATACTGAGTTCAATCCTCTCCAACATAACAAATTTAGTCCAGTGAAGTCCTAAACATATCATATGAAAACTTTTCCACTGTTGTACATTTTTTCCCCAATATTGTTCTTGATATATAAAAATTTACAGTTTGTTCTCATACATACATACATACATACATATATATATTATCCTGTGACCCATAGGGCCATAGTGGCACCATGTGTACTGCAGCTGCAGCAGAAGTGGTGTTTCTTGAGCAAGATAGCCTGAGGGAGCCCAACCCTCTAATTGATCTCAATTAGGTCTCATTTAAATACTCGTGGAAACCTACTGGACCCTATTCATAACATACTTGTTGATAACACAAATATAATAGCATCATCTACATGTAAAAAAGGCTAAAAATAATGGAAGCCTTATTAATAAAAACAAAAACCAAGACTCGATAATATCAACTATGAACATGGACACAATATCTTGACAGTGTTTTGAAAATGAAAACATTATATAAATACATACATACAAAAATCTATTACTTGTTAACAGTTAACATATTTCAATCTTGAAAATGGCTAAATGTATAGCCAAAAGTGCTTGTAAAAAAAGAACAATTGGACAGTTTTTATTTAATTTATCTACCAAAAAGAAAAATTTATAAGATCAAACTAAATCAAAGCACCTTGTCTATCATAGTCAATGAAACATGCATGAAAGAATTGCTGCCTAAATATACAAATATATTAGGTTGGTGCAAAAATAATGTCATTTTCTCACAGTAACATATGTGAGAAAACGACATTATTTTTGCACCAACCTAATATATATATAATTTTAATGTTTGTCAAATATTGTATGAGTATTCATAAGTATGATCTTGTAACTTGTAATAATCATATGCTTTGAAATACTCTCTTCTTATGAAATGTGATAAACTTATTCACTAAAAGATTTAAAACATAAAGATATAAGATGCTCAGGACACTGACCAATGTTATTTATTTAATATTTTTCAGCTATAAACACTCTTATATAAAAGGTACTTGAGCAAAAGAGAAATGTAGAATTATAAAGTGCCAGTATCTTCCAATGCAAGTATTAGATGAACCCAATGAAAAATAACACATCCTGACAAAATCATATTATTACAGAAGCCAATGATTGGTCTTCAGGAGAAAGCCCAAGCAAGGATGAAAAATAAATTGCTCACTTGATCCTAATGTGGGTTCTCCTCAGTCAGAACTAGACAAAGATGCCTTCAAACTTGATAATGTTTCTGTGATAAAGTTCTTTCAGCTCATGAACAGAAATAGCCCTGATCCACAAGTAGAAATTTCTTACACCAGTATGCTTCAGATAACTTAGTAAAGTATGTTATTAGCATGTTCACTCAGTCCAATCTTTGTTGGCAATAATAACCTGAGAAAAGGTATAAGAGAAAAGCTATAATTCAAAACACTCTTTTTCCCTGTCCTTTCTCAAGACTTGTCTTCTTTCTTCCTGCTATCAACTCTGCTGTCATGGTTCATTGATAAGGAAAGGAACCAGTGAATGGGGATGGTAATTTAGAAGGTTAATGATTGGAACAGGAAGTGGGTTCTTATAAGGAGGAAAGAAAGAAAGAGAGAGAGATAGAAAAAAAGAAAAACCAAAAAAAAAAAAAGAGAAAAAGAAAGAAAATGGCTGTGTTGAAACTTGGTAGTTTTCCTCTTTTTAATAATAATAAAAAAAAATTCATGTCAGTGCATAGATTAGAGCAGTTGTTTGAGTGACGGATTAAAAATTTAATTTTACCAACCTGTAAGAAAGAAAATGTAATCAAACTTGTATTTAGATCTCACTTCTTAGGTAACTTTTAAAATATTATATTACTCATTATTTTTATTTCATTTTATACAATCAGTCTTTAACTTATCTACCTTTCACATTACTAAAATTAAAGATATTTTACCTGCAAAAAAACAAAGAGCCAAAAGGACTGTTTTTCCATTGATACCACTATTATTTTAACTACCTTCACACTTGGGTGTTTAGTATTTTAACTACCTTCACACTTGGGTGTTTAGTATTTTAACTACCTTCACACTTGGGTGTTTATTATTTTAAAAAGCAATGATTAGAATTGTAATAGAACCTAAACATATGATGAAAATGAGCTTATACGTTTCTTTTTATTCTTGAGAATTTACTAGGAAAATATTAAACATTATTTATTTATTAGATGGTTTATTTACAAGAATAATTTCATTTTTACAACATTCTAAAAACAATTACAACTAATGCAATGCAATATTTATCATTTACCAATTTATAAAGAAATAAATATAAAAACAATTTTGTATTCATAAATTTATAAACATTTACTAAATTATTAAAATATGTGAACCAACTATAAGTAAATCCTTATTATTTACCATTTTATAAAGTTCAAATCAATTAGCACTAACCGATGTTTTGCCAACCTTTTCAATAAACAATCTAATAAATAATGTTTAGTATTTTTTATGTCAATTTTCAAGTAAAAAGAAAGTATCTAAATTTCATATGTTTAGGTTTTATTACAATTCTAATCATTGCTTTTTTAAAACAATAAACATTGCCTCAGAGTGAAGGTAGTTAAAATAATAGTGTTGTCAATGGAAAAACCATCCTTTTGACACATTATTTTTTTTTTTTCAGGCATGAAGGTCCAAGTTTGCCAAAGTTTTAAACATGTTTTCACATTTTTCATTATTCCAACTTTTTATTCTGTTTATTGAGTAATATTTTTTTCAAAATATGGTTATGACTATTCCTGCTTTGTAGATGAGATTGTAATGAGTTTGCCTGCAAAGCCAATCTGTCTCCTGATAAACTGCTTCTTTTATATATATATATATATATATATATATAAGCATACAGTTTATAGACATAATAAGGCACAGATGAATCTAGAAATTAAGTGTACTTTAAGCATGGCATGAGGCTGAATTTTTTTTTTAACTTAATGTTATCTGCTCCTCACAATTTACAAAAATAAATGGAATTTTTAATTCTTGTTATATTGATAATTAAGCTTGAAGTTTTAATCAAATATGAGACTTTACTAAACATGACCAGGCTAAGTTAAAATTATCTGATGCTAAAAAAAACAAAGTGTATTAGGCATGATTACAAATTCTGATTTTGAGAGCTGACAGGATCTCCTCACTTGAGATACTGGAGCAGTACTGTTGTGTTGATCCTCAGGAATCATAGCATTTATCTACATGTAAAAATTTTAAGGCTCACAGGATATCCTTAGATGAAATATATATATATATATATATATATATATATATATATATATATATATAATAACTCACATCAATCCAACTATATATAGATAGATAGATATCAGTGATATATTAATTCTGCCCTTTGACATTTAGCATTTATATTTTTTCCTTTTGTCTTTTATATTTACTTTATTTCTTTTTCAGTACCTCTAGAAACCACCTTCTTTTATCAAACCATTATCTTCTCTATCCTCCCTCAATAACCCAGTGGTTGGATATTCTTCCAATGCACATCTACCTGGAATGTTTTCACCCCTACAACTCGAATGCCACCAACAAATTTCTTAAATTTCAACTCCAAAAAAAGGAAAACGAAAAAAGTATAGCTTTCAGAGTTTATTGCTTGCTTTATTTTAGCAAAAACTTTAATCAATAAACAATGAACTTGGACCACCCAAGTCGGCAGTTTTTCAGATTTGTATTGACACTAAAGATGCAAGATAGTGTTCAACCCTGTCTTGTTTGAACAGATCCTGTCTACTTAGCTTTCATATACATCCTACCACTCAACCTGTCAGCACTGCTGGTATATAAGTACTTTATAGTATTACCTATTCTGTTCATATGTTACCTGATACATCCTAAAAGGAAAGGTATGAAACGAATGACCCTATTGAGACTCAGTCCTTCTCTAAAAAAAACCTTGCTCACTTGAATGTTAGGGGAAAAAGGACAGTTACCTGACACAGTAATTGAATTCTGCTAAATTTTTAATGCGTATATTTGCTAAAGTAACTACACACAAAATGTCCCATTTTTCTTTCAATTTGTCAGTAACATTACTCAAGAACACTCTGATGCAGTTGATTTAACAAAGTATTTGTTCCTTGAAAATATATTATAAACATGATCTGTTTTTTTTTTTGTTTTTTTTTAATTTTAGCTTTCTCCATCTGAATTTCTTAGATGAGTTATCAAAATTTGCATAATTTACATTTGGACTAATGTCCTCATCTTTGTTGTTATTATCACCTCATTTTGGCTGTTGTGCCCTTTAGACTTTTTTAGGTATTTGTCAATCTGGGTAACCTTTTGAACCAAACCCTTTATTTAATCTATGGGAATAGACCAGTGGTTTCCAAATGGTGTAGTGTGCCTAATAGGTGTGGCAGAAGAGGATAGCAGGTGAGGTAGAATTATTGAAAGACAAAGATATAGAGACTGTTTCAAAAAATTCGTAAGTCAAAAATAAATATGATTCCAAAATTTAAAATATTATTATGGATTACTTGTAATTGCATGCATGAGTCCCAGTATAAATAGTTATAAATAATTATTGACCAATTTTATCATTGTGATATTTTTTGCATTATATCAAGTATTAAGAATATAGTAAATAGGGTCTGCAAATTGGAGGAGAGAGTTATTAATGATAATGTTCTTACTTCAAACCTATGGTTATCTCTCTTTAATCCTCTCTCTGTTTTTTTTGTTTTTTTTTAATTTTAGTTTTTATCACATAAAATTTGGTGAGGCATG
>OZ010572.1:32657404-32669904 GCA_963932145.1 Acanthosepion lycidas
ATCATAAAATGCTTTTTTTTTTGTCATTATGGTATTTCTGAGCGGTGACTTTGATTCTCACTAGGTGCCCCATACTTGAAGTTTTGTATCTATCTCAAGTGAGATAAACAAACATCTTTGCTTGCCATACTGTGGGATAATGGTTAATGAGCTCCTTGAGTAGATCATTATCAACTGTGTTGCAAGTTCAGTCCTTAGTAGGTGCCCTACACTTCTGGCTTTGTACCATACTAAACAAGAGTTAGTCAATACTTGTAAACTATACTCATATGATGTTTTGGATTCATTATATCTCCATGAATCTTTTCATTATATCAGGCATATTGCTTATGGTTTTTTAGGGGTTTTTTTGTGAGGGTGGATTTTGAAAACATGATTCAGTTATATTTGAAATTTTTTATTTAGCACCTCTTTAGCAACACAGATAAAATAAAATAAAAGCAGTGGTTGTATTTTGACGATTCATTTATTAATGAACCAATTTCTGGAGATGTATACCTGCTGGAAATGCACAGACATTTAATTTTCCAGGTGAGAAAAAGAAACTGTTAAATGAATAGCAGCAGGCATTGGAGGGCACCCTGCTGTACACAAGACTGTGGCTACTCTTGTTGATATAAGGTTGTGGAACCCCTTTCCCTTTCCAGGACATTAACCTACACCTGCAGATCCAATCTCATAAACTAAATTGTCAGCTATCATTTTCAAGGGTTGGTTTTGTTACTTTGTCCAGCAGGTTTTTTTTTTTTTTTCTTTTCTTTTTTTTTTTTTTTTCTTTCTTTGGAATTGTTGACGTTTTTATGGGGCTCTTTTTGTGGGTACAGAGTTAAAAAAAAACAAAAAAAAAACGGAATTTTGTCTCTGTGTGAGTACCATTTTTAGGTTTTGTTTTCCTTCTTATCCTTGTTCCATTCTCTATCCTATTGTGCAAATGTAAATTATATAAATAATTTAAAAGCCACAAAATGTCCTGCATATTCAGTTTGGACAATAAATCCCAAACTTGGAGCTTTTCATAGAATAAATACTAACAATATCATTAAGAAACACTCTATGCATTATTAGATGTTTTATTTCTTGCTTTGTGTCATTTGACAATGAAGGAAAAATATTCGATAGTGTCAGGAGAGGAATGGGTATGAAGCCAATGTTGTTGTTCTGATTATTCTTGTAGAGCAGAGTCTTTTAAATTTTATGTGCCCATAATAAGTGCTTTGCAACTTTTCAGTCTGAATATAAATTATAGACATCCACACGTAATGACCTGAAATAGTCAACCTTGGGAGGTGAGGTCATTTTCCTTTATTATGCTTGTGCAGATTTTGGAAAGAATGTTTTGCTCTGTGTCACCCACTTCATTTGTAAGAGGCAACCAAAGAATAAATCTTTTCAGTATAGATTTTCCAGAACAAAATATTCAACCTAATGAACACACACACACTTTCTCTCTCTCTCTCTCTCTATATATATATATATACATATATAAGCAACTTAGGATCTTGACCAGTACTTGGGTTGCTTAATATTAGTGTAAGAATTAGTACCTATTTACATTTTTTTATGTTTGGATCTTATAACTAAAAAAATGTACATCTGTTAAGTTTCTTATTGTATTTTGTTTTTCTATGTGAATAAGAAATTTTTTTTTTTTTTTTTTTTTTTTGTATTTTGTGTGAGTAGAAATTGTACAAATGACTGTTCATTCTGTGCACTTTTGGTGAATCTATTAATTTTCAGGGATTTGGTTGTGCTACTGGAATCAGTGAAAAATGTGTAATACATTTAAAAAGTGTTAAGAATAAGCAGTAATTTGAATAAATTTCTACTCACACAGAGTTGAAAAAAAAAGAAATCTCTTGTTTATATGCAAGAAAAATACAATAAAAAAACTTAACAAATATACCTTGTAAGCATAGTCATATATGTGTACTATTCTCTAACACTGCTTTATGACCATCACTGGTGTTCTATGACCACCACTACCTTATCAACATTTGTTTTTTTCTATTTACATTTATATACATTACAAATTAAACTAAGCACAACTATGAAAGTATGAAAAATCTTTGCGGATTTTGATGTCATTCTGAGGTCCTTTTTTGATCAAATTTGTTCTTCTCATGTTAAGTCTTAAGAAAACACTATATAAAATTCACTATCTTTTATCCATAATGTTGAATGTGTTAAAATTATTCAACTTTTAACAAGAAAAATTTCAAGTTGATGTTAAAAATTGCCGCAAAACATTATTGATTTAGGATGGAATAAATCTATTATCATATGTCTTTGTTTTATATTTAGATACACTGCATTTATTTCCAACTTTTCTGGTGGAATTGTTAACCTATTGCATATGATCCATTGTTGTACATAATTAGGTTACAATAAAATATGTATTTTAGATGAATACTACCTTATGAAAATTGAGATGTAGTAGTGGGGGGGGGGCATAAGACCTGAATTTAAGTTACTCTTAATGAAACATATATTAGAGAGGTATTGATGCCTAAATGTGCAATTATTAAATACAGAAGAAAAACCTTTAAAATGTAACTACATAAGAAAAATTGATAGAATTATTGAATACAGTATGTAATAAAATATTTAGTAATTATTTTTGTTTAATTTCACAATTTTCATATTTTTCTTTTCATTTTTTAAAATTTTTACTTAAGTCACATTGACATAAGTAATACGGTTACTTTAGTCAAATTTGAATACAGTTGCTTATGCAAAAAAAAATCTGGTATTGATCTTGATGAGTAAGAACATTCAGCTATTGTTATGATGTATTTTAAACTAATTTACCAGTTAATTAGATATCAGTTACTGTAAGTAGATATAATACTATTAGATAATGAAATGAAATAACCAATAAGTACACTTACTATATTTCACAGATAATATGGTAACTCTGTTTCTTGAAAAAAGAAATCACCCATTTAGTATGCACAAGTATGTATAAGAAAGGTAAAATTTTAATAGTTACAATGAAATGCCCACAAAAATCTAAAACTAACAGATGTTTGTTGATTTTTATTTCGAGTTTCTCCATTTAAAGATAGATTTTTACCAGTGATATCTGTATTGTCATTTTCATTTTAGAAAGAATAGCTAAAGAACTAAAACTATTTCTAATGCCTTTGCTAGTGTACTGTGTTTTTAAAACATCTTTCTTTCACTTTCAGCTTAAATGATGAAGACAACTAGCAAAAATTTGTAAAACATCATAGAAATAAAACTAACAAGAATTTTTTATTTTTTTTAAGTGGCTACACTTTGGCGGCATAAAGAAATAGAAAAAATAGATAGCAAAAACAGAGTTTGTGAATTGCAACAATTTTCAGAAAAAAAAGAATGCATTTTGGAGGCTGATTAAAACAGACATAGATTTTAAGTCAGTGGCATGTAAGCAAACAAAATTGTAGCCCTTTCAGAAAATGAATGTTTAAGATATATATTTGTGTATTTAGGCAGCAAATTCTCTTTTAGGCATGTCTGATTAATGAAATTACAGATATTATGTCTGCTAATTTTTAACAAAATCCAGTCATACTCATTAATAACCTTCCATCTATTGATATTAAATGATATGATGTAAGAAATGTGCTATAACTGTTTAAACTACTTTTATTTCCAATTTCCCAAGTACTTTTGATATTCTTCCAAGATCATCTTCAGGAGTGCAAGTAGTACAAAACTGTGTTGTTCAGGGATACAAGTAGTTATACAGAACTGTGTGTTGTTATCCATTACTGTAATTTTTCATTATGCTTTCAAATGCAATGTTTGACAGTCGTGCTTAGCGTTCATTAGAACGTAAAAAAATTATCCATTATGGAATTTTTCTTCAATGTTATAATGTCACGGTCATGCATGCATTAAAGCGTGAAAAACTATTCTTTTATAGGGCATTTCAGAACATTATTGCAGTATTCATAGTTGATTCTGTTCAGTGCCAGTTTTAATTTCTTAATATAGATTGCTTTGAGGATCTATAGCTTGAATTTGTTATTTTCTTGGTGTAGTATAGTTGTGTTGTTGATCAGTAATTTTTTATATTGTGGATGTTGACAGAAATGTTGTCGTAGATATATATATATTCCTATACATTCATTCATATATATATGTGTGTGTGTGTGTGTGTGTGTTGTAGCATATAATAATGTCCCCATTTGCATAAATACAGTAGTAAATACTGTATGCTGGTCTGCAGTTGGAGATTCATTGTGGAATTCACTTGACTCACTTCTAGCAGTTGACTACTTCTACACACCGCTGGTGAGTCTTATATATGTTGTTCTTGTCCTAAATATTACCATTCATTACCAACCTTTATGTGATTATTATATTCAGTAACTTTCCTTAAGTTACGACACAATATATATATATATATATATATATATATATATATATATATATATATATATATATATATAGTTGCTCTGTGTGTGTGTTCTTTTAAAAGTTGGACACATAAAGTATTTATAGGTTGAGAGATGTTTGAAGAATAAGAAAGATGCCTATTAAATCCCATTCTTCAACCTGACTTGCGGAACTGTTTGTAGTTAATACAAAGTTAAGCCATTGTAAACAATAGTACTTCAAGGGATATTTTTGGGTTTTGTGTAAAATGGAAACAACTCCATTATTATTGCTTCATTGTGCAGAGAAATATTTTGTTTCTTTTGAACTATGTCATATTTTTTCAGAAAGAAAACTAATGAAATACTGATTATTATCCAGATAAAAATGTGTAGTATATTTCAGAGGATGACCTTCACAGAAAAACAGTATAATTTATATTAGATACAGATCCTATATATTTACAAAGCTGACCTTCATATTTTAGTAAGCCAAATGATTGGAAAATTGTGTGTAGGAACATTGTATTGTCCCAACCTTCAAGCAAAGGTTGACCTTCTTGCCTTGAAAATTCAGTGTTCAAATTCTTAATGTACACAGATGCATGCATACACAGAGATAATCCCACATATAGGATACATGCACTATCACGCACATATATCTCTTATTGTTATTGACTTCAGTTTTATGAGTAAAGATACAGCTGACAGTTTAGACATTTCTGAACAAGTTGGATGCTATACATGACATCCATGTGAAAGTCTAGAACTGATGAGACTATTGAAGAACATGACTCAAGTTCTTAGGAGAAATAAAATATCAGTAAAAAAAATGGAGAAATCAGCAATGCTTCATTAAAAAAATTTAGTGATTCTTTTCCTCCTCCTTTTAAATACCATGTCCTTTCAGGATGCGAGCGATCATGGCTCTCCACAATTTCCTGTTCTTTGAATCTCTTGGTAGGATTTGTCTTTTCACTATCCCTCCCATTCCCTGTTTTGTTATCCATTTACACAAACTCATCAGGTTGGTTATTTGCTGTTTTTCTTTGACTCTCTTGCCCTTCAATATATCTTGTGGGTACCAAATTCTCAGTCTTTTTTTCTTAATTATCTGTCCCACAAATTTCAACTGTCTCTTTCTGATTCTAAGTATAAGCATCCTTTTTATTTCCATTTTCTGTAAAATTTCCTTGGTATCCACATGTTCAGTTTACAGCATTTTCAGCATGCTTCTGTAGAACTACATTTCTATTGTTTCAAGTTTCTTCATCTTTGAGGAGATTATTCACTGCCATATAGGTTGATTAGTATTATATATCAGTTCAGTACACTTTTCTAAATTTTCCTATTTCATAATACTTAGCAAATAGAAGACATATCAAAATAGTAGAAATTCAAAACAAAAACTAATATTTAAAACTGTGATAAGTCAGAAAATATGTTTGATTGCTTATAATCTCTAATATCCCAATGTATGGGTGGCATACAGTTATCAACATAAAAAGTGAAATCAGGAAGCCGAGTTCAAATTCCAGCCTGGTCTGTTTTCTATGAATTCATTTCTTCTTTTACCCCAAGCTATGAATAAAATTGTTGGGTAAACTCAGCTTTAAGTAGTAGTCAGTCTAGGAAAAGGGTGACTCTGAGTTCAAAACCATGAAGAACATATTCAAAAACCACTCTACCATTTCTCAAAGAATTCATGGCAATTCATTGATAATAAAAAAAAAAAATAGTCTACATACTGAAGTGATATGGCATTAAAAGAAAGATCTCAAAAATCATTGACATCTCCTCATCACAAAATTAGCCATTATGATTACTTGATTTATTCTTCCTATATCAATAGATTTTGGGTTTTTTCTTTTGTTTTTTTTTTTTGTTTTTTAACTATAAGCTTGAAGTATTTTGGGAAATAAAATGATTAAAGAATTTCCTAGAGCTGAACCGAGAGCCTAATGTTGGAGGCACAATTCCAAAGTGTCAACTGGATGCTCGATAACCATGCTCTTTTGGATATAGTATGATTCACAATTTATAGCTGATAGTGTTGCTGTACCTTTTCTTTGACCCCATTTTCTTAAGATATTTGATAACACAGACCTAATACATTAATCCTAAAGTTGCCTGGATTTATTAAAATGAAACTCGACCTTCACTGTTTAAGCTCCATGGTGAATTTGAGGGTCAGAAATTTAGAAAAAGAAAAAATGTCTTAGATATAGCACAAAAAAATAGTATTTCCAGTGTTTATTGTTTATAGGTTATCTATATGTTAGCCTGACACAACTTGCCATAATTATTATTATTTTTTTTTTTTTAGCTGTTTTTGTCTGTACTATTCATTTCTTGGTAGCTTAAAATAACTTTAGCAAACTTATCCTGTGTTAAATAAATTTTAATGAATTAAAATTAGCTGTCTTACATTCCATGGAACTGATGGGGCAGGTGGTAGTTGTAAAAACTAACTAGTTTTTCTTCTTCTATATGCCATGTGCTTTCAGGATGATGGCAATCATGACTCTCCACAATTTCCTACCCTTTGTAGCTCTTAATAATTTTTGTCTTTTGTTTTTTGTTATCTCTTTTAAAGCATTCATTTACCCCAGCTCACTAGGTAGTTTATGCATTGTTTTTCTCAGCAAATTATTTTCATACATTTTAGTAATCGTGAGATGAAATCATATAAATTTATTATTAAAATATTCCAGCAACTATTTATTTTAAATAGCCAAGTATCTTCTAAGGCTGTAAACAAGAATATATTCATATTTTTGTTTCATAAGCATTTTTGAATAAACTTAAACACTTGTAGTATTTTTAATCTCATGCTGTGATTTGTGTATCAAACTAAATATTCTTACTTTTTTGTATTTTTTTTTTTTTTTTTTTTTTTTTTTTAGAATAATAAAAATTTGCTAATAATGCAATATCAGTCTTCATTTTTCATCATCTTGAATCCTGTTCTTTTATTGTCTTTTCTCCTCTACCAAGCATGTGAGCAATTATGAGATCTTAGGTTGCAAACAAAGGAGAGGCTTATACTTGATATCAGGAAGAGGCATCTGAAGTTTTTGGGACAAATAATAAGGAAGGAGGGCCTGGAGAATCTGATACTCACAGGTTGAATAGAGGGAAAGAGAGACAAGGGAAAACAATGCATGACATACCTGGCAGACAAGCAAGTGGATGACAGAATGAGGTCTGGGGGACAAAGCAGAGGGAAGGAACTTGTTCAGAGCCACAAGGGATAGAGGGAGATGGAGAGCTATGATCGCGTACAAAAAAAAATTGCTCATGTGGTAAGAATTTCTTATTGGTTATATACACTGTATAGTGTGATTATACTTATATTTATTCCAGGCAAAAAGAAATTTGAAACTAGTTCACAATTTTTGAGGGAAAATATGCATCAAGTATTTATAGATTTTTTTTTAAGTGGACTGAGTTTTCAATTGCTTGAAATGCAATTATGTAACTTTACTTTTGGATTATCATGTCTTTAACTAAAGAATTTTCACAAATACAAAAAAAAAATTCTTGAAAATGGCTAAAATCATGAAATTTTTGTTTTAGTTTCCTTTTTAATAAAACATTAAAAAAATAAAAAAAGTGAATTTTAACTCAGATTCACTAATAGAAAAAAGTTAGCTTTTAAAAGCGGAGAATATTTGAAAGTTTGTTTAAAATTAAATATGTATTGTTTTTAATATTATTCTTGAATAAAAGTAATCTAGTAAGTATTTGTGCACATGCCACTCTTCCAGATCCATTACTGAAGGGCATCAGATACGCTAACAGAGTCTGCAGTAAGTTTATTAAGTGTTACATTAAGCTAGAGTTGTAAAAATTCTGCTTACAAGGAATATTACTTTTGCTGTCATCCGCACAGATGACTGGCTGTTAACCACTTAAAGAAGAGAGACCATTCAAAGAAATCTTCAGAAATGATTTGATGAAATATTTTCAAGACTTTCTCAGAATTAACATGTGGCTTCATTTTGAATATTGTCTCCAGATATCTAGTGACAGAATTGTTATTACATCTACTTGGGTAAAGAATTTTCTCTTGGATTGACACAGAACAATGGATTGAAATTAAATAAATGAGATTCTTCCGTTGCTTAGATTGTCTTGAAAACAAGTTACAGAACTGTAAATGAAGATTAAAATAACTTTGCTGGCTTGTTGAATGTTATCTTTCCTGAAATTTTCATCATTCATTGGAAAAATGGAGACATTTCCAAATAAACCAATTTATAAAGATAAGAACATTAGTTTAAACAAATTAAGTATTGGAATTTTACACTATACAAAGTGTAAGTTCTGACATTGTATAGAGCATGATTATAGAGTTCAGGTGAAATGCATGTGCAACTAACACTCATTAGTACTCAGTCTACCAATAGGTTTCATCCTATCTACTAGTTTTCAGCCATAACATAAGGTTTTATATTGTAACAGCTCTCAGATTTTTACAATGCTTAATAAATTCAAAAGACATGCTTTTATCAAAATTTGTTACTAAAAAACTGTAAATGCTTCATCATGCTTTCAATAAATATTCTTGAATTTCTGAGTATCAAATACATTTCAGAAGTGTCATTTTAAAATGATGAATGTTCTGGATGACCAGAAAAATGCTAGAAAATGTGAAAAATTTTGTGAGCTCATTCATGGGGCACATTAATTGAAATAATATATAAAATATATTATTTATTGAATTCATACTTTTTCATATATATATATAAGGCCTAATTGCTAATACCACCTCTAAGTTTGAGCAATTATTTTTTATTAGGTAATTAAATTTTTTATTGAAAGAGATATTGCTAAATGTTTACTGCATTTACATCAGATAACAGAAGCTGTAATATTTCTTGGTATTATGCTGGACATCATACCAGACATGAAATTTGTTATGATTTGCTGTATTTTTTGTTTTGTTTTTATGTAACAAGAAACAAATTGGAATTTATTTCTTCCCTAACCCTAAGAACAAACTTTATTTTTCATCATCAATCATATACACATTATGTGCTTGCCTCCAGACACCATATCTTTTCATTTTCTTTTTTATGTTTTTATATAATTTCCCTTCTTTTTTCTTTTTTTTTCTTTTTGTTTGACAAGTTTTCTAATGTCTGTCTTTTTTTTTTTTTTTAATTTTTTAGGTAAGTACAGTTTTTCTTGATTCTTCCAAACCTAATAATGAAAATTAACAACAGGTAAGTAACAATTTTTCTATTTAGTATCCTGAAAATTATTGAGTGGAATGTGAAATTATTTATCTATTTAAAAAGAATGGTGATCACTAAATTAATTGATTGACTTTAATGTTCTCAAATAAATTTTCATATTTGAAAATATCACACTCATATAAAACATGTTTTTTTTTGTTTTTTTTTTTGTTTTTTGTTTTTTGTAGCAGTTGTACTTTTGTTTTAGACCTTTCCAAGGCAAAAAAACACATTAGAGGACATGAAGGGTGATTTTTGCATGATTCCAGACGTTGCTAGAAAGATGCAAATTTATGAACATTTATGACTTTGGGCACATAAGGTACAGGAGAATTTGGGACCTTTGTTTTGTGGTAGGGTGGAGTACATTTAATGTACAGAAAAACACAGTACTTGATAAAAAACACTCCTCCCTGGTATTTTGAACAGGAGTAGAAGTTTATCCTTTGATTTCTGTTTCTGATAGGTTTTCCAATTCCTTCTAAAGTCTTCTCATCCTCTCTCACCCCTAGTAGCCCCTTATAGCAGTATCATCTTGCTTGGGGGGAATTGATTAAAAAGAAAAAAAAATATTAGTAAGTTGAATTACTGATAATGAGATATAAATCTGAAAATATCTTTAATCTAAAGTAACCTAGAAGTCTTTCCAGGAGTGATTACTGGTGGCCACAATCTTAAAACAGTATTGATAGCAGACATAGAAACGAAATTACAAGAGCTCCTACAGATGGTAGTAAAGGAAAGTGAGAAGAAAGGACTAAATAGCAATTGTAAGAAGACAGAATGCATGGTTCTTAGCAAAAGGAACAGCCCAACATGCAAATTACAAATTGGAGATACCAAAATCTAACAAATACAATAATTTAAATATCTGAGAAGTGTTTTAACAGAGGAAAGTGTGACACTGAAACCCGAAGACACATTAGGATAACAAAAGAAAAGAAAAAAAGACTGCTGAACTGTTATGAAATATAAGTCCTACTATGATGGAATGCTAGGCAATGTCCTTGCAGATGAAGAAGAAACTTGAAGCAACAAAAATGTGGTTCTACAGAAAGCTGCTGTGAATATCATGGACTGAACATGTAAGCAATGAGGAAGTTTTAGAGAAAATGGAAACAAAAAGAACACTTACGTTTAACATCAGGAAGAGAAATTTCTTGGAAAGAGGGCTTGGAAAATTTGACACTCTTAGGATAGATTGATGACAAAAGTGAGAGAGGAAAACAATGCATAATCTACCTAGTAAACTTGAGTAAATGGATGGCAGAACAAGGTTTAAGAGAGTTAGCAAAAAGAAAAAATTTATTTAAGTACAGTTACGAAAAAAAAAATGTTGAAATTCCTAGGAATTCCTATAATGAGAAAAGAGTGCTTGGAAAATTTGACACTCACATGACATTGAATGCAAAGGGGACATAGAAGACAGAATACATGGTTGTTAGCAAAAGAGACAGCCCAACATACAAATCGTAGATATCAAAATCAAACGAGTACAACAATTTAAATATCTGGGAAGTGTTTTAACAGAGGATGGAAAATGTGACACTGAAATCCAATGATACATTGGGATAGCGAATTATGCCTTCCAAAATCTAAGCAAAGTATTAAGAAGCAGAAAAATTTAATTAGAACAAAGAAAAGAGTACTGAACTATTATGCAATATCAGTCCTCTGACAAGTGAATGCTGGGCAATGTTCTTGCAGATGAAGAGATTTGAAGCAATGGAAATGTGGTTTTACAGAAGGATGCCAAGAACATCATGGAGTGAACACATGAGCAATTACAAAGTTTTAGAGAAACAGGAAACAAAAAGGATACTTATTCATCAGGAAGAGAGCTGAAATTTCTAGGGCACATAATGAGGAAAGACGGCCTGGAAAATCTGATACCCACAGGACATATTAAAAGCAAGAACAATAAAGGAAAACAATGCATAACCTACCTAGCAAGCTTGATTAAATGATTAGTAGAACAGGATTTCGGAAAGATAACAAAAAAACAAAATTTACTAAGAGTTACAGAGGACTGGAAATTGTGGAGGGCCATGATTGCACACGTTCTGAAGGGACACTGGATATAGAAAAAGAATGTCTACCTTTTGAATGAAGGTTAAACTGAATCTATCTGTATGTACCAATTTAGTCATTGTAGTTTTTGTCTTCTAAGATTTATACTTGACTTTAAATAATTCAAAATGTGCCGTTGATTTTGTTAGCATTATATCAACCTGTATTGCTTATTTAATGCCGAAATTTAAATATTGTATGTCTTGAACAGATAAAATATATTGTTGGTATTTTTACTATAAAAATGTATTTTTATACATTCATCGTGCTTTGTTTGAAGGTTCACTATTTGGCAATAGCTAGGACCCTAACAGATGCTACCACCAAGGGTCAGGCTGGATCTGGTAATAACAGCTATTAAGAGGTGGTACTGTGGTCCTCAAAACCTCCAATCTTCCAAACAGAGGCCTTGCTACCGGATGTAGTTTATTGTCATACCCAGAACTTCCAAAATGAGTTGATATATCATTAAATTAATGGACCTGAATATAAACAAATCTTTAGCATTTTATTATTTATAGTTTAATATTTAATTCTTTAAAAAGTGTGAGAGATTTTGGAATTTCAAAGCAGTGCAAACTTTAAAAAAGGTTAAGCACTTCAACTGTAGAGATATTGACTGAGATTAGTTTAATTTATCAGTCACAGTCACATCCAGGGCACACCTTACAATGTTTGAACTCCCTAAATGGTGTAATCAATATGCCTGGTTAAGTTGTTCAGCTATGACAAGGTGCCTTCAACATGCAACTTTGTTATTCACTATCTCTGTTGCACTGGTATCATGTCAACAGACTAACCTCTCTGTTTACTGCAGTGGGGT
>OZ010572.1:32674904-32767404 GCA_963932145.1 Acanthosepion lycidas
TCTGCTCTTCTATCCCTTCCCCTTCTCTATCCCTTCCCCTTCTCTTTTCTCTTCTATCCCTTCTTCTTCTCTGTTCTCTTCTATCCCTTCTCTGTTCTATCGCTTCTCCTTCTCTGTTCTCTTCTCTCCCTTCCCCTTCTCTGTTCTGTTCTATCCCTTCTCCTTCTCTGTTCTCTTCTATCCCTTCTCCTTCTCTGTTCTGTTCTATCACTTCTCCTTCTCTGTTCTGTTCTATCCCTTCTTCTTCTCTGCTCTCTTCTATCCCTTCCCCTTCTCCGTTCTCTTCTATCCCTTCTTCTTCTCTGCTCTTCTATCCCTTCCCCTTCTCTATCCCTTCCCCTTCTCTATCCCTTCCCCTTCTCTTTTCTCTTCTATCCCTTCTTCTTCTCTGTTCTCTTCTATCCCTTCTCTGTTCTATCGCTTCTCCTTCTCTGTTCTCTTCTCTCCCTTCCCCTTCTCTGTTCTCTTCTATCCCTTCTTCTTCTCTGTTCTCTTCTATCCCTTCTCCTTTTCTGTTCTCTTCTATCCCTTCTCCTTCTCTGTTCTCTTCTATTCCTTCCCCTTCTCTGTTCTCTTCTATTCCTTCCCCTTCTCTGTTCTCTTCTATTCCTTCCCCTTCTCTGTTCTCTTCTATCCCTTCCCCTTCTCTATTCTATTGCTTCTCCTTCTCTGTTCTCTTCTATCCCTTTCCCTTCTCTGTTCTCTTCTATCCCTTCTTCTTCTCTTCTATCCCTTCCCCTTCTCTCTTCTCTTCTATCCCTTCTCTGTTCTATCGCTTTTCCTTCTCTGTTCTCTTCTATCCCTTCCCCTCCTCTGTTCTCTTCTATCCCTTCCCCTTCTCTGTTCTTTTCTATCCCTTCCCCTTCTCTGTTCTCTTCTATCCCTTCCCCTTCTCTGTTCTATCCCTTCTCCTTCTCTGTTCTCTTCTATCCCTTCCCTTTCTCGGTTCTCTATATTACCTTTCCTTATCTGTCCTCTATTTCTTTTTTTTATTTGGTCTCTATCTCTATCTCTCACTCTCTTGCATTTCTGTGCTGTCTCTCCCTTCTTCCTTTTGGATCCTTTTTTTACCAACTCTTTCTCTCGGCCTTCTCTTCCTTTCACTTCTCTCTCTCAACTCTCTATATCTCTTCCCCTTCTCTTTTCTCTATATTTCTTCCCCTTCTCTCTATCTCTTCCCCTTCTCTTTACTCCTTCTCTCTATATCTCTTCCCCTTCTCTTTTCTCTATCTCTTCCCCTTCTCTCTACTCCTTCTCTCTATATCTCTTCCCCTTCTCTCTATATCTCTTCTCCTTCTCTGTTCCCTGTATCTCCTCTTCTTATTTTCCCTGTACCCCTCTTTGTTTTGCCTTTCTGAGCTCTCTCTCCCTCGTTTCACTTGACTTCCCTTACCTTTCTCCTTTTAAAATCTTTCTCTAGAACATTTCTTTCTTTCACTTCTCCCTCTTGGCTCCCTCTTCTCCATCTCATCTCTCTTTTTTCTTTTCTTTCTCTTTCTCTCTGTCTCTCTCTTTCTCTTTTTGTCTCTCTCTCTCTTTCTCTTTTTGTCTCTCTCTCTCTCTTTCTCTTTTTGTCTCTCTCTCTCTCTTTCTCTTTTTGTCTCTCTCTCTCTTTCTCTTTTTGTCTCTCTCTCTCTTTCTCTTTTTGTCTCTCTCTCTTTCTCTTTTTGTCTCTCTCTCTTTCTCCTTTTGTCTCTCTCTCTCTTTCTCTTTTTGTCTCTCTCTCTCTCTTTCTCTTTTCCCTCTTTCTTTTCTTAATCTTTGCTCTCTCTTTCTTTCTTTTCTTTCTCTCTGCTCTCGTGGCTGTTTTTCTCTTCTCTTCCTTTCTTTCTCCCCTTTCTAAGTTCACTTACTATACACACTTTCTCTCTGATCCCTCTCCTTGCTCTCTGCTCACTCTCCTCCCCTCCTCCCTCACTTTCTCTCCTTCTCCCTCTGTAATCCTTCTGATCTCACTACTTTGGTTTTCGAGATTCTCACTCTTCTCTCTGCTTCTATTTTTTGTTTTCTTTTTCTTTGTTAATTTTTCTCTCTTTTTCTATTTTACATTGTTATTTTTGTCTTTCTCTTCTTTTTTTAATCATTTTTCTTTTCCTTTTCTTCTGACCCTCTTCACTTCCTTCTACTCCTCCTCTTTCATAATCTTTCCTTTCTTCTTGTTATCCTTTTTCCTTTTCCCTGGCAGAAATTTCTGATGGTGACTCAGCCGCCTGAGGCTATAGTGACTATATTATGGATTGACAGGGACCACCAACTCCAGCACAGTCACCCGCCAATAACAACTCCTCCATCTATTTCCAAGATCTCTCTGCTCCCCCACGACTCATTCACCACCCCTTATCCCACCCTTTTCAGCCCCCCACAATCTGGTGTGTCTGTCCACCCAACTTACTTTACACACTATGTCTCTCTCCCATCAGTTGATGTGTACTCCTCTTTCTCGAAAATGGACTTGTGCAGAAAATTTCCTCTCCACCCAATTTCCACACTATTCGCCCCTTTTTGTCCACCTTAGTCACCACCCTCCCTTGCTCTCACTCTCAGAGTTTCCTCTGTTTGACATGCCCTACCCTCCACTGTCTCCACCACCCACTAATTGCTTGCACTGTCATCTACCTTACTTATTCCATCCCAGCTCTAACACACCTTCTCTCCAATTCTCCCTCTTTGTCTGTCTGACTTTCTTTACCTGAAGATTGATTCCAATGATTTTCCTCAAGAACTGCTACATTTACTTAGACATTCCTGCTTTTCTTTTGAATGGTACATATCTTTCTTTTCCTTTTTGTTTACACTTCTTCCTTTTCACATCTTTCTTTCCCTTTTCACATCTTTCTTTCCCTTTTCACATCTTTCTTTTCCTTTTCACATCTTTCTTTTCTTTTTCACATCTTTCTTTTCCTTTTCTTTTACACTTCTTTCTTTTACACTTCTTTCTTTTCCTTTTTCCTTTCTTTTCCTTTCTCTTTCTGTTTTTTCTTTTACAATTGTTTTTTCTTTTTCCTTTTCCCTTTTTTCTTTTCATTTCTTTTTTTTACTTTTTTGTTCACACTTTTTTCTTTTATTTCCATGTCTTTTCCTTTCTTTCTCTTTTATTTCCTTTTCTTTTTATATCATACTTTTTTGTTTTCTTCCTTTTCATTTCTTTTAATCTTTTCTTGCTTTTCATTTTATTTGCTTTATTTTATACTTTTTCATTTTTGTATCTTCTCTGTATGCATGTGTGTGTATATATATATATATATATATATATATATATATATATAATGCAATTTTCTCTTTTCTAATTTTCACTCGTTTCATGTTATTCAATTTTCCTTTCTTTTTCTTTTTGTAAACTTTTTCTCCTATTTTCTTTCTTTTTACTTTATTTTTTAAATCATTTATTTTGTCACACTTTCATTTGTGTTCTATTCTTCATTCCTGGATTTGTCTTCTTTTTTTTATTGCCTCACTATTCTATTATCTTAGATATCCTTTATTTCTTTCATTTTCTTTCCTCATCATGTCAGCATCTTTTATTTCTTTCTCCATCCCTCTGCGCCATCTCACAATCCATTATTCTTCACAATCTATTTCGTCATCATCTCAGTATCCATTAATTCTATAGCTCTGTTGTAGATGTCTTATTTTGAAAAACTTACCTTCATATAAGTGATCGTTATTCTTAAATGTTTCTTTTGGCACTTTTGGCATCATCTGTTAGTCTCAACTAAGTGAAGGAAAAAGGACCCGAATTATATAGACATCTACATAAAAATAAGATTAGAAAAGAACTTTGAAAATTATAGGCAGTTATTTTACATTTTTCTTTTGGATAATTCTTAAGTTTCATTCTCAAGTAGATCACCCTTTAATGTCACAGGTTATAGAAACTTGGCCTTTGCATTTAATAGTAAGTTTGAATTTTAACAGCTCTAAATTATATTCTGCAATGATTTTTTAATATGCAAATATTTTAATACAAAACAAAAATTGAATAAAAAAAATTATTTAAAGATATACCTTGAATAATGCATAGGGCTACTCCTAATACTATTTTGTGGATACCCATGTTTGAATAGACTCCCTGATTTTTTTTTTTTAAACAGTGTTATGAAGTGTACTTTCCTTAATCTTTTATCAGTCCAGTGGAATTTATTTATCTTGCATACCAAGAGCTGCCCTACCCTTACTGCTTGGGCATTTATATAGTCTATGCCTTAGTTATGCTAATTAGGCAGTCATTTACATATTATGATAAAAAATATGAATTATGTCTACTAGTCTGCACATTATAGAGTCTAAATGAAGAAAATATGCTCTCTAGCAGGGTTCAAACTTGCATCTCCTCTTTGCAAGAGAAACCACCAAAGATCACAGGTTCAAATCCTGCTGGAAAGGGTTTTTTTTTGTTTTTTGTTTTTTGGTTAAGTCAAGTGTCTCTAATGCACAAACTGGTAAACATAATTTACACTGTTTAAAAAAAAAAGCATCTCCACAAACATGGGTGTTCACAAAATAATAATTGGAGTCATAGGAAATGATTTTGTATAAAAAAAACTTCATTGATTCTATAGAAAGAGCCATTAATTATATAATACAAATATATCTTTGGAAAAATGTAAATGTAAATTTTCATATATCAGAAGAAATTTAGGAAAATATATGACAAAGTGGAAAAAATCTTTTGTGTAACATATTTTGTCCTTTAGGACTTCAGTGATATTTATATTGTTGTTATTACACATGCACATGAAGAAGAGGGGGAAACTGAAATTTTAAACTTTTAGATTAAAATCTTTTCTTACTTTTTAAAATATGTTTTTTGGGTATTGTTGTAGCATACCTACAGACGATAATGGTTATGTCCCCATTCACATAAATACAGTAGTAAATATTGTATGTTGGTCTGCAGTTGGAGATTTATTGTGGAATTCACTTGACTCACTTCTAGCAGTTGACTACTTCTTCTACTCACTGCTGGTGAATCTTATATGTGTTGTTCATTTCTTAACTATTATCATTCATTATCAACCTCTGTGTGATTATTCTATTCAATAACCTTCCCTAGGTTGAACAGGTATATAGTCTAGCTGATTTTATTTAGTCTTTTTTCTTTTTGTTTATGTTTTTTTTATGTCATTAACATTGTGAAAATAGATCTACCAAGAAAGGTGAAATGTTGTAAGAACCTGGACATAAATTTTATCTTAGTAAATTGCTTTCTCTTTTAATTAAAGTAGGATTTTTTAAAATCAAAATTATATCTATCCTATATATTACTCATCTATTACCTATTATAACAAGTTATAACATTTTTAGTTTGAGTCTAATATATTGAAGTGTTTATGGAAAAAATAGGAAGAAGTTACTTTGATAGTTTATTTCAACAAGCAGGTCTAACTCTCTACACTAAGAGGCTAAAAGAAGCACATTTTGATCCCAGTGAGTCACAGGTAAAAAGGTCAGAAAAAAATCCTTCTTTTTTTAGATGACAAACACAACAGATATACATATGCTTCTCTTCTTTTTACCCCAGCATGGCAAAAGAAGGTCATTATAATTAGTTGTGTGTTGTTCACAAAATACCTCAAGAACAGTTTGACAAATTTTGACTGATATGTTAGTTCAGAGAATGTTTTGTGTGTGGGGGATGGGATGGGATGGGATCTTTAGCTTTTTTTTCTTTTTTTCACCTGAGTGGGTCTATACCATGAAGAATTATAAAATATATGTTTCTTAGTCTAATGTGCACAAGAATATCAACATTATAAAAGAGTGCTGGACTGTTGTGTAATATTAATCCTCTTGTATGGCTGAATAATCTAACAGATGAAGAGGAACCTGGAGGCAATAGAAATGTGGTTCTACAGAAGGATGCTGAGCATTCTATGGAGTACATAACCAATGAAGAAGTCTTAAAGAAAATTGAAACAAAAAGGATACTTAAAGTTGCAATCATAAGGAGACTGCTAAAAATTTCTTGAACACATTATGAGGAAGGAGGGCTTTGATAATTTGACACTCACAGCATATGTTGAGGGACAGAAGAAGGCAGCACGCTACTTACCTGATGTGATTGTTTGAATGGATAGCAGAATGGATGTGGGAAGCTTAACAGGGTCAAACCTTGCTATGGGCTACAAAGTATAGGGGGTTGTGGCAAGTCATGATCACCCATGTCCTGAAGGGGCACGGCATATAGAAGCAGCAACAGCAGCATTCTAAAATTGTTGGTTTGTATTTACCCATAATTAACCATGTTAAAATAGGATAAGACAGAATAAAATTATCCGGCAGTTTTATGATGATCTTGAAAACTGTTTTGATACTGGATTTGATGGTCACAAACAAATCTTATAAAAACAAATGGAGGCTGTTTGTCAGCCTAAGACTGCAGATCATTGCAAGGGAATATGCCAGAACTGGCAAAGCTGGTTTAAGCATAGAAGAGAATTCACCCTCCTACTCTTCCGACAAACCCCCCTTTTTATGCATCCAGTGTTGCTCGTTAAAAATTTCCTCCTTCTATAAAAAGGGCTGGGTTGCCATGGTAGGGTTGAAATGCTTCACTGGATCCAATAGACAAAATACTGCTATAAATTTGCCTGAACAAAGTAAAAGATTTACTTGTTGTTGAGAATGTAATCTGTTCTGGTGCTAAATATATCCAGTTTTTGGATTGTGTACGAATGGACAAAATGAAATAAAAACTAATACTGAGTGAGTTTTGCATCAGAGAAGGGGAAAGAAATGACTTGTTCTTAGATTTATTTTATATGTGTACATAAATATCAGCAAGGTTACCTGGCTCTGCTCCTGTTAAAAGCATTTGGAAGATAGTAATATAAAGAAAGCCCAAATTTATTAGACTATGTCAAGATTGAGCCAATTAGCAACAGCTTACAATTACTCACACACAGGAAGGTTATGTGGGAAATAAACTTACCAAAAGCTAGCTGTATATATATATATATATATATATATATATATATATATATATATATATGTATGTGTTTGTTTAGGTATGTATACAGGGGTTTCCAAAAGTTGCATTACCATTGAAAAACAGTAACTTTTATATTTATTGTAATGTTTCTGCATATAACAATATATCATTTTGAAAATTTGTTGATTTAATTATGGAAGATGATATGTTAATTTACTCTAGGTGCCGTTTCTCAAGAGTGTATCCTTTTCTAATTCAAGTGTAAGATTTGTACCAGCATGCACATAAACACACCAGCTTAGAAATCAAAAGTCTTGACATGAATCAAACCTGTATGCCCTTTAAATCTGGGAAACAGGTTTGACTCCTGCTAAGAGGCATATTTTAAATAAGACTTTCAATCTCTAATCTAGTAAATGTTAATCGCACTGTTTAATATATCTTTCTCTCTCATCACTCATCTCTCTCTCTATCATATATATATTTTTGGGAAAATATGATATATAAAGTTTTATGTATTGGAACAATGTTAGGAAAATTAATGACAAAGTGGAAAAACACATTTCATCCTTTAGGACATCATCAGACTAAAATAATGTTTTTGTTGGTGGAATTATATATGTTTAGGAAGGGGTGAGAGAATAGTGGCTGTCTACTTGATTTTGTGCATAAATACTTTCTTAAATTAACCATTGCTTGGCTCTTTCATGATCTCTTAAATTGTTTCCTGGAACTACATTTCTTTTGGCAACAAACAAACAGATGTGACATAGATGTTTGGTATTATTACAGAGTAAGATGTTTTTGCTGTGGGAATGAAGATGATTTTTCAAGCCAGCATATAATTTGGCATTAAATTCATACACAAAATTTGGTAGTTTTATACAAACACACACACACACACTCACATATATTTATGTATACATATGTGCAATTTTCAAGGGGCCTTGTTATGGTTGACTATATAGTAAAGACATTTTACCATGACTGTTTGGGAGATAAAATAATCATGTATCTATCAAGGACACATGGCACAGTGGATAAAGGCGTTAGTTAGATCCAGTAACAGGACCCAAAGTGTGTGAGTTCAATACCTGGTTAAGGCAGTGGAGAACTAGGAGAGGGGAATTAACAGGAGATAACTGATAATTAATATCCATTAGACATGGCACGTGGAACTAGAACAGTCTACCCCAGTGAGTGAAATAAAGGGTTCAGTTTGACATTCCAACCACCTGAAGAAGGCCGGAGCGTACAATGGCCGAAACATTGTAATAAATATGGCGACAAAGATGAGGACAATAGTCCGAATAATGTAAATAGTGAAAATAATTATGGGAGAGTAGTTTGCTCACTAACCAACTTTCTTTTCCTTAAGCCATAATGTCATACCAATGATTGACATTTTTTCTGTCAATATAACTAAGCAGAGGGAGAAGTGAATTCATGCCTTTTCATAAATGCATAAGTTAATATAACTATCCTTAGCTGGAATTTCAATTCAGTTTGTCAATTCTTTTTTCTGTGTAGATTTCAATTATGCTACTCCACCCTACAAAATAAAAAAATAAAAATAAGGAGAATAATAGGTAACAGAAAGAAAGGAAGCTGTGGTGAATCATAATTTTCCTTGTCTAGCACATAGAAAAAAAGGATGTGATACTGAATTATTCAACAAATATAAATAAATTCTCTCTTATTAATTGTCATATCAGGTTTGTTTTAGATATTTTTTTAAAATTTACACCTGAGTTTATGAAAATAAATATAATTTTGATACACAGTATATCATTTAATGCTATTTATGAATCTACAGGTGAGATCTCTTCCTTAAAGCTAAGGAATATACCTATTTCCGTTTTAAGAATTACTGCATCAGTTTTTTTTTAATTTCCTTTCATTCTTTTGCATTCTTTTCTAATATATATTAAATATTTTTTTCAGTATTGCATTGTTTTGGGCTGCCATATTTTTGTCGAAACAGCTAAAAGTAATCATTTGAAAACATAGAGCAACAAGCAACTTCTCCAAGTATAAGATATTTTATTATACACTGATATACTCTGACTAAGTAAATTGGTGTATAATAATACACCATCATAGATTTGGTGATTGTTTCGTTCTTTCTACTCTCTGGTCTTTTTCAGTTGTCATTATTGGTAATCTTTTTAGAATTTCAAACTAAACACTTTATTCAATCTATGGGAGTAGAATATTCCCATTATAATGTTTATGCAAAGGAAGATAACTCATATTAGTTAATTCTTTCTAATTAATTTGTACTTGGGATTTCACTTGTCTTTTCCATTGAACTGGAGGACTGAACTCACAATCACCATCCACTATGCCATGTGTCCTGTAGGACATTTCAGTGATGGAAACTTCGAGCTTTAAACCTAATAATGTCACTTGTTGGGTATACAACTGTGCATATTAAGTTTTTATTGTTGTTAAATATTATGTTGGCAAATCCTGGTTAATTTGCTTGAATCATTTTTATATTATTTAAAACTCACTGTGACATTCATGTCATCAGCCATTATGTTTCTACCTTTGTCATATTTTTGGTTTGGACAAATTAAATTCTTTGGAGCCAAACTCTGTTGTACATCTGATGTTTTACTAATATGATGCATCTGTTTAAGACAAAGTCTTGTTAGTCAGTCCTTTTGAATTAAGTCATCATTGTGATTCTGATCATCATTGATATCATGTGTCTCTTCTATTGAACCAGAATATATAACCTTTTTTTTCAAGGATTGAACTCATGACCACCAGATAACTTGATTCACTTACCCAGTATGTTTATCCACTATGTGTGTCATAGGACAATTCAGTGATGGAAACTTGGAGTCTAAAACCTAATGTTGTCAACTGAATTTTACAATTTATACAACCTGTAAATTTTTTGTTACTTTATACCTCATATTCAGGAGCTGCACCTGTTTGAGTAGATGTCTCTGTATTTTAAATAATATATTTTTGTCTAGCAGCATGGATTTTTCAAGAGTTTTTAATAAAGAAAAAGTGATCTTCAGTAGAATTTGAACTGGCATCTATAAGTAAGGGAAATCACTGTATAGTTTGACATACTTTTAGACCAACTCAGGCACAAAAGACTTCATGGCAAAACAAGTTGAATTATCGTTATGAAGGAACACTCACCCTTCATTAAGATCTTTCAAAGCCTACATCTACTCACTTTTTTTCATATCTGAAGCATAAGTATTTAGGGAATGGGTTTTATCTATAATTTACCATTAATTCTTATTATTTACTACCTGTAGTGTAATTAGTTGGTGGAATTTTTCAGTCTTTCCTCTAATATTCTTTCTTCTATGAATTTGGTTTAGAATTCTCAGAAAGTTATCAGTGATCACAGAAATCTGAAGAAAGCTGTAGGCTAGAATGGACCATTGTGGTGATATACTTTGTAGAACCATCATGCTGTATCAAAAAATAGGATCAGTAGATAGGACATAGAAGTAAATAAGTTCACTCTCTCTTCATCAGTTATTTTATATGAGAATGTAAAAGCAAAGTACCCCCTGCTTAAAAGTGGTCAGTTTTGTCTGAAAAAGAAGTTGGGAGTGAGTTGGTACTGAGATTGTTACAGAAAGAAAGTCAAATTGATGATTTCCAATTAAGTGGCTTTGCTGATGTGGCTAGTTGCCAACTCATGCTAATCCTTGTTTACATCTTATATCTTGGCTGACCTGCCTTGACGATCCTCCATCCTCCCTGGCCAGGGCTGGATGGACAGTGTCGGTGGTGGTAGTGGGCAAAGGATGAGGCAATTATGAGTGGTCAGAGGCATTATGCATCCCCTTCTTTCCAAACCTTCCCAAACCATGAATTTCCATTTCATGCTTTGCATGTATTTCTAGCCTTTCTAGAGAATTAATAAGCAGAAATTAAGTTAAATTATATATATATATATATATATATATATATATATGTGTGTGTGTATGTGTCTATGTATGTGCATGTATGTATATGTATTATGCATATGTGTGTGTATCTATATATATGTATGTGAGCATTTATGCATATACATGTATATATATATGTGTGTGTATAAATATATATATATATATGTGTGCATGTGTAATATACATATATATATAATGTAATGTATGTGTATATATATGTGTGTGTATAAATATATACATATACAGATATATATATATATATATATATATATATATAATGTAATGTATGTGTATATATATATGCGTGTGTATATATATATATATATATATATATATATGCGCGTGTATGTGAGTATATATATGTATGTGTATGTATATATGTGTGTGTATGTGCATATATGTGTATGTATATATATATATATACACACACACACATTTGTGTGTATGTGGGTATCGTTGCATTTGTGAGTTAATGTATATATATATTTGCTAGATTTTTGAATGTATTTGTATCTGTACTTTTGTGTATGACTGGTTTTGCGTGTATTTGTATATGTAGACTTAAATTTCGAGATCTATGTGTTTACATACATCTATAAGGACATCGATGTGTTTGTACATATGTATACATCCATGTATGAGGGACAGTTAGTCAAAGAGGTTTTCATATATGTACATACATAAATATATATATATTTGATGTTGATTCATTTTATGAATGGATTTCTGAGGAAATCCTTAAAATATACTAAAATGTCAGTTTCCCCTGAAATTATTTTCATCCCTTCTTTTTATTCTATTCTTTTTTAATAATATGTTTATGTATCATCTTCTATAATGTTTATTGTCATGTACAGTATATTTTTGTCTCATAGAATGCATTTTTGCTAACCATGATTCTCTCCGCCCATCTCTAAAGATAATGACATAAAAACTCCTTGCACCAAACAACCTCTCTCACTGGAAGAAAAAAAGGTGGCTCAAGAAAAACTTTATAATGTAAAACAAGGAATAAAATAACAGAATAAAAATAAATCTAGGAATGAGATGAAAATAGCTTCCTTCATATTAAAAATAAAATAAAAATCTTATGGCAATCAGAAAAGAATTATTGATAAATTTGCTTTTGAAACAGTTCATTGAATTATGTTTTGTTGTTTGCTTTTATAATTGTTAGGTATGGAATTTTTTTTAAAAAACATAATTGTTTTTAATTTAAAAAATATACAATTAATTTTCTCTATCAAACTGATACTTCTAGTCTTATCTTAGTTTTAATCCTGCTCAGGGTTGAAACTCTAATCATTTCAAAGAGTGAATGTAAAAATGCAAGAGGTGGATGGAGAAAGAGAATACATTTTATCTTCAAATGTTATTCTTCACAAATAGTTCAATAGATTTTATTGATGTTGTCTTTTGAAAAAAAAAAAAAGGGAACTTGTTTAGTTACACCATTGAACCTGGTGAGTAATCTTAAAGTGCAAATAATCAAGATAGTAATTTTTTATAATTTATCATCATAATTTAATTTTTATAACATTTTATAAAAATAATGTAAATTTAAATGACTCTCACCATCGAATACCATCATCTCATCACTCATTTTAGTTAGTAGATTATCTTTGATAATGTCCATTTATGTTCAATAAATGTATCATATCTTTAGCTACTTAAAATCTATTATGTTATAATGGTTTTATTTTTGCTCTCTGTCAGTGTTGCTAATTATATAAGTTTTCTCTTTGATTTGGAATGTAATTCTTGTTTTTAAGTTTCTGAAAAGAATGGGATCTAAATATTGGATAGAATCTTGGAATTTTAAACCTCCAGTTTTCTACAGAAAATGTGACCTCCTTACTTTTTATTTGGTTTTAATATAGTTTTATAACAACTAAAAAGTAAAGTTTTTCTTGACAATCTATAGAATGAAAAAAAACAACTAATAAGAAATTCAAAATCAGTTAAAATTGGTTTATTTGAAATGTTATGAAAAGCTCCATTTTAAAAACTATAAAAGCTTTTTTGTACTGTCATTGACCAATGTTATTTTATGTTTATAAATGACCAGCCTAGTCCATTTATAGTAAAAATCAAATGTATTTGACTATTTAGCATCTTTTTAGTTACTGCTTTTAATGAACCTATTTTTTGTCTTCATTATTTTTTAATATTTTATAAAATTCACAAATTTTCAAGGGTCAGGAAGTTGTATAAATTTTAAATTAATTAACATTTTTTATATGACTTATGCTTGCTCACATATTTGTATAAGCTTTTGCACAATATTGCAGAAAAAGATAATATTGAATTGTTGTTTTATTTTTATCTCAAAATCTTTTTTTTTTTTGTTTATAAGATTATAAATTATATCCTTCATAAAACAATACTTCATATCCTACAATGAGAAGTCTATTTTTCAAATTACCCAGTCAGGATTTGTTGTATGAATTAGATACTTTGAAAAAGAGGTTTTGTAAATTTTCTAATAAAAGTAAACTACTAAGTAATGAGAAAAACTTGAAAACTGTATAGAACTGATAAAAAGACGTGTTTCTACCTGCATGAGAAGTAATACTAAAACAAAGAAATATATATATATATATATATATATATATTACACACTCATTGTGTGAGCTTAGAAATTAATTCTGCATGATAATAGTCAGTTTCATATTTCAATGATTGAGGGCCACTACTTTTTTAATGGGCTCTATATATTGCTTAATAGGATTTGCTATATTTACATAAGAAAAGTGCTCAGTATCAGATAGTGAGAGACCACTTATAGATACAGACTGTGGATATAGGTATCAACATTGCATGGTGACTGTCAATTTCATTTCTCAATGCAATCTTCAACTCAAGAATATCATATTGAGTTATGTAAACTGGTTTTAACCATGTAATGTTAATTCCTATGTCTTCACACACACACACACACATATATATATATATATATAAAGAAATCTGCAAATTTTCTGTAATTTTACAAATTGATAATAATTCACTACAGAGAGCAGGATAGAATTATAATGTAAGAATTATTAAACATGTTGGTTGCATAAAACAAGTATCAGAGGCCTGAATGGGTAGATTGAATGAACTGAGGAAAAAGTGGATGGATGCAAGTCAAAACTGCTAATTTTGATAGGTCTGTCTTTCTGTTTGTTTGTCTGCCTCTCTCTCTATCTCTCTCTCTCTCTCTATATATATATATATATATATAATGGTTAGTTGACATGTACACGAGAGCAATTTGCTGACCTCTGGCCTTGTCAGTGCTGATAGTGTCTGGCTTAAGATAAGTTTTAATTTAGTTTAGATAAAATTAGTAGACAGGAAGGTGTCAGCCAGACTCCATAAAAAATAAACATACCTACTTGCTGGGCCACCGCAGATGAGAAATACTAACAAAAAGAAGTGTGATCATTTATTTTGTTAGTTAATGAAGTCTTTTCTTCTTCCGTCCTTTTCTGATTACACATCCTGCTAAAAGTCATTCATTTTTGGTTGTCATCTGCTTGGGATTAATTTCAGGAGGTTTCATATATTTAGCAAGGAGAAATTTTAAAACTTTATTTCCATAAGCGAAATGACTAAGCCATGTTTTGTTTCACCAAAGTTAAGTGAGGTTGGTTGATTTTACATGTAAATTCTTGTTATCCCATGTTGGATTTTGGGCACAACTTAAATAGACTAGTCCACTTATAAAAAATAGGGGAACATTTTTTTGCAGATTACCAAACATTAAACCTACCTCAAGATGCAACATTGGTTAAAATAAAAAAAATATTTAATTTTTATAATTTTAGAAATGGCTGTCCATAATATCAGTACAGTATAAAATCAATTCCTGACTGAGTTATTGAACCTTCAATAACTTTTAAAATAAATCTTTTTGTTAAAAAATGTCTGTTTTTGTATTTATTTAAATAAAGAATAAATGGATGTTATACAATTTTAATTAAAGAACAAAAATTTACTTTAACTCTCAACAAAAATGCTGCAAGCAAATTGATATCTGGTATGCCTTCACATTTACTTTGTCCAAAATCTGTAATTTTTAATGTCAATATTTATTGGCAAGTCAAAAATATGACTACTGAAAACACATCATTGACTTCATTTGAGGCAAATAACTTACCACATACTTAGATCTTCCAACACATCTTTTGAGTTGTATATTTTATCTTCATCTGTCAGAAGATATGTCATTGTCCCAATTTGTTTGTTTTTTTTTCATCCAAGTCTGACATATTGGTTGACATTGATATACATAAAAGTTTCCTTATGCGTTCATCATTGAAATAAAAAGTAGATACAATAAATAAATATAAGTTAGATGACTATGTGAAAATTTTCTTGAATTGTTTGATATCTTTCTAATTTTTTTTCTTGCGTATGCTGACAAAAAGGATTTTTGCTTGAATATAAGCAAAAAAAAAAGGAAAAATGTGTGGCAGTAATGTAAAGAAAAAGTCAAGGTGATGTTCAGGTTTTATGTAAATAAAAAGAAGGAAAAAGAGAATTACAGGGGGAAAGAGGTGGATAGAAAGAAATGAATAGAAAAGAAAAAGGGGGAACAGGAATGAAAAAGACAAAATAAAGAGGAGGAATGAAACAGAAAAAATAGACAAAATGAAGGAGGAGGAGGAATTAAAGGAAAATCAAAAAGAGGGGGATGCAAGAAAAAAGACAAGAAGAAAAAAATAGAAGGAATGAAAGTAAAAACAAAAGTAATTTGGAATAAAGAAGTAAAAATAGAGCAAACAAAAAGGGAGAAGGAATGAAGAAAGGAGAAAAATGAAAAGGAGGAAAAGACAAAATAAGAAAGCAGAATGAAAAAACAAAAACAAAAAAATGAAATGATGAGGAATGAAAGAAGCAGAAAGAGGAATTAAGAATCACAAAGGAGAAAGAATGAAAAAAGAGAGAAAAAGAAAGAAGCTAAAAGATGAGGAAGGAAAAAACAAAAATGACAAGAAAAAATAAGAGTAATGAAAGGAAAAAGGAAAATGGAATAAATATGAGAAGGAATTAAAAAAAAAGGAAAAGAGAGAACAAAAGAAAGAATGAAGGAAAAGAGAGAACAAAAGAAAGAATGAAGGAAAAGCGAGAACAAAAGAAAGAATGAAGGAAAAGAGAGAACATAAGAAAATGGGAGGAAAAGATAAGGAAGAAAGACAAAAAAAAGATGAAAAGATGACAAAATTCCCTTCAAAAATGTCTTCCAAGCATTCATGTTGCATACTTTAATAGAACCTTATATAAGTTATTTTTCCTACTTAAATCAACCTTTATCTTTCAAAATTACTCTTGTTTGTTTTCTCTGACAATAATAATAATCTAAACAAGAAATAAAACAACCTTTTATGAAAACTGACTACATTTGCTGATAACAGAAGGAATTACTTACAAAAGAGTATAGGAAAAAATATTTACTAAAAATAACCATGAAAATTTCATGTATTTGAATTTTTCTGATGAATCTTAATTTAATGGTTGAATTTTCCCAGAGTTTTCTATAACAATAAAATATCCGTAAAAGTTTTCCTATCACATCGTTAAATATTTGGGCTTAACAACTTTAACAAAATATTGCTATAACAATCATAAATATGAATGCTGGTCATTATTTTAAGAAGTAAGGGGATACAAATGAAAAGATTTGAAATTGAAAACTTTTCCATTTCACTGAAACAGCCATTAAACACTTCTATCTTCCTGTCTTTCTTTCTTTTGTTTTCTCACTAAAACCAAGTAACGTCTTTCATATGTCTTTTCCATTTTTCCACGTGATCAAAACATTACGGTCCATTATTTATACAGTATTGGCAGGTAGCATTAAACATATCTATCTCCCCTTCTTTCTTTCTTTTTCTCGCTGAAACCAAGTCTGATATGTCTTTTCCATCCTTCCATGCAGTCAAAACCGAATAGTCCATTATTTATGAAGCATTCAAGCAAAGCATAATTAAAATTTAAATATATGGATAAACCAATTTTCTAAATAAAAACCTAAATAGTTCCAAATAATAATAAAGTAAGACTAAAACAAAAATTCCTTGCCACACCAAAACACTGACAGACCAGTTCTGTTCCCCATAATTTTTTTCCATTTAGACTGTGTCCTGCTCAAAATCCTAGATCCACCCCTGCTGTTAGTGATCATAATACTGATGACTATTTAAAACAGATTCAGTAGAAAGAACTGTGATTGGCACTGTCTTATTAAGTGTAGGTTCTCCCATTGTACAATATCATTCAACAAGCTTAATAAAACTAATAAATTTTGACAGCACATGGCAGATACTGAAAGCTACAGTCACCACCATATCCGAGAGTAAGTGACAGATCTTAAAACTAATTTATAATCTTTAATAACAATCACACTGAATAGTGCATCAAATAAGCCATACAGACAAACATGTATAAATTGATCTTCTCACTCTAGTCAATCTCCAGGAGTTTGTCAACTGTAAGCTCTATTATACAAATTTCTCTCAAGAAATCAATACCCTGTTTAGTATGACAGTTATTTTCTTGATAAGTGACTGACTGCAAGCAATAAAGGGATTTTCACTTATTTCTTTGTCCTGATTTTTAATTATTTTTCTTTTAGTCAAGTTGATGTGTGTCATTAGTGAAAATCTGACAATTTATTCCCAATTCTTGATGGTGAAAACAATTCTTAAGATTTTATTCTTCCATTGATATATAAAATGGATTGATGAGAATCACCAGTTTGGAAGTGCATCCACGGAATAATATACCCCAAGGTGATTTCCTTAAATAAGTTTTGTGGTCTGGGAAGTGTTTTACCAGATGACAGAAAATGTGACAAAGAAATCTGAAGATCTATCAATACAGTGAAAGATACCTTCCAAAAGACAAATAAAGTATTAAGAAACAGAAAAATTTCCTTAGAAACAAAGAAAAGTGTGTTGAACTGTTATGCAATATCCATCATCCTATATGGCTGTGAATTTCAGACAATTTCATCATAGATGATGAGGAAACTTGAGGAAACAGAAATGGGGTTCTGCCAAAAGAAGCTTGAGAATACAATGGACAGAATATGTGAGCAATGAGGGCATTTTAAGGAAAAGTGAAATAAAAAGGAATCATACATAGAATCAAAAAGAGAGAGTAGAAATTTCTTTTGACACAGAATGAGGAAAGCAAGTTTGGAGAATTTGACACTCTCAGGATATACTTAAGGGAAGATGGGCAAAGGGAAATAGTGAGTAATCTACCTAATGAACTTAAACGAATGGATGGCAGAATAGAGATTAAGAAGGATACTGAGAAGACAAACATTACTTAAAGCTACAAAGGATAGGAAGTTGTGGTGAGCCATGATCGCTCATGTCCTGAAGTGACATGGTAAATAAAAGAAGAAATCAAACTTTGAGGACATTAAAAACTCTTAATCATCTGACTTTTACTTCACAGTTTTCATTGAATAATCTTCCTAAGTTGATAAAGAGACATATTTCTTCTCAACCAGTGAAGATCCATAATTGGATGTAGGCCTTCTGCAGATTCATGGGGAGGAATGGGTCATTATCCTACTGCACTGGCCCCAGTGTGTGTTGGTAGGAGTGAATGTAACCCACTTGGGCAATAATGTCTCTTTTTGATTCATGATCACTCAAGGGTAATCTAACAAACCTGACTGGAATTTGAACTTGGCTCACCAATTTTCTCATTCCATTTTGTTATTGATACATCCAAGCTTAAAGCATTTGGCATTCCTAAGTGCTCACCTATCTAGATACTGACCAGGCTTGAAGTTGCTTAAATTCTACTGTAAGTCCAGAGCTTGGAATGTTAAAATGGATCAATGAATTCTTAACTTTAGAGACTTTGATTGCAGCTATTGACTAAATCTTGCTAAATGCTTACTCAGAAGTAAACTAACTTCGGTACAAAACTCTTCTTGTTTTTTTTTTTTTTTATAAATCATGATTTTCCATTTCCTCTTAAATGCATTAAATAATAATAGATCTCTTCATTGTGCCCCACTCACCCTAAACATAAAAGTACTTAGAACTTAGGAAAAAATAAAAAATATTTTTTTCATTTGGTCACTATGAGGAACCTTTCTTTCCACTGGAAAACTTCCAAAGTCATTTCTTATTTTCAAACACAATTTACTTGTGCCCCCCACCCCCAATCTCTCTTTTGTCTCTCCACTGACTGAAAAAGCAGTCATTCGGAGAAAAGAATGACACTTATTGTTGTCAGGGACTTCAGTTCCCTTCTTGCCAAAGTGAGGGTCCCTAACCTTTGAGAATTCAGAGGAAAAAGCTGATAAGAGTTAAGGCATTGGGGATCATGGTGCTGATCTGAGCACAAAAAAAAACCTGTCTCAAATTTCTTTGTTCATCTTGTTTTCTGAATCAACAAAAATGCACTCCATTCTTTCGTATAGGAGTTTTGACTCTGTTCCAAAATTTACATTTTCATGTAACAAAAGGAAAAAAATATTTCAAATACTTAAGATTTTTTTCTTTCAAATATTTTTAGTTTATTTTTATTTTTATTTGATTGTAATTCCATTTAAAAATATTGAGTTTTTAAATTGATTATGTTCTTCAAAAAGAAAAGCTGAAAAATTCTCAAATCTTGTTAATTTTGCATAAAAGTGATATAAAAAAAAATTATTATCTTTTAGATGGTCTTTTGTTTTCAGTCTTATCAACTATGCAGAACATTTTATAAGAATTTGTTTTTTATTAGTTTCTTATTAGCACTGCATTTATTTATAGATAAATGATAGACATGAAGGCACATTTGTGGCTAACATATGAACATTTATCATTACTATCTAGACATTTGCTTATATTGAAAACAGTTTGTTGGAAAACCTAAATATTCCTTTTTATTTAAACAGTGTTAATATGATTAAAATTCAACTAAAATTAAAGGTGGAAAAAATAATCACCTAATATTCTAAAAATTGGCAAACAATTGAAATCATTTTTCTGTTGCTGATATTTTTCCATCAGGTATTAATAGTTGCTCATTATTGCATCTTAGTATCTTTCTTGCATTGCTTGGGATTAAAATATTAAAAAAAACATTAGTTTATCATTATATACACACACACACATATCTATATATTTGTATTTAATGTTCCACCTGATGAGAGATTTCTGTTTTGAAAAAAAAAAGTTAAAAAAGAATTTAAAAAGCTATATCTATGATTATATTTCTTTTAATAATGTCTTTTTTTGTCATTTTCTAATCCAAACTTGTCATCATGCATAGAATTTATATTTTCAAATATTTTCTTTTTTGAAGTGTTGAGTAAAGCTAGCCTGATTACTTGCAAGTAATTTGCTCTAAAAGCAAATGATTCACATATAAACAAATTGGTCACCAGAAAAGTACTTTTATTTAATACTTTTTACTTTAATTTTTATCCTTTCAATTCTTGACATTTGTTTTAATAAATATAATAATGAATAAATATACAAAGAGAAAGATAGTAATCAATATTTAAGATACAGAAGATATCAAAATTACATCAAAAGTAATAATTTAGGAAAATTAAAACTGTTCTCTACCACATACTATGTGTTATCTCTTTGTTATTATATACTATTATCTTTGCACTATTGTGTGTTATTATATTTGTTATATATATATATATATTTTTTTTAAATTTCATCCCAAGCAAGGCTGGAGTGCCACTAGTATGCAGGCGGTTACAGAGAGTGAAGGTGAGAGAAAAAAATGGGTACAGGCAGAATTGAGGAAAAGATAAATGATGAATGGTGGTTGACACTGCATTTAAATTTTTGAAGATTGTAGTTATCAGCAAGTAAGTGGAAGGGAGTTCCAATGTCGGGAAGTGTTAAGAAAGAAACTGTTGGAGTAGAAGTGGCAGTTACATTTCAACAGTAAAAGGATGGGACCTAGATGCAAATCTAGTAGCATGCTTAAATTCATGTAGTCAGGGCACCAGAGAAAAAGGTGTGTCAGAGCAGTAGCCATGAAAATATTTGTAAGAAAGAGGGAAGCCACATCATGTCTGTGTGAAAATGACTGAAGTCGAGATGCCAAGTCAGGATCAATTACATTGGATTTTGTCAAGAACCTAGAGATGAACAGCCAGACTAGATCAGATATAGCAAGAGTATTCAGTGCATGGACAAATGGTAGATTTGTAAATGTGCAAGATGGACTCTGATGAGAAAAACCTTCTGGCACAACACAATGAACCAACTTTCCTTGCAGTAGATGCAGCTTATGATTCAATGTAGTTGTTCCAATATGAGGCCAAGAAGGTGCAGTGAGAACTTCTCCTGAAGTTAAGCATCAGTCATGCTGATGGTGGGCAGGGAAGTTTGTCTGTGGTGGTTAAATGTGAACAATTTAGTTTTGAAGGCATTAAAATTTACAAGCCAACCTTGCTCCAGTTAACCACTGATTGAAGGTCTTTTTCAAGAGCAGTGGCCAGGTTAACATTTCAATTCTGACGGATTTGCTATTGAGACAGGAGTAAATGGCAGTGTCATCTGCATAAATGCCTACTTGGGAACTGATGACATCAGAAAGATCATTGATGAAGATCAGAAACAATGTAGGACCCAGTATAAGGCCTTGGGGGACACCCTCATTCATGTGAAAGGATCTGGAAGTGAGCCTGTTCAGGACAACCTTCATTTCAAAATTTGATAGTAATGATTGAATTAAATCAGACAATCATCCTGTAATACTGTAGCCCTGAAGCTTATGTAGAAGACCAGCATGCCAAACCCTGTCAAATGCCGTTGAGATATCTAGAGCCACAGGACGAGTTTCACTGTTATTATCACAGAGCTTGATATACATATTCAGTGATGGCCATAAGCAGGTCAACAATAGACTGGGCAAAATTGACAGGAGAGGAAGGTTGCCAGGAAGTGAGAAATCAGAGGAGGGGATTGAAGAGTTAAGATTAGTTTTGCATTGAGCTATGATGTTCAGAGCCTTTTCAAAGATGAACAATTCAACACTACAGAAGTTGGTACGAATACCTCAAATATTGGAGAAAGAAAGGTTAAAGAGTTTAAGTGTTTTGTTGAACTGGTTTAGATTTATATCTTTGATTGTTTATAGTCATGTTGTGTTATATTGGTAAAGGAAAGACCTAGAGTAATAGTAGCAGTCGGTTATCTAATGTAACATTTGCAGGAAGAGAACAATCACAGAATACAACATAGTATGGCCTCAGGGTTGCCCACTTGAAGTGCTTGCAGGAACATCTTTCCAACATGGCACTACAAGAACCCTAATATTATGCAACTGATGATCAAAGCAGCTTCTCAAGACACTCTTTCCATTATTGTGTGTTATTATCTTTCTGTTATTAGTATATATTATCTTTGCATTATTATGTGTTATTATGTTTGTGTTGTCATTAGTATGAATCAGCAAAATATATTTAACTATTCTATAAAATGTTTATCCAAATAGTGTGTAAATAAACTGTTGCATGCCAGATGTCATGGGTTATTGTCTTTACCTCACACAAGACTTGTAGGTTTTCTCCAGTCATCATAAATGATTACACTCTCAATAAGACTTCATGATTTGAAGATCTGTTGGTTCTCAAGTTCTTTTCAGATCTCAAGTAAAACATATATATGATGATAAAGATTCTGGAAAAATGGTTGGCTTATTCTATTTCTCGAGGAGGTTTTTAACTCCTTCTCTCATGCTTTGTCTTTATAAGAATCAGATTAGACCAAATATAGAGTACTGTCGCCATATCTGGACTAGAACTGTTCCACCCCTACTTTCCAGCCTTGATAAAGTTCAAAATTGTTTATTCAGTCTTTTGTGAGAGGAAGACTTAATTTCCACTCTACAACCCCTTCTCCCACAGACTCATTAATGTTTTAATGGCAAATGTTCAGAGGAGCTCTATTCTTTAGTGCCACCAGTTCAGACCTTTACTACTAGTATGCACCATATTACTTCCATGGAATCAAATCACTCCAAAGAATTTTTTTTCAGCTTTTCTCCTAAGAACTGTAACTTTGTGGAATGGATACCCATGTGGATGCTCTGTGTGACCTCTTCAAGTCAAGGGTCAATCATTATCTGTCCTGATAATCTTCACTTCCCACTACATTCTCTTCCAATGAAATTACATACCTCGTTCATACCATTTTGACAGTAACCCTCTAGATCGAATGGCTCTTAAGCCTTTTATTGGATGAAATTCAGTAAAATAAAAGAGGAGATGAAACTTTCTCTACTCCCAAATTGCCCATAAAATATGTTTAGATATCAGGTTGTGATATGTCCACCCAAATTTATGTATGAAGAAAACTGAAATGTAATTTATCAAGTTAATAAGATTAATTGTTGTTAACAATTCAGAAAGAAACTCAGATTAATTACAAGATAGTGCTGAAAAGTTCCTGAATCAACCAATTTCCCAAAATCTGAACATTTTTTTTTTTTGGGGGGGGGGGGGTTCATTTTTTTTTTTTTTTGTTTTTTTGAAAAAGCCATTTTTCGTGTCTGTCAAAGCTTCTGTTTCTGCCATCCTTTGTAGCTTGACTTAAATTAATTCAGATCAACTCAGGTGGTACAATTTATTTATTTATGATAATATGCTAATGTAATTTGTTAACCAGAATTGATTAATATGTTTGTTTAACAGGTGTCAGAATGAAAATACATAAACTTTTACAGGTGAAAATTGGCCTTGGAAAATAAAACCTGTAATGATTTTCTAACTTAATTGTGACATTTATCTATAATTAAAATTAGCAAATTAAAAAATACTTATATCCATGTGGATCAATCAATAAATCCATAGAAAAAATCATTTATTTTATACAATACTTATTTTTCAACATAATCTTCTTTCTTTTCACTGCACTTCATTTGGTAATGAATATTAATAACATGGCGCATTATACAGTGACAATTTCAGACCCAAATTCTGCTATTAACTATGTATCAGGCTGCAGGTTTTTTGTTCCCCCATCATTGTGTTTGTATGAGTTAGAATTTGCATGTGCAAACTGAATTGCATATGTAATGTTGTGCAAGAAAATTAGGAGTGAATGCGTATTTTTGCTAGCATTGATCCCACTGATAACATCCCCAGCCTTTCATACTCTGATCAAACACGAATATTCACTACCCACCTGTCTCTTTCATAAAGTGTGATCACATTTGAGCTCACTCACACCACTTGGAATTTTAGAATAAAACCATAATCAAAGCTTCATGAATAAATGAAATCTCAGGAAGCCAGTGAAATTACAAACAAAGCTTTATATTCAGAGCATGTGACTGACTTTGAATACAAGGGCTTGTCAAGATCAGAATAGTGGCCAAATCCCAGTATTATTTTAACCTTATAGCATTGGTAAGTATAATGTTTGCAAATTCAGGGACTTGATCCTGCTGGTGGTCAAACCTATAAAGTACTTACTTTGAATAACAAATAGTTTACAACTGGTTTATTTCTTTCAGTCTGTATGTTTGAAAATTCCTTTAAAATGAATACAGTTGTGTTGCTCTTCTTTAGGTGTTCCAGGGATGTGAAAGTCCCAGAGGGCATTTGAAAAATCACATGTTTTTAAAAAAAATATGAGAAAAATCTTTCTTAGTTTTTTTGACAGCATATCGCCATTATATAGCAAGCAGTGTGCCATCATCTTAATGACACTACTAATGAATTTATCGGTGTTTGAAGTAATTACAAACACAATTTAATTCTCATCATCAAGTAGAAAAGACTTAATAATCAGAGAGCAAAATTAATAATTAAAAAATAAACTGAATCATAACATTAGATATTGGTAAACAATATATAGTACCTTGGTAATTAACAAAGATTAACATAAATTAACATTTGTAATCCTAATTTAATTATTTATATAATCCCATTATTTACAATTGGAATAAAGCCCATCTTTCTTGTTATCATAATGTTTCGACCGTTATACTCTCCAGCCTTCTTCAGGTGTCTGTTGATTTAGATAATTTCAGGGATTCCTTTATTTAATCTATTAATCTATAGGGGTAGATAGGACACACTCCAGTTTCAATGTCTGATCTTGTTCTTTTTTAGTATTGCCCAGTTATTGTTTTGTAGGGGCGTTATAACTCTAACATTTATAATATATTTAACCCCTAGTTGAAGACATCTAGCTAATGCCAATAATATCTTACCATTATGCAAGAGATATATGTGGAAGTTATTTCTGTCACACCCTCTATTTAAAAGTAATATGATGAAATAAATAAGTATCTATATTTCTGAGACGAGGTATTATGTACATTATTTGCATTATTCGGACTATTGTCCTCATCTTTGTCACCATATTTATTACAATGTTTCAGCCGTTGTATACTCTAGCCTTCTTCAGGTGGTTGGAATGTCGAAGTGAACCCTTTATTTCGATCACTGGGGTAGACTGTTCTAGTTCCACGTGCCATGTTTAATGGATGTCAGTTATCTCCTTGTTAATTTCCCTCTGAAAGTTCTCCACTGCCTTAACCGGGTATTGAACTCACACTCTTTGGGTCCTGTCAATGGATCTAACTAATGCCTTTATCCACTGTGCCATGTATCCTTGAGGATATCCGTTAGACATGCCACGTGGAAATAGAACAGTCTACCCCAGTGAGTGAAATAAAGGGTTCAGTTCGACATTCCAACCACCTGGAGAAGGCTGGAGCATACAACAGCCGAAATGTTGTAATAAATATGGCAACAAAGATGAGGACAATAGTCCGAATAATGTAAATAATGAAATAAATCAACTTTGATAAAGAAAGCCATTTTCTTCTGAATAGTATTTGTTTATTTTGCAATATATTTGATTCATGGAGTTTTTTTATTTAATTCTTCTTGTATTTTTTTAATGTCTTGTATTCCTTTTTATCAAGAGTTAATCGTTTAAAGCACCAGTAATATTTAATGCAAATATAAACATGCAATGTTTGAAAAGTGATTTTCACAAAGAGATTTCAGAATTGTTTTAAGTATGAGAAATCAAATGAAAAATCTTTTAAGACCTATTGATTTAAGGAATTATCAGAAATTGAATTCAGGATGTTTTTTTTTCTGTCTTTATTTTTTTTTTTTTTTTTTGCCACGCTACTTGAGCTCGGTATTTTGATGTGAGATTCAACTTCACACAGGCTCAGTGAACTAGAAAAAAACTTCACCTGTCTTTTTTTTCATTCCTTCCTCTTTTATTTATTCGCTTCAGCAAGAAGTGTGAATAACATGATTTTTGATACAAGATTGATATTGCGTTCATCAGTTCTGACCCCCACATGCTCAGGTATTAAAACTGTAATAATAATAAAAACAATAATAGGCAAAACAAAGAAGAATCTGATGTAAAGTGTATTTTTGAATGATCATCTTTGCAGCTGTCAGTTGCTACACGTGTCAAACAAAACAGCAAATGTTTCAATCATTTCTGACACCAGAATTCAATAGTTTCCTCATAGGAATCTTCATGTTTACAGCTTCAATTGAATATTGCTTATTATTTTGTTTTTCCCATTATTCATTTATTTATTTGAATTTTTGCCTATATCTTTTTAATGGCTGGGTTGAAAGTTTAGAGATGAGGTAAATTATCATGAAATAAGCTTGGGTTCTGATTCAAATTATTATTTTTTTTATTTTTTTTTTAGTCTTTGTAAATTCTCCATTTTTTTTTACTACAAGAATTCTTGCTTGAACATAATTCTCCAATTACTGTAAGCTTGTAGCTAAGATTAAGAATTAAGTCTTGGTTTAAAAATAAGGTTTTTCTTTCTGTGCAAATTAATTTTAATAAATTTTTTTTTAAAGCATTAACCATTTATTGATATTTTTCGTTGAAAAATATTTGGAGATATTAAATATATTTATTGCACCTTGCTATAATACAAGTAGGATTTTTTAAAACAATTTGTTTTAAATATTCAAATTTTCCAACTTCCTTCAATCTGTTTTAAATAACCAAATTCTTTCATTCAGTTTGAAATATTTAAATGCGTTCAATTTATTTTAAATATCCAAATTTTTTACTCACTTTAATGATTACAGTTATTCTTCCATTTATTCACTCGAGCTTGTCAAACTTCACTCATGCATAAATACACACACACACACACACACACACACACACACACATATATATATATATATATATATATATATATATATATATATATATATATATATATAATTGTGTATTTATGGGCAGCAATTCCTCTTTAATGTAAGATTCATTGAAAATGACTGACAAATTGTGGTGGCTGAGTTTTTTTATGTAATTTCTCCTGTTTGTATAATTTTTGTCTTTTCAGGACATAAATTATATGAAAATTCTACAAATGTTTTCCAAGCACTTTTGGCTATACTTTTAATGATTATCAAGGGTGATATTTTACTTTAAACTAAATATATGTATTGTTTTATATATACATCTAGAGATAAAGGAATGTTTTATTTACCAAACATGGTCAGTATATTGTGGCCGTGTTCATAGTTGATATTACTGAATGTTGGCTTTTTCTTTTTATTAATACTCAGTCAGCACACCTGGTCAATCAATTTCAACAAAACTTGCAGATGGTGTAATGGATAATGGCTCAGATTTGTTAACTGGAGAGCCAAGTTCAAATTCCAGTAGGATTTGTTATATTCACTTATGTGCAATTATCTTTGGAAAAGGTACAAATCTAAGTCTTCTTCCCCCAGCTACAAGTTAATTAGTAAGACTTGTATCACTAAAACCATTATTATCTTTAAAAAAATTTAAATACATAAAAAAATATTTAGATTTTGGCATTATTAATCCATAGAGGTTTTGATATGCTGCTATTAGTTTGGTGCAAAAATAATGTCGTTTTCTCACATAGTAACATATGCGAGAAAACGACATTATTTTTGCACCAGCCTAATAAATAAAAACAACCAACCAACTAAATATAGATTAAAAACAGAATGATAGAATAAGGAACAAATAGTGAATGTTTATAAATTTAACATGTCTTCTTTTATAGAAGTTTAAATAAAAGCAAAATGTGTTAAATTTATAAACATTTCCTATTTGTTCTTTATTCTATCATTCATATATATATATATATATATATATATATATATATATATATATATAAATAGCTGCCCACTGGTATTTGAGGACACCTGTCTATTAGGGCGGCTACCCAATTCCTACTGCAGATGCTCGCTCAGGCACATTTGTGTTTGTTCAACACCCACAGGGCCAACCTGTAGTTTATACTGCAGCTATGCTGAGCAGACCTTAGTTGCAGTTTCTGGGAGAAAGAGTGTTATCTAGCATGATCAACAAAGCCACACACTCAAGCCCTCGATCCCAATGACTTGTCACTTTGTGCTAGCACAGCTAACGATGACTCCCAAGGGTTCCATCTACTCAGTTTCACTCACAAGGCTTGGGTCATCCCGTGGTATATTTTTCAGGCACTTTCTAAAGGTGCTACACGCTGGGATAACATCAGGAAGTCTACTTCCTGACAAATCAACCATGGTGAGATTTGAACCCGTGTCTAATGGTCAGAAAGCGAACATTCTAACCACTTGGCCAGGCATCCATATAGAAACAGGCAAACCATAATTGTGCTATACTAAATAAAACAAGATGAGATAACCCTAGACCTGTATAGTGAAATAAGAACAATTTATCCCCATAGATTAAATAAAAGGTTCAGCTCAAAATTTTCTGAAGGTTACCCAGATCAGCAGACACCAAAAGAAGGCTGGAGAGCACAACAGCTGAAACATTGTAATAATTTTTATTTTGAAAGAAGAGTTGATTCTTTGTCCTTCATGTACTGTCTGCATGAGATTTTGTATGTGTTATATACCATACTTATGAACACTAAAGGGTATGTCTCAATTCTCATAAATATTTTCAACAAGTGTTGTAAGTGGTGGTAATATGTTGCCTAAGTAGTCCATTACTAGCAGTGGTTTACCTACTTCACATCATTGGCGAGTATTGAATATTGTTGATGTTATAAAGATTACCATTTCCCTTCCAATCTCTGTTTTGGTTATTCCACATAAGTAACCCTTTCTAGGTTACAAAGGTATGTAGATGTCTACATTGTTTGTGAGGGAGTTTTATGTGCTTATGTCATTTAATATACAGACATGTACACAGACACACACACAATTTGACTGAATGTGAAACAAGACATTGAAATAATACATTCTCCTGACACTCAGTTTGGACAGTCCCCACCCTGGGCTGAGCAATAAAATCATAAATTTGGAGATAAAATAAATTGATTTTTTAATTAAGATTTTATTGAACTTTTTGGAAATTATTTGGTAATAAATAATTTTTTTTTAAAGTTGCTTCTTTTTTATTTTGTAGAAACATTTTTTTTGTTCATTATTGAATTAAAATATACAATCATATCTATCTATATATATATATATATATATATATATATATATACACATACACAATTTGAATAAAATAGAAACAGACATCTGTGTTGTGAGGGTAATTTTCTTTCTGTCTGGTAACAACTTCTGGATAACAGGAAAATAATATAAGTTGAAATGTGTGGCCCTTTGAATATCTTTTTTTTTTTTTTTTTTTTTACTACTGTTTTATTTAAACTGAATTTAAAAAAAGTCATATTTTAAATGGACAAAGAATTTAGATTTGAAATTTGCTCAAAGCAACAAGACTGAATTATTAAAAACAAAAATAAGGACATGAGTCCAAATGCAAATAATAAGGAAATTTTTTAACATTACATTTATTGTAGTTGAGTTATAAGGTCAGGAAATTATGATATTACAAATTGGTTTTATTTGCCAGAAAGGAAAATATAAAGTGAAATAATTTTAAACAGATTTCTAAATATTATTCCAACTGTGATGCCTTGTTTTGGGGAAAATTCAGCTAGTTTGGGTACCAGAATTTTCAGTTGCTTTTGGCAGCTGTTGTACCAAGTGAGTCTAAGATTTGAGTTCAATAGTTACAGTAATGGAAGTCTTGGAGAACGGAACCCTAGAGGGAGGAGGGGGTGTTCCTCATAGTTAAAACACCCAACTACCTACCCATCTGCTGTTGGCTTAATGCCACCCTGGCTGTTATCCAACTGGACACAGACAAGCCACTGTTCCTGTTGTATGGTCAAGAATAGGGAGAACCCTGACCTCTAAGACTATCTACCTCACCCACCCAATCATATTACCCACCCCACCCACTGATGTCTCTGGCCAAGGTAATAATCTTAAGCTTGACTCAGGGCCAGTTATCAGCTTCATCCTCTTGCTCTTGCCTGGGGGGATTACCAGGCATATGTCGGGTACAGGTATGGAGTAAGAATGCATCAAATTTTGGAGGTGTGGGGGTTGGGTGTGTCATGTGACGAAGAGAAACCTCATATGGATCAGATCAATAAATATTCCACGAGATTGATCATCATCAAAATTTATGGCCCCTCAAACTAACGGCAATAAAATTTTCAGAATTGAGTCGTAATTATGAACAGACAATGACACTTGTAAATCCATTCCAGGGCAGGGTTTCAAATATAATGATTAAGTAAATAGGTGTGTTCTGTGTACACAATGATGGTCAGATGGTAGCACCAGGAGATGTGCCTGTCAGACTTACATAATTAATTGTCTGTGATTTGCTTGTTTGACGCAATTATTTGTTAGCATTTTCTGGGTCAGATGCTATACAAGTTTGGTTTATATTTTAGTATAATCATTTATTAATGACCATACTAAAATATAACCAAACTTGGACAAACTTTTGGTGCATTTTTGAGACATAATGATCATTTGTTCCTTCAGAACAGCAATACTTCCCTCAATATAATTGTATAATCTGCCAACATTGCAGCATTGTTTTTATTTTATCTCTCTGGAAAGTCAATAATTACAATTCCCCTTAGAGATTAAATATACAAGTTACTTTTTTTTTATTCAGCCATATTAGTATTTCATTATTAATAGAGTTAATAGATTAAAACACTTGTTTATACCAGAATCCTCTTACATGTCTCAAACACAGTATATTAATATAGTTAGACAGCTAAAAAAGGGAGAGTTAATAGATGACTAAGCAAATAAGAAGACATAATTAATAAGGAGCCAAATAGAAAAGGGAGAATATATGAAGAGTCAAGTAGATAAGGGAAAAGAGTCAAGCATATTAGAAGAGAGATTTAAGAAGGGAGATAATCAGGAACCAAGTCAGTACAAAGAGACTTAATCAGGAGCCAATAAATCGTGAGAGACACTTAATCAGGAGCCAATAAATCGTGAGAGACACTTAATCAGGAGCCAATCAATCGTGAGAGACACTTAATCAGGAGCCAATCAATCCTGAGAGACACTTAATCTGGAGCCAATCAATCCTGAGAGACACTTAATCAGAAATCAAATAGATACAAAGAAAAAGTTAATCAAAGGAGTCAAACCAAGAAAAAGTTAATCAACAGGATCTAGCAAATACAAAGAAAGTAAACGAGGAGGAGTTTAAGGAAAGAGTTAATTGGTAGGGGTCAAACCAATACAAATAGATACTTAATCAGGGGGCCAGACAGATACTAAGAGAGTATATCAGGAGGAAGTCAAACCAATAAATAGAGACAGTTAATCAGAGTGGTCAAACCAATAAAAAAAAAGCGTTAATCAGTGGTCAAACTAATACAAAGAAAAAGTTAATGAGGACATTAACCTGATACCAGGAAAAAAGACATTTGTGTTTCATAAGGAATTTTACTTTTTTAATTCAAGGTTATTATATGAAATGGATAGATTATTGTTCAAATTTATAACTATAGATAAACACAATAGTGAGTTTTGATAAAATATCTTTCTTTGATATAAATGGATATTCCATAACTTATTTCATTCAATAAAATGTATTGCAGCAATCTGTTAAATAGATGGCAACATAAGCCTTAGGGACACAGAAGGAGATTATCTCCCTTTGGTAGAGATAAGTTACATGGGTCATGTGACAGCCACTTAGTGATGTCTATCTATACAGTAACAAAAGCAGCAGTCAATTTCAGCTTGTTTACAGCAGCCAAACCGAACAGTTGTTTCTTTTAGCCTAGGTCAAGTGACCTAAGCTAAGGCTAAATCTACATCCTCCATCTTTCTCACATTATAAGCCAACCAGAATTATATATTTTCTTTCATGGCAGTATGGTATCAAGCTGTAATGGCTGACCACTGTAAGCTTGGATGTTTAGGCGGTGTAATGATCTCAGAATGCAAAATTGAAAAACCAAGTTCCAGTTCACTGGTTTCATTATATCCACTTAGGTGCAAATACCCTTGGGAAAGGTATGAATCTACTTCTTTTCCCCCACCCCAACCAGCTATTGGTTAAATAGTAGGATTGTTTCAGAAAATCATTATTGTCTCAAAGAAATTCTTACAATCTAAAAACATGCTCCAACTTTAAATAACCTGCAAAAGGTTGATATTCATAAAAAACAAATCAATCGATAAAAATAATTTGGAAGGCTTATAAATAAATATAAAATGACTAAATTTGTTTCTCTGGAGTTCAGTGGTGAGGTCAGCATTCCAAATCTTTTGTGTTTATGATACACTTTTTAAAAATAAAACTTTCTGAAAATTAAATTTTGCTAGCCAAGCCAAATATATAGTTAAAAAGTTATCTAAAAAAAAATTATTAAATTAAATATTTAATAATTAAAGAATTTAAAAAATGAACAATTAGGACAGATTAAGAATGTTATAACATTCTATCAAGTAACATGAACATTATTAAAGACCAACAGATCAAAGATAATTTTAAGCCTACACCTTTGAATTATGAGAGATGCTCCAAAAATGATGCTTCCAATATTTCCCCATGGAAACTGCAACAAATACGAGGAATACAATAACACTGAGTTAGAGAAAAATTTCAATTACAAAATCTTTTTCCATATATTAGGTTGGTGCAAAAATAATGTCGTTTTCTCACATAGTAACATATGTGAGAAAACGACATTATTTTTTCACCAACCTAATATTTATGACTACAGTCTTTGTATTCTCACCTCCAATGAACATTTCCTGGATTGGTAGATGCACAGGGTCACTTGAAATGTGGCTCATCCTACACCCCCATCATCATTTCTGAAATTCATTACCCTCTCCCTTACTGTGCTTGTATCTTCTATAATCACATCAACTGTTGCATTTTTTCTCTTCCCTGATCCAAAAACTATCATATAATTATCATTATTACAATTGTTTTTGGTGTTAGTGCAATGGTTTTGGTTGATCCATCTTCTCATCTTTCTCAGAGGAAGAATAAAATATCGAAGGAGGATTATCTTTTTCCAGTTAGTCTACCAGTCCATTCATTCTATCACTGAAAACAAGTAAAAAAAAAAAGGAAAGAAATACAAGAAAAAAATTATAGCAAATACACTAATCAGTTGAACTGGTTTTGCAGTTACTAAAATGGACAATTCCATTTTTATCTTTTGTTTTATTGTTTTCAACAGTGAAAGAGGGAAAATTGGTAGATATTAACTGAAAAAAGAGAACTCTTCATACCATATGAATTATCTACCAAAAGAAAGGCACAGAATAGATCTGCTGAAATTAGTTAAAAAAAAAAAGTAAAAATGTGAGCCATAAATTCAAACAACCTTTGAAAAATACTTTTTTCAAATTAATTATACTGAAATAAGTTTCATTGAAGATCCCCTACGTGTGTATGTCTTTGAGCTGGACTAAACTATGCTATCCATAATTCATCTCTTTTATTCATCTGCAGAATATTTTGACTTGGTTCCATATTAATGAGAATTCTTTGATTCGAATCTTATCCAGATTCATACAGAGAGATTTCAAGATTGTTTCTTGTTTTAATGATTATTGCATAAAATTATTCCTTACCTAACTTTACATTATCACCATTAGATATTGAGTAAGCAGGATTTTTTATGCTATCCTCAAAATTCTATATGTACCTGACATAACATCCCCAAATGAATTATTAAAGTTTTTTTGAAATTCCACTTTGAACATGCGCTCTGAGAAGAAAGATCTATAAATGTTTATCTTTCTCCTTTCTCTTATCTCTTGAAAATTTGTACAATTTGTTTGTATTATTTAAATTTAAATATATTTATACAGTAGTAAACTATCATCCTTTCTTCAAGATGAATGATTAAATCAGTATCATTTTTTTTAACTTCAATACTTGAGAGTTCCAATTCATTTTTACTGCAATTGTCCAAAATAGATTTTCATTGTCAAAATATAAATTTCAATGAAAAGCATACAAAAACATATTTACTAGGTAATTTGTAGATATTTATTCTTCTAAGTTGATGAAATCTGTCTGCATGCTTGAGTCAGGGGAAAGAAAAAACTAAAGATCCTCTTGGTGCTTCTCTCTGCTTCCTTACCTGCATGATTCAGCTTTTTCCATTCTCATGCAGTTTCTCATTAGCTTTATCTACCCACCAAAATCTATCTTGCCTCTAGTGGTGATAATCTTTTATGGATGACCTCCCTTTGTGCTGTGTCTATTCATCTGCTGAACTGCTAACCTTTTGGCATATCAGACTTTGGTATTTGCACATTGTTGATCACAGCCATCTTGAAAATTTATCCAATGATTTCTTTTTTCTTTTTTAATTGTGGATCAATAACAAACAAGCAAATGAAGTAAGCAAATAAATTTAGACGGGAGAAAGAGAATTTTATATATATATATATATATATATATATATATTTGTTGCCCACCTGAGGCTATCCAATAAATGCCACTTTCTTATCTTTTGGCTTTCCACATCTGAGGAGACATCCAATCAGCTATCAGATTAGATTTGCTGCAGCCTTGCTGGATCCGGATATGCTAATTTCATTGGATAGTAGCATTTGAAAAAATAACACTCACCTGATTTTTATCATTGCTTTCAAGAATGCGAATCATATTTTTGGTGGTATATGTTTTTGTATCTTTTCATCTCTGAAGATAAAAAAAAATAACAAAACTAATGTATTTTTCAATCTCCCCAAATCAATGATCAGCTTGTGCTGTTGTGTAAATCTGTAAAAAGAAGAAAAGCCTGAATAAGTTAACATAAATATCAGCAGACCAGATACATATCATAAATTTAATTTTGTGGATCATGAGTTTCTTAGAGACAGGAAGCAAAATGAACTTCTTTTTCTAAACTGACTGCCCTTTCCTGTGATTCTATGAAAATAGCCATTGTCAAAATTAAAGCAATCTTGAATGTGATGTCGCTGAAACTTAATCTCAAAACAGCTGATATAAATCTTCTCTCAGTTTGGAAAAAAAGACTTAATAGTTTAGCTACTAGACTGCTGGATTTAAAATGTATTTTAGGATAGATATATTTGCAATTACTGAGAAATGAAAACGAAATGAAAATACCAGTGATAAAAAAAAAATCTGAAAATTTTATGAAGATTTCTTACTGGAGTGAATATACATAGTTTGTGCATATCTCTACCAATAATCTCTGTGAATAAAAATGAAAAAAATCTTAATCAGGAAAAGAAACATATATTTACTATTTTAACATATAATTTGCATAAAAGACATTTTTTTGGAATTATAATTACATTTTGTTACAGTGTGTTATTATATTTTTGTCAAGTTTTCGTTTGATATGTTTAATCCTTTAGGATTTCATCATACTAAATTTATGTTTACGTTGATGCAAGTACACACGTGTATGAATTAAAGGGTGGGAAACTGAGAATAACTTTTTTTTTTAAATATGTTTTGGATATATAATCCGGCTGATCTAATAAGAATCTAAATGAAATCAGCTAGATTATATACCAAAAATATTAAAAAAATTATAAAATTAAAAAAAAAAAATTTTAATTTAAAATTCTCAGTGTTCCCCTTAGTGTCAGGTTGTAACACCAATTTTCATCCAATCACTGAAGTTAAGCAATGTCAATTCAGGCTAGTATGTAGATGGGTGACTGTTTGGGAATACAGTGTAACCCGGATATAAGAGAAATCTGGATATAAGAGAAACCCGGATATAAGAGAGATTTTCTCTGGTCCCAAATTAGAGCCATACTTACCTAAACAAAATGGACAAACCCGGATATAAGACAAACCCGGATATAAGATACTTCTTCTCCGGGCCCGACAACTCTCTTATATCCGGGTTACACTGTACTAGGAGTTGTAAGCTTGGATGTGTGGGTGGTGTGATGGATAATGCATCAGAATGAGAAATCAGACAACCGAGTTTGAATTCCACTTTTGTTACATTCCCTGATTAACGAATCTGATTGGGAAAGGTATGAATATATTTCTTTTCCCTCCATCTATGGGTTAAATAACAGGACAAACTTAGTGCTAGAGTCTTGGTTGCCAAACAAAATGTAATTAGCAGTCTACTGCAGGAATTCTTTCACCAATCATGAATCATCAAATGGTGTATCTGGGTTCTAGCTTTTCTTTTACACATAACACACAGAAGTTAAGCAATGTCTGCAAGTGAGTGATCTCAATGTTAATCTTTTTTCCATAGTTTTCTCTTGAAGTTAATTGTCTTCTTAGAATTTTTCTTTGTGGGCTCCATTGCAGAAAAGACAAAATTACCTCTGCCTAATAATAAAATAGAAGAATAAAAAAGAAAAAAAATTATCCACAGTTGAATTTAGAACCCAGTCAAGAGAAATAGCTTTACCAAACATTCACCACTGCACTGAAAACTCAGTTGCATGACTTGCCATCAGATTCTAACTCACACAAACTAATAGAGAACAAGTTTGAAATGGTAAATTTTTTTAAATATGACTAAATATGAATAATATACATTAAGAAAATAATCAAGGCAGTATTTTTATTCAAATATTTATACTTTAAATGAAAAACAAGTACTTCTGCACTATATTATAATTTAAATAACCATTAACATTTACAAATATATATGTGTGTATGTGTCTCTGTGTGAGTGCGCATGTGTGTCTTGAACAATAAAAATTGTTAAAAATTTGAATTTCAGACACTGGTTTGTATATTAATATTCTTATTTTTTAATTAGGTTCCTCAACTTGTTTCAGCCAGCATGGTCATCATCAGGAGAAAAAAATCCTTGCTTGTTAGTAGTAGTCTCTGGGGAACTTGGCCTGTTGTATTCAATTGTTTTTTTTTTGGATGACTTGACTGTCTTCAACCTGAAAATGCAATCTGATTCAGACGTGCAGCCATTACCATTTGTGCAGTCATGTGTAAAAATCATATCTGCCTGCTCCTGATATGAATATCCTACCATTGTTAAATGGAACACTTCTCTGTTAAGTCACTGCTATACATATTAAATGTTGAAGACAGACTAGCCACAAATGTACAGAAATGACAAATGTAACCTAGTCTACATGGCAACACAGCACCATCTACCGTAAACTTTCTTTAAACTTAATTTCTCAAAAATGAAGGATTTGAAGACATATGTTTATATGGACTTTTGTCCTTGTTTTGGTGCAAGTAACCCCCTCCCCAATTTATAAAAGTATTTCTGATACACCCTGTATATAATAATTATATATATATATATATATATATATATATATATATATATATATACACACAAACAAACTCATAACTGTGAGAATGTTCCATATGCTATTTGGCAAAGCAGAACTATGTCTCTGTATGTGTATGTATAGACTTAATATATTTTGTGCTTGGGCAAGCATCAATACTAATACATCGCAACAAGTGTGCATGAATGCACTTAAACACATTTCCCTGGCTATTTCACACTCGCCACCTTCAATCAAGTTAATGACAGAACACATTCACCTCTGAGGCATAAATAGTTTCCCAAATTCCACTGGTATATTGTTTGTATATTTGTTAAAGTTGTATCTAAATTTTGATGGGCACATGGTTGAGTGTTTAGAACATTTACTTTCTGACCATGAGACCCAGGTTCAAATCTCACCAGTGTTGATTTGTCAGGAGGGTGACTTTTGGATGTTATTGGTCTGGAGGAGGTGATCTCTGTATGTGAAACCTTTGAGAAGTACCTGAAAACCATACCACAGGTTGACCCAAGCCTTGTGAGTGAAATTGGGTAGATGGAATCAATGGGAATCATCAGTGGTTGTGCTAGCACAAAGTCACAAATCATTGTAACTGAGGGTTTGAATGTGCTGGCCTTGTTCAGACTGTTGATCACACTAGATAATGTGCTCTCTCCCAGTAACTGTAACTAAGGTATGTTCAGCATAGTTGCAGTATAAACCACAGGTAGGTTCTGTGGATGTTAAACAAACACAAATGTGCTGCCTGAGCAGGCATCTCCAATGGGAATTAGCTAGCCACCCTAATAGACTGGGATCCTCAGATATGAGTAGCTGCACCGTTTAGATTTTAGATCTAAATTTTTGAGTAGAGTTGAATGGATGCAAACCTCTTGCCTCTTACCTAGGACTTAAAAGTAGGTGGCAAATGAATAAGTCAAAATTTAGGGGTGAAAATTACTGAGGATAGCAGCTGCAAAAGGAAGCAAAATTTTAAGACTGGTGCACATTTAAAAAATACTGTTGGGTATACAACTTAGATATATTAGGTTGGTGCAAAAATAATGTCGGTTTTTTACATCAACACCAACATTATTTTTGCACCAACCTAATAAAACAAATAAAAGTAAAAAATTTTAACAAGGGATTAATGCCAAATTAGCTAGTTGATTATTTCCAAATGTAAGTAATATCTAGACATGAAATTAAACTGTTACATTTGTTAACCTTTCTCACTTTGTATACAGTGGAGTTATGTATAGTGGCTCAGATTAATGAATTGGAGAGCTGAGTTCAAATTCCAGTAGAATCTATTACATTCACTTATGTACTAATACTCTTGGGAAAGATATGAATCTTCTTCTTCTCCTCCCCCAACTATGGGTAAATAGCAGGACAGACCAGGTTCTATAGCTTTGGATGGCAACTGGTCTACCACAGAAAGAAATGGCAACCTACTGCAGGAAAAAACTCTGCCTCATCAGTCATGTATCAAAAGATACATGATTGCCTAAGCATGTATCACACATGGCACATAACTAATGTGACTTCATTTGTTGTAAAATAGTTTATCATCACTGAAAGTAACTCTGATCCCTGAATTTGAATTTCATAGTTGTGCTGTCATATCCTGCTATGGCCACAGAAAAATACCTCTGAGTGAAATTAACAATAATGTTACTGAAATTGAGAGGTCTTTAAAAACAGTGCAGTGGAAAGGGAAGTAATATTAATAATGCAAAGTGCTAAAGGTTAAAAGGCTATTTTTAGGGAAGAAAGAACAGATCATAGACAGTTGTTTAGGGGGTTTTTGAAATGAAGCACTTTCATTTCACTTTATTTTTGCTAGTTTAACTATATTTTCAAATATGATGACAACATTGAAATAATCTTGGTTATACTTTAGACATCCAGGACTATAAAAGGTTATAAAATAAACTCTGAATAAATAATTTTGATTTTAAAATGATTAAAACTGAAAGAATATTCAAAGAATTCATATACAAAACAAAGGGAATAAAAGATGTATCAATTTGGTGCTAGTTGTAAGATAGTTATAGACAAGGTTGCTTTTTGGCAAGGAACATTCTGCTTAAACTCTGAGACTTTGGAAAGGATTTAAATGTAAATAACTTAATTTTGAAGTTTTTTCTTTTCTTTTACCCATTTTTTTAATGTGAGCATATTTTCTCAAGAAATGTTTAAAGTTTCCTTCAAGACAAACATTTCTCTCAATTGGCTTGGCTAACATTTTAATGTCAATTCAGTTTCATGAGAAATCAATCTATTCACAATAATTTTTCATTGGCAACATGGTAGTATACATAGGTGGATATTTAAGAGATAAATCATTTCAATAAATTGTTTGTTTCAAAGGGAGAAGGATCTTTTTTTAGAAATTCTGTATCTATCTTTTATTTTATTTCATGCATTCCATCAAAGATAAATGAAGATGCAGAGTTTGGCATTTCTCTATAGAAAAGTGAAATATGGGTTTTATATTTTAGAGATGAATTTATTGATGATTTGGCCTTTTTTTTTTTTTTTGATTTTGATAATTTTAAGATTGAAAATGGTCTCCAAATATATTCAGATTCACATTATCCAAATTTACATCTGCAATTATTCTACCTTCATATTATAAATTAGTCATTCCAAGAACAGTTTTCATTAAAAAAAATAAATAAATATTTGTTTCTTAGGCATTGCTCATTTAAAGATTTGAATATATCCTGCCTTTGATATATCAATTTTTTTTCCTCTGGTCTGCTTGTGATAAGAATGAAAATGATATGAGAGGAAAATGCTGGGTCACAATTTAAAATAAATAAGACATTCTAAAGTCTTGTGGAGATAGCTATTAACTTATTTCTTTTTCTTCTTATTGTGTCTGGAAGACTAAATACATAGACATTTATTTATAAGATATACATCAGTGACATTAATTATATATCACTTGTATATTTTGTCTCTTTTTATTATATTGAATATATTATTAATCTTTTTCTATTTTGTATTGGATTTAATATGAAAAATAGATCATTTTATTTTGTTTGCTTGTTGCTTATTTTTCTCAATTTGGTGTGCTTTGTTTTTTTGTTTGGTTAACTGCCTCAAATATTTTACAAGTATACTTCCTATTTAATAATGAATACAAGAGAGAAATAAAATAGAAACAAATAAAGAGATTGCATTTATGTTTGAAAGCAACTTTTGGCTGAAATTCTTGGAAAGTTATTTGAAAAAAAACTCTAAATAATGATAATTGAAAGAGTGAGAAGAAATCATAATAATGTGACTGCAAATAAATATATCATTAATTTAATCATTGATTTACTGATAGTTATTAGCTTAGTGATTGAAAAAAATGTTCATCTTTCAGATAATTTAATGGTCTTGAATATATATTAAAATTCTATTGTATTTTTGCAATCTAATTTTAGTAAATGAACAGAATTGATTTCTGTTTTGAGTTAATTGCAGATTTCTGGAATTTCCACCAGTGCAGTGTGGCTAACACCCAAGGTTCAAGGATCCAATCTGCCCTACGATTTACCCACGCATCCAACTATGGGTAAATAATAGTGCAGACTGGGCTCTTCAGCCTTGAGTGGTAGCCAGTCTAGGAGAAGGACAACTCTGAATTGAAAAAAACGTATGTAGCTCTGAAAAAGCATATACAATGCAGCCAATGAAAGGATCATGGAGTTCAAAATGACTCAAAATGAAAATGATCACAACTATTGTCGGTTTTAAAAAAAAACGTGCTTTGGGTTAACTGGAAATAACAAACATTTCTGTTACACTTAATAAGTATTTCTAATTCTATATTAGTATCTCTGTCCTCTAAAAGATGTTACATTCACATACAGTTTTCATACAACTAAATGTACCAAATTTTATGGGACAGAAGTAGTAAAAGTTATTTACTTTCCTTTTAAGTGTTGAGCCCAATGGCTTTGTATGTAGCTTAATGGTTACAATACAAAAAATGGAATCAGTAAAGTTCAAATTCTAGCTTAGGCTGCTTGTGCTCATTTAGAACTTATGCCCTTGGGAAGGCATGAATCCAATTTTTCTTTTTATTCTGTCCAATTGTCAAATAGTTTGCTAAAATGTTTTATTACTCATATGACAGAAAGAGAAGAGGTGAGTGAGGACTTGGACAAAAATTTGCCCCATGATCACCGTATGCCCAGGAAGTTAAAACAATAGAAGATTGCTAGATCTATTAGTCGTATTAATACATGAAGACTTTAAAATATTTCACTTTTCAATTGGTCTGTTGAATTGCTATTCTGAACTGCAGTGAAAAATATCAATCATCACCACTTATATTTCTCCAAAGATGCAATAATTTTTATGCTTTGTTTCTATGTATCATCTCCATTCAGGACATGGCTCTCCTATTCTTTGTATCTCTTAGCAATATTTGTCTTTTTAATATCTTTTCCAATCCCTGTTCTTCCATTCAAGCTCATTAGGTAGGTTATTCATTGTTTCCCTCTGTCAATCTTGTTTTCAATATGCCCTGTTTATGTAAAATTTTCCAAGCTTTCTTTTCTCAATGTGTCTTAGAAATTTCAACTTTCTCTTTATGATCCTAAGTATAAGCATTCTTTGTATTTCCATTATCCTTAAAATTTCCTTATTACTCACATGCTTCATCCATATTATTCTCAGCATCCTTCTGTAGAACCATGTGTCTGTTGCTTCCAATCTCCTTTTCATCTGTGAGAAAATTGTCAGTCATTCATTGCTCTTTACATGGATTGATACTACATAGCAATTCAGCACTCTTTTCTTTGTTTCTAATGAAAATTTCCTGTTTCTTAATACTTTGCTTAGCTTTTGAAAAGACTCTTTTACTTTTCCAATGTGCCTTTGGATTTCACTGCCACATTTTCCATCATCTGTTAGAATACTTCTCAGATATTTAAATTTCTATATTTGTTTTATTTTGACATCTCCAATGTGTAGTTCATATTCTGGGATGTTTCTCTTTCTGGTAGCAATACATTCTACTTTCTTATGATTGAGGGTTAGTCCTTTCCTCCAGCTTTCCTTTACTACCTTTTTTAGAGTTTTCTTTCTGTGTCTGCCATTAACACTTGGAAAAACAAATCTTTTACATATTAAGTGAGCAGTAATAAAAACATTACTCACATAATGGTCTGCAAAATAAGTTTACTTATTTCTCCATAGTGAATTAATTTTTTTTATATATTTTTAAAAGATGAAAACTTAATATCACTGATTTGGTTACTTGATATAAAAAAAAATGTAAAACAATAAAAAAAACCTACTCATAAATTTTACATGTAATTTTTTTTTCCCCAAGAATGTTTATCCAAATGGGAAATAATCCAGTCCTCAGAGCAAGAAATGCCATTTTAAATGATTTTCTCTTCTTTAAACATTTTTTCATGGGTATAAATCCTTAATGATAAAGTTTTAAATAGAATTTTTATTTTATTTCTAATCTTTATATTTTATTTTAGCCTCTTTGCTTCAGAAACGTTTGGGAAGCAAGAAATTTTAAACTAATCCAGTGAATGAAAACAACTTCTTGCCATTAGATGGATAGAATTTTGGTTATTTAAATTCTGTTTTTTCTTTTTTTTGTTTGTTTCGTTTTTATATTAATTCATACAAGAATTCTTTAAAGAAAATAAAAGAAAAAAAAATTCAAACTTTGACTTATAATAGTTTATAATTTGTGTGTAACTAAACAAGATGTTGTCTTTCTGCCTCCAAAATGGCTGAATTAATTATGTGAAATTCTGTTTAAGTTAACCTTAATTATATGCTTCTACTCTTCACTGGGATTTTTTGCATTTCTGAAGAAACAAAAACTTTAAATATTTAAGCTACTTTTTTCAGTAAATATACTATGTTAGATTTTACTATGTATGTTGATGTTTTCTCAATAAAATTGGAATTAACCAAGTGATGATAATAGAATTATAAGGATATATTTTGATGATAAACAGACCATAATAGTTTCAGTTTGTTGTGGAGCAGTATATTGGCCTGCAAACAGATATTGAATGATGGAAGACAACAACAAACAAAATAAAGATTTGAGTAAAAATATATATTGCCAAGTTTATTGCTGTTAAAGAAAATACTTTGACAAAATATGGTGACAGTTCACTTGACAAAAGACCTCAGCAAATTCATGAAGAATGTGAGAGGAATGTTGTCCTGAAAAAGACAGTTTTGTAGTGCAATGAAGAATGTTGTCCTGAAAAGGACAGTTTTGTAGTAAACATTTATTTTTTTTTAATTTTCCAGGTGTGTAAGAAAAAAGAGGGAAGACAAAGTCAGATAAGTTTGTTCTTTAAAAAATGTGTGTATCTATCTTGAGTGTGTGTTTGTATATATATATATATATATATATATATATATATATATGTGTGTGTGTGTGTTAGTGTGTTTATCCCTCTCTGTGAATTTTATTGCATGTTTATGATCAGTACTGCAGACTGATATCATATTTACTCAACAATACCCCAGTCACACTCCTCATCCCAACCCTCCAGTCAACAAGTTAAGGCTGCCACTTTATTTGATTTTCACCAAATCTAAGGTCGGACTAAATTTAATTTGTCCTTTCTCAAAAGATACATTTGGCTAAAAAAATGTGTTCTTTGAAAAACAAGTCATTAGAGATTTTTAAAAGATTATTTATAAAATTAAAGCAAGAAATACACTGCCTATTGAATATGTTTTCAGCCTCGATCAGGCTCAAACCTACTCAGCCCAACTAGCCACATTAATTTTATTTCATTCTTTGTTGCTTACTTTCTTTGTTTTTTTTCTTTTTTTATTATGAACAATATCAACAAAATGTTTTTTGATCAATAATTTGAGGCACAGAGTTAAAACAATTTTGGATCCATCTGAAGTCAAGAATGAAAACAACGCACAGCAAAAAATAGATATACTTGTATGTTGACTCACTCTGTCTAAGCCAAACAAGTATGACCCCTGGGGTCGCCATTGACATGAATACATTAGTATTTCATTATTTTGGATGTTAACCCTTTGAGCCTTGACTACCACTTTACTGGTGGTAGAGAAAAATGACATAATGCCCAGTCACCAGATGAACAGTGATAGAGAAAAATGACATAATGCCCAGTCACCAGATGAACAGTGATAGAGAAAAATGACATAATGCCCAGTCACCAGATGAACAGTGATAGAGAAAAATGACATAATGCCCAGTCACCAGATGAACAGTGATAGAGAAAAATGACATAATGCCCAGTCACCAGATGAACAGTGATAGAGAAAAATGACATAATGCCCAGTCACCAGATGAACAGTGATAGAGAAAAATGACAGTGGGTAAACACTTTTAACTATTTTTATATCTACCAAGAAACATTACATTCGAATTATTTGCGAATTTTGACTGAGGAGAATGGTTAAAATTGTTCAGGAACGCAAGGCTTAAAGGGTCAATACGAGCTTGTTAATATTCTATGACTTTCATCAATTTTTCATTCATTGATTTTTGTTAACTTTTTTTCTATTTCAATTTTATCTCCTGAAAAGTTTACCAACATTGGTTGCTTAGTACATTGACTTGCATTAAAAAAAATCTGATATGGTGTATAAAAAGTTTTTCATGTCATATGGCAATGTGCTAGATTTATATATAAGGTTTGATAAGATCAAGGTAAATAAAACATTTACATATGAAAAACAGAACAGAGAACAAATTTTAGTATTTAAAAGTGAACATCTCTTAGAAAGTGCACTAAATTATAACTAAGTTTTTATAACCTTTGAGTTCACACTGTCAACCATTCTGATGTCCCTTTAAGACTTACTGGTAAGTCTTAAGGGGACATCGAAATGGTTGTGTCACTTCTGCTGATTGTAGGGGAGAGAGAGAGAGAGAGATTGAATATTGTTATAAGTCATATTACATATTAACTATCTTCTCATCATAATAAAATAAAAAATCTTCATCAGTAAAATGTACGTTCATATTTTAAACTAGTACCATTAATATAATAATCTGGAAATTTCCTACATTAAGTAATTGCCATTTATTTTTGACTGGTACTTTATTTTATTTTTGTAGCTTTTTTAATTGCATTCTGTGATAGATGTATTGTTATTTGAATTTCATCGATGCAGCATTATCAGTTATTAATTGTTCTTCTGTTGTAGATGTGCAGTTGACAACACAGCCAATGCAATTTGCAAGCTAAGTGCATATTTCAACTGAGATAGTTTATATCCCTTCACACTAATGCACTTGAGTAAAGCATAAATCTATCTCTTCTCCTACAGCTATGGGAAAATAACAATGCAAACTGACCTCTTTAGCCTTGCTTGGTAACCAGCCTAATAAGAGAATAACTCTGATTTCAAAACCTGGAGTGGAAACCATTTAATTCCCCCGTAAATGTGTAAACATAGCAAAAAGCAGAAAAGTTGATGTTTTCAGTTCTATAGCATAAGAATTTATTTGCCAGTTTCCAGATAATCCCAAAATGTGATAAAAATTTGGACATGGCCTGACAATTTCATTTAAGCAGGAAGTAGACTGTGGGATTATAAATGATTAGATTAGGATTATATTAGGTTGGTGCAAAAATAATGACATAATAATGTCGTTTTTTGATGTTAAAAAATACATCAAAAAACGACATTATTACGTCATTATTTTTGCGCCAACCTAATAGATCAAAATAATGTTCAAAGATTAAAAAAATTATACATTATTATGAATTACATACATACATACATACATACATATATATATATATATATATATATATATATATATATATATATATATATTAATGCATGTTGTCATTGCTTGGAAATCTTCCATGCAAACAAAACAGACTATCATTGTTGCTATGTTCGCGTACTGTTTAATTTATTGTAATGTAACTGTCATCTTTGATGATGGCTTATGTAAGCCAAAAGCTTAGATAGGATTAAAAAAACATGTTTCAATATGGTGATATAAATAGACAAAACTTGTCTATATTATTTAATGAAACATGCATTAATGAAAAATGCTGCCTAAATACACACACACATACAAGTAGAAGATTACTATTCTAAAATTTGATAAAAGCAAAATGTTTTTCCCTTTGTAAGTTTTATGAGTTTTGTATACTCGCATTAGCATAATTACCTGAACTACATTATTACTTGTTCTCACAAATAACAAGCCTCACCAACTCACCATCTACTTGATTTTCTTGTTCAACAGATAACATCTAGATTCGAAAATGTTACACATGCAAACACCAGTTCTCATTACTTTCCATATTCACTCAATTAAATAAGAAATCATCAAATGAAACATCTGTTCCTTTTATGCCATGCATAATTTCAAATGCACCTCACAGTTGCTCAGTGGTTAGAACATCAAAGGGGAGGCTCCAGGGTTTTAGTTCAATTTCTACTGACAGATGAGTAATGCTTTGCAGCCATAATTTGTTTGAAAGGAACCTCTCACATGGATATTTCTGGAAACCACTTCAATAAAAATAACATAATTTCACATTTTCTATATTTTGGCAAATAGTCATTATCATTCAAGAGCTGTTTGGACTATCAAGCTCACTTTTCTTTCTCTTGCTTTGGTTGTTCCTACACCATTTTGGCTGATCCATTCTACAGCCTTCATCAGATGCACATTCCTTAAGGATAGAGTTTCTTTTTTCTGAAAATGGGAACAAACAAACAAAAAATATTTGCCACAATATCTTCTCTAGATGTCACCATTTTCTGTGGTGTGGGGGGATACTTTTCTTCTTATTGATTGTTCATCAAATGAAAGCTGTAGAATTGATTAGCTGTAATCTTGGGATAACAGCAAAAGCAAAGAATGATCTTAATCATTCAACAACTCTTGAAATAACGAATGATAATGATTAGGTTTCAGTTTGTTCTTACCACTATACTTTACGTTTTAACAGGAATATCATCACACAACTACACAGACCAGTAGACAAAATAAATACTGTTTAAAATACTCAAATATAGGTTTCCACTAAAAATAATGTTTGAATAAAAATATATTGGATTAAAAAATTCATTAATTCTTTAGAAATACATACATACATTATATATATATATATATATATATATATATATATATATATATATATATATATATATATCCGGTACAATGAGAATGAAAATAATATATAAATTCTAACATTCACAGCATTAATTCAAAAGAGGGCTTGATACTGATAGTAGAGCAATAATTATTTATTATAGTTTACTCAGTACAAAGATGTAACTTCGTTTTGGTGCATTTCAATTGCACCTTGACTGGTGAGAACCAAAATGTTTATGCACAATTCTGCTCGTAAGCAAGCCGTATATGGTGGACTCTCCTGTTGTATTTGATGTATGATTGTCAGCAACTCAGTTCCTAGGAACAGACAGCCTAGGCACTAGCACACATGATTTGATTATAGTGGTGAAGGCTTTGTGCAGAACCAACCACACTTTTTTGAAGGGCTGAATACAGACACCTGGGGCACTACATGCCACAAGGCCCCTAAACAATCCTCTGCAGGTTTTGAATTTAGAGTTGTCCTTCTCCTAGACTATTTGCCATCCAAAGCTATAGAACCTAGTCTGTCCTGCTATTTACCCATAGCTGGTGGGAGAAGAAAAGCATTCATACCCATCCCAAGGGTAATAGCACATAAGTGAATGTAATGGATTCGACTAGAATCTGAACTCGGCTCTCCAATTCCTCAATCCGAGTCACCATCCACTACTCCACTTTGCCTCCATATATATTTAGTTACAGGAATCCAAAAATACTAGTTTGACAGAAATAATTTATGTTTTCCCAATTACTAAACTATAATAATTTACTAAATTTAGCTTTAGGTACAGTAAGGACAAAACTCACTATATTAATGAATTTGTCAGTGAGCTGAGAAAGCTCAATCCACCTAATACAATGGTTGCCAAACTTTATCCCTCTGGTTCGCATTTTCAGAATGAAAATTTGCTCAGAGCTCACCAAATCTTATGTGATAAAAGTACATTTAATAATAAAAAAAACAAAGAGAGGGTTAAAGTGAGATTACCATGGATTCTAAGTCAGAACATTATCATTGATAACTCTCTCCTCTAATTTGCAGACCCAAGTTACTATATTCTTAAAACTTGATATAATGTAAAAATATCACAATGATAATATTGGTCAATAATTATTTATAACTATTTATGCTGGGATCCAAGCATGCAATTACAAGTAATCCATAATAATATTTGAAATTATATTTATTTTTGGCATATGAATTTTTTTAAATAGTTTCTATATCTTTGATTGTCTTTCAGTAATTCTGCCTCACCTGCTATCCTCTTCCACCGCACTTATGAGATATGCTGCACTATTTGGGAATCACTGACCTAATAGTACCCAGGTGTTTACTAGGTTTATTGAAGTTTATCACAAGGTCATAATTGAATGAGGTTGAGCTAACTTCGTTAGTGTTAATCTGCAAACCTTTCTTTCTAAATAGGATTCCATAATTGAGATTCTAAAGTCTGTTACAAGGCTCAGATGTGGGGCACTAAGTGAGAATTTAATGTAGCTATCATTTGTTTTGACCATTACTACTGGATAATAGTGAGGAGGCATGGTGGAGTAATGGATAGCGGCTTGGATTGATGAATCGGAGATCCGAGTTTGAATTCCAGTCGAATCATTACATTCACTTATGTGCTAATACCCTTGGGAAAGGTGTGAATCCTCTTCTTCTTCTCCCTCCAGCTATGGGTAAATAGCAGGACAGACTGGGTTCTATAGCCTTGAATGGCAACTGGTCTAGGAGAAGGACAACTCTGAATTCAAACCCGGAGTGGAGCCCCTAAGGCGGATGGACAGCACTTTGTGCTACTTTCCAGCAACTCCTGAAGCAGCGCTAGTACCAAACTGTATTGGTTTATCCTCTCCTTTGGATTCTGCTAGCAAGGCTGAGAGGGGGAACTAGACGTCTGGGCATCTCTAGTTCTCCATATATCCCACCCAGGCTCGTAGCGCACTGTGCTATTCCATCATCTCTCGAGACAGATGGATGCCGACAACAGGGACTGAGTAGTGAGTTTGATCTTTGTTGGGTATCTCATATGTATGGTCTTGTGCTAAGCTAAGCTTAGTAAATAACAAATGCTCTGTGGTGAGTCAGCTTTCTTTAGCTTGAAGTGGCATATGTCTAAAGTAGTGAGGTGCTCCCATGTCTGAATTGATGCAAAAGATCAGCTTGCTATGGTAGGTGCTCAGGTGTTGAGTTTAGCACAAGGTCATGAGAATAGGGTGCCAGTGAAAATTATCCTCAATAATATTGTAATCACTTTTAACTCCTGTTTTTTAATCACTGCTAAATGGCAAGAAGCCTTTCTTGTCATGAAATTTCATCTTTTTGAAGCTGTTTGTAAGGAAAGAAATTATTAAAATTTTGCTAAAAGAATAGCATCTTCTGTTTGTTTGTCTGGAGATTTTTTTTCCATCTTGGCTCCATGTTTGTTTTTCTTTTCACCTCTTTTCATTGTTCTACCATTTTTTTCACTTCAACATTATAATTAACTCTCATTCATTCTTTCTCTGTTTATCTTTCTGACTTTTCTCCACACACTTTTCTTTTTCTGTATCATGTATTTACTGTATTCCTTCACTCTCTCTTTTTTGCTTTCTAAATTCTTTCACTCTCTCTTTTTTGTAATTTCTAAATTCCTTCACTCTCTCTTTTGTAATTTCTAAATTCCTTCACTCTCTCTTTTTGTAATTTCTAAATTCCTTCACTCTCCCTTTTTTGTAATTTCTAGATTCCTTCACTCTCTCTTTTTTGCTTTCTGAATTCCTTCACTCTCTCTTTTTTGCTTTCTGAATTCCTTCACTCTCTCTTTTTTGCTTTCTGAATTTCTTCACTCTCTCTTTTTTGCTTTCTGAATTCCTTCGCTCTCTCTTTTTTGCTTTCTGAATTCCTTCGCTCTCTCTTTTTTGCTTTCTGAATTCCTTCGCTCTCTCTTTTTTGCTTTCTGAATTCCTTCACTCTCTCTTTTTTGCTTTCTGAATTCCTTCACTCTCTCTTTTTTGCTTTCTGAATTCCTTCACTCTCTCTTTTTTGCCTTCTGAATTTCTTCACTCTCTCATTTGCTTTCTAAATTTCTTCACTCTCTCATTTGCTTTCTGAATTTCTTCACTCTCTCATTTGCTTTCTAAATTTCTTCACTCTCTCATTTGCTTTCTAAATTCGTTCACCCCCTTTTTTGCTTTCTAAATTCTTTCACTCTCTCTTTTTAGCTTTCTATTAGGTTGGTGTAAAAATAATGACGTAATAATGTCGTTTTTTGACGTTAAAAAATACGTCAAAAAACGACATTATTACGTCATTATTTTTGCACCAACCTAATAAATTCCTTCACTATCTCATTTGCTTTCTAAATTCATTCACTCTTTCTTTTTGGCTTTCTAAATTGTTTTACTCTCTCATTTGCTTTCTAAATTCTTTTACTCTCTCCCTTTTTTGCTTTCTAAATTCCTTCACTCTCTCTTTTTTGCTTTCTAAATTCCTTCACTCTTTCTGTTTGGCTTTCTAAATTCCTTCACTCTCTCATTTGCTTTCCAAATTCCTTTACTCTTTTTTTGCTTTCTAAATTCCTTCACTTTCTCTTTTTGGCTTTTAAAATTAACACACTTTTCTCTCTCTGCATCCCTCTCTATTTCATTGCTTGTCTCTTCTCTTTTTTTCATCTCACTTCTTTTTTATTTCACTCTTTATTTCCTTCTCGTTCCATATTCTTCACTATTTTATTTTCTCTCTTCCTAATTACCTTCACCAACCACCCACCCACCCGCCATGTTTCATTTTTGATTTCTCTTTCCATGTTTTTTATTTCCTTTTTTTGACTTCACCTGATTTCATCTCTCCCTCTGTCCCCATACACCAACATATCCTTAACTGATCTCTTCTCCTCACCTACCTCAGTTTGCATCACTAACAGGGCTACCTCATTCTCCCCACTCCTCCTCTTCAACCCATCTCTCCTCTTTCATCAGTCTGTACCTCTCTTCTCTCTGTCTCTCCTAATTTACTTTCCCTGTCTCTTACTTTTTTATTCTTTTCTTTTCTTTTTTTTTTTTACTTCTTCAAATGGTAGATACCTGGAGGCCCTTATTGTTGTTAGGTGTTTCCCAACCAGTCACATATCACTCACTCACGAACGCAACCTCTGAGGCAGACGTTTGGAAATGCAATTATGTACAGGCAGGTGTGCGAACACACACACACATTCTCATACACACATTACTAAATACGTAATCACATATGCAGAGAGACATTAAGGGAACGTTTTTGCTTCCTTTCAACATAATTAAAAACAGCAGATACTTTTGCACACGCATGAAGTTGCACGACACCTGTTGTTGCACACGCACACACAATCTTGCTTGCATGCGAGAGAAAATAGGAGAAAATGTATTTTTGTTCTTAATATTTCTTTACGTATCTTCGCTTAGTCTGGCACAAGATCATAAATGAGGAGCACTTTGTGAAGATCAAGCTTAAACTGTGTAAATGCTCAAGATCTAGACTGCTAACTGTTAGTGTTAAATTAATTCATGAGTGTGAAGTTAATCTAAACTTACAAGTCAACAATGACAAACCCAATATTTTTTTTAAATTGATTTTTAACTTTACTTGGTGTAATGGATATGTGCTCACAAGCTGAGTAACCGAGTTCAAATTGCAGTCAGAGCCAAGTCGCATTCACTTACATGCAAATACCTTTGGGAAAGGTATGAATCCGTGTCTTCTCCCCTCCTCATGGCTATGGGTTGAATAGCAGGGCAGACTGGGCCAGTCTGCCCTGCCTATCACAGAAGGAAACAATAACCTAATATGAGAAAATCTTCTACCTAATTCAAGAGACATGATCACATCATGTATCATGTATGAGATTTAACTGGCTGGACATAGGTGGTCACGGATCTCCACAGCTTTCTTTTCTGTGAATTCAGTCAGTTATGTGCCATGCATGCTTAGGCGATCATGTATCTTTCGATACATGACAGACGAGGCAGATTTTTTCCCCACAGTAGGTTGCTATTTCTTTCTGCAGTAGACCAGTTTCCGTCCAAGGCTATAGAACCCGGTCTGTCCTGCTATTTACCCATATCTGGGGGGAGGAGAAGAGGATTCATACTTTTCCCAAGGGTATTAGCACGTAAGTGAATGTAATGGATTTGACTGGAATTCGAACTCGTCTCTCCATTTCCTCAATCCGAGCTGCTATCCATTACTCCACCGTGTCTCCACACTATCTTACTACATAAGGTATCCGTTTCTGACATACAAATGAATATATGTTAACAGGTGCTTTTTTTATAAGCACCCACTTTTCACAGATATTCAAGATTCCTCCGAATCTAACACATACAGTCATGATTTTACATACGTAAGACTCTTCAGCTGAGATCCTAATTCTATCATAGAGATCATGTATTTAAAGTTCTCGCCATAGAAACATGTACACACTAGCAGACGTAGAAGTATTATTATCATTTACAGGTTTTTTCTCTTGGAAAGGTATGCCTTAGTTCTCATTCATATCCTGACATGCGTACTCGGTTAGGCTGAAGCACGCAGGGTTTCAAGTACTGAGGATCAACAGATAATTTCGTCACCAACCACGAAACGGTTGGGGAGGGTTAATACGGAGGTTAGGGAGAAAAAGGATCAGGAAGGGAATTAGAAGGAAAGGGAAAATATTTTTTTTAAGACTAAAAATAACAAACAATTCTGTAGGAAATAGAGGAAGATTATTAACGAGATGGTGGGGAGTAAGGAGATGACAAAGAAATCTCCAGGGAAACGCACAGGTCGAGGGCGGGAAGGAAAAAGAAAGAAAAAAAAGGGGGATAAAAAGAAGAAAGGATTTGAATAAGAAGGTTGGGAAGATTCGGAATTATTGATTGAACTGTGTATTCGACTGTACGTAGGAGTCCAGGGCGAGCTTCTGCAAAATATGGCTAGTCTACTTACAAAAAGAGGAAGACACAAGGCAAACGCAACCTGTAGTGTTTGTGTGTACATTGGCATGCAACTTGGCAATGCACACACCTATATACCTATATGGACGTAGGTGCATGCGCGTTTCTGGTACTCTTTTTTTGTGAATTAATGAGTGACTCTCTCTCCCCTTCCTCTCTCTCTCTCTCTCTCTCTCTCTATATATATATATATATATATATATATATATATATATATATATATATATATATACATACACTCACATACAGACACGATGGGGGTACTGAAAAATTCTCTTCCTGACAAAGAAGTCCTGTCCCAAAATCTTTTGTTTCGCGCGAGTTTTTTTAAAATTTGCAGTATTTTTATGGGAGAATAAAGAGTTTCATAGAAAATCTAGACAGTATGGACGTAAGAAACAACATTGCTTGGTGTCTGTCAGTTTCACTTCATGCCTATGCCCACAGACACTCTCTCACTCGATATTATTATATATTATGATCTGAATGTCTCATTGATTCCTATGATCACACTGTCTGTATCTTTATATTCTTAATCAATATTAAATACCCACCCACCACCGCCAAATAACGGTCGACCAGTGCATATCTGAAAGCTAACTCCTTTAAGACAATCAGTCTTTCTAAGTAAACTTGGTGTCGGAAAAAGTCAATGTTTCCTCTTTGTTCATATATATATATATATATATATATATATATGTGTGTGTGCGTGCGTGTTATTTTATATGTGCAGTACTTATTGGAAAGTGCTCAATATCAGTGATAGAGCTAACATATTCAGTCGTGTGGATATTAGTTTTTGACCTTGGGTTTAACGCTTTTGTGATCATAAGACAAAATGGTTTAATTACTTAAAAAGAAACCAGAATAAACCAGTTTGTCTGATTACCACAGAAGCATGTAATCCAGGGTCACAAACACATATTCATACAACTCAATACACACACACACACACATACATACATATGGGATAACGATATATATATTTTCATATATATCAAGAACAGTTTTGAAAGAAAAGATGTATGACAAATTGTAAAAAGTTTTTGTGACGCGTTTCATCCATTATAAAAAATTGGCCTAGAATGGGAAGTCTACGATTGAAAAAGTGTACCTCCGAAAGGAATCGAACCTGCATCCATTTTTCCATCAGATATTTAACTTTTTCTCAATGTCTAGAATTTGTGTAAAATAACTTCTTTCTATTTTGATTTTATATCTTTCTAATGACTCGTGGCAATCTATATCAGTAATAAAAAAAATAGAAAAGTTTGCACAATAAAATCTCGTGCCACCAAATAAGTTAGCATAAATATTCCTGCTAAAAACAGAATCCATAAGCTGAAATTAATATGCCTACTAAAGTGGATGCATGTTTAAGTTTCAAATCAAATCAATAAATCAGTCTTCTAAAAATGTTACCAGCATTTTGGTTAATATCAATTTTATTGTGAAGATATTAACTTTCATAATAAAAGTAAAAGTTCAAATGCGTAACATGTACTGCATTTTGTAATTAAACTTACTCCGACTTAAAAAAAAAAAAAAAAAAAAAAAATCTGTAATCTCTGCAAAGTGAAGGTCAAGCTTGAGGTCTACAAAATCTTCCCCCTCGCTGCTGTCCGTGACAGGTTCTAACAAGATATTTTTCTTTCTTTATCACTAACAAGAATTTCTCCTGACACTTAATTTTTTTTATACTTTCAAAACAATTGTTTTGTAATTCCATCCACCATCTGCCTTCCATTTCATTTTTTTCTCCTTTTTTTTTTTCTCCTTCCCCCCCCCCAGTCATGTATGTGCTCTGAGAAATAAGTAATTTGTCGTGTCGCCTCGATTTGCCATGTTCTGGGAACAGTGAAAATAAACATAAAAATGATTCACAAAATCAACCCCCATTTCTTGTTAGGTTGTCAGTCAAATATTGATGATGTAAAAAGCGTCTTTTTTTCTGAGTTAGTTACCAACATTATTCTCTCGGCATTTAATAGACTGGAGGTGTAAATAACATAACGGTGTGAAAGTGAAATCTGCATACCGAGTTCGGTTTCGTTCAGTGCCCTTGGCAAAAAAAACAAAAAAAAAACAATTCCACCATCTCCTAGCTATGGGCTAAATGTGAGGACAGACTATGAGAAGGAAAACTTTGAACTCGAAACCAGCCTGAACAAAGATTGGCCCCGTCAGGTTATTTTCCATTTGATAGATAGTAATGGATAGCCGCTCGGATTGAAGAATAGGAGAGCCGAGTTCGAATTCCAGTCAAATCCATTACATTCACTTACGTGCAAATACTCTTGGGAAGGTATAATTCTCTTCTTCTTCTCCCCCAGCTATTGATAAATAGCAGGACAGGCCGGGTTCTGTAGCAACTGGTCTACCATAGAAAGAAATGGCAACCTACTGCGGGAAAATATCTGCCTCGTCAGTCATGTATCGAAAGACGCATGATCGCCTAAGCGTGTATCACGCATGACACACAACTGAATGCTTCTAATTGAATTTCTCTTCTTTCATTGTTCAAAACAAGCACTTGATATTACCATCAAAATGCAATGACATGTTCACATAGTGAAAAGGTGTGAGCGAGATGCCAGCCTAGTAGAACGCTGGAATTCATGGAGTCTGGGAACCAGAGAAAGCAACTCCTCGGAACAGTTACCATGAAAGTATTTGTAAAAAAGACAGACGGAGGCGACGGCACGTCTGTGAGAGAGCGACTGCAGACGAGATGCCAGATCAGGGCTAATTACGTTGCATATCTGTTTCTGGGTCTTATCAAGAACCTTGAGACAAACATAAGGAGCACCAGACCATATATGGCAGCAATACTCTATGCAAGGGCGAATGGTTGATTTATAGATTTGAAGGATCGACTCCGGCGAGAAAAAAATTCCTGGCGGGGCACAGGGAGCCAACTTTCCTTACGGTGGACGAAGCTATTGACTCAATGTATTTGTTCCATCTCAGGTCAGCAAGTCAATGTGAGGCCGAGTAGTCGCAAAAAGGAGCTCTCGAGAAGTCGAGCGTCAGACATTCTAATAGAGGGGGGCAGGGATGGTTCTCTGTGGAAATCTGACTGTATTTCTTTAGCTAAATTTTAACATACACGTTTTCTATTTCAAAACTATCGAGAACATTAATACGGCAACTTCTAGTCTGACACCAAAAATAAAAAAGAACATGCAGCGTCTCGATAAGACAGTATTTTGAAAGTGGCCAGATGAAAAGGCGCTCTACGCCGACGACAAAGTGCCAACAATTATGCACACCAAGCCCATGTCTTTTCTTTTTTTTTTTTTTATTCTGGGGATTATGGGCAATTAGGTTTATGCCTATGTATTTTGCATACACCTCCATTGAGGGATTGTCACGCATGTTCCAAAGAATTTCGGTTAATTCGTGGTGTGGTTTATAGGTACTTATTAACCGTTCCGCAGGTCAAAGTTATCAAGAAGTCACCTCTCTTACAAATCTACCATGGTAATATTCGAAACTGGATTTTATGGTCAGAACCTAGACGTTTTAACCACTTGACTATTAGAGCGACGAGTGTTTTTCTAATTGTTCCGTTAGGGAAAACAGTTTATAAAAGTCATTACTCATTGAAGAGATGCCCCAGGGGATGCTAAGTGATTTGTAATAAAAGAGAACAGGAAGGGCAGTGGTTCCTTTTGTTTTCTATGTAAAAAAAATTACCTCTGAAGATAAGGGTTATGCTAAATATGTGGCGTGTATGTGTGAGTAAGGGAAAGTGTGTGAACATGACATTTATATTGACACACAGATCTATGTGCGCATGCGAGAATGTCCAGTGATGTTTTTGTGTGCACTGTGATCGTTTTAACGATTAGATCATTGCAAAAGTTTGTCCTATTTTCATTGTTAACATAAAATGACCGAGTGCTGATATGTTCTTGATTGAAACCTTGCATCGTTCAGTTGCGAATCGGACTTTGTTGAATTTTGTCGTTTTCTCTGTGCATGAGTGCCTTAAAAATGGAGGATGAAAAGGTGCACTTACGCCATATTATGTATGAATTTCGGAAAGATGTAAGTGTCGGAACTACGACCAAAAAAAAAAAAAAAAAAAAAAAAAACACATTCAGAAGGTTTATTTAGAATATGCTCCAGCTCTTCGGGCGGTCAAAAAGTGCTTTCGCAAATTCTGACACATATTGATATTAAATGGTATTTAACGTGTATAGATTTTATATTTACAATACATTGATAAGATTCTCTCGAGTAGATGAGCAGTTTCACACATTTTTTTTTGTCAACAGGAGCTCACAGAAATCTTCTTTATGCGCATGTCTGTACTTTGCCTGCGGTGTTACCGTACCTAAGCCTCCATATATTACCATGGCATAACAGTAATTTTATGGTGCCACAATTTTTCCAAGTTCATTATAATTCTTAAATAGATGCAGTTCGAAAGATGATTGTATGTAAAAGTTTAGTTAATTTCACTTTCAAGATATGCATCTAAATTCATTTCTAAGTCGAACGCTGAAAGAATCCTAGCCCCGATATTACAACAGTAACACACATCTCAGCATATAAAAACATTTCGAACGTTTATGTAATTTATATCCTTGTGAATTCGTAAGCCAATAAGACAGTATATATATATATATATATATATATATATATATATATATATATATAATATATATATATATATATATATATAGATAGAGAGAGAGAGAGAGAGAGAGACACGCTTTCAAATGCAGATCAAGAGTTCCCGAATTTTTCCGTCGCTAGTTACTAAATTTTATTTAGTTTAACACAAAACCAGAGCCGTTAACAATCAAATTCCCTTGAACTCTCTGTGATCGTACATTGATTTGCGAAACGCGGAATTCAGCTTAGAAACCATCTGAAGGTAAGGTGAGATTAACTTGCTAGCCATGGATCTACGAGTGTTATATACAGTACTTATGAACACTAATGGGTATGTTCCAATCCTCATAAATACATTGGACACTATTGTAAGTTGGGGTAATATGCTGTTTAAGTAGTCTATCACTAACAGTTGTTTACTTACTTCACGCCGCTGGTGAGGATTGTATTTTGTTGATGTTATAAAGGTTACCATTTAATTTCCAACATCCATTTTGGATATTCCTCAATCAGTAACCTTTTCTAGATTACGACAACGATGAAACACCTGACTTTTAAAAATATCTATAGAGCGCTTATAGATATAGACAATGTGGACATATAATTTAACTCCACGTTCTAGAAATTCAATTCTCATTGCTCAGCGTCTGCGCATATCTTTTAGTGAATTATAGATTAAAATCTCCGGACCCCTTAAAGCTTTATGGTAATAATGATGTTGAGTTTATTATTATTATTATTATTATTATTATTTTTAGTTTTATTATCAATTGGGAAAACTGGGCGCTATAGCTATGGATACAGCCAATGCGGTGATGAAACAATATCGCTAGGCTGAGGGCCCCCAAAACGGAAGAGCGAAGGATACCATCCAATGGAATCTATGGCAACGTGTCCGTGACCAAGGCAAGTTTTCAAGTTGGAGGTCATCGGATTTGATTTGGCCTGGAGAGGGATGGTCTCCGCCAGGTCTACCTGCCCAAGTTACGTGATGCATGAATATCTCCTTAGTTTTTTTTTGTTTTTTTGTTGTTTTTTTTAACCCAGATATCTAAAGGGAAGTGGCCAGGTGATCAAATACTCATCAACCCTACGACCGCACCCGGTCATAGGACTGATGATAATGAATTTTATTATTGTCTTGACTTATCTTCTTTCTTGATTTTTTTAATTCTTCTTTTATTTTTATTTTTTCTTACTTTGCAATAAAATGATAGAATTTATCATGATTGTTTTTACGCAGATAATGAAAAATTAGTCTGGAAACCTTTCGAATAGGACAGGTAGGTCGGGTTGGGTCTGATAGGGGAAAAAGTCTCGAATAGGAAAAAATCGTTACAAGAGAGAGAATGTCTGGGTGAATGAGAATGAGAAAAAGAAAACGTTTCAGAAAAAGGAAATTGGTTAGAAAAGATAAATTAAGATTTACGGAGAAAAGAAAGAGTAAATAAGGACCGAGTTGGTGGAGAAGATGTTTTTCCTTATTTTATAAAAAAAAAAAAAAACATACTCTTTAAGTATTTATCCGTTTTTATCAATTATTCATTTATCAAGAAAATATTTTCTTGCAAGAAGTTTAGAAAGGAAATAATGTGAAAAATAGATCGATTTCTGCGATTTGAAATAAACACATTTTTAAAACGCAAAGCGAATATATACTTTTATGATACGCGTATATTTTAAATTTAAAATATAGTGTTCCCCAACAAAAATTTTAGAAACAAAGAAAAGAGTACTGAACGTGCGTAATATCAATTCTCCTATATGAAAATGAATGCGGGACAATCTCTTCATAGATGAAGAAGAGACTTGAAGCAACAGAAATATGGTTCTACAGAAGGATGCCGAGAATGTCATTACCCGAACTACGAAGTTTTAGGAAACAAAAAAGACACATACTTAACATTAGAAAGAGACAGTTGAAATTTCTAGTGCACATAATGAAGAAAGAGTGCTTGGAAAATTTGATACTCACCGGACAGATTGAAAGCAAGAAGAACAGAGGAAAACAAAGCATAACTATAAGCTTAAATATATGGATGGCGGGAAAACGGATTACAAGATATAACAAAAAAGATAAAATTTATTAAGAGTTACAAAGGACAGAAAATTGTGGAGAGCCATGATCACTAATGTCCTGAAGAAACAAGACACATAGAAGTAGAAGTTAACAAAACATTTGGCTATGATACTGAAAATACTTAGTAACTAAGTCTTAGTTCTTGATAATGACAGATGGTCGAAGTACTCAGGGAAAAATATGTACTCTTGAGAGGTTATTTATAATTTTTTGTACGTGTAGCAACTCATTCAAAATTTGGTAAAATAGAATGAAAATTAAACAAATATTCAGCTTTATTCAATAAAATTTGTTTGATTGGATTATTGATTACTAAATAATAAATATATACAGTGTTGTGCAAGTAAGTGTACTCCTAAGATAATATTTAAAATAATAGTCTTTTTTTTTTCCAGATAATCAACAAATCTTAATTAAACTATATATTTATTAAGAAAAACTTTTTAAATGAATTACAACAACTTTCAAAGATTTTTATCAAGCTGGAATAAATATTGTGTGTGCGTTTCACCTGATCAGAAGAATCCATTACAAACATGAAGATGGGCGAATTGTCCATTAACTTTATGCAACGAATTCCTGTGGTGACGTAGAAGACAGAATTTTCTGTTACTCTCTAAACTTCATAAATAAAAGGCTATAATTTGTATCAAATTACTTTTTAGTATTTAAATTGTTTTTAGCTTGCAGATAAATGGACAGTAATTTTGTAAATGCATTGTACTTATGAAATATTTAAAAAAAATAAAAACTTGAATACAGCCGTTATTTTTGACGGCTCTGGTATTTTATCGCTTCACTTACGCAATTGGAAAAACAAGAATCAGAATGATTCAGTTTTTTTTTTTTTTTTGGTTTAAAACATTTGAGCTTTTAAAAACGTGTTGTATCATTTACCAGTTTCGTTTTTATTATCATTTTGTTGGTTTCCGAATTCTCAGTTCTTTCAAAATTGTTTTTTATTCGGTTGGTTTATTTTCTTTTTTTCTTTTTCAAATTTCGAATTAACTATGAAAATTTATTTTCATGCATTTTATCTTTTTACAATCGTATTCAAAATTTCTTTTGCTTTATTCTTTTACTTGTTTTAAATTTTAAATACTTCCTGTTTTTGTAATGTATCTTTGAATAAAAAATGTTTATATCATGACAATTTCTTTCTAAAATATTTAATTCAATGCGTGTTCTTGAAAAATTATCTATGAAATTTCCGATTCCTTCATTCTTAATTATTTTTTATACAGAGTAATAAAAATTAAATTTATCACTAAAACGAAATATTTGATGAAATATAATTTCAACATGTAAAAATAAACTCTGTGCATAGTGTAAATATTTTTTTCTTTAATACTTTAGAGATGCTCTTAATTTCTGGTTTTATGATTTTCGACATTTAATTTCCTAAGACTAAGAGATAATCTGGTGTTAAATTTTATGCCTGAACGCGTTCACGCGAGTATACACACAAATCGCTGGCTCGTACAAAATTGACATAATTGACGACGATGCCTATATAAAGTGTATACGTGTTTCCTCTTGTGTATACAGGGACAGTTATACGAATTAAAGTAGCTAACAGCCCATGGAAAGATCATCTTGGGAACTTGGATGTTCTCCAACGCATATTTGCCAACTGCATGAAAATTACAGATGGATAAATTGAATAAACTTACGTTCAAAGGGACGCATAACAGATTTAAAATTGATTCAGGTTCTCTATTCTTGTACGATATGATGGGAGTTCTTATAATATGCCAAACATTGAATTATATTTTTTGAAAATGGTATAATAAAAAGACATATGCTCATATTAATTTTATAACTTAAATGTGTTAATTTTTTTTTCTTCTGAAAAATGATTTAAAATTGAATAGGAAACTGGCAAATTATTTTACATCATTTTAATTAGAATGACGAGAATCAATTTAAAATCTAACGAGATTAGCCCTTTTCGTTTAATCTTACGTTAAACTTAAATATTCAGACAGTTTTCTTATATTATTGTTCCGGTCTATTTTAGTTGATGAGAAAATTAAATTATTTTTCAGAACTAAACCAAAAAATCATAAACAGGTTTAACAAAAAAAAAAATAAAAAATATGATGATGGGACTTAAACCTGTATTTTTGGTCAACCAATGTGCTGAGTCTTCCATTTTCAAGCCCGTGTTTGAATTATCATTTCATACTCTCAACATTTTCCCATTTATTTTGCATTTGTTTGCCGTTTAAAAGATTCTGATCTTGGTTTGTGGTGATATAGTATCAAGATTGTTGAATTGAAATATTTATTTAATGCAAAATGACCCTTAACTAACTGAAGCATTTTAATAGTTTTTTTTTTTATGTGTTGAATAATAAGAGGGAGAGAGAGATGGATAGTGGTGGCATTCTACGAGTTCGCACGAAATGATTCTTAAAATTGTATATAAGCTCAGCGAACCGGTTATTGGATTTTCGAAAAATTATCTTATATAATCATAGCCGAGTTAAAAATATAATTAATACCATTATTGTAAGTTCTGCGGAGGCTGAAAAAGGATTTTCTGTGATAAACATAATTTATTCTGACAATATAAATCCGAAATCGTCTTGAGGTTAAGAATGTTGCATAAATTTGATAGTTCTTCCATTGGGTCTTTGGGATTGCAGCGATTCAATTCGAATGTGGTTAAGAAACGACAACATAAAAATAAAAAGAATCTGAACAGAAATATGATGGGAACAGAATTTTATTAATAAATAAGATTTCTGTTAAAATATCAAAATATTTTAATTCTTTTGTATACTATAAAGTGATGTTTCCATTCTCAGATTGAAAAGAAAATAAGCAGAATAGGTTCCTAAAGAATTCCTGCCTTTATAGAACCGATTGCTGAAAATTTGAGATGCCATAACAGGGAAAAATATAATAATCTCCCGTTACAGTTTTCCATCAAAAACATCAAAGATATAAAGACGTTCAAACTTTAATTTGTCTCTATATAGTTTTTTGGATATAATCTTGTGGAAGTCTGTGTGTGTCTGTCTGTCTTGTCAAGTTTGGATAAAGAATCAATTTTAGCTTTCTTATTAAGTCCTGATAAAAATTCTAAATTCGGGTAAAACGTTAGCACTAAGAATACGAAGTATAACTTGCAACTATATCAAAGTTTATTTTCAGAAAGTGTTTTCTCGTTATGCTATTCAAAAACAGTTTGCGAAAATACAAAAGAACTGGTTAATTAAGCGGACAGCACATAAAAAAAGTAAAACCAGGTGCGCCTTAAAAACCAAAAATAAAAAAACATTTAAAAAGAGAGTTTCATTGTGTTTTGATTAATTTTTTTCTTGGAATGCTGAGCTGAAAGATTTGGATTCCAGCTGGGTCTGTTAAAATGGTTTGAAATTGTTCCTGAGATCCCATGACTCAACACTTCTATTGTCTTGTTATTTAGGATCAAGCTTGTTTCAGACATAAATGGTTTTTGTTTTTCTCTTCTAAAACATCGGGTGTTTTCTAAGTGTACTGTCATGTCTGTGTGGATGTCGGCCGGATTTTCATTAGACGGCGTATTGCTTCTGTGTATTTATGTATATATGTATGTATGTGTATATATATATTATATATATATATATATATATATATATATATATATATATATTGTGTGTGTGTGTGTGTGTCTTAATGTATGTGTGTATATAGTGTATATTATATACATATTTAAGTGTGTGTGTGTGTGATAGAGGTCATCTTATTTGAATTTAGGCTTAAAAATTAGAAATTCCATGTTTAATTAGAATTTATTCATTAACACACATTCAATCATTATCTGTATCATCCTTCCAATTATTAATGATCTTCGTAATACCTTTTTTAAAATTGTTTCGGAGAAAAGCATTTATAGAGGACTATTGCTACATTTACATCATATTTTCACGACTAATTCCTCAACATGGCTCTGTAAACTCTGAAATATATACATATATATATGGTGGACTCTCCTATCGGGAATTATAAATGAGGGTCAGTATTGGATGGTGCTTTTCACTTATGCATGCTAGAAAGGACTATTGTGGAGAAAATCAGGTAAGGGAAAGACATATTTCATTTGTGCTTTCTTAAGTGTGATACTAGCCCAGCCTCGCTGCGGACGACAAAGCCAAACTGACAGATGAAATTTGTTAAAGCAGGATTTTGATGGCGATATATATATATATATATATATAACACAATTTTACTGACAAGGTTTGGTTCAACTTGCAGTATTCAGACACTTTCATAAGGTGTTGCGCGCCGTTGCTCTTCTAACCCTGGTCGATAATATCGCGATGGACAATCGACCGTGGTGGTGTTCGAGCCGGGGTCTTATGGTCAGAAAACGAACGTTCTAACCACAAGATCACGCACCGTTCGCTCCGACCTTCTTCAGGTGATATACGTTGGAATTTCGAACCGAACCCTTTCTTTCGTCCACCAGGGTATATTGTTCTAGCTCCACGTGCCATGCCTTTTCTGGATATCTCAGTTTCAGTTATTTCCCTTTAATAACTCAATTCTCCAAGCTGTTCAGATATTGAACCCACAACTATTTGGATCAAGTCACTGGCTTACTTCAACCAACACTTTTATCCACTGTGGACCAAACCAAGAATTTGGAATAACTTGAAGGGCGAATACAAGAAGTAGTGTCTTCCATGCCACAAGAATTCCTGGTGAAATCATTTGACGCCATTCCTGGGCGGCCCGAGAAGCTGGTAGCGAAATCTGGTGGTCATATCGAATGTTAAACCTCATGCTGGAAGCTTTCCTCGCATATTCATTTTGCAAAAATTATAGCTAATAAATAAATTATAAGTATTTTAGAATGGGGACTGTCACCTCTCATTGATCTTATGCCTCCCACCCAATCCCAAAGTTTTTCTGTGGCCCTTATAAAATTTATCAGGACACCTTTTTGGCCATGTGGTATCCGGTTAAGAGCCTCTGCTATAGACGGACACTACAAAATCACAAAAGAATTTATCAAATAAAACCACATCATTTAAACAAATTCGACAGTAACAACAACAAAAATCAGTAGCCCATGTGACAAGAAGAAATGATATAATCAATACTTATCAAAAACTAATGATATAATCAATACTTATTAAAATTTATGTTAACTTTCCACAAAACCATAAATAAAATAGTATTTGAAAAAACTTTAACAGTGGACTTGAGTAGTCTCGTTTCCTAAAAAAATGTTTTCATGAAAATATTTATAAATGTCAACCTACAGCAACGCTAACTGCTCGGTCAATAAATGCCGAATGTTTACTGTATGGAAACGGCCATTGACTGCATCACTTTATATACTTAAAATATCCATTTTTCATTGTCAAGTTCAACAGAGTAGAGTGAAGTGTGGATTAAGCACTTCTCCACGTTCTTAGAGATTGCGCAGTACCATTGAATAACTTCAGTTTTGAAGCTAATATTTCAGCCATAACACCAAGATTTCTATCAAGTTCTTAAAAAAGTAGGTCATCGTTTAACTCGATTGGACCATCTGTTCGTGACGAATCTCTTATATTAAAGTCACTTTTTGAAAGCCTTTTAAATCATCTTCAGCAATTACTTTCGTGTAAAGTCTCTCTCCTATAAACACCATGAATACTGAGCTTTGTCTTCTTTCACCTCCAAGAACAGTACCAGTTTCATGTGCTCCGTAGGCACATATTTAGGAGGACAAGTAAGTTAGTAAGAATTTGATGGTTTAAAACACGTTCTCGTACAAAATATTGTCATTTAGGCATTTTAGAGTATCGAAAATATCGATTCGTTATCGTATTTCATACATCATTTTATATGATGAGCTCATATGGAGATAAATCAATCAGTTCATAACTTGATAATGAAAAAGAAAACATTTCACACAACGAATATTTTTCAACATAATCTCCTTCTTGTCAACTTAAGTCGTTGATAATATTTAGTTATATTTTTTAACATTTTACAGTGAACATTTCAGCTCAAATTTCAGCTAATAATGTTGTGTCAGATCATGGTTTTATATATATATATATATATATATATATATATATATATATATATGCGTGTGTGTGTATTTAGGCAGCATATCTTCATTCAAGCATATTTCGTTGAATAATATAGACATATTATGTCTATTTGTTTTCTAGTTCTCTAATTATCTTCTGTATATTAAGTTGAAATTCATCAAGGAAGGCGCCGTAGTTCTTGTTAACCCAAGTACTTTCGATCTCCACTAAGATCATCCTCAGGGGTGAATTGCGAAGACAAACTTATATGTAAGATATTTAAGTTTCTGGCCAGATCAACTCCTAAAGATTTTCCCAAATAACCAGACATTACAATTTGGCTGAGGGAAGAATTTCTTGGTCGGGCCGATAAATTTTCAGCACCCTCATACAAAACGATTTTTATTCTTTTTTTTTTTTTCATTAGCTTTTTCTAATCATAAAGTCAAGGTTTACATGTTTCATTAAGATAATTTATCAGTAAGGGTGACAAAAGAACAGTCCTATTTGCTAAGTGCTATTTAAAATGAAACATCGTCATTTCTCCATTAATTATTCCGAATATAAACATCACTCCTACGCGTGTGTTTATATATATATATATATATATATATATGAGAGAGAGAGAAGGAGGAACAAAAGTAAATAGATGTGTCCATTTATAAGCAAGATTCTTTATTCAGCGATCTAATCAATTCAAGAATGCAATTCATTATGTAAATAAACATTTGGTAGATTTGCTATTTTGCCATGAGCAGATTTTAAAGTTTCTCTTTCAGAAACCGAATTTATCTGATCTGTTCTCTTTTCTAGAATGTCCGACCGGGGATAGAATTAAAATATATATATATATATATATATATATATATATATATATATATATATATATATATATATATATATATATATATATATTTGTGCAACATTCTTATTTCACGATCGAAAATGATCCAAATGTATTCAATAGGCTTCCTGTCAGGAAACAGACTTGACCATGAGAATTGCTTTTACGTTTTCTGAGCTATCTCTATCTATCCCTTGTATGGCATACAGCTCAATTCTTCATGAAAAGAGCACTGTTTATCTAAGTAACCGTTAGTAAATATTGGTAAAACGGCCTACTGTACACACAACATAAAGAACGTTTGGGGCAGTTTGGTAGAATTGCTTAAAAATTGTAGGTTGCTGGCCTTCTTCAAAACAAATTTAGTAGCTCAGCTCTAGACTCTCTTTCTGAAGAGTTTTATTACTACATAAACTAATTATATTATTATGTTTTGCTACATTCGAAAGTATTCGAGGGAAAAATAATAAAAAATAAAAACGAATATGAACTTTGGTTAAATTATTTATTGCATGAAAAAAAATAATACAGAACTTTTAAAAAAGTTAATATAAATTTTGATTGAAAGAACTTGTCGATATTGTTCAACCAAACATATTTAAAAGAATTATTGCTTTTTATATATATATATATATATATATATATATATATATATATATATATATATATATATAATATATTAAAGACCAAATATGGATCGGAACCCAACAGTATGATAAGATAAATAACAAATAGGAAATGTATATCTAACATGTTTCACATTTATTAAAGCTTCGTCAGAGATTGAGAGAAAACAGACAAAAAGACAGAATACCAAAATTCTGTCCTTTTGTCAGTTTTCTGTCAAATTTATCATATATCTATCTCTGTGTGTGTGTGTGTGTGATTTATGAGATGATATTCAACATATACTCCAGAAAATCTGGATGCTTAGTGCGAACAGCATCAGTACATGTCTGTGATGTTTGATCGTAGGCTTCATGTGCTTCAAAGTTTTTGACGAAGTTATTTCCCAGATACATACGTAGTCGCAGTCTGTGCGAAAACTGAGCAATTGACAATTCATCTGTAAAGTTGACAGTGTGGGGGAACTCCAAGTATCGACACATTATCTGAATTGTTATACCTCATAAGCACACACACACACACACACACACACACACACACACACAATGGCTGGATGTTCGTATCGGAGTATATTTGTCTACTAGGGCGGCTAAAAAATCCGTGTGACAGCTGAACACCCACAGAACTCACTTGTGGTTAATACTGAAACTAAGTAGAACGACCCTTAGTTACAGTTTCTGGGAGATAGCGCATTATCTAGCGTGATCAGTAGTCTGAACAAGGCCAGCATTCTCAAACCCTCGGTCACGATGACTTGTGGCTTTGTGCTAGCACAACCATCGACAGCTCCCAAGTAGTTCCGTCTACACAATTTCATTCACAAACCTTGAGTTGTCCCATTGGGTATGGTTTTCAGACACTTTCCAAAGCTAGGAACGCTTCTCCATATATATATATATATATGTGTGTGTGTGTGTATTTTTTAATGCAAATATTATTAAAGACAACAGACATATTTTGCCGATTAATTTTACTCATCAAAGTTTCCAACTTACCAATATAATCCCTCTCAGACAGGGAGGGAAATTCCGTCGAAGTTCATTTCGAAAGAAATAGAAGAAATAGGGTCCGAAATTGATTGACACATAATATCTGTTGTCTTTGATAATATTTACCTTAAAGAAGTAGACGTTTATTTCCTGTTTCGTGTTTAGGATTGGTTTTCTAGTTCCTTCTAGAGTGTATTTTAGCTCTATACTCCCAACGCTTGTCCTTTCCTACGCTAAAAGTCCACACAGTAACCCTCGACATTGAGTGGCTCTTGGGCCTTGTATTGAGTGAACAACATTTGCTGCCTAAATAGACAACACACACACACACACACACACATATATATATATATATATATATATATATATAGAGAGAGAGAGAGATGGGAGTACAAAAGTAAGTAAAGAATACCAAAACTTTACCTACAAAATATTTATTATTATTATTTATTAAAAAATAAAAATTATAATAAATGTATTATAATAAAATTTATGAAAATAAAAATATTAAACATGATTTTAATGAATTCTTGTATTAAATAAATCCTAGAACCACTATTATAATACTTACTGTATACGTACGTTTGCAGCACCACTTACGCACACGCATACATACACACACACACAAAATTGTACATTTTGTTTCGACGTTTAAATAAAACGTTTCTTCAGGTAATTAACAATGATATATATATGTGTGTGTGTGTGGCAAGAATTCGTTTCAAAAAACTATATTGAATTTAAATTCGGCTACAGTCTGTCTGTTTAATTTTTCATTGTCTTTTCATAGTTTAACTTAATTTGGCTCAAGGTTAGAATTATCAAAGCACCTTGTAAGAACTGAATTCACTACTTCGTATGATAGCAACACCAGATGTATAGCCTCCACGGTGAGGTGCATAAATATACCATAATTTTCTTAATCCACAATGTGCTTTCGTTCGAGTAATAGCGTTATAACATTTGGACCCACTACCTACCTACCTACCTTTGCCCATAACCTCTTAATGTTTCGTATCAAGTGTCTTAGCTTCCTATACAAATTGACTAGATTTGGGAAGGTAGGCAGTCTGCGAACACTTGGCGTTGAATGTTTATGTTATAGTTATGCCATCCAACAATATATTCTGTGTTACATTATCTCAACCTCCTCTGAATTTCTATACAGGTCAAAAACTGCATGTCTGCTTCCGAATTACCATAACTAATATTCCGGAAAAATAAATAAATACATGTAATCAAAATAGTGCGAATGAAAAGCCCACCCGAGCGAACTTTAACTCCTTTTATACGTTTCTTTTCTTTTTTTGTGTTATTTTATTTCTTGATTCTTTGTTTATTCAGTATATCAGCGTAGACGTCAGTTGCTACCTTATTTATTTATTTTAAGAAATGGTTTAGCTTGTTTTGATTTTAGATGTTTTCTTGTTGAATTTATTTTGACAATAAACGTTCTGCCCCATTTTTATTCTTTACTCATCAAGCGCCACTCTTCTTGGAACTATTTATTTCTCTCTAAACCAATGATCTCCATACTTTTCAATATGAATTCCACATTATATAAAAAATGCCATTTTTTAAGATACTAGCCACTACGTCAGCCTTCACACACACACACACACACACATATCTTACCGATCCTAATATACTGTTCTGATCAATTACATTTGTGCTGGAATTAAATGTCAAACTAGTCAATTTTATTGAGCACAAGAATAGCATTGGTTCGTGTCTACGATAAGGTAATAATGCAGTCAATGGAATTGATAACTTGAAATATATTTACATGAGTACAAATAAAAACTGACATATGAAAATTTATAACAAACTAAGTAACAAAACTATATACCTGAAATCTGTTTATATTGAGTCCTACCAGCCATCTCTCTATAACCAGAAGGTGTGGTTGGTGAGCTTAAAGGTAATTAGACTGTAAGTACTTTCTTTCATATAAAATTTGTCTTTGTTTTTTTTTTCCCTTTTCAGTCGCGGTGCACATTTTATCCTCGATCTGTAAGTGGACCGCGAAACCGGTTCAGCGTGTTTTTTTTGTTTTTGTTTTTTTGGTTAATCGTTTTGCATTTAGATATTACCATTTTACGGTAATTCATCTTTGTTACCCTATTTTTTTGTCATAAACTTTCTTCTTTTAATATGATCATTTTTATCGCACTTAAAAATGTATGAAACTATGAACTTTTCTTCTTTAATAATGGTTTTGAGAATATTTTCTGTATTTTGCTCATACACTTCATATTGTTTTTTTAGTGGAGCTCCCAAATGTTCACTCATGATAATTAAAGAATAGATATTTATTCAGCTGATATTAGTCTGGCACAAGGTGAATGAGCGTAGAAAGACTATGTTCCGCCATTCATGAAACAGAAAGGGGCCTATCTGCCTTAATATCAACATTCGAGATCTTAGATTTTACTCGGGTTCAAATAATGATAACTGCAGTCAAACGTGGAAATACACAACTGTTTCAGCTAACAAGTATGCTTCTATCAGATAAACAGTTTCTTTAATCATATCGAAAATTTACAGAACAAAAGAGTCTGAGTTTTCTTCCTTATCGCCAACATGATGATATAATTTTTTCTTTAAACAAAGGTTAATTGTTTCTGTTTTATAATGAATATTTATCATCAAGGGCAGATTGGGAGAACAGAAAGAAGTCAGTCAGATTATGATCTTACTGACAATGTGCCAAGTGGTACCGACCCACAGAGATTGTGTCCGCTGTCCCTCCAACACAATCCGTTTTTGTTGCAGTTTTACATTTCCTTTTTATGACTCCATTGAATTATTTTATTTTTATATTTTTTTTTTATTCTATTTTTATTTTATTTTATTTTATTTTTTTTTTCGCAAAAACATCACTTAAATTTGGAATGTTATTGACGAAGCATATCGTTTGACAAAATTTGTTAATTTGCGGTACTGCTAAAATTGAACACCCCCCACCCACCGAGTTATTATTTAATTTTATCTTTAATTTTGATTTTGAAATCGGTGTATATTTGATTTGTTTCTATAATCTTTTTTTTTCTTTTCTTTTATAGGTAAGTATTATATTTCCTGATTTTCTCTGTCGATTCAAAGAAAAATTACGTAAGTAAAAATTTAACTTTTACTCTCTCTTTCTTTTTTCTCTTCTTGAGAAAAATGTTCATTCTTTCACAAGACTGTTTCAACAAGAACGACATTCCATTTGCCTTCACGGAGAAAATGCTTCAACATTATGTTTTATAAGAATATAGGGTGCCCATAAAAGTCTCTTTACAATTAAAAAAAAAATATTACAAAGATATCACTCCTCTGATTTTTTTTTTCTATGGGGTTATGTTAAAGATATCGTGAATCGAACAAATCACTGATCTAAAGCAAAAGATCAATGATGCCATTGCCACCATTGATGAGGCTATGCTACAGCAAACATGGCAAAAATCGAGTACCGTCTTGATGTGCTTCGTGCAACTAATGATGTCCATATAGAGTTGTATTAAATTTGTTAAAAAAGACTTCAATATCTACTCCTCATTTTGTTACAATTTCCTCATATTTGTCTGCTCGTTTGCTTTTGTAAAAAAATTTTAAATTGTAAAGAGGCTTCATGGACAGTCTGTACATTTCACAAAACTCAATGGATGAACGACTTAGAAAACTCGTTAATGGAGCATGCATTTCATATTCAATTTGTCTTTATTACAGACACATTGATTTCTTTTTTATTTCAAAACATTCGTCTTTTGTAAACTTTGCAGACGTTCTGTATACTTTTTCAACTGAAATATGTTTCTTGAACTGTGAGTAACAATGTGAAACTTGGAAAATCCCGCAAAATTCATAAATCTATGTGTAAGAGTAACATTTAGTCGACTCTAATTTATATGAAATCTGAAACACATTAATAGGGTAAATATTTTTAAATTCGTCTATTAATTTTCTAAAAATCTAGGAAACTTAAAAATAGGTAATTATGTGAGTGTAGTGTAACAGGATTAGGGGACTAGTGTGTTATGGGCAGTTTGTAGCGGTATTGACTCGTTTGATGAAGAGGAATATTTTCTTGTGTTGAAGATATAAGATAATCCTAAAGAGCCAGGAATTACCTACCTAGGTTTAACCTATATGGATTTTCAGGGTAAGCTTAGGTGAAACCAAAATGGATCTTTAGGGTAAGCTTACCATGAAGATCCATTTAGGTGAAGCCTAGGTAGGTAGTTCCTGGCTCTTTGGAATTTATTTTATTCGTTTGCTCTACGTAGTGTATTGAGCAGTCTACGTTTTATCTTAGTTACTCACTTGGGCTTTTTCTTTGGAATGGAAATTTAAGGCACTGGACGATTTTTTCGCCCTGTTTCGGATGTTTCTAGTTCATCTTTTTTTACGAGATTTGTTTCCTCGGATACCAGTTTGTTTTGATATACTTGCAAATTGTGCCTACTAGTTTGTTTTTTTTATTTGTTTTTTTTTACCAGCCGAGTATAATTATTAGTATAATATATATTAAAGATGAAATACAGATCGGAATCTGACAGGATGATAAAATAAAGAGCAAATAGGAAACGTTTATCAATCTAACGTTTCACTCTTATTAAAGCTTCATCAGAGCTTTTTGTCCGTTTTCTCTCAATCTCTAACGAAGCTTTAATTAAAGTGAAAAATGGTAGATAAACGTTTCATATATATATATATATGAAGCGTTTATCTACCATTTTTCACTTTGCTTTGTTTGCGACGACACGTTGTTCGTCGGAGTTACAGAAATCCCCTTGAGAGAAAGTGAGACACGTCTTGTTACTTAGGCAGCCTGCAGTTGAAGAGAGAAAGAAAAGAAAAAGGAGCTGTGCCCTTTCTTTTTATACTATATTCAATGTCTCGTAGCGAGCGTTAAGAGAACTTCCTTTGGCAAATAAAGTAGAGTAACGTCGTAGTAGGCATTCACTTCTATCAAAGGAAGACTGAGTGCTGTAAATCTTCCAAGCCATAAAAAACAGCCTTAAAAAGAGTATTTAAAACTTTTTTCTAGCATTATTAAGTAATTTGCAACTATCTCAGCCACGAAGCTGAGCTTCACACTTAGTCCTTTTTAATTAACAAATATCGTTTTCTTGTTTTAAGTATTCCTTTTCCCACTTTGATCTACCGCCATATCCTTTGCTGCCAGTCAGACACACCCACATATGCCTATTTCTGCTTCATCGTGGCTTAGTTTTCCGCACACAATTATATTATCGACAATTTCTTTTCTTATTATTTTTATTCCAATTATTATTAAACTATTTATCGTAAGTTTCGTGTTTGATTAGTAGACTTTTGGTTGTATTTCAATTATTCATATCGTTTACAATTGTATGTTTTGGATTTTCTTTCAGAAGAAAGGAAATGTATGATTATAAATTTGATAAGAAAGTATATCCTTACCATCTTAAAATAAATTTTGCTTGTGTGACTCCGCGTGTCAGAACCTGCAAATCTAAATGTTGTGATGGAGGGTCTGGCAAGACACAACACTTAACTCGACAGTCAGTTGCAATAGTAGTATCCAATACTCAGCTAGACAAGTCACTGCAATAGTATTATCTTCTTTGACAATTAACCAGGACTCTGTATCATGAATGGACGGATCCATTCATAATATTAGGTTGGTGCAAAAATAATATCGTTTTTTGACGTATTTTGTAACGTCAAAAAACGACATTATTTTTGCACCAACCTAATAGTGAGGAAAGTAACTGGCTCTTATCACAACACTAAATAAATAGTATTGTACCGTCAAGGTTAGCAAATAAAATACCTTGTAAGAGCTTGAGTCGCAGCCAGTCTATGAGAAGTCCAACTCTGAATTGAAAACCACAGAGAAACCATTCCAATATCTTTCCCTATAAACTATGGTGATTTTTATAGTGGAACACACCTATTCTATTGTTAATAGACTCTCCCACCTATAATAAGTAGGAGGAGTAGGAGTGGCTCAGTGAGTCGATGTCGGACGACCGTTAGTCGGATATTAAAGTATCAGCCTCCACAACTGGATTACTGCGTCATTACCTATTATATCAAGTTCCTAACGTTTTGTACGTCGAACCTATTTTAGGATCGACTTAGTACAAATACAAGCCTCCACTGTGAAACCACTCTACAACACTTGACGACGAGGATTCGAACTCATACGGAGGAAAAAAATTCGTACGTCATACAACAGTGACTCACATAAAATAAAGAAAACTCGTGGAGAGCCGTGATCAATTCTGTCATGATGGAACATAGCATAAAAAAATACTCAAATCAACAAGCCTTTTTTTGTCTTTTTAGTACAAATTGGACAAATCTAAAATCTTAAACATAGGAATCGGGCAGCCAGTCTGAAACGAAAATTTCAACAATGAATTCTTGTGAAGTTCGAACCCTGACCTCGAGATGCTTTCGTATTGTAAATATGAGACATCAAATAGATTGATGAGGCTTAATGATGATACACGAGACTGTTATAAAGTGGCTAATTCCACATAACCCTACGACCTTTTAAAAATTTGAATTCTGGCTGGTAAAATTGAAAGCCACTTGCGCTCTGAGATTTACTAAAAATCTCAGATCAGTTGAACATAAAATTGTTTGCTGGATTCATTCAATATTAGCTTTATCAATTTTATATATTAAAGTAAACATGAAGAAATAAAATAATTTGAGGAAATCAAATACAACTTCTTTGTTCTTCCTGTCTTTTCACTTTTTTATTTTTTTCTCTAACATTGAATAAACATATTTTCTCCTGTAGAAAGGTATTTTGATAGAAAATCAAATTATCTTTTTATTTTTTTAAGGAACATCTTTAGTTTGTATAACTTGATTTTTCTCTGCTTACTGGAATTATTACCCGTTTTGGTTTCGAAGCGGTTTTTATGATAACCGGGAAAAAAATGTAATGGAAGGAAAGTGATAAGATGAGAAAAAGATCATAAGAAAAACAAACATGACTTCGATTTGTGTGTAAGCAAAAAGTAGGTGTCCATTTATCTCGCGAGATAAAAAATAGCGCCCTGTTTGGTTCAAATTCAGTTCCACGGTAGTCAGACTGGCGTGACTTCTCCAGGGGTAGAGGCTAGGGCGATGGTATATGGAGGCTGTGCTCAGACTACATGCCCTCCCTCTCGACCGTACCGACAAGATCCAAATGAATACAAGACATAAAATTTGGGTCCGGCTTGGTTGCAGGAGTTGCCGGATAGTTGTCAGTGTTGACGGCCAACCGCCGTAGGAGCTCCACTTCGGATTTTCTCTCTGGATTTATTTCTATAACCTTTTCCGTGTTGTGATATAGCCGCAAGTCAGCAGAGATTCAAAATCTGAACTGCCTTCTCGGGTTGACGAGCTCCGTCTACCCGAAGCAGCTGGTTATGAGGCGCCAGACGTCTGCTTTTGACCCTTCTCATTGTTTACTTTCCTTTATTCCCATGCTGTGATCTAAGTGCTCAGCTGGTTACCAAATGCATGGCAGAAAATATCTATAACAGCAAAGAAATTTAATTAGAAACCATAAAAACAATCGCTTATTTATAAAGATCGTAAAACAATAGGTTAGTAATGTAAAGCAAAATATTTCTTTAAAAAAACAAAACAATTTCAAATTGAATATATAAATTATTTGTCTCCTTCACGCAAGGAACGCTAAGTTGGGGAAGTTACAAAACACATACTGTCGCGTTTATATAAATTAACCGTATTCGATTAATTACACAGTTTTGCGTAATATCTGCATGTACGTATTATTATTATATTTAATTGTTTGGGTTTCGAACAGACTCAGAAAAAAATGAGATTTAAATACTTGATAAATGTTTTTTTTATATGATTTCTTATATCTTACTTATTTTTCCACATAAAAAATGTATTTACGTCGACCTGTATATTTTTTCCATTATGTTCGTTATACGTTACCATTTTCTTGAGTCAATATTTTTTCTTTATTCTTCTGCTTGTTTCCTTCCTATTACAAGCTAACAAGTAAATATTCACGCCATAAAATGCCTAAACAATATTGTCATCGATGTAACTGCGTCATAAAACATGTTCGTCATTTAAACATGAGACCTCATTCGTTCGAAAGGTGAGACGGAAATGCTGAAATTGAATAGATGCATTCTTCATAACTCACATTTTCTGGTAGTGCTAGTCGTATCCTTTATTTGAAACAAAATCCACCCTTCCATCACAAGTTTCTTCGTCGTTTCGTTGTTATTATTGTTTGTTCAACCGTAAATCCTGTTTCTTTAGGACGTCGTCCATTGAAAAAAAAAACTACGATGCGGACTAAGAAAACTGGTTTTACTATAAGCATCTTTCTCTATGATATTTTAATGGTTTTAGTCATTTTTATTTATTTATGAATGGTCAATTCTCATTTTTTATGCAATAGGTTTGCATGGCTTCGTTTCTTTCTTTCTATTTTGTTTTGCTTAAACACACACCTACACACACATATACTATGATAAAAATAATAGTTTTATGGTATGCTATATATTTATGGCTAAAAGTGCTCAATATCGGGGATAGAGCGTATTTAAATGCAGAAGTGGACACTAAGCGGTGACAGTCTTTTTCATGTTTGAATGCAATCTTCAAGCCATATATATATATATATATATATAAAGAAATATAGTTTTAAGGCGTGCTATATTTATGGGATAAAGTGCTCAATATCAGACATAGAGCGTATGTAAATAAAAGTGAACATTGAAATCAACACTCAGAGGCGACAGGCTGTTTCATGCTAGACGCAATCGTTAGGCCGTTTGAAAGCGGAGACTATATATAACCTTCAGGAAAATTTCGAGCTGAACCCTTTATTTGATCTGCAGGAGGACTGTTCTGGTTTCGCTGAACATGTCTACAAATATCTTGTTTTACTCTTATTTAGTACTGCTCACTTCTTGTTCGCACTGTCCGATCCAGAGATTGAACTCGGAATTATTATGTCAACAAAATTACGAAACAACGTTTTAATTAATTAGTTTTCTATGAAAGTAATTGGAAAATATGTGAAAACAGGGGATATCGTTTATTTTATTTTATTAGAGGTCCTAATAGATCATTCCATCTTAAATAAATCAACATTTTTTAACATCGGCTTGAAATCTTGTTAAAAAGTTGAAGCATTTTAACACATTCAATATTATGGATAAAAAATAGTGAATTTTATAGTGTTTTTACGAGACTTAGCATTGAGCAAAACAAATTCACAGATTTGATAAAAAAAAAGACTGAAGAATGACGTAAAAATCCGCGAAAATTTTACATCCTTTTAATAGTTGTGCGTAATTTAATTTGTAACGTATGTAAATATAGGTAGAAAAAAAAGCAAATGTTGATAAGATAGCGAGTGTCACAAAGTACTGCCCGAGGTCCCCAATCAAGCTTTCCCTCCCGGTTGGAGGGTTCGGGAATAGTACACACCAGCCCAATCTGACTGATGAGATCATTAGTAATGATTTGATATATTTTATCAGATTCTAATCACCGTCTGAAAAATTATCTGATATGAAATTGGGTAAAATTGATTAAATTTTCTAATGTTAGAAAGCACGGTGGAATAATGGATTGCGGCTCGGATTAAGGAATTGGAGAGCTGAATTAGTATTCCAGTCGAATCCATTACATTCACATGTGCTAATACCCCTGGGAAAAGGTATGAATCTTCTTCTTCCTAGCAGCTATGGGTAAACAGCAGAACAAACCGAGTTCTATAGCCTTGGATGGCAACTGGTCTACCGCAGAAAGAAATGGCAACCTACTGCGGGGAAAAACTGCCTCGTCAGTCATGTATCGAAAGATTGTGCTATGCCTATCACGCATAGCACATAACTGACTGAAAGGGGAAAATAATTCATAATATGAAAAATAAAATTCATGTACGCAAAAATTAAATGGAACAAAATTGTTTCTTCTCTTTATTGTCCATTCAGTTTGGTGTCTAATTAATCTTAGGTGAAATTAAATCTCCAATTATCTCTGATTAATTCCGCAGTTGTTAATCTCAGGAGATGCTTTTTAGCTGGACAAAGAAAAAAATCAGATGCTGAAGCCCCGAAATGACCACTCCTTCTTTGAAGATTGTAATCCGACACCTCTTTAAAGGCTGGAAATATCCCACGGGGACAACGACCCAGAAACTTCAGTAGCTGTCTTAAGGGGATGTTAGTAAATGATGTAAGACGATGGAGTCGGGTAATATTTAAGATTTTTTTTTTTTATCATCTTTTACTTTCTTATTCTTTTGATGCGCTTATTAAGAAGCTTGAAAAATTACCATTCCAGCCAAGAAGCCCTACATTCACACTTCAAAAAAAATCTGATGTTTGGTCAGATTTTAGGTAGCTGATCAGGTTGATAACTTTTCAGCACCTCGTACAATTTCAGCATTCATAGTATTAATGAAACATTGAAATAGTAATGTAACAACAAAAATTCCATCTTCTTTCATCTCTTTGTTATGAAAAAGGCGATTGTCACCCAAAACAAAGCTTTGCCAGGACAAAAGATTTATTCAGAAAATAAGATTTTCTTTTTTCTTAAAAATCTCTTAGAAGAAAACATTTAGTAAAATTAGGCTTATTTATTTATTATTTTAACAATGAACCCTTCCGCTGCTGTGGATGTGTACACACACACACACACACACACACACACACACACATATCTTTCCGAAAGTTTGTCACCCTTAGATAATAAATTTTTCTATTTCAGATCGCTGACACGAACTCCTACAGTTTAGAAGTGAGATCGTGGGTTATTAGTCTTTTGGGCCACCTTGTACATTGCTTGCTGTCGGCATTTTCGTTTACAGACACTGGAAAATGTTGGTTCCTATCGTTTATGCTATGAACTGACTAGCGCTTAGTGCTATTCTCAAACATGTGTAGACGTATAGTAGCCTACAGTACGATATATTTTGTGGTGTATTTTATGATATTATGTTTTTTAGGTCTCGTTTAGCTTAGTCTTTACTACAGAGTAATATATATATATATATATATATATATATATATATATATATATATATATATATAGTACAGGTAATCGATCCGTTGGTATATAATCCGGGTGGATCCTAGTAATATTAATTGATATATTATATATTAATATATTAATAATATTTTGGTTTTTGCTGTAATATATATATATATATATATATATATATATATATAAGCTATGAAGTGGTGGCACTTTGTCTGAAGATGGAATTGATGCGTGAAACTGACAGTCGCCATGCAGAGTCGATCCCTATGTTCACAGTATGTGTGTACAAAACAGTTTTTTGTCTTTTTAAAGAAAAATTCAATTCAATTCATATCATTTAGAAATTAAATCGAAACATAAATTTTTATCCTTTAAATAATTAATATAAATTGTATATATTTTCCTAACAATACGTACTATAAAATTAATCGCATGCATTAAAATCAGTATTCATTTTAAAATATGATAGAAGAATATTTGTTAAATTTTCACTAAAAAAATCTTGGTTTGAAAATAGAGGAATACAGTCTGTTTTAGTTTTATAACTGTCGAGAACGAATGAAAGATTTTTGTGTAAAAACAACACAGCCTTTTTGAAACTGCAGTTTAACGTTATCACCAGATGAGCTATAGTGCGAACCCCTATTTATTCAATTCAAATGACTGGCTGATCCTTGTTTCTAGCGTAACTAGGACGGTCTGTTTGCACAACTAATGATGGCTTTCGTAACCTTTTGGTAACATTAGCTGAAATGTTCATTCAACCAGTGCCTTGGATACCATTTAATCCTGAAGCATTGTACACACGGGAGACAACTCCTACTAGCTTCCTCTGCTGTTGTGTTATGTGTCAGTGTTGATGATAAGGGCCGGGGTCTTGGTTGTGTAAAGGCTTGAAAAAGGATGCAATGTTTATATGCTTTTTAGTTGGGATGTATTTCTCCCTTAGAGCCAAAATCAAAACATTGGACTGCCCTTCTCTCCACTGTTTGTTTTGGTTGTTAAAGACTTGGGTAAACAAGGGCAAGTTTGTAGGTTGGTTCATGAAACAGAATGGGATTTAAGTCTGTCCCGAATGAAATGGCGGGAAGTAACCTGTGAAATTTAAAAGAAGTAGGAGAGAAATGTTCTTTTTTTTTTTTTTTGTTTTATATATTTTAAAGACGAAAGATAAATATTTCAAAGTGCTTGTTTATTTTACGATCTATAGACTTTCTTATTTTGCTTGTCTCTTTTAATTTTTTTTCTCTCTATTTCTAATTTTACCTTCCAAAACCACGTTTACCTTTCTTTCTTCTCATTCTTACTCCTCCCCTTTCTATCTTTTTTTTTTTTTTTTTTTTTTTTATAGTTTTGCTCTATTTTACTTTTTTGTGTCTCTTCCCGTAAAAATCATGACAGGTATTAAACCAATTTTCTCTGTAGCAGATTTAGAAGGGGGCGACAAAATAAGCTTCGTTCAATAATTATTTGTCGACACAACAGGAAAATAGGTACACTACTCCATCTTCCAAGTTTATTTTAACAAAGATTGACAACTGTGTGCATATTCAGTTAAAATCAGAGAGGCTCCAGGTAATTCTTTGTACTGATATAATTACCACAAAAGCACAGATTTGATGTTTACACTATATCGAACTAACATTTTCCAACTGTAATCTCACCAGTATTTTAAGAATAGTGATAGCTGTCTTTTACGTCAGTAAAACATAAATACGTATAATATCAGCTATTTTTTACACACACACATATGTGTATCCATTTAACATTACTTAGTTCTGGTTTAATCTCTTTTCTTGTTTGTTTGAATAGGACACCAAAGGGAGAATTTTATTCAAATATTTTTCAGTGCAGAAGAAAACTGAACAGAACAAAACGTGAACGTTTGTCAAGAAAAAGACGAACTTGTAGTAAGATGAACCATGTAGGTGTTGATGGACCAAAGCATTTTTCCTATGAACAAGACTTATATATTGAAATTGAAAGAGGTATTTGCACAAAACAGGAGAGATAAGCTTTGAATATTCAAAAAAGGAGGGCCGGGGCGTACTATCCACGAATACCCCAAACGGAGTTGGGGTGAGATCAGATCTGATTGTGGGCCACAAAACATTGTTAATTTATTTAAGATGTAATGATCTATTATGACATGTTTCTAATCTCTATTTAGATACATTGTATTTATTTTCAATTTTTCTAGTTGAATTGTTCACGTATATTGCACATAAGTTAGGTTACAATAGAATTTGTATTTTATATATCTGCTGCCTTATGACAATTGAAATGTAGTAGAATGGAGACCCCATATCATAGATTTGGGGATGGGCAAAAGACCCTTCCACCAACTCTACCAAAAAGAACCTTCTTAACTGTAAGCTCGTAATAAAGCCAATTTGAAACTCGTAGTCCACGCGGTCTTCGTCACAACTGGGTAATCAATGTCAGCTAGAGAATTTTCTTTGGCAATAGTAAACGAAATTAAGGAGTTAATTCTTTAAGGAATAATGAATAAAAAGAATTAATAATTAGACCTAATATTGTTTATTTTTTTCTTAGCCAGCAGCTAGAACAGAGAGTTCACCAGATAAAATCAATAGACACGTGTCTGTAACCAAGGGGAACCTTCAAATTGGAGGATATTGGTTGTTTTACCTAGAGATGGATGGGCTCCGCCAGGTCTACTTATCCATGACACGCTACGCATGAATGAATACCAATCTGACTTTGAACTCAGATATTTAGAGGAAACTGATCAGTTGCTCAGGTACGCAAGTTCCCTACGACCACACCCAGTTATGGGACGGATAATGATTTCTTTGTTCTGTCAGTATCACTTGCCTTAATTCTGGACCAATTTAAATTCAATTCGCAACAAATTAGCTGTCAATACATTTAACCCCGGAGTGACAAAATTCAGTAATACTCATCATTTTTTTCGTCTACTGTTTAGTCCGTTAATGCAAAAAATTACTCAAATGGCAGGTAAATGGAGTAGTGATAGTGTCAGTGGACAGCAATTGAAAAACTTTGCAGCCTTTCCTCCAGGTTAGAATGTATGCGACGCTAAAGTACAACCATCACTGTTTGATTCCCCATTCTCTTCATTATCACAAAATTTGCTGTTTATGTCTAATGTTTAAAGTGTGAGGTTTAATGGGGGCAGACTGGCATCTTCAGCCTTGGTTGGAAATCATTTTAGGATAAGGAAAACTCTGAATTCCCAAGCCTTGGTAGATAGAACTCGTTAAGATGGGAATATGTAATCATCTAAAGGAAGAAAACCCACCGAAAGAAAACTAACACTTACTCAGAGAAGTTGGTCGCGGGGGTAATACCGTAGAATAATTTGATTGGAGAAACCACGATAGCATATATATATATATATATATATATATATATATATATATATATATATATATATATATAATGCACCCTGACGATACGCGTAGGTGAAACCTAGGTAGGTTTGCCCGGCTCTTTAGGTTCATAGTTAGATTTGCTCTACTTTACTTAGTTACTTTTGCTTTACTCGTTTTGGAGGTTTTTTCTTTCGACTCTGAATTTGGATTCTGGACATTTGTTTTCGCCTCAATTGCATGTTCTTAGTTTATTCTTCTTTTGTTCCTTATTTTTCCTTGGGTATTGGTTTGTTCATTTACAAGCCAAAACACCTAAGGTTTTTCCAGTTAATTAGTTATATATATATATATATATATATATATATATATATATATATATGTGTGTGTGTGTGTGTTTTCGACGTATGAGAGTCAAGCAACTCAGTTCCTAGGAACTGACGGCCCAGGCACCTGCACAAATGATTTGGTTATAGTGATGAAGGCTCTGTGCAAAACCAACCACACTTTTTGAAGGGTCGAATACACAGATTTGGTGCACCGTGTGCCACTAGTTCTCCAAGCGACCCTCCAGTTTTTGAATTCAGAGTTGGCCTTCTCTTAGACCAGCTGACATCCAAGGCTATAGAACCCAATCCGTTCTGCTATTTACCCATAGCTGGAGGGAGAAGAAGAGATTAATACCTTTCCCAAGGGTATTAGCACAAAAGTGAATGTAATGGATTCGACTGGAATTCGAACTCGGCTCTCAGATTCCTCAATCCGAGCCACTCCACCGTGCCTCCTATTCTCTCTCTCTCACGCACGCGCGCGCACACACACACACACACAAAATTGGATTGACGTATATTCCGGGTTATATGAATTAAATAATAATTATGGATTCTGTGGAATGGGAATCCTTATTGTATCTTTTATTACATTTCGGCCGGTGTACTCTGAAACCTTTCTCAATTGTATGTTGTATCCGATAACCCGAAAGGGACTTGGAACGAAACCCTTGATTTTGTCCAGCAGCTCGGAGTATGTTGTTCGCATCATTTGCTTTTGATCTTGTCCATCTTCCTCCCATGAGATTTGGACTCGTAACTCCTCTTTTTCATTAGCTTATTCCTCCTTGTGGTGTCAGTATTCCAACACCGAACTGTGACTCAATCACTCACAGTCTCGCCCAACAGCAGAATTCATCATTCGATGAAATGAGACAACCTTAGTTGTCGAAGTATGAAATAGTAATTTTCTGGTTCTTATATTCATTCTTATTCATTTACAGCCTTTTTTTACCTTCTTCTTTGCAATCTCTGTTACCTATTTCTCTTTTGATTTACGGCATTTTATCTTCCTTACTTTATCACTGTTTCCTGTTTTATGTTGCGAATATACCTTAGCCCTTATAGATAATATCGTATTTTGTCATTTTTTGTCATCCATACTTCAACTGTTTGTAATTTTAAGCAAACTTTCATTATATAAGATACCAGGACTAAGATCTACTCCATAACTGTTCCGAGTTATGTGAAAAAAATAATAGAACTTTCGGCAATTGACCTCATGGATGAGTTCACGAAACTTTTCGGTGTTTTTTTTTGTTTTTTGTTTTTTGCGTTTAGCTGATGATCGATCATCTTAAATGCTCATTATCTTACCGAAACTCGATCGGCCTTGAAATGTGCGTGTTACTCAGAAACTCATGTTTGCCGGAAATAATGTCCGCCAAAATGCTTAAGAAAGCATTTTATAAGCTTGCTGGACTTCTCAAAATTTGACGCAAGCACGTTGTTCGGTCTTGTCAAGCATCGAAAGGATCACAGAACGGTTCAAAACGGATCGCCGAAGTTAAGCAACATCGAGTCTGTTCAATACCTAGATGGGTTACCACTTGGCAATACCAGGTGCTGTAAGCTTTGAGGTGCAGGGGTTGTAATGAATAATGGCTCGGAATTGTTAATCGGAGAGCCGAGTTCGAATTCCACTCGGGTTCGTTATATTCACTTACACACAAATACCCTCGAGAAAGCTATGAATCCACCTCTTCTCTCTCCATCTATAGGTTAATTAGTAGGACTTGTATCAGAAAATTATTATCATCACAAAAAAGTTCTTACGATCTAAAATTATTTTCTGGCTTTAAAATAACCTGCAAACTGTTGATAAGCCGTTAAAAAAAACAATCACTTACAATATGATTTTACAAGGATGCGGTTTTGACTACTCAATTACTCCTTTTCTCTCGACTTGTTTGTTACGTCATCCAAATACAAGACGATGCGAATAACACACCAATCAACAACGCTGAGAAGAAACGTAGAACAAATATAAATGAAGTTAATCGCCTGAACAGATTCAGGAAACTAAACAGAAAGGCTTTTCTCTTTTGATGAAGGATGTTTTAGAAAAGACAAAACTTAGCTAATACGAAAGTATCCCTAGATTAACTTTGCAGCCCGAGTCATCCTTTTGTGTGTTGCTAACCCTGGGTTGGTTAGTCATTAATTATTCTTGGTCTTTTTTTTTATCTTGTAAGGGAAGCAAAGCCAACTCTACCCTTAAATGTGTAGGTTTATGCATCGTAGCATTTGTCGCGTCCAAAACCATAATAAATGGCACGGCTCCAACTGGTCTGCTTTTTCAGTCCTAAATTTTTTTTTCTTTGGACCGGTTGAATCAAGACATCAGAGAAAAGGTAGCAACACATGTGGTAGTAATTAATTCCTTCTTTTTCCACTAATTGAGCTCTCTCCTCCTCCTTTTCTAACCGTTCCACCCGAGAACAGAATTCTCTTTACGACACAAAGGAAAGATCTTGCTCCTAAACCAGCAAAGTTCCTTTTTTGTTTTTTAAGACGAGTGATAAAATGACAATAATGCTCTTTCTTCCCAGGAACCAGACTTATGTATCTTGTAATTGTAACTGAAAGAGACCTCTGCACGAAATAGGGGAAATAATGATATTTGCATGAAAACCTTGAATCCCCAAAAGAATGTTCGTAACTTGAAGCCCATGATAAACCCCTTTTTTATAACTCGGAGTCCGCACAGTCGCCGTTCTTCATTGCAGTTTCGTAATCAAAGACAACTAGAGAATTTTCTTCCGCAAAAATAAACGAAATTAAAGAGATTTTTTTTCTTGTTATTCTGCTTTAAGTAATAATGAATGAAAAACATGAACAACAACGCATAATATTGCTTTGCTCTGTTTGTATCACTTGTCTTAATTCATGATTAATTGGAATTATTACAAATTTAAATATGACATTAACAACATTTTGCCTCAGAAATTCAAACAAAAATTAGGAATATTTGTCAATTTTTTTAACAATTTAAATATTTGGGAAATGCTTTAACAGAAAACGGAAAGTGCAACACTGAAATCCGAATGCGCACTGAGATAGCGAATGTTGCCTTCCAAAAGCTAAGCAAAGTATTAAGAAACAGGAAAATTTCGTTAGAAACAAAGAAAAGAATATTGAACTGTTACGTAACATCAGTTCTGCTACATGGCAGTAAATGCTGGACAATCTCCTCACAGATAAAGAAGAGACTTGAAACAACAGAAACGTGGTTCTACAGAAGGATACTGAGAATACCATGGACCTAACGGTGACGAAATTTTAGAGAAAACGGAAACTAAAAGGACACTTATACTTACCATCAGGAAATGACGGTTGAAATTTCTAGAGCACATAATGAGGAAAGAGGGCTTGGAAAATTTTACAGATTGTAGATAAGAGGGATAGGGGAAAACAGCGCATAACCTACGTAATAAAGTTTAGGAGCGATGACAAAAAGACAAAATTTAGTAAGATCTACAAAGGACAGGAAAATTCGGAAAACCATGATAGACAACGTCCTGAAGGGATACAGCACATAGAGATGATGGCCTAAATAACTCGTCTAATCTTTTAAAAATAAGTAATCATAGTTTCTACACAACTCCCTTGTTTTGCTTTAATAGCTCTATATTGTAAATCACTCTAACTGTACTGACTGAAAAGTCGTAGAGTAACTGCCTGATGTTTCTTCACGATTTTAAGTTCGATTTTCCTTCTCCCAGACTACCTACGGTTAGAACGATCAGTCTACCCTATTATTTAGCTAAGAGGGGAAGTTATAGATTCATGCCTTTCCTAAGAACATTAGCGCGAAGTGAATGCAACACTCAGTGGGAATTTGAGTTCAACCTGCCGGTTCCATGTTCTGCATCGATAATTGTTACACCACCTGCACATCTAATACCTAATCAATACTTCGTGGAAAACAGGTATTTTTTAAATATGAATCGGCTCAACTTACATTGGTAAATATTTATGCGTTTATATATTGCGTTGTCGAATTCAGAAACTAAAAATCAGGTTAGATATGCTGCACTAATTTGTAATATTACTTTTTGAGAACAACATATTATGAAGCAGATTGATATCTTTTGAAATTTCAATGTAAAAACATGTCAATTGGACGATCCGTATTTAAAAAATAAACCAACTTATAAATATAATTATTTTTAATACTCGCATCACTTTTATTTCAAGGTATATGCGTCGGAAAAATGAAATGGTATTTTTTCGTAAAAGATTAATTACCAACTGATATTTATTTTGTAATTTCATTTAACTGCTAAAAATAGCAATAGAAATTTTCCAGCCCACAACGCCTTTCCTCACAAACGAAACGTTACTAGCCTCTCGATGCTCAAACAAGATACATTCCTTAGTGCTATCAGTTCAGACCTTCATAGCAAAAACCTGGATAAATTCATCTTCATTTCTTTCATATTCCATTGGTAAGGAGGAAGTTTTCAGGAGCTGTTATTTTGTGGAACTGACTCCCGAGAGGACGTTCCCCCAATTACCACAGTCTTAACTTATTCAAGTCTTAGGTCAGCCGTTATCTATCCGACATATCCTCATAATATGCACTCCTACAATCTCGTTTAGTAACCCTACCTTTAGTGGCTCTTGGGCCTTGTAGTGAGTTAATAAGAGTATGAAAAAAACGGTGTGGATATAGAAATCAACAAAGAATAGTGACTTACAGTCCTGATCTAATGATCGGATAAGGCGTGAAAACTTGTCACTATGCCGTGTTGATTCCTGTGTCCACACTGTCTATATCTACAAATGTTCTCAAATATTGAGCACCCCCATAAATATAGCAATTATTTACACGGTTTTAAAGTAATGATAAACAAAGTAGCTTAGTCTATTAGTGTAGTAAGTTCGATTCTCACTAACACCATATTTCTTTCTTTTTATTTGCCGTGTCCTTTCAGGACGTAGGCGATCATGGCTCTCTACTGCCCCCTATCCCTTCTAGCTCTCAATAAGTTTGGTCTCTCTGCCCCCACCCCTAAGACCACGTCCTGTCATCCACTTGCTTAAGCCCGCCAGGTATGTCATGCATTGCTTTCCCTTCTTGTCTCTCTTTCCCTCTATTCGACCTGTGAGAGATTCTCCAAGACCTCCTTTCGCATTATGTTTCCCAGAAACTTCGGCTACCTCTTCATGATGTTAAGTATAAGCCTCCTCTTCGTTTGCTTCCCCCCCCCCGCCCAAGACCTCATTGTTGCTCACACGATCGGTCTATGATATCCTCAGCAATTTTCTGTAGAACCACATTTCCATTGCCTCGAGTCTCTTCTTCATTTTTGAGGAGACCATCTAACATTCGCTGCCGTAAAGGAGGACACCATACTTATATATACCATACTAAACAAAAACTGAATAATAATTAGCTATATAATCATACAGCTGTTTTATCCGGTAAGTATAAGTTGGCGAAAAAGTACCTTTTTTTGTGTTTGACGTTATGCGGCATTAGAACTGTTTTTTTTTTGTTTTTTTTTTGTTTGTTTTGTTTGTTTGTTTTTTTTTCTCGTTTAAATGAACTTCTTTTTAAAAGATTACTTTGGAATATCAGTTCCACTCTACAACTTTTCAGTCATTTAGACTACACTACACTAGAGAGTGATTTACAATAGTTATCAGCGTGCATTTTTATTGCTAAAATTGGGGTGTTTTTTAATTAATTAACAATGAAAGTAGAATATGGTAAGAAACATTTTCGGTATATTACGATTTTTTAAAATTTTTTTTAAGGAATGGTATACCCCCCCCCCCTATTTCGTAATTTTACGCAGTTAACAATGTCATGAGCACTGTTTCAAACTTGAAAATTGTAAATAAAATCAAAGTGCAGATAACTCTTTAAGAAGTCCGGGATCGATTTGACTGTAGTTATCTAAAAAAATGGTTTTTAAAAATCAATATTTATCGATTCTAACAAATGTTAAAGCTTGAGAAAAGTCTAATGATATTCTAAACCGAAAAGATAATTATTACCTCAAAAAATGTTTTCCTTTTTTTTTTTTTTTTTGTTTTACACGAGAGTCCCAATCAATTTAAGCAGTACCGTTAGTTTTTTTTTTGTTTAACCACTAAATGGTATGATGATAAAAGTCCTGTCTCTAGCATGTCACGACGGTTGACGGAAGAGAGAACGGATTAATAGACTTTTAATGAAATCCACTCTTTAATCGATCATATCTGTTCATAGAGGAGGAGTAAAATCTGATACACTAATTATCAACATTTAAATCATATTACTTGATAAAGTTCTTTTATTTTCAGTACTAAATCCTTTATCTATTTATAGTCAGCGCTCTCAAAGTTTCTTGTGAGGCATTGGTCCACGGAAGAGATCTCCTCCGAAGAAACACCTCGGAACAATTGTTTGCTCCTCATGATTTACAAGAGGAGTTTAAATAAATTTAACTTAATTATTTTTGACGGCGTTAAACGGATTTACATTACCTGAAATGAGATTTAGAAGTTGGCTGTACGAAATATAGTATCAAATATTCCCTTTGAGGTAATGAAGAGAAAACTACTACTACTAAAGATTATTATTATTATAGTATTTTCTCAGATAAGATCTTAATATCTAGTAATTAATGCATGTATATAGTTAACCACAGCCAGTAGCTTTATATACTACGCAATTTTCCTCAGACTCTTAGCTGTTCAACAGTTTCCTGATTATGTATGACGATAAATTACACCCGTGTCCTGGGTAAGACGATAACCTACATCCGACAGCAAGGAGGCTTTGAGGAGCGTGGAATTACCTCTTAATTGTTGGTGTTCCCATGTCCACCCTGACCCGGGGTGGTAGCACCTGTTCGGGTAGCAACCATGGGCAAATAGTTGCTCCTCTACTCAAAAAAAAAAAAAAAAAAAAAAGCTGGGGTGAAAACTCTAAGAAAGTGTAAAAATAGGTTTTAATATCGGAATTACTTTGTAAAAAAAATTATCAACAGCAATATATATGTATTTTTGAAATAAAAATATTACCAAAAATATATTTTTGAAGGAAAAGAAATATTACCAGCAATACATTTAAAAAAAAAATATTAGCAGTAATAAAAATTTTGTCGGCATTAAATAACCCATTGAGGTTGATGTGCTGTAAACCAAACCAAACCAAACCAAACCTAACCTAAGAAGATTCCTTTCTGCAAAAATTCCACTGGGCACACAATACCAATTTTCTTTATCCATGTTTTTTTCTATTCCGTCAGTCATTGTACCAAGTGCACCAATGACAACTGGTATGATTATAATCTTTATCTTGCAAAGACTTATATTTTCAAACTTCAACAGATCATAGTTGATTAATTTCTCTTCCTTTTGCTCTGACCGCATATGAAAAGGTCAAAGGAATCAATGATTAACTCTTCTTTTTCTATTTTATCTTCTTCCAATACGTACGGTTTGTTGTATTTCTCGCAAAATATTGCATGTTTTCTGACTCAATGAATTTCTCAGGTTGTACCATTCATTTTCTCGTTGAAAACGAGGAATTATTATTATTATTATTTTCTGCTCTCTCACCTGGACAGGTAAGGGAGTCATGGAAATGTTTTTTACCCAAGCGCTCAATCACCTACACGTTTCTCCGCCAACCGCTGTGAAATACCAGTGACGAGACATTTGCCAAGATATGTGGAAATGAGACAGAGTGCAGGAAGAAGTTAGTTCATGCCTTCTCAAAAGAAATGAATACGATGCTGAATTAAGGAGCTTCAGTCGAAATTAAATTCTGCTTTATGATTCACAAACAGCACCAGAAAGCAGAATTTAATTTCAACTGAAGCTACCGCGATGTCGTTATGCATTTTAATACAATTGCCGTCACACAAAGCACACGTGCGTCTTGTAGCGTGTTAGGTAGGGCCTCTGACACACGTGTGCATCATACAACACAATGGAGAAGTCAGTTGCAAGGAAGTACATTCGCATCATACTTTATAGTTTAATAAATGTATGTTATTTGCCACATTAAAGTATCGGTAGTCTTATATATTTGTGACGGACGGACTAACTGAAGTCACAGAATTTTATATATAGGGTGCCTATAAAAAGGGAAATTTTAGATTAAACTATATGATGAAAAAATATTTTAAAAAGTAACTTTTTTAGTTTGAACACCACATCTAAATTATGTGTTTTTATTCTGTTTTAAGCTACTAAATTTCTGTCCTTTGCTTTTGTTTCAAATAACTGTAACAAAATATTCAACAATTAAATAAACTGTACCAAATTTCATGTTCTTTTTTTATACCCTATAGATAGATATACTAATTCTTTGTAGTTCAATTCTGTTGTAGTGGCCAAACGTGTCATATATTTTTTCCCTAGTGCTCATCGTCGGTATGACTAAAAACTATGATTTTGAGTGTCTGTATTCAAAACAGTATTTGCACACTTAATATGATAAAACACAGTTGTACTACTATTTATTTAAACCTATGGGGTATAAGATTAAACTTAGTAATAACCAAAACGCGAAATATTCATTGTCAAAAATAAGTGATCTGAGAACTGTTTGTATGGAATCTAAGACAAAAAGTAAAAAATAAAGAATATAGTTTGCAGAACGGTCATTTTCGTCTATACCTAACCTCATTAACCCCTGTTCTCAAACCTACCTACTGGTCACATTTCTAGTGCTACTTATCAGATGCAAAGATGATGTAACTTAATTGTATAGGCTTCATAGTTTACTCAAAAGAACGTAGACTGGGTGGGAAGTATAGGTGTTTGCTTTCTCTTACTACTATGTAAGATGAATGCTAATAACCCCAAAGGAATCAGTAAGGAAAAAAAACGATAAAGAATTTGAGGAAGAAAAGTCATCTCCGCTCCCGGCCACATGCACAAATGAAAAAGAAAGAATGAAAGATTAACAGGAAAGATTACAAGAAAGCCAGTGCACCTAAAATGTTTTGAGCTGGTTAATATAGGAAGACTATGCAATTATAAGAAAAACATGAGCACGTCTGCGCTTGCGCATTGTTTAGCTACTTTTCTATTGGTTGATCGCCTTTTTTTAGGCAGGAGTAGGGAGTCCCGAAACTTAAGCCCAGACTTGTTATGGCACTTCTGCAGGAAT
>OZ010572.1:32772404-32819904 GCA_963932145.1 Acanthosepion lycidas
GTTTTTACAAGTCTTTTATTTAAAATGTAGTATCTTGTCGAGAATATTTACAACATGTTAGTCTCTGTATTTACTTTAAATGTCATGTCACTTCAAGACGTAAGCGGCTACGACTCTCCATATTTCCTTTTTTCATAAATATGAATTGCTATGAGCTTTTAGGAAAGCTAAACAAAGTAGTAAGAAACAGTAAAATGTCGTTAGAAACAAAGAAAAATTGCTGAATTGCTGTGTGATATCAATCCTCTTGCATGGCAGTGAATACTGCATAATTTCACCACAGATGAAGAGGAAACTAGAGGCAACATAAATGTGTTTCTACAGAAGGCTATTGAGAATTCCCTGGCTGAAATGGGTAAAAATGACAAAGAAAAGATCGCTTATACTCAGAATCAGAAAAAAAGACAGCTTAAATTTTTGGGGCACATAATGAGGAAGGAGGCCTTGGAAAATTTGACACTCACAGGATATATCGAGGGCAAGAGAAAGGCAGCGGGCCATTGACGAAGGAAAAAAACATTGCAAAGGCCACAATGGAAAGGAAGTTCTAGATAGACATGATCACCCAGGTCCTGAAGGGACAGGGTACATCAACGAACAAGTGGATGGTTTTTCCCTTCCACGGTTTTGAATGTCACTAATGAGAAGGGCTGCTCCACACCACGAAAAATGAAAAAAAAATTAACCCTTCCTAATGAGAATGATGTGAATTAATTTTTTCGTGTGAGTTAAAACTATGGATTAAATCCAACAGAATTCTTACACTCCCTCGACTTGAGCCCCCACCTACTCACACGCAAGCGCGTGCACATTTAAAACACTTTGACGACAGGCCTGATTTAAAATCATCCCTTTAAACTGGCTGACTTACAGAAAGCTGAACAGCCCAGTCTACCCTACTATTTAATTACTGTTGCAAGATCGCTTGAAAACATCTCTTTGTTAAAAAAAACACATTTCTCTCTTTGTTGCAACCTCACTTGAAAATACATTTCTCTCTTTGTTGTAAACACTTTTGAAAAGTTCATTAATATTGTATAAACATGCATCCTCATGTCTGAATCAGTACACCCGCTAATGAGCTTGACCCTTGATGGCTACTCAACACTAGACGACTAAAGCCAGAATAAGCGGAGTAAATACTTAAGTTTGTTGATTTAAAAATTAGCTGACGAACCGTTTTGATTTTTTTTTTTTTTTTTTTCTTTTTCCGCGTTGAACAGAACAATTTCTGTTTAATTGCCTCGGCGGTAGCCAGCCTGTTCACAAACTTGTAAAAGAAAAATTTCACTATCAACGCTATATAAATGTTCCCAAAACACTTAAATAACTGTCCTTAAACTGAAGCTTCTGGCTTCTAAAAACAAGTTAGGGGTTAGTTTTCTGTTTGATAGCATTAGGGGATTAAATTAGGGCCCCTTAGTCCGTAAGTGTAAAACTGGTTCTTCTTCCCTTTCCGTTTTATTTACTATCTCTTTATAGTCCTTGTTAAAAAAAATTTTTTAAAAAAAGTATGTCGTCTACCATCTCTCTCTTCTTTAAGATCTATTTAGCAGCTTGCTTACATACTCTAGAGGTGTCACCAGTTTCTTTATGATATTCTAAAGTTACCTACTCTTAAGAACGTTTTGCACTCAGCACTCATCAATTCAAATCATAAATCAGAGTTTTGTCTGTTCTCTCGGCTCTTGAAAATAGTGGATGAGGAGATGAAAGTTGTTTGCGTTACAAGATTTTAGCACTGCTATAAATTGAAAATGCTACTGTCAATGAGATTGAGGACGCATTTAAAAGATTTTACCCATTGCGTGTATTTTATCTCCTGTGGGTCATCCATAAAAATAAAGACTGAATCTTCCTCTCTCCTTAACAAATATATTGCAGTTATGGCTAGTATATTTTGCGATATAAAAATACAGGATTGCTTATATCAGTTTTTTTTTTAATTATTTCACTCCATACAAGGCGATAAAGCCACTAAGACACAACGGGTTACAGAGAATGAAAAGACTTTAATGAGGAGAAAGGAGACTAAAAGGAAGACAGAAGATGGCGATTGGCGTTAAGTTTAAATTTTTGACAATTGTAGGTGGCAGTAAAGCAAGAAATAGGGATTTCTACAGGCGAGAAGTGCGTGCAAAGAAACTGTTAGAATAGAACAAACGATTGTATCTTTCTAGTTCAGCAGTAAAACGGTGAGACCTAGTTTCCAATCTAGTAGCATGCTTAAATTCATGCAGTTGAGGCGCCAAAGAGGAAAGCTCATTAGAATAATTGCCATGAAAATATTTGTAGAATAGATAGAGGGAAGCCAGGTCACGTTGGGGAGAAAGTGACTGAAGTTGAGATGCCAGGTCAGCACTGATTATATTGCACGGATGAATGTGCAAGATGGATTCTGACAAGAAAAATATCTGGCAAAACACAGTGAACCAACTTTCTTTGCAGTAAACCTTGCAATTGATTCAATATAATCACTTTATGTCAATGGAAAACGTTTGTTAGTGTTCGTTACATATATGTACAAACTAATATCTAACAGTGGACAATTGACGAGTGCTTAGAACGTTAGCGTTTTGACCATGAGACTCGGGTTCGAATCTCACTATAGTCGATTTATGAAGTTAACTACTTGTTAATATCAATCTGGGGAGTGGCTGAAAATCATACAGCTGGCTGACTCAAGTCCTGTGAGTGAAGTGTTCGAAGCAACAAGTCATCCTGACCAAGTGTTTGAGTATACAGGCCTAATTAGATTATGCGCTTTCCACCATAAACTGTAACTAAGGCCCGCTCAACAAAGTTTCAGTATAAATCACAGTTTGCTTCTTTTGGTATTGAAGAAACGGTGCTTGAACTGACGTCTGCAACAAGAACTGATTAACTATTCTATAAGATGAGCGTACACAGAAACAAGCAATCAACCATTTTAATATATAATAGGAAGTTTAACACACATGTGAAATAAAATTAAATATTTCCAGAAAAATTAGCTCAAAATAAACTTCAACAAATGAAAACATTAACGCAAGAATTTAAAGTATTAATTCTGAAAGTAACCTCCATATGTGTAGACACAAATACACATTAAAACTATATATAGTTTGCGCCCCAACTGACAGTTTTTATTTATTTTTTATACAAATGAAGGAATCTATTCTATAATAAAAAGAACAAAATGGGACTTTTATGTGACTCTAACGGTTACGATATCTGTTATTCCCTACTTAGGAATATTTCAACAGGAGGAATTTTTCTACATGAGTAAGTGAATGTGCCTCGTGTTATTTCATATCTCGTTATCAACTTATCAGATCCGGGTTCGAATCTCACCATGGTCGTGACTTTTTTTATATCATTCCAGTGAGATGTTCCTATTGTGACGCGCCGTTGAGAAATGTTTGATAAATTATACTACGGAGAATTAGTGTGTGTGTGTATATATATATATATATATATATATATATATATACATATATTATTGAAAAAAATGTTATGGTATAGATAACTCCTTGGTATGTATGTGTATATATATATATATATATATATATATATATATATATATATATATACACCAAGGAGTTATCTATATCATCAAAAATGTTTTCAACAAAACAGTACATAACAAAAGTAAAGACACGACAGCTTGAAAGTTTAGCAAATATTTATTCCATAAAATAGAAATATAAAATAATAAAGTATGGATGTGGAGATGGTACGCCTTTAATTAACAATAGGGTGAGTACATTTCTGAGCAAATAAACGTACTACTTACTGACTGGCTGGAAAGGAGCGCTTCCCGTTAGAGTTGTGACCCTACGCATAAGTGAAAGAGAAGAGACAGTTTCTTTTTTAAGGTGACTCTTAGAATTTACTGCTATTACATATCATCTCTACAGTCAATCGCCTGTGTTGTGGCTTAAACTCGCTACAGCTGGTTAACCTAAGCTTTGTAAGAGAGATCATAAACTGTTTGGAGGTCGTCAATGGTTGTGCTAATATAAAAGTCACAACTAGAAAAGTAGTGATCACATTAGTAAAGAAGACATTTTAATACATTGCTCTTTTATTTCTTTTGTTTCACGTTAGGTTTGTGTGCTTTACAATTATTTAAAATGAAAGATTCTTTTGTACATTTATCAGTAGAGTTAATTGTATAGCGGGAAAATGTTCTGACGTCGTAAAGGACAATTGTAAGATTATATCACCGTCATTCTTTAAACCATACTTCTGCTAAACTAATTCATTTATGTTTCTTCTGCATAAATAAAAGAAAAACAAAAAATTTTTTCAGTAACAACAGTGAATCTCTTCCTGTTTCTTTTTTGTGTGTGAGATTTCGCACCGCATTTGTGTGCATCATTTTAGATATGAGAATTGGTTTGCATTTAGATAAGCTCGGTTAAGCCCATTTATTTAACGCTATTTGAGAATCAAATTCCGAATTAAGCCATTCGACTTCAATCTATTCTCTTTATCCGCACACAAATACACTGACGTATTGATACTTCCTTTATGTGCCGTATCCCTTCATGACGTTGGTGATCATGACTCTCCACAACTTCCTGTCTTTAGTAGCTCTTAATAAATTTTGTCTGTTTGCTACCTCCCCCAAACCTTGCTCCGCTATTCGTTCGCTCAAGCTTCACATTTTCCAGAGTAAATTAATGCATTTATATACCACACGGTGATGTGTGCGTGTTGGCCAGTGAACGAATTACATTCGCGCACATTTACAGTCAATTAGACACGCATCCAATCACACATTCATTTTGGATTTATACATAAGTTAAATTAGTTAAAACGTTCTCATTAAAGTATTCGTCATCGAAAAAGTAAATTGTTAATTAAGAAAATCTTTCTAGAAAAATTATTAACCATTTTATTCTTGTTAATTTTGTATTTACATATTTTTTCATTTATCGAATTTGTAATAATTGTATCATTGTGGGTGAAGAGGTTGTCGTAATTATTAGAATCACGCAAGTTGTAAATCGATTACTGGTTCATACATGAACTAAAGTTGACAGACAAACGCATACTAACTTTCTACAAGTATACACAGCTACGTTGATATGAAACACGCACATACGTCATATTCTCTCAAATCACTCAAACACACAAGTTTACACATTAAAAAGTAATCTTGTGTACCAAATACAGGTGTCGTTTGGAATAGTTATATCGGTGGGAATTTTTTCAGCTTATTAAATAAAAGGAGAATGTTTATTGATGGAGCAAAATGATCGCGTTGCGGGCAAAATTATTTTAAAATTAAGCGTACCAAACCAAGTACCAGGTTTCGAGATTAATTGTGGTGTAATTTGTCTTTGGAACACAAGAATACCGAAAACATACAGGTGTTCTGTTCTAGTATAGAAGTAAATTGTTGCTACTTTAGTATAACTTTTTTTTAATGGCATGTCGCTTCAGGGCGAAGGAGCTTATGCCCCACCATAAACCACTTTTCTTTAATACTCGTGAATTGCCATGAATTATTGGAAAAGACTGGTGTGGCTTCTCATTGTTTTCCCCACGATTTAGAATTCAGAGTTTTCCTTCTCCAAGACTGGTTACCACCCAAAGTTAGCGAGTTCAGTCTACGCTACTATTTATATAACCAGGAGACGAGGGTCGGTGAAGAGATGGATTCACGCCTTTCTCAAAGACATTTGTAGGAAAGTGAGCGCAACACAGTGGCCTGGAATTTGAATTTGGCTCGCCGTTTCCACCTTCTGCTCCGGTATCCGTCACACTACCCGCGCATCTCCATCTCATAATAAAAAAAAAAAAACTAAAAATAAAAGGACGTGATGGATGACTTAACAAAATAGATGAATTAATGGACTGAGTTCCAGCATTTCGACTCTCTCTCCCCATATGTATAATATATTTTTTGTTTATACGTTATATTTATAGATACAATTAAGTAAATGCTATGTTCATAATAAAGAGTATTGATTACATTTACCCCCCTGAATGTCCGAAAAATTTCGTAGAAAATGTGTGTCTTCCAACAGGAATCGAACCTGTATTCTTTGCTTACCAGACGTTTCCGCTGTAGCTAAATAGTATAGCACATCAGACCAAATGATGGTTCCGTGTAGGACACAGGTTCGATTCCTGTCGGAGGATACATATTTTCTATGAAATTTCTCGGAAAATTCAGGCCGGTAAATGTAATTAATTCTGTTTGTTGTAAACAGAGCATTTGCTCAAATAATTGTATCTATAAAAATAACGCATAAACAGAAAATATATTAAATAATTGTCTGACTTAGTCCATTTCATAATAATATATATATATAGGCACACAGTGTAACCCGGATATAAGAGAGATTTTCTCTGGTCCCAAATTAGAGCCTGTGTTAATGGAAACAAAATAGACCAAACCCGGATATAAGAGACTTATTTCCGGTCCCGACAACTCTCTTATATCAGGGTCACACTATATATATATATATATATATATATATATATATGATAGATAGATAGATAGATATTCTTTCTTTCGCTATCTCAGGAAAACTCATACGGGAAAAGGAATATCTGCTGATACGCACATACCTAGACAAAGATTGTCCAGCAGCAAATTATGCTAATGGACATTAACCGACTTGGAGAAAAATCCTTTTATAATGTGACTGCACTTTTGTCAGCTCGAAACACGTAACAACTATTTTATCCATTTACACTGATGAAAGAGAATTGCTAGAAAACAGGCTGTTACGCATTGTCTCCCCCCTCCACGACACACACACTACGCCTATTCATTTACGCACTTAAGGGTTCATTCCCTTCTTGAACAAGAGTTCTAGGCTCAATTGACGAAACCTGACTATAAGTCTTGTTTATGGTAGAATTACGAGAGTTTTTTTTTTTTTGCCTTTATTGTAGATTACAATGCCCCAAGTTGACCTCTGGAGTGGGCAAAGTAGAAGAGTAATATTCTGGCTGTAGGAGTTTGGGCGGGGCCCCTTTTGTAGGTGAGATGATAGCAGGTGATAGTCTAATAAAATAAGTGTAATATGAGAAAGGATGTCTGCAGGGTATAAGGTAAATGGAAAGAGAAACGACTGTAAGGTGCTGGGTGAAGAGGGGATGTTACTGGCAGGGGTGGTAGCCAGGATCAGGTGTGAAGGACTATTCCTTCACTCTCTTTATATTTTATTTATTAGCAACTGATACAGGTACGATGGCATTCAAATCGGGCTTGTTTATCGATTTGACCAGGAATTTTTTGTGGAATCCGAACGTAAACTATTTTCAGGTTTGTTTTCGTCGACATTTCAGCTATCTTACCCTTTTCCTGGCAGTCAGTTTTTTCTTTTTTTTTCTTTTTTAACATATCCCTTTAGTTTTTATTTCTGGTCTTTGTACATGGTTCTACTGTTAACCGTTTCATTTTACTTGTGTTCTTTTTTGTCTTTCCGCTCTTTTCCTTCTCGTCGTATCTTGACTACAGTTTTTAAGGGACAGATACATATTCCTTTCATAGTCAGTATTGATATGAAAATAAATATTGGACAAACTCTTATAGATGTTGATATGCCAGAGAAAACATGCTAATCTTACAATTATTCCCTCCCTTTTCTTTGTTCACACCTGAAACGTGACACTTTATCTCACTATATTTCTTATTCTAATTGCTTTTCTCTCTCGAATTTGATTTACATTAACTAATAATTTGTTGATATTTTCTGAAACAATAAATTGTTAAAACCTTCTCGAAATTCAATTGTAAAATAGCCGCGTTGCAAAAGCATTTTTCTTTTATTTGAAGGTTACTATAGAATTTTTCCAAGAGCTCTTCGTTGGTGGAAAGGACACAAATATTAAGAAAAAACTGTGGGTTATGGGATGGATACCTGGCAAGAAATTGATGAGCATAATTTTTTTTTATCATTTTATCCCAAGCAGTGAAGCCACTAAGACGCAAGGGGTTACTGAGTGTGAAAGAATATGAGAGAAAAAAACAAAAAAACATTAAAGAGTAAGGACATTAAAAAACAAAAATTAATGACATAGAAGATGACAACTGACATTGAATTTAACCTTTTGAAGATCAAAGTTGAATGGAAAGCAAAAAGTCAGAAGAGATTTTCACAAGCGAGAAGTGCGAGAGAATAAACTGTTAACATAGAACTTATAGTTCCATCTAGCAATTTCGACTGTAAAAAGATGAGACTTAACCACCAATATTCATCATGTCGAAGTACCAAAGAAGAAAGATAATCAGAACAATTAGGATGAAAATATTAATAGAAAAGGCACAGGGAAGCTACGTTACGGCGGCTGGAAAGTAACTGAAGCCGAGATGCCAGGTCACGACCGATACCATTATAGATTCTTCTTCTGATTTTGTCAAGAATCTCTAAATATACAGCAGAAGCACCAGCCCAAAAGAACAGTCTAATAATAATAATAAAATTTCAGTTCACTTTACAGTTTATCTTTTTTTTCGTCATATCGTCTGTAGTCTTTATAATTTGCTTGAAAAAAAAAAAAGACGTCTCTCTTTCATAGTGTTCTGAATATGTTACGAATGATATGATATATCTTACATGGGTTTCTAAAGGCTTTTTTTATTATTCAAATCCATTAACAAAGAGAACCACAAAACTATCTTTAATAAAAACAAAACAAAAACAGGCAGAGATAGCAACTCAAGCACGTGTAACCACTAAAAATAACGTTTATAGTACAGTGTAACCCTGATATAAGAGAGTTGTCGGGACCGGAGAAGTCTCTTATATCCGGGTTTGATCTATTTTGTTTAGGTAAGTATGGCTCTAATTTGGGACCAGATAAAATCTCTCTTATATCTGGGTTACACTGTAATAAGAATATATATATAAATAAATAAAATGGCGTACTGTGAGTGTTAATAAAACAGTGCTCAATGTAAAATAACAGAGCTAAAATTCATATAAAAAAAAATGATATATTTTTTCCTCAACCTATATATTGATAGAGATATCTGAAAATAGGAAGAAAACAGATTACAGTTCGTGTTTGAAGATTTCAATCGATTTTTAATTTTTTAAATTTTATTTTGAATGATCTTCAGTATCTGTCTATATTTCTGAGATGAGGTAATATCTACATTATTTATATTATTCGGACTATTGTCCTCATCTTTGTCGCCATATTTACTACAACGTCCCGGCCGTTGTACGCTCCGGCCTTCTTCAGGTGGTTGGAATGATAACAGCAAAAATTGCAATATGAGCACTGGTAAAAATGGTTGCTGAGACATTAAGTTTATAATACTCAGAAATTCATACACAGATGTCCTCAACGACAGTGGATAAAGGCGTTGGTTAGATCCGGTGACAGGAACCAAAGAGTGTGAGTTCAATACCCGGCTAAGGCAGTGGAGAACTTTTCAGAGGGAAAATTAACAGGAAACTGATAACTGACATCCATTAAAACATGGCACGTGGAACTAGAACAGTCTAACCCCAGTGAGCGAAATAAAGGGTTCAGTTCGACATTCCAACCACCCGAAGAAGGCCGAACCGTTGTAATAAATATGGCGACAAAGATGAGGATAATAGTCCGAATAATTGAATGATCTTGTTGACGATCACAGTTCAAACCCAGCTGTAGATTGTCCTAGATTTTCTAAATGAGCGTCTCTCTTTTTCTGGCTCTGTAATATGAATTGTGTCTCTATGACTACAACGTAAGTAGAAAGATAGGTCAGATATTCTTTATTAGATTTTATGTCATTTATTTCACACTGAACCATCTTTTATGATATCGAGAAAACAAACCTCCCCACCACTTATCATTCCTGTATTTCTGTGACAAATCGGAAGATATGAAGAAAGTGGACGTTGTGGATGGGGAATGAAAAGGAATTGACGTCTCCTCCGCATGTCGCTATTGTCTTTCATCATTGAAAACTTTTCGCCTCTGTTTCATTCTTTAAAAAATGCTAGCATATTTTGGGATATGATTATATGAATCATTGCTCAGAAGAAAAACTAGCAGAAAAGGAAAAGGTCACAACTGAATTGGCTTTTGAAAGCAAGAAGAATCCGTTGGCTGTCACAATTGGTCAAGTTCCTTTGTATACGTTTTCGTCTCTCCCTCTCATGCATGCTTTCTTTTAGTCTTTTCTCTTTCACTTCCTATCTTTGTCTATATAATAAACACGCAAGTAATTTTCGCTTCTACTTCTTTTTTTTTCCCACCATTTTTCCCGTTTGTCTTTTTCCATCTCTCTTTCAAATCTTCTCTTTTTTTTTTTAACCCGTATCCTCTTTCTGTTCTCATCCTTTCCCTTATCCGCCTTTTTGTCCTCACTTCCTCTTCTTTTTATCTTTATTCATTGTTTCTCTTTCTCGTCCTTTTCCATTGTCTTTCTCTTTTCGTCCTTAATCATTGTCTCTCTCTCTCTCTTTCTCGTCATTTTTTGCATTCTTTCTCCTTTTCTTGTCATTTTTTAATTTTCTCTCTCTTTCTCGTCGTGTTTGCAATCTCTCTCTCTTTCTCGTCGTGTTTGCAATCTCTCTCTCTTTCTCGTCGTGTTTGTAATCTCTCTCTCTTTCTCGTCGTGTTTGTAATCTCTCTCTCTTTCTCGTCGTGTTTGCATTCTCTCTCTTTTTCTCGTCGTGTTTGCATTCTCTCTCTTTTTCTCGTCCTTTTTGCATTCTCTCTCTTTTTCTCCTCCTTTTTGCATTCTCTCTCTTTTTCTCCTCCTTTTTGCATTCTCTCTCTCCCGCTTGTACATTCTATCTCTTTCTCAATTTATCTTTTATCTTTCTTTCCCTCCCTCTCTCCGCCTCCTCTTCTGGCTTTGTCTTTCTCTCTCCTTCTTCCTCCTCGTTTCGCTTTGCCTTTCTTTGCACCGATCTACTACAGCATATGTTTCATCTCGTTGCTTTACTATTCTTCTTATTCATCTCTCTCCCTCTCTCATTTTACCGTTCCCTCTGCTGTTAACCTTTCTACATTTCTCCTCGTATTTCATACACTGATTTGTCCTTCCTTTTTCTATTGGCTGCGTACGGAATACCTTTTAATTCAAACATTCCCATAATTGTATATTGAAGTTGAGAGGTGGAAAATGGTGGCTTCTGAATTATGTCGCATTATTTAAATGTCGCACAGCAAGCACAAAAATGAATAAGACAAACTTATCACATCTACTATTTTGTCTCATCCAACTTGAATGTATTTACAAAGAATATTTGTACCTTTCTTTTACATGTCTTCATAGAAAGATTTTTTCTTTTTCTTTCCTTTCTTCTACTGGTGTCTAGATGACAGATCTTCAGATGTGCCTCTAAATCTTCCTGTCACATGATTGTCATCCTACAATTATACTTTTCACTTTTGATTAAGGGAATTTTCCCGCCTTTTATACATTCTTGATTTCAACTGCCAGGGTTCTATAGATTTCCAGAAAATATTTGCCATTTTCTTTTTATTATGCCTGTCTGCCTTAATCACCTCCTCATTCTTTGCCCCATATTTTTTCTTTCTTTTTTCTTTCAAATAATTCTAATTTACTTTCTCGATTAATTGTCTTTCTTTCTCTTTCACATTTTCTTACCTTACTCTGTTGTTCTATATCATTCTTCTCTCCTACGTTTACCCTCTCTCTCTCTCTCTTGTCCGTTCTCTCTGTCTCACAGTTCTTGATCTCTTTCTGTTCTTTTCCGTTCTCTTTCTCTGTTTGTTCGTCCGTTTCTCTCTCTCTCTCTCTCTCTCTCTCTGTTCTCTCTTCCTGTTTATTTGGCTGGCCTCTCTCTTTATCTTTGTTTGTCCGTTCTGTCTCTCTGTTTATCCGTTCTCTCTATTTTGTCACTTCTCTCTGCTTCCTTTAGCTTTCACTCTCTAACATTTGTTCTTCCTCTCTGTCGTTTTCTTTCATTTTGCTGTCACTTTCTCTCTCTGTCCCATTTTACTTTCTCACTTTTTCTATCTGTTAAATGTCGCTTTCTTTCTCTGCCTTCCCTCCTCCCTTTCTCGCCTCCCTTTTCTGCTTTTATTTCTTTTTCTTTAAATCGTTGTCTCGTGATGTATTTTCTTTCTAGTTCCTTTGTGACTTTCTTTTCTTTTTTTTTTTTTTTTTAAATATTACTTTCATATTTATTCTTATCTTTTCTTTTGCCTCATGTCTCTCCAAATTACCATCATCTGTTCTTCGTTCTGCGTGTTACTATTTGTCTATTTGTTTTCCTTCCATTCTTTTTCTCTTCCTTGTTTTATGCCAAGGGTTCCATCTTTTCAAAACTTCCTTTCTCTGTATTGTCATTCTTTCGCTATCAACCTAACCCCAACCATCTTCATCCACATCATCCATCAACGGTAATCGTTATCCACTAACCATTTTCAGGAACCATATTGAAATTATCTAAAATTTAATATTTGAGTAACGGACCCACACATCATTTCTGCGTCCACACTCTAATAACCTTAATTGACATATATTTTTCTTGGTTTCCAACCTCCTTGTCAATATGGCCTAACAGGTGGCTAATAAAGCTAGTCCTTTCTTCATCTCAGACGGCTTACAAATCAAGTTAAAGTTGTTTCGATTTAATTAGTCTTCAAGCAGTCATTTCATTTTTCACCCAACTCCGTGAATTTGAAAAAATCTAATAAAGTGGAATCGGATAATTGTTTGATTATAACAAAGTCCACTAGAAGGAACTTTTTTTTTTCTTGTTTAGGAAGAAAAAATGCTCATTAGATGCAAAAAGGGAGATTTTTTTTTCTAATCAGCATTTCCAGAAGTTAATGTGATTGTCAGTTGAAGCGAGCAGGTAAAAAAATATAGAAATTCGAAAGTCTTTTTTTTTTCCTATCTGGTAATTCAAAAACATAAAGCGTGTACGTAAAAGTAACTCTAATAATATTAATATAATCAATCACCGTTTTATACCAAGCAGTCTTGATTTAAGTACCTGTTTAAGTACCTACAAAATGTATAGTAATAGCAAAAGAAACGGACGTTTTAAAACAAGAGGTAAAAAAAAGGTAAAAAATTACATTACCGTAAAGTGGTAATATTCAAATACAAAAACACAAGAAGAAAGCAGCTAAACCGGCTTATCGATCCTCTCTCATCGGAGCTCAATCGAGGACGAGAAATGTGCATGTTGCGGGTGGTTGTACACGCATCCCAACTGATTTCGGGCGTTAGTAACGTTGATGTTTAAAATTGGGAATAACACGCTGTCTCCTGAAGTACCCACAACAAACAAGGCGGACTCGGTGTGTGAGTCCACGTAAATCAATGAAAGGAAACGACAAGAACCAATATATTAGGTTGGTGCAAAAATAATGTCGTCTTCTCACATATGTTACTATGTGAGAAAACGACATTATTTTTGCACCAACTTAATATATGTTTTAAGCAAATGATAATGTACTAACAACAAAGGTATACAAGTGACAAGACAATAATATGTGTAACAAATGAATGTGGAAACCGTTTGGGTCCAAAGTATGTGTAGTGAGTGAATGTGCGTACATACGTGTGTGGTGTGTATGTATTGTTCATACGTTTCCGAAAGGGAACACGTTCTCCGAGGAAGGTTACATGTTGACGAATAAAGTGAGAAGTGAGCGCTAAAAAATTATCGCAGATTATTTATAGTCCGGAAAGCGTCACCTAGGAGCAGTTTCGAAAATTAGGAGGAGGTAACCCAACATGCACAGTTAAAATAAATATCAAATTTGATAATAAATCTATATAACAATTAATAATCTATAAACATTTAAACAAAAAATATAGAAATTTGAATTTTTCCCCATTTGATAATTAAAAATATCATATAAAATATGTATTTAAAAGTAACTCCAATAATGTGAATATAATCAATCACTTTTAATAACCAGTAGTTTATGTTGATTCATATCAGTTATAGGCAAAGTGCGGCCATTTTGACTTTCTCAATAGTACGCCTAATTTCGTGAGAAAAATAACCTTTATTAAAAGTTTTCTTTCGTTCTCACTTATTCACTCACACTTTCTCTCATACATAACCTCATAAACAATGATTAAATAAAATGCTTCTTGACTTTGTAATTTTTCGTTAAAGGTAACGTTTTCGCCATAAATCATTGGCGATTTTTACTAAGAAAGATAATAATAATAATAATAATAATAATAATAATAATAATAATAATAATAATAATGTAATGTAATAATCTTTTACTTTAGAAACAGGACATTTGTTATCATATTTTTTTTTTTTTTTTTTTTTGGAGAAAAATTACATTTTTTTTTTTTTATTTTAAAGATAATTTTTGTATTTTCGAATGAATAGTAAGAAACTCGCAGCAGTGTATGTGTTAATCACGATTATTTGTGATGATATTAAAGCGAATTTTCGAGTTACTGAGAATTTTTTTCTCCAAAAAACAACTTTTTTTTTCAAAGTCAGATTATTACGCGTATATTATTCTGTACTGGAAATGGCTGATGCATTTTCAACAAAAAATTAAGTTGAATCTTTTTAATAATGCAGCCTGAGCCGTATCTGACGCGGCCCACTTGTCATAAAAGGTTGCCCATGCACGATTTAAATATTTTTTCTGTTATCTGTGACTTGTGTTAAAATTATGTTTTTGTAGAATTCTTTAGATTATGTGAGAAATTGAAAAATTAAAAGGTCGATAGTTTTCATCAAGAACAAATACAAAAGTCATTTATACATTTTTGAAATAAGCATAGTTGTGTGGTTGCGGAACGCTTGAGGGTTCATTTTAAACTCTTATTCAAAGATTGATTATATAATGATCACAGTTTAAGATTAAGTTTGTGATTTACACTATTTATATTCGAACGGAAATACTAAATTTATCTTCTTTGATTTCAATTTTTTGAATAAAATCGCAAAATGCAAGAGTAGATGTGAGTAGATGTTTTATATTTTGATGTATTGATTTACACTGTCGTTATAATAATCAATCACACACTTTTATATTTTGACTCCATTTAATTCTATCGAAATAGCAAAATACGTTCAATGCTATCTCTACGGAGGTATTTGCGACCTATCGTAAATGACGATGCACTCTACCAAACAACCCACTTACAGCCTACAGCGATTAATTCCACAAATTACATACAGCGTTATGTTAAACTAAAGACTGGGGTATTTATCTAGTTTGTATTCATAAAGAAGGTATTTATGTAATTCTGTTACAAAATAGACAAGATAACGTCAGACAAAATAATTCTAGCCCAATTTGATGATCACACCAGCACCATTCTGGCCAGAGACTTTTAGAAAATAATTCCAATTAAAGATGAAGTAGTGTCCTTTTTAAGGGTTAGGGTTTTTAACATTTTTCATACTTCCAACAATTGGTAAATATCACACCATAGCAGAAAATAAATAGTAGATATGATACTTCTAATGACAAAAGTACACAAGTGTAGGCTTTAAGAAAGCTTTATTCAACTGAGAAACAAGGTTCGCGTATAGTGTCCTTTTATAGTGCCAGTAAACAGAAATAGCTTTCTCAAAGAGAAGAGTAACAAAACAAGATGGTTCCACTCTTAATTATTCATAACAATAATATAGTAGAAAATGGATGGTAGATATCATACTATAGTAACACTATACATTCTTATATTAGCTTTTAGCATATTACAAAGCTTCTATTATATTTCATTCCTGATCCTGGTTGGTTATACGATTATGGGGTGTAAGGTTATTCAAACTATTTTCTTTCATTAGACAGGTGTTGTCTGAATGAAATATAAAGTCTAAATTTCTTTTCTTGTAAGATTAAAAATAGTATCTACAGAGGTCGTTTATCCGCTTGAACCGGAAGTTGGAAGAAGAAAGAAACAGTTTCCCGTTTCATCTTTGTTTAGATAACAGGGAGTGGTCCCTGTATTCAGTGTCATCTTATAATACTCCCAGTGTTACCAAAAAATACCAATTATATATTAGGTAACCAAAACGTTGTTAATTTTTTTTTCTGAGTAGGTAGGGTGCTATTTCTTTATTGCCAAGATGTTTTTTCTGATGTCTTGCCGATGCAGATGTACGACTTGAGTACGTGTTTTGAAGTATTTGCCAAGTTTAAAGTAGATTATATTCAACACAAGTCCTCAGTATGTCACCACCAATACTTAACAACTATATTTTACAAGTTGCATCTTCGATTGACTCATTTCTAGTTAAAAACCTCCTAAGCCTCTTTTGAGCAATATACTCACTATACTCACTTTCGCCAAACAAACAATAGCCCACGGGATGTTTCTGGTGCTTTTCTTTTCTTCTAAGTTTAAATTCGTTATATTTAAACATTTGGACCGCCATGTTGATTTCGCTTTTTTCGATTCTGAAGGGTATCTGATAGTAAATAATGGTCTTGACTACGAAAAACTTTTTTTTTTTGTTTCCATTTCTTTCTCTATTTCTTTAAGAAAAAACACCTTGATTACAAGTATCAAACTGAGACATTTTCTAGCAGCCGTTTCTTCATAAGTTATATTCACTAATCTCAACTCAGCATGACACAAAGTCAAACACAAGAGAATGGTATAGGAATACTATATATGTGATAATCTATTTGCGTTGAAAATCAGCATTCGAAATCCGACCTTTTACTTGGACTCGAACCTAGACTACTTATGCCAGAGGCAGATATGCAACTCTCATCCACCAACAATCCTTTTTTTTTCTGGTCTTTTCTGAATTAAATGTCGTTATTAAAGTCGACCTGAGTATGACGATAATCTACCTCTGGTAACAAGGCCTCTCGGATCGGGAGTTTTTGAGGAGCTGTTGTTCCCACGTCCACCCTGAGCCGGGTGGTAGCACCTGGTATGGTCCCAGCTATGGGCAAATAGTTAATCCAAACTAGTGTCAAGACATTATGAAAGTATAAAAATACATTTTTATAGTAATAAAAATTACCATCAATACATTATTGGAAGGGGAAGAGAAAATTACCAGCAATACATTTTTGAAAAAAATACCAGAGCTCCCACAAAAATTAAATTTCTGCATTAAATGACCCATAAGCAGTTGATATGCCATTAACAAACCAAACCGCTATTAAGGACACCCAATACAGCTGCAGAACATTAACTAAAAAAGACCAGGGATTAAAAATGTGTATGGCTAAGTTACCTTGCAAGTAGTATCTATAAGAATCTCTGTGAATTAATTACAGATATCGATCAATATCCCTTTTCCATTATATCCAAGAGGACATTAACCATCTTCTTAGATTTCATTAGAAACATAAAAAAGTATGCAGTTAGCTGTAAGTGCTGTTTTTTATTGATTGTATTACATAAGGAAACGCTTTTCCCATGATCCTCTACTCTCGACTAAGCACTCTTTTGTTCAGATTATTAGGGCAATACATTTGTGACAGAGACAATATAACCACAGCTTTCCAGTTACCAGATCTATTGCGACTGAAAGCAAATTTTATTGTTTCACCAATATCCAACATTGTTCTGAAGGGCCATAAAATTCTCGGACGCGTATGGTCAAGAATTCATTTATGTGCGTGAGTCTTGAGAGGATTTGTGGGTATTTTCATTCGGACAAATGCCAATTTAGAGCTGGGGAAAGAGGTCCTTGATTCTTTTTGAGAGAAATACATGAACATTCCTCTGTCTCCCTACCTGCAATATAATATATATATATATATATATATATATATATATATATATATATAGTGAGAGTTGTCTGTAAGGCATTTTGTAGATTGAAGTGCTTTGTCTTGATGGAAGTAAAGCTTCTGTAAAATCATTCTTTGGTATGTTTTTAATTTTTTTTATTTTGTTTTGTTTTCCGTTGGGTGGGCAGCAAAAAAGATGGAATGCGACACATTTAGAGTAGAGGGCGAAACATAAATTACTGGAAAACAAATCATCCATATCTAAAAAAAGATATTTTCTATTTTTCCTTTTCTCTAACCCTTTTTCTCTGTCCACCGTTCTCACACCGTCGTCTCTCTGCCCACCCAGGCCCCTCGTCATCGACGTCATTTCTCTGTGCTCAACCGGCCCCATCGTTGTCGTTTCTGTGTCCACCCGGCCCACTCATTGTCGTCTCTCTGTACACCCGGTTCCATCATTGTCGTTGTATCTCTGTTCACCCGCTTCCACCATCGTCGTTGTATCTCTGTTCACCCGCTTCCACCATCGTCGTTGTATCTCTGTTCACCTGGTTCCACCATCGTCGTTGTATCTCTGTTCAGCCGGTTCCACCATCGTCGTTGTATCTCTGTTCACCTGGTTCCACCATCGTCGTTGTATCTCTGTTCAGCCGGTTCCACCATCGTCGTTGTATCTCTGTTCACCTGGTTCCACCATCGTCGTTGTATCTCTGTTCAGCCGGTTCCACCATCGTCGTTGTATCTCTGTTCACCTGGTTCCACCATCGTCGTTGTATCTCTGTTCAGCCGGTTCCACCATCGTCGTTGTATCTCTGTTCACCTGGTTCTACCATCGTCGTTGTATCTCTGTTCACCTGGTTCCACCATCGTCATTGTATCTCTGTTCACCTGGTTCCACCATCGTCGTTGTATCTCTGTTCAGCCGGTTCCACCATCGTCGTTGTATCTCTGTTCAGCCGGTTCCACCATCGTCGTTGTATCTCTGTTCACCTGGTTCCACCATCGTCGTTGTATCTCTGTTCAGCCGGTTCCACCATCGTCGTTGTATCTCTGTTCACCTGGTTCCACCATCGTCGTTGTATCTCTGTTCACCTGGTTCCACCATCGTCGTTGTATCTCTGTTCACCTGGTTCCACCATCGTCGTTGTATCTCTGTTCAGCCGGTTCCACCATCGTCGTTGTATCTCTGTTCAGCCGGTTCCACCATCGTCGTTGTATCTCTGTTCACCCGGTTCCACCATCGTCGTTGTATCTCTGTTCAGCCGGTTCCACCATCGTCGTTGTATCTCTGTTCAGCCGGTTCCACCATCGTCGTTGTATCTCTGTTCAGCCGGTTCCACCATCGTCGTTGTATCTCTGTTCACCTGGTTCCACCATCGTCGTTGTATCTCTGTTCAGCCGGTTCCACCATCGTCGTTGTATCTCTGTTCACCTGGTTCCACCATCGTCGTTGTATCTCTGTTCACCTGGTTCCACCATCGTCGTTGTATCTCTGTTCACCTGGTTCCACCATCGTCGTTGTATCTCTGTTCAGCCGGTTCCACCATCGTCGTTGTATCTCTGTTCAGCCGGTTCCACCATCGTCGTTGTATCTCTGTTCAGCCGGTTCCACCATCGTCGTTGTATCTCTGTTCAGCCGGTTCCACCATCGTCGTTGTATCTCTGTTCACCCGGTTCCGTCGTCGTCGTCGTCGTCTATCTGCCCACCGCTGCACCGTCGTTGTTGTTTCGCTGTCCACCTCTCTCGTCGTAATCGTCTCTTTGTTTACCCTGACCCCTCGTCGTTGTCGTTGTCTTTTTCGCGCGCTCCCTTGTCATCGTAGTTCCTCTCCCTGGCTCCCTCGTCATCGTCGTCGTCTCTCTCTCTCTCTCTCTCTCTCTCTCTCTCTCTCTCTCTCTCTCCTCCGTTCCCAACCTATTATATAATAAAAAGTCAAAAGAACAAATATTTAAAAGTCAAAAGAACAAATCTCTCGCTGTAATCTCCTTTCTTTACTTAAACTTAGAAATTCTCCATTTGACTTTTAGTTTTAAATATTCATTCTTTGCATTTTTACTTAACGAAAAATGTTTGTATAGCTACTTCTGTTTTTTAGTATATTATCAAAATCACAAAATACATAAATTCTTTTTCTCTCGATCTCAAAGACCTCTTTATGAACTTTACCATTAAAAAATCTAATAACTTTTGACACATTCTTTTTTTCTTTGCCACTTCCTTCATTAGATTCCGTCAAGACTGTCACCATTAAAATAACAATCATAGAATTCTATTTCTTTTTTCCTTATATTTTCCCTACAAGGCATAACATCTTCAAATGCTTCAAATATTTAGCGATATTAGATATACTGAAATTATATCTAATATTTATTGATGTAACTTCAAATAACTTAATTGGGTAATTTAGCAAAATATGCCAAAAGAGGCAATACCAGTTTGGCTTGGAAAGAGTTAAAATGTAATTGAAAGAAATAAAAAAAAATGTTCACAAAACGAATTGTTAGCTTGAGAAACGTGGTTAAAAAAAAATGAACTCTTTCCTGAGAAGATTTGGTAATTTTTATATAAAAGTTTGTTTTTTTTTTGTTTGTTTTTTTAATAAGGAATTTCAAAGTTAATCGATTAAGAACATTTTCCAACCGTTTCTTTTAAAAAAGATTTAACAGCATTTAAAAGCTAAAGCTGAGCCATTTGAGAGCACGCAATTTGTCTATCAATTTCTAAAACGTAGTCAAGAAGCACACTTGTGAAATCTTATTTGTTTGCTTTGTTTTAAATCGGGGGTAACTTTTAAAGTTATCTAAAAAAGTGTCCAGAGATTAAAAACTCAATGTTTTAGACGTTCAGGAAATTTGAAACCGCATTGCAAAAAAAAAAAAAAAAATAAAAATAGATGTGTTTCTGTTTGTTTGTTTTTTTGTTTTTTAATAGATAGTTATTATAAAATATACATGCAGTACCTTTATAGCTGGAGATATTTCAATAAGACTACAACATTTATTGCATTGATTGCTATGTGAATTTTATTTTTAATTCAATATTATTTCTTATTACGTTAAACGTTGTAACAGAAGATGGAAAGTGCGACACTGAGATCCGAAGACGCACTGGGATAGCCAAAAATGCATTCCAAAAGCTAAGCAGAGTATTATGAGACAGAAAAGAACTTTTTTTTTTTTTTGTTCTGGATAAGGTTACTAATCTTTCATTTTGCTGTTAATCTTCAAGCAGCAAATAATCACAGATCAGGAACAGGAAGTTGTTCCACATATGGAAAATTCTCCAAATGTGTCACCAGCAGACAATTACTTTTTTTTTTCATTTCATACAAGATTCCTTGTCTAATCTGGGATACTTACAATTTCAAGACATCATAAAATTCCTTAAAGAATTCATTAAAAAAATAGGGTCATTCTATATGACAGAATATAGAGTTTAACTTAAATGTAAGATAAGATAAAAGAAATCAAAGTAAATACACTAATGATTGAACAGTGACACTGTGAATTTATATGAATAAAAACTTTGCAAAAACAATTGCTGGAAACATTTAATATATTCTGGGAATTATTCGAACTGTATCCTCATCCTTAGAATAGTGCTGAAGATGCTCGACTTATAGGTTATTATTACTGCATTAAATATGAATATCATTGAATGCTTTACATCTGTGATCTTGTACCAGACTTAATAAGAAAACAATAATGGTATCCTTTTTCTCAAGGAATTAGTGATTTGCTTTCAATATCGTAATTTTAAATTTTTATTAACGCCAATCAAAAATATCTTTAAAAATTGTTCCTTATCACTCATACTTGTCATCTTTGTCAAAAGTTTTTTTTAAAAAAGTGGTCAGCCGTGACTTTCACGAGGTTCCTTTTCACACATTTTATTTCCTTTGACAAACAGATAAAGCCCCTAAGTTCTTGATCAGTCCTTCTGAACAACGATAAAAATTTCCATGTACACAATAGAGATCTTATTGTGAATGCGAGTCATTCACTTAAAATTTAGTGTTCATTATTTTTAAGTCTGAATTTTATTGGGACATTTTATGCATCTGTCCATCAGTGCATTCCTGAATCGGCAACGTTTCCGAGCAAGCAATAGCTTGATGTGTCTTGGAGAGAAGCTCAAAGAGTTAACTTCCTGCAAGCCAAAATCATCCTCTCATTATTTCTCAGACTCACTCAAGGCCAGTTCCATCTCCTTCCTCTGTTTCTGGGTATTTGTCTGTTTGGGTGCTCAAACTAATTCCTCTCCCACAGTACTGTAATTTGAATCTTTTATTTTATTTTATTTTTTGACAGAACTGGTGATAAAATACATTTCAACATTTTTTCTAAATTATACGGATGGCAGCCAAGTAGTCATGTTGGTATTTTAATTTTTCACCCTGACTTTTATTTTAATTTTATTTAGTTTTGTTTTTCAGGGGAAGATGCATTTCTTAAATTGATGCTGTCCAAATATTTTTTATAAAACTTTATCTAAATTTTTCCCTATCAGTCTCTTTGTTACGTTCATCTTCCTCCTTTCCCACATGTCCAATGTAAGCATTCAAAATGAGGTGTATATGCGCAGGCAGTGTACAGAGTGAATACTTTCAAATATCTGGTGATTTGTTAACCTGCAAATACTTGTCACTTATTCAATTGAAGTGACCACAAAAGAATGAAAGTGTAATGACCAAGAACAGAGAAATGGTTAAAAAAGAACAATTAGTTTATCTGTATTATTAGTAAATAAATAATAATAATAATAATAAATATTATTATTTAGTTTGGCACAAGACTACTATGTGTGGAGATTCCACTGAAAAACAAGTTTATAACAAAATGATCAACTCAGCCAGTTCACTTCATGGCAGGTCACTCAGAGTCTCTGTTTCAAAAATTGTTTCTTTTGCTTGTTGTGAGTGAAAGTTGGTAACAGTTACTATGACTTTCTTGCAACAATGAATAATTGTGTTAGTTGTTGTTACAATCAATGTGGTATAATGGTTAGCATGCATATCTTGCTAGATCAATTATGACTGAATCGTGAGTTTGATCCTCACTAGGTGCTCCATATTTTTGTCCTTGTGCCACATCTAAGCTGTGCTTAAAAAAATCGCTATAACAGTGTTAATCTCTGCCAGGTTTGCCAAAAGAGCCAACTTTTGAAAAAGCAGTGTTGCTAAATTATGAATTGACTTTTTCCCACTATCTGAAAAGTAACCCTAAAAGTCGCTAGTAGCAAAATTCAAAATCTAACTGCACTCCTCCAGCCTGAAAACTCTGCTTACAAATCAATTTTCTAGGTTAGAGAAATATTCGGAATCTTTTATAGTAAACGGTGGAAGATGTGTTTATAATTCGGTTATAAAACCAAAATGATCCCCCATTTATTCGTTACTCGAATATTGATGATATCAAACCAGAGTTGCTCGATCAACACTATGTAAAATTTGCATTTACTTACTTACCATCATCAGGGAGGCTTGGTGGAGTAATGGATAGTGACTCATTTGGAGAAATCAGAGAGCCGAGTTCAGATTCCAGTTAAATTCATTACATTCACTTACGTGCTACTGCACTTGGGAAAGGTATGAATCCTCGTCTCTCCACCCCATCTATGGGTATATAACAGAACAGACTGGGTTCTATAGCCTTGGATGGCAACTGGTCTACCACAGAAAGAAATGGCAACCTACTGTGGGAAAGAAGTCTGCCTTGTCAGTCATGTATTGAAAGGTACATGTTCGCCTAAACGCGTATCACACATGGCAAATAACTGACTGACTATCAGTAGCCAAGGTTACACAAGTTTGTTAAGTAGATTAATCACTGTTTCCCTCTGTAATAATTTTAAATTTTATGTGAATTTTGAATTTGCTTTATACAATTGTTGAAACTGAAGGAAAATATATTTTTAGTTGTGTGCAAAAGTTCATGGTACCTTCTTTTCTGAAAACTACAGAAACATTAGAAAACTGTTTCTTTTAATGAACTGAATAATAGAAACTTGGACACACATGTAAGAATTTGAAAGAAAAATGGAATAAATGATGAGATTAAGAATAAAATAGAGGAATAATGGAATAATAAAAGACAAAAAGTTGTGGAGAGCCATGATCACCCACATAAAAGAAATACATTGGTCAAAAAATGTGTTTTATAGAAATTCCTGCTATTCAGAAAGTTGGGATGGCTTGATAAAAGTTAATGGTAGTGCTTGAAAAATTTTGTGAAAAAGTTAATCTGGGAAAAAGAATGGAAAGAAAGTTTAGTTTGGGTTTTAATGGCCTAGGCTGGAAAACTGGGTTGTAAACGAGATAAAGTTGATTATTTTCCCTACAAAAGATGTTTTGATATCAGTGAGATCATCAATCAACAAAGATAAATTCATTTGATTTTCTTTTTTTTAGAAAAGCATCCTATGAGATTATTTATTATTTATGGCATCCAGACTTCTTTAAAATAAATTGGTAAAATAAAATTGTCTTCTTTTACTTACAAATATCTAACAGCAGGCGCTCTCTTATAAATAACCTCTTTATAGGCATGAGTTCAATTTTCTGAATTTAGCAGGAAATTCCCAGCTGAGCAACAGAAATTCACAGAAGTGCAGAATATAAAATTACAAGGAATTAATCAATTGTTTTGTTTCAAGAAAAATAAATTCAAATGGGATTCATTCATGGAAATTCTTTCAATCAATTGAAATGTAATCATTTGCTTTAAAAGTAGAAAAGAATAACCTCGGTAAGAATTTGTGGAAAAATATGACGAAATGATTGGACGATAATTATGAGGTTGGTGCAAAAATAATGGCGTAATAATATTGTTTTTTGACGTTAAAAAATACGTCAAAAAACGACATTATTACGTCATTATTTTTGCACCAACCTAATATATTGTTGAAGATCAAAATTTATACTGTTTTGTCTTTGCTTTTTAAATATTTTATTTTTGTTCATTTTTCTCTTTTTTTCATTCATTTTAAATAATGTTTCTTTTTATTATTTTTGCTTTATACTAAAAATTTCATGTTTTGCTCCCAAATTAGAAAAATGATAAATGATCCACTTTTTATGAGAAGACAAGTCCCTAATAAGTTATGTATTGCTTTGTGCAAATAAATGATGAATCTTAATTTTTTAGTGATTTAAGCTTATCTCATCAGTTTTTTCAAAATTAAAAAAAAAAAAATAAATAAATAACTTTTTCATTGCTGCCTTGTCATAGCATTGTTGCCTGGCTGCGCTGAAACATTTTGGTAAAATAGGAAATTACCCTTTTTTTTCTTTTTAATCAATTCACCTTAAGCAAAGTGATAATACCACTAAGGTGCAAGCGGCTACTGAAAGTGAAAGAGAATGAAAAGGACTTTAGAAAGAACCAGAAACCCAATCCTAAACAGAAAACAAGGGATAAACCTCTACTCCTGTTCAAAAGACCAGAGAGGAGTGTGAACTGAGCAATAGGCAAACCAATCTACTCCAACTATAAATAAAAAAAAAACTATGAAGATTTTATATATATATATATATATATATATATATATATATATATATATATATATATATATATAATGTCAACAGCAAGCAATGTAAAATTCATCAATATATATAAGTTCATCCACAACTGAGGAAATGTTAATAGACTTTTTCCCTTTCATTATAAAAAGTAAAATTGATTCTGTTTTTCTGCCAAAAGAATATTCAGTTATTTAAAACATGGTTGAGTCAGCTTTTGCTGAGGTATTACGAGGAGATGTTGAAAAGTTCTCTGCTTGCTGCACTTCCCAAAATCTGACTAAATGATCAAACATCAGAATTTTATTGACTGTGCTGTGAATCTTTCAGTACTGCTCATATTAATCTCCTAAAAAGAATCTTTAGTTAAGTTTGGGAATTTTTTTTTAAGATTTTTTTTAATACACTATATATATTTGTAGGTTTTTCTCTGTAAGTTTTTGCAGTTAATATGGTAGTCAATTTTCCTTTTTTTGTGATAGTGGTGAACTGTATTAAAATGTTTATGAATCTAAAGAGTGAAATTCTGTGAAAAATGGTTTGTGGAGGAGCTTTAATAGAAAACAACTAAAATTAAAAAGTAAGAAAACAAGGCAGTCTAGTTAATTTCTAATTCAGTGAATTGAGAATTCAGAAGGATATGCCATAGCTGTTGATTAATGCAACCATTAAATGTAGAACAGTGAAATTATATCGTCTTCTAAAGTATTTCTCATAGTGTTTTCTTTCCATCTTGTTTCTAATTTAGGCCTGACGAAACCATGCTAAGGATGTGCATAGTCATCTTAACCTTGATGATGAAATTCTTGCTTCATAAGCAATCAAAATCATCTGTTTTCTTCTGCCACAGAATAAGTAGCAGTTAATTTCAAAGGAAAAATTTTGAGCTAGAAAGAAATATTTGCCTTTGATTTCAGTCACTCTTGCTTAGTGCTATTTTGTATCTGTATTCAAAGAAGAAACAATTGTTTCCTTTTTTATGGTTTTTGGTTGGAAGATGGCTAAAAAGATGAATCACAGAGCTCTGTAAAAACTGGAATTTGAATAGTCTCTTACTTTAGAATTATTCACAAGTGTCATTTGTTTTGTTTTTCTTTAAGCAAAGACAAAAGACTTGCATTTGAGGACTTGGCTCAAATGACAGTGAACAGGGCTAAATAGAGAAAAGCCTGAATTCTTCAAACATATCACTAAAACAAACTTCTGACAAAACCCCCAAAAAATAATTCAAAGAAAATATGATAGATCAAGGAAACGTCTCCAAGCTGACTCTCAGCCTACATTTGATCATTATAATTTTTTTAATCAATTTACCCAAGCAATGTGATAATGTTAGTAAAGGGGCCACTGGGAAGGAAAGAGAATGAAAAGGCTTTAGAAGGAAACAGAAACCTAATCCTAAATAGGAAACAGAGGATAAACCTCTACTCCTGTTCAAAAGACCAGCAAAGAGCATGAACCGGGTAATAGGTGAACATATCTACTCTTATTTAGGAACTTAAAAATGAAAATGAATTGCACATTTTCTGTCTGAATTTTAGGATGAAGAGTTATTATTTAAATTTGGACTATTGCCTCATTTTTGTGATTATTATCAAAATGTTTCAGTTGTTATGCCATCTCTCCTTCATCAAGGGCTTGTTGATCCCCAGGTAACCTACAGAGAATTTTGGACTGAACTCATTTAATCTATATAAGGGTAGATTTTTATCTTTTCACTAGCCATGTCTTGGGATATATCATCTAATTCTTATTTAGTACTACTCAGTAATTGCCCTATTTCTACTAAGTACACACTACCCAGTTCTGGGATTGAACTCACAATTACAAGCGCCTGATGAAGGCCAAAGAGCACAACAGCCAAAACATTATGATAATAACAAAGATGAGGAAAATATTCTAAGTGTAAATAAGGTAAATAATAATTGCCTTCTCTAATTCTCCTGATCTCAAGTTTCATGTTTTCTAGCATCTACATTGTTGCCATTATTTTATACATGGAATATTTCCGAATAGATTTCAATAAGCTAAAATTTTATTATGTATTCTTTTACGTATTAGGTTGGTGCAAAAATAATGTCGTTTTTTTGACGATTTTCTTTTGATTTTCTATTTGCTTTAAATGGCGAACGACTGTTGAGTGGTCGACCTCGAGTTCAACAGCAACTTCTCGTGTGGTTTTACGAGGATCGGCTTCAATTAAGGCTTTCAAATGTTCGTTATCAACCGCAGTCGGCCGGCTGGCCGGCCGCGACCGTCTTCATCTTCGAGGCTCTCGTCACCATTACGAAATTTCTTGAACCATCGTTGTGCCACACGTTCGTTAGTGGTTCCTGGGCCAAATGCATCATTGATATCACGAGCTGTCACGGCAGCTTTTCGGCCTAGTTTGAACTGGAACAAGAAAATCGTGCGGATTTGAATTTTGTCCATGCTGTCGAAAAGCCTGCAAAAAAAAATGAATGAAGAGATTGAGAACGGTAACGAATAACACGATTCGATAGAGCGAAAAACGCGCTTCAAAATGATATATAACATGGCTATATATATATATCAATGAATTAATTCAGAAATCATATATAAAAGTAACATATGTGAGAAAAAGACATTATTTTTGCACCAACCTAATACCATATGCCTTCAGGATTTCCAATGATTGTATAACAAGAACAGACCTTAATTTTGTCTGGTTCCTTATATCCATTTCCAGAATACCAACCAAAAATACCAGCTTCATAAAACATATTTTCTGATCAATCAGGAAAAACTTATGTGCTTTTCACAGCAGCCATTTTTGAGCCACTCACTCACTCACTCACTCACTCACTCACTATAAAGTCAATACCAATTTCACCCACAAAGACAGATCTGACCAGCCTGGTTTTTTAGCAATAGGCCCCTGCAGCAAACTACATGGCCATCTGCAGCAACTCCAAAGCACTGCCATCAACATCAATGCCTTTGGCCAGCAATGAAACCAGCAGGAGCAGCAGAGACTAAGTCTTGGTTACTTCAATGCAATAATCTGTGGAATATTTCTCCCTCTGGTCTATCTCAATCGACTATATATGCATGTTGATATTGTCCATGTGTCTATCTCGATTACTACCTTGGGTTATAATTTGTACAAACCCTCAGTCTCCCATGACCCCAAAATGAGCAAGCAATCGAACCTTGTAAATATAAAAGTCTTTTACTTATCTCAACCACATCATATCCCCAGTTGTTGTCTAGTTACTAGCACATTTTTTCTTGCTAATGGTAAAACTACCATTGCACACTCATTCAGACCTAGTAGCAGTCTATATCCATCTAGTATATAGGTAAAATATTTATATTATTTGAGGAAAACTACACAAGGTTTTAAGCAAATAATAGTTCCAATATCATTGCAGGAAGACATTTTGGTTGGTATGATTATAAACTAGTCTGTGAGACTTGAAGTAAGTATAAGAAATGGAATTGGAATAATTCTTTACATGAAAGAATTTTTTATTGGATGAAACATCTTTCTTTGATGTGCCTGATGAAGATCTGATTTTTTTTTTTTTTTTGTCATTGATAATTGGAAAACAATTTCCAAATCATCTGTGCTTTTTGCTTTGCAAAAAATACATTCTATATGTGAAAAAAAAGGATTTTTTATTTTTGATATATAAGCCCATTAAATAATAATATTAGTTTTGGTCATTTTTGTATAACAAATAGGTGACTATGGAAACAAATAGATGGGTACATAGAACAACAGGCAGTCAAAAATGTAATTTTAGAAATAAATGGCAGGTGAAAGTAGAGACAGATAACTCCACAAGTTGATCCATCTGGAGAAATTACAGTTGACAGAAAGAGAGCCTAAATTTGTAATGGTTGATATTGATAGATTAAAAATAGCAGAAACATTTTAATATTATAATTGGGAATAAAAAAATAAAAAAGAATTATTAAAAAAAAATCTAAAACTTAAATGTTATCTTTCATAGGTTTAGGCTAAATTTTGATCTCAAAGAAATAACACTTGTTTCACTTTGAAATGAAAGAATTCTTTATGTAGGTGTCACTCCTGAAAATCCTCGTAAGATTTCCAATTTCTTGGCTCTTTATCAAAATTCTAACAGGGGGAGAGGATTAAAGTTCCATTTCCAGAGGTGCCAAGTAATCTGAGATTAAATTACTGAGGATTATGAGATTTCAACCACAGCTACTAATTTCAGGGATTTGATACAAAGTAACCTGAGAAGCTAAGTTTTATTTCAGAGAAGTTTGTGAATCCTGGAGATTAACATAATTTCCGGGGACTTTTCACAAAGAATCTGTGTCTTATAAAACTTAGTATTCATGATGAGTGGGAAAAAAAATGCCACACACACACACACACACACACACACACATATATATATATATATATATATATATATATAGGCTGCATATCTTCATTCAAGCATGTTTCATTGAATAATGTAAACATATGTTTATTTTTTTTTCTACTGTTCCTTTTCAGTTCTCTAATAAGTTTCTTGATGTTAAGATGAAATTCATCAAGGAAGGCACCATAGTTCCTACCCAAGTATTTTTTTATCTCTTTCAAGATCATCTTCAGGTGTAAATTACAAAGACAAACTAATTGTAACTGCAAAAAAATCTGCATTTCATTGTGATGGTGATTTTTAAAAGATGTCTATATTATTCAATGAAACATATATATAATTCACACACACACAATAAGGTGCTGAAAAGAAGGAATTTAAAAAATTCTTATGGTATGTCATTTTTTCAGATTATAGGAACTGGGTTAGGCATATGATTTTTCAGCATCTCCTGATATTTAGTTTGTGCAAAAGTTGCCAGGACTTCTTCTTCTTCAAAAAAAAAAAAAAAGAAAACTAATGACTAAAATGTACAGTATAACACACGTTTCTAATCAAAGAGAAAAAACAATTCGAATCTTTTGCACACTCTTAATGCACACAATTACACATTTTCTTTCAAAAAATAAAACTGAAAGTGTTTCAGTAATTTAGCTATTTTTTGTATAATCTTGCCAGTTATTTCATCAATTGATTATTTATGATTTTGCTTACATTATTTATATTTGAACTAATATCCTCTTCTTTGTTCTTCTTATCACAATATTTCATTTTGAACTATGGTCTTCAGGTGTTTGATGAGGTAACATTCAGGAAATTTCCAAATGAACTCTTTGTTTAATCTAAGGGGATAGATTGTTCTCATTCAGCTGTTCCCATCTAGGAATATCTTTTAGTACTACTCGTCCTGATTTCAAGTTTGGCAAGCCAAGAATTGAACTTATAAACTTTTATGTCACCAAATTCACAGAGCATGACTTTAATCCACTGAGATAGCAATAGTATTAACAACAAAGATGAGGACATTAATTCAAATGCAAATAATAATAATAATAATTCCTAGAAAAGCAAACTGTATTTATAATGTTGGTAAAGATTTTTGAAAATTTTCTTCTGTTAAATAATTTTAAGTAATTTATTTTCATTTTAGATAAAAGGATTTTATGCTATACGTAGAAGTTGAAGCAAGCAACACCAGGATTTACATATCATTTACAGATCAAACATTAGTTAAGAGAAAATTAAAATATGCCTTTATATTATGTGGCTATATATATATATATATATATATATGCATGCATGTGTGTGTGTGAGAGAGAGAGATGATGTTGAAGGGATTTATGTCAGAATTGTAACCTAAATTGTGAAATAGTTATCACAAACAAGAAACCTGATAAACTGTGGACCACATGTTTCAACTGTACATAACCTTTAAATAAATAAATATAAACATAAAAAGGAATATTTTAATGATGTGCGTGTTTGTGTGTGCGTATATATATATATATATATTTAAACATTTCCTGCTTTCCTCTTTCCTGCTTATGGCATGGCTGCTAATCCATAGCTTAAACCAATTTCCCCTCAACCAAAAAGAACGAAACCAGTAATGACAACAAACATACTTGTGACCTGCTGAGATGTCTCTGTGGGTGTTACATCCAAGAAGGAACTGAAGAACTTAGTCTCCTTTTTAGCCAAAGAATACTTGAGAGAACAAATCACAGAAATCACCTTGTTTCAATCAGCTAACCACAGAATCAATTTCAACATCTAACATTAAAATGTGTTCAACGAAGTAATGCCTACCTTAGTGAAAGGGTTAACAGAATTTCTTTCACTTTCAATTTACATATAAAACATACAATAATCAACTAGAGTTTGAGGTTGAATAATAACTGCAGTGAAGTCAAGAAAATGCTCGATTATATTATTAAAATTATTGCAAGGAAAGATTTGAATGTCGCCTTGGTACGAAGATTCTCTTCTGAGAATTGGTGGCTCTTCATTTTGGAAATATTATTTCATTCCAAGAAATCAAAATTCCATTTCTTGAAAGCTGAGAATGAAAGAACTTGCATGCATATATATATATATATATATATATATATATATATATATATATATATATATATATATATAAATTTCAGATAGAGTATATCTGTAAAAGTATAATATGAGTAAAGTCAAAAGGAAAATGCATCAGCTAAGATTATTTTTCTTTTGTCTTTATTTATACATTATATACTAACTTAAAAGCCACCCTGTCAGGCAGCATTTAACCTAGCACCTGCAGTGGGCTCTGGATTGAAGCTTCATCAGGGAGGAGTAGACGCAACAGGTAACAATAAACTACAGATGAACTCAAAATTGATTGCTGCATTTAAGTATTGCATTAATATTTAAACTTATCTTTTAAAAGTTCAACAATAATTCTTCTGCCATCACTTAATTTAAAGACATTATGATGTATGTAGGTCCTTACTTTCTGTACAAACAATTATTTTTTATTTCATGGGCAACTTTCAAAAATGTATAATAGAATGATTACAAATATCTATTATGTTTATTAGATCAAATTTAATGTAGAAACCAGTGCAATTACATGTCTAGATTTCCTACAGTGCCACATGATAAACAATTAATAGAAGCATCGTGGAATAAAGATAATGAAAGCTTTTGTTAAGGACGCTATCAAACAAGGCTACAAATCAGATTGACCATTTCACAATCAGGGCAAAGTTGATGGCATTGGTGTTTGAGAATATTGAACATTATACTACAGTCTTTCTTTTAATGAGCCAAGAGGGAAAAATCTGTACATGTCTTTGATATGAATAATTAAAATCTACACTGATCTTTTTTTTCTTTCATATTGATTGGCTTAATTTGTTCTACAGAATATATTGTGGGCAGACTGGTTTTGCTTGGTCAATATGGCTTTTGCATATTGAACAGTAGGTGTGGTCCCACTAGTTAGTTGTGTGTCAAACATTAACACAACAAAAGATATTAGACATCCTTTGTACAATAAGCAAACATGTTTGCAGTCAGTTGGGTGGAGAACAAGAAGACATTTTTTGTTTTATTTTTATATGATTTTAATGTGGTTTCTTTTTTGTATACATTTTGTATTTTTATAGTCGTCTTTTTTAGTTTTATGGTGTTTTGTCTTTGCTTTTATTGTTGTTTTTCTTGTGTATTATTATCTTGTTACATTTTTGCTTGGTTTTTGCTTTATTTTACACACACATTTTTCTGAGTTGTCTCTCTTTATACCAGCTTCTATTAGGCTGTTGTCTGATGACAAAGTAATGTTAATAGTTGTTTGTTCAGAGCACAAATATTTGATCTGCTGAAGCAATTAGAAAAGTTTTATGGTCTCTTAGTTTTCTTCCTCATTGTCTTCTGATGGTTTTGTTCTTTTACAAAAAGAAAAAAATTACTCCTTCACTCTGGCCAATTCTTCTCTATGATATATATATATATATATATATATATATAAAGAGATGTCAAAAATTTCTTATTTCAATTCACCAAATCTGACAAAATTTTTCTTAAAACATATATTTCAGTAAAGACAATTAAAATCAGTGATCTCTTTTTGAAGACAAAAGCCATATTTAGACTTTTCACAAGAACTTAGGTTAAAATCCATGCATTTTTTATTTTGCCCAACATTCCCTTCCATTTCTGATTATTCCCATCATTCTCCTCCAGTTTTGGTTATTCCCATCATTTTTCTCCAGTTCTGATTATTTCCATCATTCCCTTCCAGTTCTGATTATTCCCATCATTCCCTTCCATTTCTGATTATTCCCATCATTTTTCTCCATTTCTGATTATTTCCATCATTCCCTTCCAGTTCTGATTATTTCCATCATTCCCTTCCATTTCTGATTATTCCCATCATTCTCCTCCAGTTCTGATTATTTCCATCATTCCCTTCCAGTTCTGATTATTCCCATCATTCTCCTTCATTTCTGATTTTGCCAAAATTCTCCCCACCCTCACCTTTTCTTTTTTGTCTATTTCTATCACTTTATCAATTTCTCTTTACTGAAACATTTTCCCAAAATCTTGTTTTACCCACATTTTCATGTTCTTATTTCCTTTTATCCCTCCTCAACTATTCCTTCCTGTCTCGATCACTATCTTTTTTATTTCATCCTCCTCAAATTGGTTCTTACTGCCTATTTGTCCTTTTTGCTTTTCTGTTTGTTTCCATTCAACTTTTATACCCTTTGTGTTTTGTTTGGGTTTTTCTTTAACCTTTTTTGTCTCTTTTTCTGATGAATTCTTTTTTTGAACATTAAACAAATTATCCTCATTATGACTGAATCAAATGACTGAACAAAACTTAACAGGGTTTACTGATGAGCTGAACAGAAACTTTGCCTCACTGAACCTGATTTTAGTTCATCTGGGCTACCAGGTCCAGGATCCTCAAAATACATTTATTTTCAGGTGAAGCCTGTGCCTAATGCAATCTTAGATTCCAGTGAACAATGTCAGTCCACACATAATTTCTTCACCATGACAGAATCAGAATCCTCTCACTTCTGTTGTCAGTCAGACATCAAATCACTGCCCAATGAGATTTTCGCTTGTTTGAGCAGAGAATCAAATATAAGAGTAGAGTTTCTGTGGGGAACTGAAGCGAAGTTGCAACCAACTTCCAAAAATAATCGATTAAGAATTCTTTGGTTTATTGTTGACAGAGTTGTTTTGGCTATGGGAATTCCAGTCACTAACTACAACTTGGCATTGCTCAGTTTTTCAACACTGCCATAGATAAGCCTCAGAGTCAGCCGTTGTTTAACGCAAACATCTTCAGACTTAACACGATTAGTTACAGATTAGTTTACTGTGATCAATAGAATTGCTCAGGCAACTAGTTAAAGAAAGTAGTGAAGATTTTAGTTTCAAACTTGTACTTATTTTTACTTATTGAAGGTGAGTGACATATAACTTTGGCAAACAAAGGTTCTAGGTTACAGACAAATTTAATATCATTCAGTGTGGAATGGTATCTTCAGAAATTAATCTCAATGTAGGCATTTGCTAAACTGTACTTAGAATGGCACAAGGCTATATGTGTGCAGCACCTAGTGAAGAATGAGCTCACTTCAGGAAAAATAGTTTGTGAAACAAGCTTTCTAACCACTGCTCTATGGTGAGGCTACTTTTATAATCATTATCATCAGTTGATCTCTGTGGCAATAGGTTCCAGGAAAGATGGCAACTGAATTTACCTTTCTACAGCTAAGGTCCCCACTAAAATATTTATTCAGCTTGCACAAGTAGAGAACATGGTAATATAAGCATCATATACACTACATTAGTGGATAAGTATAGCCAATCTGACTTTTTAAATGTTACAGGTTGCCAGGTATCCAAAATATGAACTAAGCTAAGCATAGACTCAAACAAGACCACACTAACAGAGTACGTTGTAAGTATTCAACTCTCTTCTTCTTCCTTCATGTATCATCTCTTCTAAAGACATGGTCGATCACAACTCTCCATAACTTCCTGCCTGTTGTTACTCTAAGTAATTTTTAACCCTTTAATATCCCTCTTTGTCTCTGTTCTGCTAACCATTCAAATTACTTGTTGAGTACTGATATAATGGAATATGCATACACCTGTGTTCCTCCTCACTGGAGTGTGATTGGCTGGTGTCCGTCATAAATACCGACGGATGGGTAGGAGAGTCAAGGACCTTAGTCTGAGAGCTAAGTCTATAACGACACCCAAGGGACTACGCCATTGATCTACACTCCTTACCTGCGACTACGACGCATACCAGTCGATTACTGCTACTGTATTCTACTTGGTTATAGTAGCCAAAACCACTTAGCTACTTTGTTCAAATATATCCCTTTCCGGGACATATCAAGTACATTACACACTGTTTCTCCTGGTTCTTTCGACTTCAATGTTAGTGTTAAATTCTTCAAGCCCTCTTTCCTTATGTGTCGCAGAAATTTTAACTGTCTCTTTCTGATTGTAAGTTTTCTACTTGTAGTTCCCATTTGTCTTAAAATTTCATTGTTCACATGTTCTCCTGATATTATTCTTAGCATTTTCAGTAGAACTACATCTCTGTCACTTCAAGTCTCTTCTTTATATGTAAGGAAATTGTCTAGCATTCACTTCTATAATTAGTCCTTTCTTCATGCTTTCCTTTACTACCTTTTTTAAGAGTTCTTTCAGTTTCCTTTCTGAAAGCATTCCACTCTTGAATGGGTCTGTGAGACAAGCTTTCTAATTGTAACATGGTCATTGCCCAGTTCATTGTTGCTCACATGTTCAGTCCATGATATTCTCTGCATCCTTTGGTAAAACCGTAATTTTGTTGCTTCAGGTCTCTTCATCAGATGAGGAGAGTGTTCAACATTCAGTGTCATATAGGAGAACTTATATTACATAACAGTTCAGTATGCTTTACTTTGTTTCTAATGAAATCTTTTTGTTTCTTAATACTTTGCTTAGCTTTTGGAAGGTACCTTTTGCCATCCCAATGAAGTTTCAGATTTCAGTGTTGCACTTTCCATCTGATGTAATGGAATAACCAGTCCCCACCCATGAATGATTATACTATAGATAGTAAGTACCTATAAAGTCAACTGTCTACAAGAGACTTGAGGAAGAGTGAGAGAGAGAAGATGCAAGCACATCCAAACTGCCAATTAGTGGCACTCACTACTAGATTGACCTGTGTGCATAACTGTACCATATTTCATATTGTACTTGTTGTTTACAATAAACCTTTCTTCTATTATCCACCTGGTGTTAAGTATTAGGTTGGTGCAAAAATAATGTCGTTTTCTCACATATGTTACTATGTGAGAAAACGACATTATTTTTGCACCAGCCTAATATTTATTTCCTTAGCACGGAATATAACACGAACCTAAAAAAAATAGTTTACCTATGTCCTAAAAAAATAACAATGTAACTTACTATTTTATATAGTAAAGTAATTGTAGAAACATTGATATTTTTCACTGTATGAACATAATTTTATAAAGGGAATTATTTGATATTAACTTAAAAAGACATGGGATTTGATTTCCTAACTCTACTTTCAGCTCCAGACATTTTTTTTTTCTTTCACACATTTTCTAGCAAATATATAAAATGCATTTGGAGTTTTTCTACATATGAAATTAAGCACTCCAGTTATTCGGTTCAGAATAATTTTGCTGCTACTTCTGGTTTGCTGCTCCTGCTATATAAAGTCGAACTCTCCAAATCAAAACATCACATAATCTAGACTTCCTTAAATCTGAACTCATCTTCAAATCCAAACTTTTGTATTGACATAAATATGAAGCCTTTTCTTTCTCAAATCAGAACAGTCAATACCAGACATCTTGGATGTTCAGCTTAAAGGAGTAGTACTGTATGTCCTTATTTCTGTCTTCCTTTACAGATTGTAATTGTTTTTAATATGATATTTCATAAATTTTCAACATTCATAAACTGTCTTAGTTTTTCACAAATTACAATATTTGTTTAGCACAAATCTTTTCATTACTATTGGTTGTCAGTTATTTTTTGTACACTTATGTATTCAAGCTACACTTTAAATAAAAATGAATCAACATTACAAACTGCCTTTTGTATCCTAAACTCTAAAACTTGATAAAAATTCCAAGCTTGCCACTGCAGCCTTTTATCCTCAAATCTAAACAGTATTCTCAATACCAAACATCTTGGATGTTCAGTTTAGAGGAGTTGTACTGTATTTAGAGATTCTTGATAAAATCCAAAGAAGAATCTACAATGTTATTGGTCCTGACCTGGCATCTCAGCCTCATTTAATTTCCCACTGACATAATGTAGTTTTGTTTGCAGTTTTTCAATATATACTTTCATGGTAGTTGCTTTGATGAACTTTCCACTACTTTTTGAATTTGAAAACAGTACTAAATTGACAGTATGATCTCATCATTTTACAGTTGAAATGGCTAGATGTAACTGTAAGTTCTATGCTAACAATTTCTTCTCTTGCACTTGTGGAACTCTCTTCCGGCTTCTTGCTCTCCAGATAAGTTTGATCTTCAAAAATTTAAATGCATAGTCAATCGTTATCTTCTGTCTTAATTCTTGTTCTTTTATTGTCCTTTCTCCTAAATAGTTTTTTTCTCATACTCTCTAATAGTTAGTAACCCATTTCGTTTTAGTGGCTTTATTGACTTGTTTGAGGTAAAATGATTTTAAAAAATTGTCCAAAGTACTTTCTAGAGAAATAGAAGCACTGAACAATTTTTCTTTCAACTGCTTCAATAATTCTACTTATTTAGGCAACATTTTATTCCAACACTGATTACCTAAATGCTGATCATTTTCAGCCTGGTGAATTTTTAGCCACTTAAATTTGTAATTTTTTTTTCAAAAGAAGCTTTTTTATATAAATATTGCTAATATTTTGAATATTTCCATAAATGTATTGAAATATCAAAATGATTCTCTCAAAGAAGTGAAATAAAAGAAGTTTAAAATATGGCCAAGCCAGGAAATTATAACTGCTTTTAAAGAAACTTACTTGAATAGAAATTAACTTTGAAAAATATCCTTAAGGATGTTGAGAATTTAAAAGCTTTTATTAGCATTTTTCACTTCATTCTTGCCCGAGAGGAAAATACATCCGCAAAACTTAATCCAGTCAAACAATACTAAGATTATTCAAGTAGTTTTAAATTACTCCAAGTTTACACTTTCTTTATTTTGTTTTTAAGCTTTTTCTTCTTGTTTGTTTATAATGGACAATGAGGCATTTATGCTCTCATTGCTTTTTATTTTATTTTTTGTTTTACTTTTTTATTTTTTATTCTAAAATCTAATTCAGAATTAAATGATTTAAAAACCATTTTTGAAAGCTTCTGTTAGCGCACCCCACCTCAAATGATTTTTATTTATCATCTGCAAAATTTGCTGTTGTTTGTTCATTGATTCAATATCTAGAGTACAAATTCTATAATCTTGTATTTATGTGTGTTCTACATTTCTATGTGAGAGAATTAGGATGCTCAAATGCATTATGGGTATTCTCTGATGCAAGAGAGTGAAACTCAAAGAACAGATATATAATTTGAGTTCAAAGAAAAAAGGTGATTTGGAAAAAGAAAAGTTTGAATGCAGTAAAGTTTTGTTTACCGTTTTTTTTTTTGTTGTCATTGTTGTTGTTTTACAGCATATCAACTACAATGGGTTATTTAATGCCAACAAGATTTGTATTGTGGGTAATATTTTTTATTTCCAAAAGTGTATTACTGGTAATAATTTTTTCAAAAAATGTATTACAGGTATTTAAACCCCATTTTCCCACTTTCATACCGTTTTGGCCCCAGTTTGGTCGGGGGGGGGGTTAATTATTTGCCCATAACTGAGACCCTAACAGGTGCTACCACCCCAGGTCAGGGTGGACCTGGGAACACCAGGAATTAAGAGATGGTTCCACACTCATCAAAATCTCTTGATCAGAGGCCTTGTTGCCAGATGTAGTTTATCATCTTACCCTGGACATAAAGTTTTGTAATTGGTTCACTTAGCACTGGGAATTAATAATGGTCATTAATTATTGTTTAAGTTCAAGAACTTTATATTTACTGGCTGGATGTACATGCATAAAGTTCTTAGTTCAACTCACTAGATGTACCTGGCCAAGAAGAGATTTTAAAGAAAAGTTCCAATGTTTTGGTTAGATTTTTGTTTCATTTTCTCTCTTTTTCTTTCCTTTTTCTTATCCTTGTAATTTTTTTGTCAATCTCTCTTTTGTGTCTTTTCACCTTTCATGCTTTTTATTTTTTGGTCTCTTCTTCCATCACTCTCTCTCTAATTTTTGGTCTCTTTTTCCTCCTCTGTCTAATTTTTGCATATAAATGTTGTAGCTCTTTTAGATTTTTCACTAATGTTTTCTGAAAATCTCTTAACACAATTTCTTTCCCTTTTCTCTTTTTAGGTAAGTATATTCTTCAATGAAATTCCACATGAAAAACATTATGACAAACCTCAGGTATCTATCATCAGTTTTAACTGTATTACTTTTTAGTGTTTTTCTTTATCGTTACAACTCTATTTTAACTTTTTGAAGATACATTATTCAAATGTTGATATGTGTGTACATGCAATTATATATAGAAAGAAAATTATCAATATATCAATCAATATGTTGTATGTGAACATTGTATAGTGGTCATTATTTATGCATGTATAAATATATATGGGTGAGCATATATATATTGTTTTATGGAATTTGATGGAATTTATCTATTCAATTTTTTAATAAAGAAATATTGAAAACACAAAATGTGTCCATCAAATTCAGTGAAATGTGTTTGAATTAATTTTTACAGCTGATGTACACATTCTATATTCACTCATGTTTAAGTGTACATACATATAATATATATATATATATATATATATATATATATATATACTACAGATCAAAATTAACATGAGAGGAATTTGACAGAAGAGTAAAGCAAAAATGAAAAAGGACTCTTAGAGTCATTGAAAAAAGAATGGAATTAATTATCAAACTGATACTTTAAGAAACTTTTGCAGTGATTGCTAAAGATTTGTGCTGCAGTAATCAGGGTTAAAGGAGAATATTTAGATGAGAGCAAAATTGTAACATAAAATGATTTTTTTCTTTTTGTCATAATAAAATTTCTAATAAAAAAAAATAATGTCACACTTTTTTTTAACCATGTATTATAATTTTGTCTTATTTAAAGTACAAAACAACTACTTTTTGGTCCATTTAAAAAAAAAATCACTAGGGGTGGTCTCAAACTTTTGAACTGTTGTGTGTGTGTGTGTATATGTATATATATATATATATATAGAGAGAGAGAGAGAGAGAGAGAGTGAGAGAATGTAGAAATCACTACATGTTATATGAAGCTAACAGTCACTATGCAATGTTGATTTCTATGTTGGCCCAGTATATATATATATATATATATATATATATATATATATTTAAAAATATGATTCCAATGCTACATAAGAGTTCTCATGTTTCAAAACAAGAGCCAAAAACTTCAATATAATTATTTGAATTAAATTGAATTAAAGTACCAAGCTCTGTTCCATCTTCAAGCAAAATCTTTTTGGGAATCGAAAAAAAATTTTGAAACATGAGAACTCTTATGTAGTGTTGGAATCATATTTTATATATATATATATATATATATATATATATATAAAATGTACTATAATCATGGAGAAGAGTACTGAGTATTAGAGAGAGAGCCTAAAATCAACACTGCATGTCTAATGTTCACTTAAGGTGTGAATCTGCCACTCACCATATAATATTGATTTTTATTTTTACACTCTTGATATATATTTCATGATGACCAAGAAGAGATTTTTAAAAGAAATTCCAGTGTTGAGTCATTTGGTCAAATTTTGAGAAATTGACCCTATATATAAAAATAAATATCCATTTTGTTTCTCACCATTTAGTTAATACACACGCACACACACACACACACACACACACACACACATACATATATATATATATATATATATATATATATATATATATCCATGTGTGTAGGTGCATTTACAAAAGCTCTTATTTACTTAAATATATACATATTTCTTCAGTAGTATGCATATAGATGTGCACTCAAATTTGTCCATGCAGATATACAGAGATAAATATATATTTATTCTTGTATACATTTATGCAATGTTTTTAAAAGCAATTCCTACTGTCAATTTTTAAAAAAATAGTTCATATTATAGGAAAAAAAAAATGATGTCTTTGTGATTCAAAATAATTTTGACAAGGAGCAAATTTCTTTTGGAAATTTTAGAAAAAAAAAAATAATAAAAAGCTACAAATGCCAAAGAGATGGGTGGCATCTAAGTGATGAGGGTGGAGCACATTTTCAAAAGCAGATTTCTTTCTCCATTAAGGCCCCTCAGCAAAACAGTCTATCAGAACATTGGTCTTTGGTGGAATGACTTGTGGCAGGTATGGAAATAGCTTTACCGTTTTTCTTTGTCATGGCATTCAAGTTTGGTAAGTACCACATTTTGCAGAGCACTTGGGTCCTTGGTACTTCATTCATCATAGACAGGAAATGCGTGCAGACCTTTTTTTCTGGCACAAAGAAAGTTCCATTAAAACGGCTTTACAAAGACAGACATCAGATCAAAGACGGTTGGGGGCGAATAGAAGTTAGTGCGACTTCTTATGGCTTGGGTGGGTATTATAAGAATAGAAAATTTTGTTGTATTTTTCTTGTTTAATTTTATTTGTTATTTTCTTTAGACCTCCTATTATCTTGCTAAAAAAATGCTATACAGTAAAATAAAATGTCCATCTTAAAATGTTTTTATATCTGCCATTTTTTAAGAAAGAATTTCGTTTTTTATTCCAAACAATTAACTACATAAACATCTAAATACATTTATTCTGTGACAATCTGATTTTTGCAGATATAAATGTATATAAAAGCAGTAAAAGGAAAAAAAAAAATCAATAATTCTCATGTCCTTATCCCTACCCCCAACTGGTATTTTTTTCTTGTTTCCTCAAAACAAGCGTCGGTTAACCACTAGATGGTATCAATACTTATGTTCTTCACACTGGATGGGAAAACAATTTTCTCACACATTTTTTTTTCTCTAATGCTGATATATAGAAAACAGGTGTTTTATTTTTTTGCTTGGCTTATTAAAACATAAATCCTTGTAAAAGCTACAACAAGTGAAATGGCATTCTGAAGAATATTTCACCATCTTCGACACTTACATGGATTTTATATATATTTATTTATATACAGGCTTAGGTGTGACATAGCTTAGAAAAAAAGAGAAAAATCCATGCTTCAACAAGTTACTAACTTTTTACACTGGATGAGAGAGTGACCGACAGTATGTTTCTTTGAAATATTTTTAATGATCTTAAGATACTAGTTTATTACAAAATCATCAGTTTGTAGCAGTGTTGTCATATTCATTGAACTGGAATATTTTCTTGTGCTGGAGTGAGCTATATATCTATACTCACTGGTGTACTGACCAGGGTGTCAGCTTGCCCAATGACAATATCAAATAAAAATGCAATAGATTTAAAAATTTACCAACACTACTTTTTTTGTAATGAAGTTACCAGCAATACATTATTATTTATAAAAGAAAATTATTACCAATAATACCTTTTTATAGTAAAATGATCAACAATACATTTTTAGTAGAATGACCAACGATACATTTTTATAGGAAAATAAATGACTAACAATAGATTTTTATAACAGAATGACCAACAATATTTTATAACAAAATGACTATGAATGCAATACTATAAAAAAAGAAAAATTACCAGTAATACATTTAAAAAAGAAATTACCATCAATACATTTTATCATCTACAAACTATATATCTGAAAAACATACATTTGCCCTGAAAGTATAAATTATGTACAAAATATCTTTAGTTTAAGCCATAAAATTGCATACAAAACATTTAGATTTCAACATTCAATAACCCATAGAGGTGTTGATATGCCATTAAACAAAAACCAACCAACCAAAACTTTGGTTGCAGAGAGATTTCAAAAAGATCTTTGACCATCAAATCAATCAAAAATTCTACAAATTCATTTTTCAAATTGTCTTGAAGAGACCTGGGATTAATTTGAAAGAAATCCCTAATGAGATAATAATCAAAGAGTAAATACAGAAAGCAAATTGTGTCTTTCTGTCTGAAGAAAAAAGAACACAGTTTTGCTAACTTCTAATCTTGAATAAGGATAAGGTGCCAGAAGTGCAAAAAACTGGATCATCCACCCTATAAAGTTCTCAAATGTATCCCCAGAAAACCAATACTTCAGTGTGAGAATTCATTGATCTAAGATATTTCAAATCGAATATACATTTTATATTTTTATTTGTTGTAACAAGAAACAAAACTGGAGAACATTTATCTGTATTATGTAAGTATTTTACTAGACAAATGTTTGTAAAAGAATAAAAAGAAAAAGAAAGGACTTATAAATGCAGGATAACATTTTTCAACACCTACCTCATTTGAATATTAATCTAATTATGCAAAAGAATTAAAATTTTGAATTTTATTTAGTTAAAAAGAAACAAAGGATCATGTTATGAATTGGAATTTCCTTCATATTTTCTCAATCCAGTATTAGTCATTAATCTTGTGTATCATATTCTGCCTCTCTCCTTACTGCTTGAGGACTTATATAGTTTCTATCCTTTAGCTATGCTAATTAGGCAATTATTTACATATCACTACTGGTCAGGTAGTGGTAGAGTAATGGATAGCAGCTTAGACTGAGGAATTGGAGTGCCGTGTTTGAATTAGAGTTGAATCCATTACATTCATTTATGTGCTAATACTCTTGAGAAAGGCATGAATCCTCTTCTCCCCACAGTTATGGGAAAATAGCAGGACAGGCTTTTATGACCATGGATGGCAACTGGTCTACTGTAGAAAGAAATGGCAAACTACTGGAGGAAAAAATCTGCCTCGTCAGTCATGTATCAAAAGATACATGATTGCCTAAGCATGTATCACACATGGCACATGACTGATAGAAATATATAATTTGTATTAAAACTGTATGCGATTAAAAGGGTTAAAAAAAAAATGGTATTCTATAAACTCTGTGAATAAGACACTAAAATATTTCATATTTCCAATTTTTCTAATTGCATTATAATAATTCGTTGTACTGTTGTTATTTTCCTTGTTACACTTGTTAATGTTACTGTTGAGAATATATATTTACCCATTTTAACTTAGCCCGACACATTGCTGTGATAATATTTTAAAGTTTTATGCAATGCTTCCCTTCCACAATTGAGGAAAATCCCTTTGGACAAATTAAAGATTGGCTGACAAAGAATATATCCGACAAAGTCCAAATTATAGACCAGCCAGTATAACGTAACAAATATGTTGAAAAGATCAGAATACAAGTCTGAAATAAATAAACAAGTAATCGCTGAGTTTGAATTCCAGTCGAATCCATTATGTGTTAATACCTTAAGAAAGGGATGAATCCTGTTCTTCTCCACCCAGCTATGGATAAATAGCAGGACAGACCAGGTTGGATGACAACTGGTCTACCGCAGAAATAAATGGCAACATACAGTGGGAAAAAATCTGCCTCGCCAGTCATACATCTAAAGATAGATGATCGCCAAAGCGTGTATTATGAATGGCATATAACAGAATCATTTTTAAGTCAAACACTTGAAATCAAAATAAACTGGAGGTAGAACATAAAATTATATCAGAAATTGAAGACATGAAGACCTGAATCTGCATTTCCCTTTGTTCTTCCTCATTTCTAGATATCTTGACAAAATAACTCATTATTGGCTTTCCAAAATAGTTAAAGAAAAGTGGGTGAGTGAGTACATGGGAAAACCAATTTTCAATATCTATCTTACTTGCCTAGGTGGTTGCAGTAAAACTTTTACTCTCATTGTCAACCTTGACAGAGTTGATTATCAGAAAATTAAAATTATATGAAGTGATAATAACTGATTTTAAAACTAGAAATAGATGTTTATTTTGAAGTTACATTTGTTTGTGTTGTAGCATTTTGATACAGACCATAATCCCCACTCTCCTTGTCTAGTTCTTCCTCTGCTCACAGAAAGAACCACACCATCTTCACCCGCCATTTCAGCATTTAGGATGAATTTGATAAATTGGATTTTAATGAGAGAACATCTCATTCTGGTACTACTGAATTTTTCATTTGTTCCTTACATTCTTCATTTCCAGAATATTCATTCAAAAAAAAAAAAAAATTAGAATTTGAAGCTTAGTGATATAAGTTAATGATTTTAGATTTAGAATGAGTTGAAAGTTAAGTTGATCTGATTTAAACAATTTATATTATTATGGATATGTGACTAATATTTAAAAATAAGATACAACTTGATCAGCTTTAATGACATTTTATACCATTGGGATTTATCGAGATATTGGAAACATGTTAATTTCCTGTTTCAAGTGGTTATTTTAAAATGTACAAATTTTAGGTAGAAAAATCAATTTACGGCAAACTAGACATAATGATCCCTTTATAAATGTGAAGGAGCTGCAAGAAAATAGTATTATTAATATCCTGAAAGATCTTTATTTTTGCCTTTGTATTATTATAAAATGGATGTGAGAAAACATCACTTGAAAATAGGGATAGTTTTGAATGTTCTTTTAACTATAAGTGATTTTCTAGCAAAATCATACTAAAATTTGGATTATCAAGTCATTTTAACTAAAAGTTTTGATGGTTTTATTGAAAGGAAATTATATTATTTAATTTCTTATCTAGATAAGATTCTATTTAATAAACATTTATCTTTTATGTACTACAAAATATTCCAGAATTATTATATTGCTTATTTTTTAACATATAGAAAATTCATAAAATGCACACCGCAGAGGTGAATTTATTTTTGTTTTTTCCTTGAATCATTCTAAGCATTGACAAAGTGGGTCATTTTATTTCCTGAAGCTCAAAAATTAACATATAGAATCCTAAGAACTGAAATAGTATTTTTTGTTGAACTGAATAAGTCACAGAAGAGCTCTATCAAGATAGACAAAATTTCCCCAGGCTAACTACCCCAAGACTTGGTCTCTCTTTTATACAACTGCTTTTTTTTTTCTCCATTTTTTATTTTTTCTTGAAAAGCAGTGTTGTTGATCATATCATTTAAAGAGAATAATTTAAAAAATTACTTTTAAAGATGGCAGATATTAAAGTCGTTACACTTATACTGAGATCAAGTTTTTAAATCAATAACAATTAGTTTCATTACATGAGACAATATATTTGATATATGAGACAATAAATATACCTGATAAACTAGAATAAAATTGAAACATAATATTTGTTGCACTCTACCTGGTTCTAATATTTGGAATGAGTGAATGAATAAATGAAAGAAATTTTTCTCACTATGCCCTATTGTGCACTCTTATAAAACTACAATCTGTTCATCAAATATTTCTGCCACATTTGGTCTGGTACTTCTGCTATATAGAGATTCTTGATAAAATACAAAGAATCTGCAATGTTATTAGTCCTGACATCTTGGCTTCAATCACTTTCCCACCAATATAATATAGCTTCCCCGTGTTTTTTTCTATTAATATTTTCATGGTAATTGTTCTGATGAGCTCTCCTCTTTGTTACCACAACTTCATGAATTTGAGTGCATTACTAGACTGGCAGCTAGGTCTCATCATTTAATATTGTTAGTTATAAAAATAAATTTGATGCTAACAATTTCTTCTGCACTTGTGGAACTCTCTTCCAGCTTCTTGCTTTCCTGTCAACTATGATTTTCAAAAATTTAAATATGTGAAATATTGTACTCTTTTTACTTCAGAACTGATTTACCCTATTTACATTGTTTAGATCATTGTCCTCCTCTTTATTGCCATATTTAAGATGTTTTGGCCGTTGTACACTCCAGCCTTCTTCATGAATATGGCAATAAGGATGAAGACAATTGTCCAAACAATGTAAATAGTAAAACAGATACAATAACTCATCTCAGAAATATAGACAGATGTTCAGAATTGATCTCTGATAAGATCTGAAACATCTTCCCAAATTTAATCTCAAATAATCTCCTCTTGGCCTGTATGTATTTCTGGCTCATTCCATTTGCAGTGGTGAAAGAATGTGAGAGCCCTGAGCACCATCAGAGTGAATATGTATTTACTATTGCTCTGTACAACTCTGGGTATGTCCTAAGGTTAGTTTAATCTAATATATAAACAAATTTGTGGGTACACAGTGAGGATCAAACTCATTAAACTAGCAATGGTCTGTAAGTTTAGCTTGATAGCCATTACTATACATTAGGTTTCCAATAACCATTTTGTTCATTCTTATTCTATAAGATTAATTAATAAAAAGCATGTTGATTTCTGCAATAAATATTCTTGCCACTTTGACAAATTGT
>OZ010572.1:32824904-32834904 GCA_963932145.1 Acanthosepion lycidas
ACTATAAAATTTTTAAAAATATATTCTTACTTAAATTTTATATAAATTATCTAAATATGACTTATTTTTAATCTTATAAATATATCTTAATCAATCTTTGGAAGAGTATTGTTAAGTAGGACCTAACCACATACATAAATATATATATATATATATATAAAATTTTTATAAAACTCACTTTTCAACCCTCTTTTAGTTTCAAATTAACATCTCATTCTTCATATAAACACAATTTAATATAAGATTATATCTGGGTTTAATTTTATAAAACCTCTTCCTTTAATGCTAATAATAACTTACACCTTCCCCTAACCACCCTCTTGAGCATTTCGTCTGACTGAAACATTGAAATGGATAAATTCTGTATCAATTTTTTCATGACTGTCAAAGTGAAACCTCAAAATAGATAAATTCTGTATCCATTTTTCAAAGGCTGTCAAAATTTCTAATTTCAACATGAACTCGGTCTGTACACCGGGGTTGAATAAGACTGACATAGTTTTCATCGGTTGAAATAGATTCATCTCCCACCCCATATGAGGTAATTTTGGATTTTGTTGCGTAATACTATATATATATATATATATATATATAAAGACTTGGAATTATTCACTTTATGCTTTCTGACATTATGTTCAGTATGTATATATATATATATACACACACACACATTTGATTAATAACTAATAAAAGTTCATTGTTAAGGATTTTTTATTTTACAACGCATATCATTTTCCTATTTTTGGTAAGAATTTAGATATAAATTGTTCAATATCTCAGTAATTTCAGCCAATCCTTAACAAAGAACTGTAATTGGCATTTAACCAAACTTGTATAAAACAAAAACTGCTACCTAAATATACACTTAGTGACATGACAATTGTGAGTTCAATCCCTGGGTAAGTTAATGCAGACTTAGACACAATGGAAATGGATAGAGCAAAAAATAAGTCATACTAAATAAGAACAAGATGAGAGATCCCTAGACATGTATAAGAGAATGGGAACAATCTACTCCCTGTTGATTAAATAATGGCTTCACTTAGAAATTGCCTGAAGGTTATCTTCACTGATAAACTCCTGAAGAAGGCTGGAGAGAACAACAGTCAAAATATATGATGTAATGGAATAACCTGTCACTCCTATGAGTAACTACACTATAGGTAGTAAGTACCTATAAGTAGCTGTAATCTGCGTACTACAGAGACTAGCTGTGACCTGTTCCAGCTAAACAGTCGAACTCTGCCTGAAGGAACCCGGACAAGGCTCCACCGAAGGGCAGAGTCTCGTTCAGGGAGGTAGACTGCCCCTGAAACCGTTTATATGGGTTCAAAAGGGAATATTTTTGGCCGAGCCTACGGGCTCGGATAAACCATGACCATGTTAAACCGGCCTTGTGCCACATGCAACCCTCGTGGGGGGGGGGGGTAGCTAAATATACTAGTTGGGATCTGTTGAGTACAACTCAGACTTATGCAAGAACTACTGACTTTCCAATAGTAGCACTTACTACTGGATTGACTTGTGATAACCTTGTTACTTATTGTATCTACTGTGTTTTTCAAGTATATATTCCTATTAGCACGGAATATAACAATATAATAATAATAATAATAATAATAATAATAATAATAACAAAGATAAAGAAAATAGGATGTGTGTAAAGAATGTAAATAATGATAACTCCTCACTCTAAAAATTCAGGCAGAAATTTTTTGTTAGATTTTTTGCAGTTGTTTTAGTCACGTATGTTGTGATTGAAATGTCAACAAGGAAACCAAAGAAGTTAAACGTCCTACTGGTTTTCACATATTCTATCTTACATATTATGCCTTATAAGATATACAAGTCATATTCATTTATACCAATTTACTTTCCAATCAGTTTATTAACACAGAATGAAAATAATTAAACTCTCTAATATAAACCATCTGCCCAGCCATTCTATTTATTAAATTTACTCTTGGTTTGCTTTTGTCTTGTTTTATATCCACTTAATGCAAAGTTATCGTCACTAATTCACCTCTCAGCATCAAAAAGTTTCAACACTTAAGCAATCTTGGCATAAATGACTGAAATCTGATAGATAACTTTTAAGAAAGGGAAATATTTTAATTAGAACCAACAGTAAGTACTTAACGGTTTATGGAGCCCAAAATTCTCATCCAGCTTTACTTGACTCTTACTTCTCCAGCTGACTTTTTTTATAATATATTTTATTTTATTTTATTACCTAGCAAAAAAAGAAAAATAGCTCACCAACATTTAAGCTCAGTTTTCTTGGGGACTATTTGCTCTTAATTAGGCATATATCGGATGTGTGCCCATTTATACTATATCTACATGGCATATATAAGTGTGTGTGTGTGCATATCTGTTAATATACCTTAAATGATTCTGTATATGCTTGTTATTGACACAGGAGAAATGAAAAAATATAATTCCTGTTGGTGTACATAATTATAAAAATAAACTGCATTGAACAAATTTTATTTAAAAGAAAATGGATATGTTCAATATTTTTGGCCTTATCTTAGCTGACACATTTAATTCTCCGAGGGACATTGTCAAGATAAATTGCAAATTTGACCAGTACTAATTCAAGAAAGTGTTCACTACATCAACATTAGCAATTCCAAGGAAGTTTAATTAAGTTGATAAATAAAAAAAAATGCAATCTTTTAGCGTGACCTTATTCCCAATAGCCATTACACATATATCATACTTGACCATTTCAAATGTCCAGCTTCCCAAAGAATACCAGAATGCAGACAAAAGAATTCTAGCTACCACACAAAAAGAAACATCAATTCTTGATAATGACTGTAAAAGTCAAATGTACTTGAACAAAAATAACAAAATAAACTCGGACAAATTTGAGCACAGTACTCAACAGCTTATCTGAAAATTGGAAAAATACAATAAAAAATTAAACAGACAAACCTTGTAAGCTCTTTTTGATCAAACTTATCTATCTATCTATCTATCTATCTATCATACATCTGTGTGTGTCTCTGTGTGTGTGTGTGTATATATATATATATATATATATATATATGTCTATGTGTATGTCTGTGTGTGTATATATATATATATATATATATATATATATATATATATATATATATATATATATATATGTGTCTGTGTATTTGTGCACACGCATATGTGTGTATGTGTATAATGAAAAAATACTAAAAAGGATAGTTTCATTTAGAATTTAAAAACCTGCAAGAGATCTATACCATGATGCCCCTGGATTAGTAAATACTAGTATCTGATTTTTATATTAAGAAATTATTAAATACAAAATGTTTCCTCTTTAAGGATTTTGATTAAAATCATCCAAATTATGTCAGAGATAATAGAATGAATGTTCTTCACGAGATTTGAGTGTAAATGAAAATTCTCTGCCATTCAAAATTGCTTAATGTCTGAATTCAACAGCTCGATACCAATTTCTAATTTGCTTACCATTATGATAACTGAGTGAAACTGAAAATAGACGCTCCATTGATTCTGAAATTTGTTTGGCACAGTTTGTATCAGCACTAGTGTATTGAACTTAGTAAATAACTGATGACACTGTTTGTTATGGCTGATTAAAAATGTCTACTCGGGTAACCTCCAACACCTTAGAAGTGTAGTTGTAGCAAAAAGCACAAGAATTGGTTTGGAAATAGGGTGGGCAGTGTGAGATAATGATTGTGGAGATGTGAGGGCTCATAATTGCTTCATCAGCCAATTCTTTCTCTTCAATGTGTAAATAAGAAAGTGAAAGCCAGAATTATGAATTACCTGCCAAAATAGGTGGCCTAGGTTATTTTTGCTTATTAAAAATGTATCTGAGTTAATTAAGTGATAGAGACTTGAAAAATGAAATGTATACATCAATAGAATGACCTTTGAACGTGAAGGTATTTGATAGATTGAAAGATTGGACATATTATTTTTATTTTTTAAAATCTTTGAATGATTTTTGTCACCCTATTTTAGGAAAGGTTTTACATTATTGTGTTGTGTTTCATATATACTACATCCATATATATATATATATATATATATGAGAGCAAGAGAGATTTTCACAATATGATGTATACTACACTTTGATCCTGTACTTATTTTGCCCCCACCACACAGAAGTAGGATATTATATATGGTTGGGTTTGTATGAGCACAGGGGGTGCCTATGAGCCAAAAGCAAAAATTGTCTAGTCCTCTTGACTATTGTCACAAATGTATCAAATTACTTTGATCTCCCACTTTAGTGCAATAGGGGAGGTACTGCTACAGGGTAGGAATCCTGAGGGCTTACATCACTGTTTTTCTGAAAATCAAAAACAGAAATATAAGATATGACAAATGCTAATGTGGGTTGCCATATATAGAGGCTAAGGCAAAAAAATTACCCAGTCTCTGCAACCACTGCCATGTTAGCATTGGTATTCACCAAATGTCTCTCTTTTATGCAATAAAAAAGGTGTTGCTACTGAGTTTGAATCTCCAAGACTTGGCATCCTGAGGGATTCAGAAGAGAAAACAGATAAATTATTTATTAGCAAAATACAGTACTTACTAATTATTTTTTATAACTACAATATAGGTACTACACTCTATGTAAATAATATATTTATTTGTATAATTTTTGTTTTTTCTCTTTAATCCTATGTGTGTCTTTTATCTCAGTGTCATGTTGAGTATTTCATATTTATTTATTGCTTCAATTGAAACCATTGTGGCACAAGGCAAACAAAATGATTTTCTAAGCATAGTTGACTAGGTGAAAGTAGGTGGCACCCAGTGAGGATTGAACTCACTACTCGGTCATAATTGTTCTAGCAAGACAACCTTGCTAAACTTTATGCCACATCAAAGTGCACTATGATTTACTGAGCATAGCTTAGTTGTGGTACAAGGCTGAAAGTGTAGAGCACCCAGTAAGGATTGAACTTACTACTCAGTCATAATTAATACTAGCAGGACAAGCTTGCTAACCATTGCACCACGTTGAAGTGCCCCATGCTGAGTATTTCATATACTCTCAAGTATTTTCTGTTTATTTGAAATGATTTTGTTCATGTTCAGCAACCTTTTCTTTATTTTATCCTTATTTTTTTCTGTCTAGATTCAACTTGTTTTTTAATACATTTTCTTTTTTTCATTTTTCTTTTGACCATATATTTTTTTTTTAATTTATATATTATTCATTTAAAAAAAAATCTATTTATCATTCTTTTTCTGTAGTTTGGTATTTTCTAAACTCGTTTCTTGTTTGTTCATTTGTAACCTTTTTGTGCCAGAGAGAAAAACTATTTATTTCTAGCTGTCTAATAATGTTTTGTTTAATTGAAATACTCAATAATGCTTTGATCAATAAACCATTTTGCCAAGATTTTCACTTGGCTGTTGACTGAATGGAACATTGATTTTCAACCTCTTGCAAACATCTTACTATTGAAGGTTCTGCAAAAAGGTGAATACTGCCTCTCATAGTTTTGATCTATATGCTTTGATGAAGTTGATATCATGTAATTTATAAGAGTCTTCAGAACTGGCTCAATGGAAAAATCTGTAACGATCATGTTGCCAGAATAAATGAGTGATAAGTTCCAAAGAAAGATCTCAATTGAATTTTTTTTTCTTGTTTTCAATCAGTGCCATTTTTAAATGTTAGAGTAAAATCTTTCAAATTCTGACTTTTCATTATGTCTTCCATAATAACTCACCCTCACCACTATTTAATTTAGAATCCTTTTTGACTGTCCTGGTTTATGATGATAAACCCCATCTGGCAGTAAGGCCTATCATTGGGAGGTTTTGAAGAGCATGGAGCCACCTCTTAATCGTTGTTGTTCCAACGTCCACCCTGACCTGTGGTTGTAGTACCTGTTAGGGTCCTAGCTATGGGCAAATAGTTAGCCCCCAAACTGAGGTCAAATCTCTTTGGAAAGGAAATATAAAAAAAATTTATATTAAAATACCAGCAATATATTTTCATAATAAAAATATATATCTGTAAGAAAAAAAATATTAACAGCAATAAAAAAAAAAAAAAAAAAAAAAAAAAGAAAAAATTACCAGCAATAAATTTTTTGTCAAAGAATGCTCCCAAGAAAATTAAATTTCAGCATTAAATGACCCATGAGGAGTTGATATGTTGCAAAACAAACAAATATCCTTTTTGAAGATTTTAAGATGTTGCAGAATGGAAAGATTTATCGTTTTATGACTCCTGATATTATTTTTCTGGACTCAGGCAAGACATGAAATTTAAGGGGTGCAGAATTAATTTCAACTTGGAACTAAGGCTTAGGGTTTTTAAATTGAGTTTAAATTATTAGGTTGGTGCAAAAATAATGTCGTTTTCTCACATAGTAACATATGTGAGAAAACGACATTATTTTTGCACCAACCTAATAGTTCTGTTACTCAAATTTAAGCATAAATTTATTAAGAAAAGGAGAATAAAGAAATGATCTTCATTGTTGAAGTTAAGTTTAGTTCGACACCATCTTCAGTTGATGTTCTATGAGAGGAAGGAAAAATACTTGTTGCCACTCAGAAGTAAAAGGAAAAAGTAACGAGCCTTTAAAAAATTATGCCAACTGTAAGTTTAATCGAAGGGCTTACATCACTGTTTTTTCTGGACTCAGGCAAGACAGGTTAAATTACATTTTACTTTCATTTTTTTTTTTTTTTTTTGCAAGGTAGGGGGTATTCTTGACTAAGTGCATTTTCATGAGTCCCAAACATGCTAATGTGTTCTTATATATATATATATATATATATATATATATATATATATATATATATATATATATGTGTTATATTTTGCATAAATTTTTAAAGTGAAATGAATAGGTGTTAACTAATCTTTATAAAATGAAGTTTGCGAAAGTTGTCCTGGTAGAAGTCAAGAAACATTTCTAATGACAGACATTGCGTCTTCATTCCCAAAGTTAAAGCAAAATATAAAAAATAATGTCGGTTTTTGACGTATTTCTTAACGTCAAAAACCGACATTATTTTTGCACCAAACTAATAATATAAAAAAATATCACTTCAAGAACAGAGTTCATCTTCACTGCAGCTGGTGTCAAAAAGAAGCTACTCACTTGGAGTATCATCACATTTTGGCAGCAAAAATGTGCTTTGTGGATATTTTAGAGTTATACAGACTGACTGCAAATGCATATTGGACATAATTTTCTTATTATATAAAAAGGACTTTTAAGTCAGTTCACTGAAAGTATTTTTCTTTTGTTAGCTCTGTTAATTTTTATATTTGAAAAATCAGTTGAGTTCTTTTTATTTAGCTTTTGTGTATGGATTTTTTTTTTTTTTTTTTTATCCCACTGACAAAATTATATTGTATTTCTAATTCTGCTTTATTTTATTTGGGAGAGAAATTCTTGACATTTTTTTTTATTGGAAATAATAATTTGGTTTCATTGGCCAGTTCATTTTTTTCCTGATTATTTCTGGACAAAGTTTTCTTTCATGTCATTAGCAATAATTTTGCTTTTCTTTGATTCATAAATAAAACATAATTACCTACTACTTCTCATTAACAAGGATATTGATATTTTTTCTTCTTGTTTTTAGTATACGAAAAGGTGTTATTTATTTATGCTTATTTAATTAACATCAAATTAGTGAAGAAGTTTGTTGGGGGTTTTTTTTGTCGAAAGAATCTTTTCTTCTTTTTCTTGTCTGTCTTGTGGCTATGGTTCAATGGTAGTCTAAGTATTGTTAGCATTTTAGGGAGTCATTCAAGATCAAAAAGTGAATATAACTAGCATATCTTTTGATGTAGTCTTTTCTTTCTTTCTTCTTTTTTTTACTAATGCTCACCCTATACAAGTTCAAGAGCCAATGAAGGTAGAGTCATTCAAGCAGTTTGATGTGTAAGTGGTAAGAGAAAGAGGTAAAAAGTGCCATTTGAGAGGATATATGAGGAAGATAACAGTTAAACTTAGACTTGAACAGGTTCTCATTGTAGTAGTCAGAGAAGCATCCACTTGGGACTTGGTTCCATAAGGTAGCTGTTTGTGGAAAAAGGAATCTGCTCCACAATGTAAGTGTTCAACAAATACAAGGCCTACGAGCCACTCAAGGTAGAGTGTTATTGACGGTGGTCATTGTGTGAGTTGTAAGAGTTAAGAGAAGAGGTGTAGTTTGTGAGGATATAGAATATAGAGATATTTGTAGGAAAGATAATGATAAGTTTAAGATTGCAGTGCTTAAGAAAGCATCCACTCAGGAGTAGGTTCCACAAAATAGTAGGAAGAAGCTGTTTGAGTGGAATTTACTTTTTAAATAATGGAACATGAAGGGAATGACAGTCGTTCACCTCAATGTACATAGTGTAGTGGGTTTTAGCTATGTAAGTTACAGTTGGTGGAGCATTTTCCATGGAAACAGTGAAGAGTCTTAGAATGTTTTGTCTGTGCGAAATGAGTTGCAGGATGTAAAATAATTAATTACCCACAAGGCTGTATAGATGCTTGTTTACTCTATCAAAACTGGAAAGTGAAGACTTGGCAGCTCCAGATAGGAAGTTGTTGTGAGCCATGATCACCCGTGTTCTGAAGAGACACGGTATATAAAAAGAGTATATTTTATTTCTGTATTGAATGCATTCTTAATTTGCATCTTAAGACACATGAATATATTTCAGTGTATAATGTGATTCCCTCCCATTTGACTAAGCAAATAATATGAGAAATTATTGGTTTTCAGTATACATATGTGCTGTGAGTTACAAATTTTCTAAGCCTTCTTTCCTCATTAAGTGTCCTTGGTATGTTTTTAAGTAAGGTTTTGTTTGGTTTGTTTTATTTTACAACATATCAACCCCAATGGGTTATTTAATGCCAACAAGATTTTTATTGCTCGTAATATCTTTTTTCCCTCTTCAAAAATGTATTGCTGTTAATAATGTATCACTGGTAATAATTTTTTCTTCTAAAATTCATTGCTGGTAATATTTTTTTTACAAAACTGTATTGATGGCTTTAAAATCTATTTTTACACTTTTATAGTGTTTTGACTTCAGTTTGGGGGTTAACTATTTACTCATAGCTGGGACCCTAACAAGTGCTACTACCCCAGGTCAGGGTGGACCTGGGAACCCTAGCAATTAAGAGGTGGTTCCACCTTCCTCAAAACCTCCTGATCAGAAGCCTTACTGTTTTCTGTAGTTTATCATCTTACCCAGGATGTCACATTGGACAGGGGGTCTTACCCGCTCTGCAGAGGTACAGTCAATGTATTCTGAAACCCCAGCCAGCAGGGGATTTTTAGTTAAGAATAGGAGGATACTTTACACATAAGTAAATACAATAACAATATTTCTTTCAAAGTAGGAAATTCTTTGTCAGTGCTTAGTTTTACTTTATTTTTTGCCCTTTGAAAATATTCAGCAATATATTTTTAATCTGGTGACCATAAAAATTATTATCATTTGTTTGTTTAAAAGAAAAAGAATGACGAGCCAAAAGATTAATAGAGAAAAATGATTTCAGTTTGTATAGGCCTTGTGGGAGAAATCAGATTTGAGTTCCAGTTCTGTATACAGAATTTCCTGACAAGACCTTCCCTAAGACCAACTGGTTAAAGAATTCTTTGATGCTGAAGATAGCCAATATAACTCAAAGTGGCACTCTTTTAAACATTTGGAGAAGACGATTTTTATTACGGGAGAAATGGTAACAGATCCAAGCAGACATATTTGGCCCAGTCCTAATCCACAAAAGCACATGAATTTTACCTTTTCACTTTTGTGATAAACATGACATTGCCTTCCAAGAAACGTTAATGGCAGATTAATGGGAAGACTCATAGCTTCAGGAATGTGCAGTAAAAAGAAGAGAGAAAAAGACAAAGGAAAAGAAAAAGTTATTTTAGAATTCTTTCTAAGTTGACACATCTCAGGTGAACATAATATTGCTAAAATTGTTGCCACTTTGTGGTTTATATTCCTATGCTGTAATTTGAC
>OZ010572.1:32839904-32902404 GCA_963932145.1 Acanthosepion lycidas
TATGCAAGCACCAAAATAAAAGAAAAAGAAAGCCAGTTTTTAACCTGTATATGACTTCATTTGCTGTACATTTTTCCTGTCGTTGAATGTCACTCTGATTCATGAACAATAGTGTGTTTGAATTTCATAGTTGTGTTGTCATATCCTGCTATGACAACAGAAAACAACTTTGAGTGAAATTAACAATAAGGATACTGCAATTGAGAGGCCTTGAAAAAGAATGCAGTGGAAAGAGAAGTAATATTAATATTGCAGTGTGCTAAAGGTTAATAGCTTCATTTCATTTGACATATCAGTGTTGTATCTGTACAATAGAAAACAGATAATCAGTTAATATTTCAATTTTTTATTCATATTTTCATTATTTTTGTTCATTCAATTATTGATCTACAAGCCTGTTTTATGTTCATCTTCTCTACATTTTTTTACTAATTATTAATCAAGTTTCAAGAATCAAACAAGTAGAGAAATTTAACTATCTGGAAAGATACACTATGATTTGCATTGTTTTGCATAATTAGTATTGGGCATTCTTCGCATTTTGGTATAATTTAGTATCACCAGGGTATTTGATGTACATGGCATTATGAATATAGACTCATCGATTTGGAGACAGTTTCCTGCTGCATTTTTATAGAACTGTTGCCTGGCTGCACTGGCCTCTTTTTGGGGAAATAGGAAATAAATGACTACAAAGAAATTGATAATGATTTCTCAAAGTTGCTACCATTCAGGATACTCTGCAGTACAGAGTAAAATAAATGTCACCCTCAACAACACATTATAATAAAAAATACATCAAGAACCGATTATATTGAACACTATATTGGTTTTGAAAATAACACTAATTAGTTTAAATGCTAGTGACTGATATTTCACTTTTTGAAACGTGTGTGTGTGTATATATATATAATATTTGTGTGTGTGTGTGCCAATATATGTCAACAGAATGTAATATATTTATATACGTCCACAGCAACTTTCTGCTGTGTTTCCATACTTATACGTTTTCTGTTAAGTTTTTTGTTTTCTTTTTCTGCAGAAATGTTTTCTTTGTTTTCATAGATTACACATGAGAAAGGTTGAAGACTGGTTCAGTGAAAAGGTTGTGTTAGCAACAGCAGTTATATTTGAGTGTTTGAAAAATGTTGAATAAGATCACAAAGTCAATGCTAATAATTTGTAGAACCCAAGTATGCAAGTGACGTATTCTTTTTCATTTATATCACACTGCAATAACCGTACATGTAACATGTAATAATTCTTTTTTTTTTATAGATCTTACACAAAAGAGATTTACTTTGCATATACAAATGCATACCAAAATCAAAAAGTGATAATATATTTTATGAATCACATTGTTTACATTATTTGAGCTATTGCTCTCATCTTTGTTGTCATATTTACCACAAGGTTTCGGCCATTATATGCTCCAGCCTTCTTCAGGTGGTTGGAATGTTGAACTGAACCCTTTATTTTGCTCGCTGGGGTAGACTGTTCTAGTTCCACGTGCCATGTCTAATGGATGTCGGTTATCAGTTATCTCCTGTTAATTCATCTCTCCTAGTTCTCCACTGCCTTAACCAGGTATTGAACTCACAATTCTCTGAGTCTTGTCACTGGATCTAACCAATGCCTTATTCCACTGTGCCATGTGTCCTTAAAGCAGTGGAGAACTTGGTGAGGTGAATTAACAGGAGATAACTAATAACTGATATCCATTAAACATGGCACAAGGAACTGGAACAGTCTACCCAAGCGAGTGAAATGAAGGGTTCAGTTCGACATTTCAACCACCTGAAGAAGGCTGAAGCGTACAACGGCCGAAACATTGTGATAAATTTAGCAACAAAGATGAGGACAGTAGTTCAAATAATGTAAATAGTGTACATAATAGCTCATCTCAGAAATATAGACAGATTTGTGAATCGCATTAAACATTTTCTTAAGAGTAAGAAAAATGAATTTACCAATAGTTGTTTTTTTTTTTATTAAAGAAATTTAATTTCACTTTCACAAAAAATTAATCTTTTATTCCTGTAATTAATTTCAAAATGTTTCATGTTCTCAAAAGAATTGAGTTAAACACTTTTTTTTCCATTGTTTTTAGAAGACACTCTGTCTGAGGAATTGTACAGAATTCTAAATTAACTAAAATCCAGGAACAAGTGAGAACTAAAAAAATATTTTTGAAAAAAAAAAAAAAAAAAAAAATTAAATCTTTTAAAAGTAAAGAAGGAAAAATTAATTTAAAACATTTCATTGAGTTCATTAAACTGTTCAAAATGAAATCAATAAAATTTACTTGATATTTACTTATAACAATTCTAGTATTTAGTAAGGAAACTGACAAACAGCCCAATGCTTATCAGACCATATAAACTTCCTATAATAATTTCTAACGATTTCCTGTGCAATTAATTCAAACAAATTCTTTAAAAATAAATTTTATCATTTTATGAATTCCTAATTGATTTATTGAAAATTATTTTCATTGAAATTTGTTGGAAAATTATCTTGACAAGTTTGTACATTCATACAGCTAGAGGGTAGTCATCCACTAGTTTGATTTTGAGGGTGATGAGTGTGGTGATGTTGGGGACGCTTTGAGGGTGCAGTGATGGGAGGGATTCTCCTGTAAGGCAAAACACTGTAAAACTATTGGCAATTTTTTTTTTTTTTTTGAGACAAGCAAAGATTTTTATCAGTGCTGGATGTTTGTCAAAAATTTAGAGTTTGATTTGTATTATTACTGATTTCTACAAATGGATTTGATAAAATTAGCCAACAAATATTTATGAGTATCTTTACAATCATTTCAATCTGGGCAAAACCAAGGAATCATTTACATCACTTGTGTGTGTTTTATCTATTTCTCTCTCTCTCTCTATACACACACACAAACATACATACATACATATATATATATATATATATATATATATATATATATATATATATATATATATATAAAACCAATGCCTCTATCCAGTATGCCATGTGTCCTCAAAGACGTTGGTTAGATCCAGTGACAGGAACCAAAGAGTGTGAGTTCAATACCCGGTTAAGGCAGTGGAGAACTTTCAGAGGGAAATTTACAGGAGATAACTGATATCCATTAAGCATGGCACATGGAACTAGAACAATCTACTCCAGCGAGCGAAATAAAGGGTTAAGTTTGACATTACAACCACCTGAAGAAGGCCAGAGCATACAATGGCCGAAATGTTTTAATAAATCTGGTGACAAAGATGAGGACAATAGTCCGAATAATGTAAATAATGTATATATAATATAGTATCAAACTTTATATTTGTATTACTTATATATATATATATATATATATAGATAATATTCATGGTCAATATATATATATATATATATTTGCAAGAGGATAAAATCTGGGTAGAGCTTAATGTACAGTACAGAACAAGAATATAAAAGGCTCAAACACTAATATTCCATATATATATATATATATATATATATATATATATATATATATATATACATGCACACACACTAAATTAATGAATATACATTTGTTCCCCTGACATAATGGTAAGACATTAGTGACAATGGTTTCTTCATGTAGCTAATGTTTTACCCTTATGTGGGAGGTATTTCTGTCAAACTTTGTAGTAGATAGAAATTTTGGCATTTGCTTAACCTTGAGTTTCAAATAAACAGACCAGGATGATTTTTATTTTTTTGGAGAAAGATCCAATCAGGACAGACTTTTTCAACCCTACCTTTTATTAAATATTCAGGGAATTTCATCCCACCCCTTGCTGGCATTCTATGACAGACCATTCATAACTGAAAATTATTTAAGAAATTCAAGCCCCACCTCAACCCTTTTATTTCAACCCCTATACAATGGAGTAATGGATAAATTGTTATCTAAATTACGCAAAAAAATAAAATAAAACTGACATCTCATTTTAGCGGATATGTATTCACCAAAATTACACAAAAATATCTTGAAATGCTAAAGAGTAAATTTATTCAATAAAATTGCCATTGCTTTCAACCACGGCCTCCCAACAACTTCGGAATCTCCTACAATTCTTCTGGGCGGTCTCCTTGTTTAAGTTAGTGAATGCTGCTATAATCCTTGCCTTCAATTCATCTTTGGTATTACAAAGAGATTTGTTGGTCTTTCACACAACTCTGCCCCACACATAATAATCAAGGAGGTTGCACTTTGGGGTTTAGATGGCCAGATGTTAGGGGTGATGTGGTTGCAGAAATTGTCTGAGAGCCATGACTGAGTTCTCCTGCTTGTGCGGCATAATGCAGAGTCCTTTTCCCAGACATCCAGCAGCCACCCTCTTGACCAAGGGTAGTACTATCTTGCTGGTGATGCACCTGATTGACTTGGAAAAATCATTTTCAATCATGGCCTGAATCTCTCCAACAAATTTGGGAGTTATTTTCTTATCAGAATGATCAGAGTTAGTTTTCTGATCTGCCATCACCATGAGACTCACCCAACTCTTTCTGAATCCTCTGCACTATCCTCAGATTGACATCCAAACACTCTGATATGTTCGCATTGGAGCTTCCGGTGCAAATGCCAAGCAGTATGGCATACCATTTCCAAATTTCTGGTGGAGTGAATTGCCTCATGGTGCTCTTTTTTCTCACAGACAGTGCCCAACTGATCCTACTATATTGTGCAGTTGACAAAATCATAAACAAAAAATGGGCATGCACAAAATTAAAAATATAATATTGCGACAATTTTGACCTTGTATTTGAGGCTTAAGTGTATTTCTTAACTAAGCTTGTAGTAATTGTTTTGTTCGTAATCATTAGAGTGAATGAAAGTTTTGATATATTCATTTAATAAATAATACCTGGCAATATCTTCATCTAGCTAATGTATTACCATTATATGGTAGGTATTTCTGCCACTCTCCCTACCTCTCTCTCTCTATTTATTTATTTATATATATATATATATATATATATATATATATATATAAAATAGCTAGCCACTCATAGTTGAGGATACCCATCTACTAGGACAGCTAGCCAATCCCTATTACAGACTCTTGCTCAGGCACATTTGTGTTTGTTCAACACCCACAAAGCCAAACTGTGGCTTATATTGCAACTATGCTGAGTAGACCTTAGTTACAGTTTCTGGGTGAGTGTGTATTATCTAGCATGATCAACAATCTGAACAGCACCAACATACTCAAATCCATGATCACAATGATTTGTGACTTTGTGGTGGCACAGCTATCGCTGACCCCCAAGTGTTCCACCTACCCAGTTTCACTGACATGGCTTGGGTCAGCTTGTGGTATGGTTTTTCAGGCACTTTCCAAAGGTGTCAGACACTGGGATCATCCTCCCTCCAGACTGATAACATCAGGAAGTCTCCTTCCTGACAAATTAACTGTGGTGAGATTCAAACACGGGTCTCATGGTCAGAAAGCATATGTTCTAACCACTCAGCTACGCAACCATATAATATATATATATATATATATATAGAAAGAGAGAGAGAGACTGAGATAGGGAGGGAGAGAAGAATGAGATAATAGTTTGCATATATTAGGTTAGGGCAAAAATAATGATGTAATAATGTCGTTTTTTGACGTATTTTTTAACATCAAAAAACGACATTATTACTTTGTTATTTTTGCACCAACCTAATACTATTAACTTTTAAATTCAGGGAAAATGTTGTACAAACATGCATACCAAATAAGTCAAAAATGACAAAACTCTTTTTTTGTAAAGTGTAGTTTTATGCTTATTTTAACTTTAATTGTATGTAAAAACTATAAAAATAAAATTTTAAGTCCTTTAGATTATAAAAATAAAGAAAATAAGGGAACTAAAATAAATGTTAGTTCCCCAAATTTAATATTTTTAACAGGATGTTATTCCTAGAAGCATTCCATGCACAAAGGAGTTGTGCATTCCATTATTTGCATCAAGTTGTCATCATTTTTCACTTCTTTTCTCATTGAGAAGTATCTCTGTAGACATAGCACTCTCTTGGCTTGTTCTGACTTCATGACTCCTAGAGTTGCCAATTAGTTATTTAGACTCAAATCATGAATTAATGATTACCATATTGTTGGAAAAAGTTAAAATCTTCAATTGACAATATCTTCCGGATAAGACTATCAATATTTAAATAATTTTTCTGTTGTATTAGCCATATTTTCTGAATGAGTAATCAAAGATTTTATTTAAATAACTCTGTAGTGACATGTTTGAAAGATTAATTTGGCTTTTTAAATCATAAAAATTAAGTATTATCCAAAGAAAGTGAACAGGAAATAAAACAAATAAAAAACCAATGTATTAAGAACTTAATCTCCTGATCTATTTACTACTGAGACATTTAGCTATTAGGTTGGTGCAAAAATAATATCGGTTTTTGACGTTAAATAATACGTCAAAAACCGATATTATTTTTGCACCAACCTAATATATTGTTAACTCAATGCATATTTGTTTATTGGCTTTAGATAAGAACTCCTGTTAATGTAACAACAAAATATTTCATTGTTCCAAATAGGGAAGACAAGGATGTGTGACCAATAAATGTATAAAATCATATTGTGTTTTTATATTACAGAATGTATATATAAGGGTGTACTGAAAATGATCCCAACCTTAACCATTTCTTAAAATTATTTTTCAGTAAGGTCTTTTTAGTACTCCACATATATATATATATATATATATATTAAGAAATGGACAAAGTCCACCAATTTATTAAAGACATTTTTATATATACTCGACTCTCCCTCAAACTTGACGTATGAGGGTCTAGCAGATCAGTTCCTAGGAAACTGACACCCAACACCAGTACATGAGATTTGATTATAGTGGTGAAGGTTTTGTGCAGAACTAGCCACACTTTTTGAAGGGCCGAATACAGAGACTTGGTGCACTACATGCCATAAGGTCCCCAAACAACCTTCCGTATGTTTTGAATTCAGAGTTGACCTTCTCCTAGACCAGTTGCCATCCAAGGCTATAGAACCTAGTCTGTCCCACTACTTAGCCATAGCTGGGGGCAGAAGATGAGGATTAATACCTTACCCAAGAGTATTAGCACATAAGTGAATGTAATGGATTTGACTGGAATTCGAAACCGGCTCTCCGATTTCTCAATCCAAGCTGCTATCCATTACTCTACCATGCCTCCTCATATATATGTATATGCGTGTGTGTGATATAATTTATAATTATTATTATTCCTGTAATTAGAGCCAAAAGAAATATCAAACACCCAAAAATTATCTACAGATTTTCTTTGGGATCAGGACTTGATGCTATTGAGTATTTATAACTTTTCTTGTTGAAAAGTTGAATAGGATGGCAGTCTAAAGTAATTACTAATTACCTCAATGACTTGTAGAAATTTCTTGTTAAATCTTTGTGGTTTAGGAATATATAGCATTAAATATACTTTAATTATATAGAAAACGAGAAATAATTACAGTATTATATAATTAACTTAGACATTAATTTATATATACTTGTTGAAAATTCCAGGTATCAATTTTGGAATGTGGTAGTTGCAGAACACAATTTTTTGAAATATCTAGATAATTAAGTTTTATAAATAATAATAAATATAATCATAAGTTAATCTTTTTGCTAAGATATTTATAACCAATTCCATGAAGTTTTTTTCTATTTAAACATGCCATGTACTAAATTCTGGTTTTGTCCCAGCATTCATTTTAATTAAATGCTTTTTCCACAATTATTTTCAAATTTTTTTATTAAAATTTGGAAGATTCCTTAAAACATATTCTTTTTTTTTGGGGGGGGGGCAGGTGGGGTGAAGTTATAACAAGAACCAAAATGCATATCTCCCATCAAATGCATAAGACTTGCTTGTCATGGAACTTTTCCAACTGTTATTGTATATGATTCAAGTGCAATCTATGCTTCTGAAGTGATTTCTTTTTCATGTCTCATCAGGACACAGGTGATCATGGCTATCCACAGCTTCCTTTTCCTTAATATCTTTGAATTGTCATGATTTCTTGGAAAATATATTGGAATGGTTTTCTGTTGTCATGGCCACATTTTGACTTCAGAGTATTCTCCTAGTATAGCTACCACTCAAGGCTAGAGAGCTCAGTCTACCCTAACTATTCATCTGTAGCTGGGTAGAAGAAATTAATTCATGCCTTTCTTAACCTTTATCACTGTATGTGACTTCATTTGCTGTACAAAAATTTTATCCTGCCACTGAAGGTGACTCTGATCTCTGAACAATATTATGTTTGAATTTCATAGTTGTGTTGTCATATCCTTCTACGGAAACAGAAAACAACTTTGGGTGAAATTAGCAATAAGGATACTATAATCGAGAGGCCTTGAAAAATAATGCAGGGGAAAGGGAAGTAATATTAATAATGCAGAGTGCTAAAGGTTGAGGGCATTAGTGTAAAGTGAATGCAATAACCTTGGTCAGAAAATTAACTTGGGCTGCTATACCAGTAGCCATTAGGCCACCCACACATCCATTTAAAGGTAAAATCAAATCAAATCAAGAATCAAATCAAAATTCTCTCTAATGGCAAAACTCCTGTTTCTTGTTTTTATCAATTGATGACATCTTCATTTAATCACAGCCATTGTTGGGAGGTTTCTTTTTGTTATATTCATTTGTTATTTCTTTCCAAGTTTTATTGTTCAAGTACACTTAGATTTCCCAGTTTAACTGTCTTGAGTGGTTGATAATACCTCTGCATCACCACAAATCTTGTGTATAAATTTTTTATGACTCTGATGTCAAAATTAATTTATTTTCCAAATAAATTATTTTTATGCATATTATTACAATCTGAACTTGTTGAAATTCCACAGGTATTCACAACTAAAAATATCTGTTATCTCATACTTCTGCTCCCCTTTCATTGTTTGCCTGTATCTTCTCATTCTCTCCCTTAACCATTTCAATCTTCATTGCCTATTCTGTTTTTGTCTAAATGTTAGGCAAACATAGGTTGATTCTATATATGAAAAGGGAATTAATTTAATTAGAATTGGTTTTATTTTAATTTTTTTACATTCTTTGTCCTTTCCACCTTCACACTTTCCTTTTTCCTCTTTTCATGCTTTCTTTTTCCCCTCTTCTTCTCTCATGATTTCTTTCTTCTCCCTCTTCCTCTCTTCATGCTTTCTTTTTCTCCTTTACCTCATAAGGTTTTCTTTTTTCTCCTCTTCCTCTCTTCATTCTTTCTTTTCCCCCTCTTCCTCTCTCATGATTTCTTTCTTCCCCCTCTTCCTCTCTTCATGCTTTCTTTTTCTCCTTTCCTCTCTTTTTTCTCTTCTTCTTCCTCTCTTCATTCTTTCTTTCCCCCCTCTTCATGCTTTCTTTTTCTACCTCTTTTTTCCTTCATATTTTCTTTCATTTCCTCTCCTCCTCTCTTTTTTCCCCTCTTCCCGGGAAAGAGAACAATAAAAGCCACAAGATTACGATAGACATTACATTTTTGAAGATCAAAGCTGACTGAAAAGCAAAACGCCAGAATAGGATTCCACAAGTGAGAAGTGCAAGAGAAGAAATTGTTAGCATAGAACTTACTGTTATATCTAGCAATTTCAATTAGAAAATTATGAGACCTAACTGCCAATCTAGTACTGTGCTTACATTCATAAAGTCGACATTCTGAAGAGGAAAGCTCATCAGAGCAATTACCATGAAAATATTTATAGAAAAGGTACAATTTTTGGTTCTATGGGTTATTTAAATGCATTGCTGTTTCAGCATATTCTAACAGTGAGTATATTTGTAAAAACATATATATATATATACAGAACTTGTAAAATCCCCAGTCTCCTATGCAAGGGGGGGCTTTTTATTGATGGTATCCATAACTATGATGAAATAGATATTTAAAAATAAAAAAGATAAAAAAAACTACTATGACAACTTACACTGATTTATTAGGTTGGTGCAAAAATAATTTCGTTTTCTCACATAGTAACATATGTTAGAAAACGAAATTATTTTTGCACCAACCTAATATATATATTTTTTTTTATTTTTTACTTTATTTATTTATCTGTCACACTTGTACTTATTTGTTAACCCTTTTTTTTTTTATTTGGTTTGTGTCTTCTTTAAAGACAAAACCCTTTGGGTTGACATTGTGAATGAATTCTTTAATGCAGTTAATATAGCCATAATAATATAATAATATTCATATGGTTTCTACCTGTCAGTGAACTGTCAAATACAATGAAAGCATTTTTCAACATTTTCCATGTTTCAAGATGATAAATTTTTTTATTCATCATTTCTTCTTTTTCTGTCTCTTCAAAATCTTTACTGAAAATTTCTTATTTCGGTATACTGTCAATATTAATAGTCAAACACTTTTCATAAATTCTCTGTACATAAGATGATGTAAGCTATATCAATAATAAATATCTGGGGATGATAGCCATTCATTCCTTTTGGAAAGTTGTATTCTATATTTTTCATTTTTATTCAGCCCTCTTTTCCTACATTTTCTCTTCTCTCTACAATGATTACTTAAATTGAAACACTTGAATAATACTGATCATGATAATTAATGTTTTCAAAAAAAATATTAGTATTTACAAAGAATAATTTTTTTTATAGCAACATCGTCTTTTTTGGTTGGGCTGTGACTTAGCAGATCCTATATGGAAAAAGCAATGAATGTATATTTGCTAGAGTCAATATGTTAAATCATTTTAACTGTTTATTGTCAATTTTTTAGTGTCTTATAGAGGTGAATGTTTCTCAGTTTGAGTTATTTCCCTTTAGTATCTCGACTCCTCTGTGGATAAAAGTGTTGGTTGAAGTAATCCAGTGACTTGACACAAAGAGTTGTGAGTTCAATACCTGGCCACAGTAGAGGTGAACAAAAACTTTGAGAGTTGAGTTACTAAAGGGAAATAACTGAAACTGAGATATCCAGAAGAGGCATGGCATGTGGAACTAGAACAATCTTCCCTGGTGGATGAAATGAAGTGTTTGGTTGGAAATTCCAACATATATCACCTAAAGAAGGCTGGAGTGTTCAGAGGCCGAAACATTGTGAATATGACAATGAAGATGAGGAAAATAGTACAAATAATGTAAATAGTGTAGATAGTTAAAATACGTCATCTCAGAAATATAGACTGATATATCAAAGTAGACTTGAGAAAGATTCTGGTGTACAACCATTCTCCCATTTCACAACTTGGCAAGAATGCCGCTGTTTATCCATCTTACATTTCACTTAGTTATGTCTGGGATAGACCATATTCTTATAAAATCAGTGTCAATTCTGAAAGATGGTACTTCTGTTTCTGACAAATCACAAGCACATCTCCACTGCTCATCCATGCCTGCTGACCTCTACATAAGCTCTCGCTATCTCAGCAGCACCTGTGATAGGAGCATAAAATATTACCATCATAATTACTGATTATTATTTTGAAATTGATATTTACATTAAATTGTTTTGCCCATATACCATCTATCCGAAAATATCTTTGTAGTTGTTATCGTCATACCTGCAGCTGCTACAACGTTTTAACGCAGTTTCTTATTGTAGCAACAACACCAACATTAAATTCCCAAGTGTCAGAATTAATTGCAGATGTCTTCATCTTAACGAAGAAGGAAGAACGCGCATACCACTTGAGTCAATCATATTGGAAATCACATAAAGGAAAAGAGAACTAGCGCTGGTTCACGGCTGATGAACTCTACCAAGAGAGCTGCGGATTTTGCACATAATCTGAACAGATAATTGCAATTAAATAACCAGTCAGGGCAGTTTTAATAAGGCACCCATCACTGAAATTCTAGCAAGGAGCGTGATGGCAGCGATAACAATGTCTCTACATACATGAAAGTGTCATGACGAACGCACCCATTGAGAAAATGTAGTTTCAGTTTTCTTTCACTTCTACTTTTATCTTGCACCCCACCCCTTGTATTTGCTTTTAAAGTAAGGAGCTGATAGCTCTGGTCGTTTGGTTACACGGATACCAAGAAGTAATTAAATCTTATCGGTAAAATTTGCAAATTATCCCTGACATAAGAGAACTGTATATTCATCGATGAGGAAGAAGCAAGAGCCCACTTGAGACCTTGTGAGATTTATCAAGATGTTGATTTTACATTGCTTTTAATGGTGTATCAAGTTGAGTTGCTTTCGAAATATTTACCAACATGTTTGAATTTCTTTTCAGAGGGTTGTTTATCAATATTTTGACATTTTCAAGAACAATTAAAAATTGTAGAATTAATATTTCAATCATCGTCCAAGCTTAACTGTCATCAGAAATGGTACCAGATTCTTTTGGAATTTTCTGTTGACAGTTTTGGATCTTAACAGCTCAATGAATATTAGTGACATCTCTCTTTAAGAACATTTATTTATCACCCTGATAAGAGTAAATTTAGAAATAAGATAATTTTTAATTTGGAATCTCACACCCTTGACAAATTATACAGTCCTACCGTCTTTTTGTTACATGGCATCTTCCTGATCATGTCTGAAATAGTGAAATAGGGGAGGAGCTGCCTGATAGACCAGTGCCTGGGAAATATGCTTTCTACTCTTGAAATAATCTGTCAGTAACCAAATACAGATTTCATAGTGATCTTTCTAGTTTAAATCATGTTAAAAATTTCAATATTAAAAAAAAAAACGTAATTTTTTTGTTCTTTGTACTTAATTCAGGCTGTCTCTTACCAATTCCAAGATTGTCTTTGAGACTTCCTTACTCTAAATACCAGTTGTTTTCTCTTGTATTTCCTTTTTTTAATGTACAGGTGGAGGTGTGGGGGGGGGGTAACTGAAAAATCCTCATCCTGACCCACTTAAATTCTGACCGAATGACTAAACATCAGATTTTTTTCTCCATGGAGAGTACGTTTCTTGGTTAGGCTGAGAACTTTTCAACAATACTTTGTATATTCTCATTGATAAAAAAGAAGTAAACTCAGTTCTTTCTTTTAGATAAATCCTGATATTATTTTTCAAATAAAGTTTGATTATTTTTTATTCTGAAATTAATATTTACAATATTATGAACACCTAATGACAGAAAAGCACAAAAGTATTGTGGGCTTTGTCAGTAGGAATTGAAAATAGACATTTATAATGTCTTGATGTTTTCGTTAATAGCTTATCAAAATCATTTGGAATTAAGATCAATGAAAATTTTTTTTTTTTAATTTCATCAAAATTCTATGCACTGTATATCTGAACAGGAATCCTTCTTTTATACATGTTTCATTAAATGTAATGGCTAAGGAAAATTTTATAACTTTTTTTTCATTCAGTTTTTCTTAATATTCAGTGGCTTCCAGGTCCAATTTAAAATAATACCTCAAAAGTTTTAGAATCTCAAACTTTTGAGGTATTATTTTATATTGAACCTGGAAGCCACTGAAGCTGCCCATAGAATTCAGGAAGTTAAAGGAAATAAATAACAGAAACAATATCTCTTGTGGATTAGCAACAACTAAAATGGACATCACATGTAACCTGAAAAGAAAATAATGACATTCCACATGACTGCAAATAAAAGATTAGAAGCCTCCATCAATATTGGAACGAGCAATAACAGCTACTGGACTTAAGAATCGTATTTTTCTGAAAAATTGTTTTAAGAGAAAGATTTTATAAATTTCAACTGAAAGTACTACAGGCTGCTTGGTCAATGAATGTTTAATTTTTCCTTATAAGGAAATAACTAATATTGTATAGTCTTTAAATGTATACAAGAAATAAGTATTGTATAAAAAACTGAAAATACCTTTGATGCAGCTTAATCATATTAAGAGCTTCATCTAAGAAATTAAGACAAATGAAAAATAATATCAAGTTCCATTTTTAATTAATTAATGACTTAGTAAATAATTTATGAAAGGATAGGCATGAATGTTTATCTAATTAAACCAGATTTTTTTTAAAATTGCTAATTGGAATGGAAAGCCAATGACGCTTTTTGAAGAGGTATAAATGACGGAAATTTTAAGCTTATAGTCTTTGGTTGCAGTAACTTTAAGAAACTCTCCTCTCTTTTGAGCTGAGAAAGTCTTTAACATCTTTGTCTGATTTTGTGAAAATCTCAGCGATAAAGAATCGCTGTTTGACCTTTTGTTTTTTTTTTTTAAATCTATTTATAACTTTGACAGTATCATGTATTAGATGCTGGCTAGTTGTATCTGTCCGCTAGTGTCTTGTTTAATTAGAGCAAAATGACATCTCACCGTTGACTCTACTCAACAAGTTTTGTTCCTTAAAATAAAATTAAGTTTGACAGGGAGATCCAGCAACTCATTCTCCTTGCCCCAATGAGAAATGTGAGTGTATAAAGGAGTTAAAAGAGTCAGTCATGGGTTTATAACACTGATTAAATGTAGAGAACATAATTATGAAGACAAAACTGAAAAGTATATCATTGATGGGGGCTGCTGGATGGAGGACATGGGTCAATTTGGACAAATTTGCTAAATTAGAACAGGGTCTCAAGAAAAAGTATCCCTGTTTTTTTTGTTTTTTATTTTCACTAGGCTATTTACAGTTGGTAAAGTCAGTCTGTAGAAAATTAGACAAACAATAGCCCTATTCTGTCAGTGACTCTTGAATTAATTCTTGACCATTGATAATCGTTTTTTTCCTAATTTTCAGTGCTCACTGTTCAGATTAAGTGCTGAAACTTACTAAAAAATTTAGTTAAAAAAGTGTGAAAGAGTTAAATCTTCAAACTAGACATTTTAGCACAAATGCTATTCATTCGTCTTGCAATATAATCATTTTGCAGATTACATGAAAACACAAGACTGAATCTATCAGACAGTAACACTGAATTTTGTTTAACTATTGACTTGGCAGACAACTGGGTATCTGTGGCTTTTACATTTTCATGTGGATATCTGAGAGTCTCTCCTTTTGGGTGGGTGTTTATATATCTGTCTGTTATTGATACTTTCCCATGCATGCATATCCAAAGTTCAGCTCATTTGATTATGTATTAACATTTCAAGTCAGTCACTGATATCAGGTGAATTGCATATCTCCACTCAACAGTTAGGTGGTCGTTTCTCCACCTGGCTTCTCTGAAAGAGTGCAAGGTCTATTATGGGGTGAGACATATACTACTATAGTCCTGTTAATGATCTTGTATTATGACTAATGCTCATCAGTTCTTCTGTAGAGAAAAAAATGACCTCAATCCATTCTTCTGCTCTCTGTGTTAAAAGATAGATAGGTATGGAATGAACAATTCTTTTTTAATTTTCTTATATTCGTGATATCTGTTCACATGTTAAATACAGGATGTGGTGGAAATACCCTCCCTACATAATGGTAAGGCATTAATGGTAATACTGTCTTCATCTAGTCTCATCATTATGTGGCAGATGTCTTACCATTATATGGGAGATATTTCTATTGCACCCTATATTAAATGGAAATTTTAGGATTTGCTTAGCTTTGAGTTTTTTGTTTTTTTGTAGAAAAATACACCCAGGACAGCCTTATTCCAACCACTTGCATATATTCTAGGACAAAATATTTCATAATTTTAGCATTTGGGACCAAAAAAAAAAAAAGAAAGAAATTAAGTTAAACAAAATTAAATTTTTAAATTAAAAATTAAGGCATATTAAAGTAGTTATTATGAATAAAATGGATCTTTTATATACAATAGTAAATAAAATTAAATGTTCTTGTCTCTACTCAGAGTTTCATCTTTGTTGTTATTGTTATCATGTTTCAGCTGTTGTGCCCTCCAGCCTTCATCAGGTGCTTCTCAATCCGGGTAATCTTCTGGGAATAAAGGATTTAGTTCCAGATTGACAAGGACCTAGACCTATTGAAAGACAGAGATCACAATGGCCAAAATGTGATAGCAACAACAAAGATAGAGATGATAGTCTTCATGTAAACAATGTAAATGAAGGAGATTGTTTCAGTGTTTAGTTTCTGAAAGTTTAACAGTAACTCCAGAATATTAATGAAATTGTGACATTTTTATTTATTGTATATTTTTATATTTGTCTATTGTTTTATTTTGTGTATTTTTTTTTGTGAAAATTTAGGGGATAATATTGTTGTGAAATATTCAAAAATTGACATTAATATAAATTTTTCTCTTTTGATATTTTTGTTATCCTGATGCTATTTCTTTTGATGGAGGGGAAATAAATAAATTAGCATGTTTTTTAACAAATATTACTTTTAAATGTATGTAAATTTTTTTCAAAAAGTGCTATTGTAAACTATAATTAGTTAAAAGTATTCACTACTTTTTCTCTAGTAGTTTCATCTTCAAGGTTAGGATTAGTCTAACCATCAGTCGTATCAGCTGCTATTTATAAGGTGGATATTTGCATACGAATACAATAAATGTCATTTGTATGCTATAAATGAAGGGTAGACAAAAAATTTCTTAAGATAAAAAGTTTTGTTATTTCTTAAAAAGAATCAAAAAATAGTTTAACTCTGCTGATTCTTATAGTCCTACCTAGGATTGAACTCACCATCAAATTTCTGAAGATATTAGACTCCCACTCCTCAGCTTAATGGATATGTTCTTAGCAGGGACAGTAGCCTGTCTTTCTTCTTTCCAAAGTTGATTTAACTTTTAGGCATAAATTTCTCCTTGGTGAATATTTTTCTGTCACTCAGTTTAATGAGCAAGATACTGTTAAAAATAATTGATATTGTTAAAATTATTATTATGATATGAGTCTAGAAAAGTTTCACTAAAAATGATTTTGCTTAGTTTCATGGTTGACTTCTGTCTATATGAAATTTATTTGAAGCAAATTTCATAATTTCTTTTCATTATTCCAAATTATGACATAATGAAAATATCTGAGTCTAATTACTGAAGAAAGAGACTGACATTTTAATAAGAAAATTGATGTTTTTGTAATAAATTTAATACTTTTATTAACTTAAAATAACAACCATGTTTAACATTTTCAGGTTAGGATTTATTATCCCATAGTTATCATATTTTTTCTCCTATTTTTTCTGCTTTTATTATTTATTTGACACCTCTGATTCCACTTTTCTATCAACTTTGGCAGTAAGGAATTTGATTTGAGTTATTTATTGTCTAAATATTATCAAAGTTAGAGATTCCCAAGTAATCTTTCTTGCCAAAAGTCTAGGAACCGTCAAATTGAACCTCTCGTCAAAATCTCTTTCTCTTGTCACTGAGCCCGTGTATAAATCTGACCTGCGTTTGGAATAGGACTCCCTTGCGATTGCTTGCATAGTTTTGAGATAAACAAAAAAAAAAGATCTGGAAAAAGAATAGAAGAAATCGACATATAAGGTTTCTAGAATTGACCTCTCCATTCTGAAATTCTCTCTTGGAATGTAGAAAGAGCCAATGTTTTTGTGAACCATTTCAGTTATCAATAAAGGCACATTCTGCCACAGACCATTATTGTGGTCAGTACTGCAAAACAACCCTTTTCAGCATGACCTACTGTCACCTCTTGTCATAGGAGACTGGCACTGATTCCCCCTACCGTATCAAAACTCTAAACTTTATATTATAGCCAATAAAAAGGCTGTTATCCCTCATAGAAAAGAAAAAAATTCAAAATGAATTTTTCTGGTCTGAAACAGGGACAACAGGACATGGTGTCTGTCAAGCAGGTTTAAGGGTCAGGAAGCAGAAATGGTAATTCTTTTATGGCAGAAGATATGGCCTCTCTTGGGTAAGGACCTGGAAAACTAAATTGTCAACTTTTTGATGCCTGCCTTGCTCACATAGCTGATCATCTTGTCAGAGGGAAGTAGGTATGTCCGGAGAGAAACATCAGAATCAGAGTGACCTCCGCCACCTGGAGGTGATCAATGTTCATTGACTGAGTGATCAAGTTATTTTCCTGGAACTACATTTTGATAGATTTTTATTTTTGATGTTGGATATTTTTGGAAAAGAGAGAAAGTGAAAGAAGTAGTAACAACAACAACAATAATAATAAAAATAATAATGATGATGTAGTAAACCAATATTAGGGTCATCCTGACATCAAAAGTCAAACATTTATTGGTTGAATGGAAGCAATGCCCTTTCAAATAATTAAGTTATTTTTGCCCTTAGTTTAACTCATGCACATTGATAAGGAATATTGCTGACACCTAGAGGTAACGTTATCAAACAATAACAAAGGAAATTCAGGATCAAGTACTGCCTGGGGCAGAATGGAAAGATTTTTTAACATCTTTTATTTACACAATTTTATGTGAGGTTATGGATAAGTTTTGTTTTTCTGATGGATTTCAGTTTACTACATGAAATTAAATTTTATAATTTATATCTTGTTTATATGCACTACAATTCAAAAGTTTGAAGTCAACAGAATTAGCACGGCATGAATTTGACAAAAGAGTGGAAAAAAATCAAGCTCTTAGAGTCATTGAAAAAACAATGGAATCAATTATCAAACTTATATTTTGAGAAAATTTTGCAACAAATGCCAAAAATTTGTGCTGCAGTAATCAAGACTAAAGGAGGATATTTTGACGAGAGCTAAAATTAATCACAAAATGCTTTTTTCTTTTTGTCTTGATAAAATTTCTTATAAAAAAATCATGTCTCACTTTTTTTAATCATGTCTCACTTTTTTTAATCATGTCTCACTTTTTTTAATCATGTATAATAATTTTCTCTTATTTAAAGTACAAAACAACTACTTTTGGAGCCAATTAAAAAAAATTACCAAGGGTGGCCTCAATCTTTTTAATTGTTGTGTATGTGTTGTTATTGATTTTTGTGATATGATATTTTGACTTTTTGATTGATTAGTGTTATTGTTACTCTAATCTGAAATTTCTGAAAATAAATTCTATTTTACAATCAAGTCTCCTGACAAGGAGATGTAATTTCTGTGAAAATTTGCATAGAGACAACATAAGTAAAAACTGAATTTTATTTATTAATATTAATGCTCTATATCTTGATATTTAACACTGTAATTAGAAAGAGTGCTTGCCTTACTTTTTAATGAACTATTCAGTTGTCAATGTCTGGAAGATTACTTGCTATCCACAGTACTGTGCTGAAGGACCCATGGATATATGATGTAATTAAAAGGGAGCTTCAAAATTGAACAAATATTTCTCTCAAGAATATAACTCTTTTATCACTCTCCTTGGGTGTATTGTACTAAATATGAATTTAATCCATATCTTAGATCTTCTCCCTTAACTGTTGGCAAATGTAAACAGACATATTATTACCTCAGAATAATGCCTGTGGAAGCAATTAAGTTAATCTGATAATCCATTAATCTATTACTTTTATACCTAAATGTTTTATTGCCTCAAGTATAAACAAAATATAAATTGTTTGTTACAAACTGTTTAACTTCTTTTTAATCCTAAGTGTGCCAGGATTGTAATAATCTGTGATTCTCTCTCTTTTTTTTTTTTTTTTTTTTTGACATACTCTTATCTCTTTTTGATTAGCCCTTTGGCCTTATTTAAGAGGATTAGCTCAAATTATAAATCCCTAAATTATTGTAAATCTGCTTACTAAGTTACTTGCAGCTAGTTAATTGACTCTAGGCATCTATCTCAATGAAATTTATTTTTCTTTTTAATTTGGCCTGTTTCATGTTCTAGTAAAGAGAAAAGAGAATCTGCAAACGTTTTTGGTTATAATGTGGATTTTTTAAAATATATATTATACGTTATTTTCCACATTTTTTGCTACACGGGTTTTGGTTCTTCTGACATTCATCAGGCAAAGAATGATTATTTCCATATATTATTTAAAGGAATTAATTTTTTTATGTTATGTTTTCTCATTTTTAACCATTGTCTTTTGTGTGTGGTAGCAATCCAAATTCTTCTTGAATTGGTGGAAAAAATATATATATATATAAAAATCATTGGGGTTGATAGGTTTGTCTATTATTTGGTTCACTCCTCCCACCATCTTTTGAAAAGGAGGAGAGATTTATCCTTAGTTTAGAATTGAATTTCTGGTTCCTTTTAAAGTTTTCTCATTTTCACTTTCACTTGAATATGAAGGACATGAGGCAAATTTTGTTAGAAACAAGAAAAGGGTGCTGAACTTCTATTATGGCTGTAGCAGCCGAGGTGTGAGAGGGCTTGCTCCCCACCAAATTTTTATTAATTGTAGTATTTTTTTACATGGTTTTATCTTAACAAAATACAATAAAGAAATTAAAAAACTATCAAAGCAAGGAAGAATATAACTTTCATAAAACCCTGATGAAAGAATTTGTCTTTAAGGATGTACAAAGATGGTAATTTCTTTTTATTATTTCTCTATTATTTCAAAGATAATTTCTGTCAGTCTAGAGGTACAGGAAATTTTAAATGTTCTTGCCGCTAACCATGTTAGTGGCCTTTGATAACTTAGGGCTAAATTCTAAATTTTTGCACCCCCCACTCACTCCAGTTTTGTTTCTGCTATGGCCATGTAACCTTATTTAAATTCAATAAAAGGTATATATAAAAGGCCAATGAACAATGGAGATTTCTAGTCAAATGATTTGCGAGATTTTACAGGATTGCTAACTCATACAGTAAAAGTTAATATAAATAATTACATTGATTAAAATGAAGATAATGCTGATATTGGCGCAACCTCTCCAATGCAGTCCCCACCAACATTGAATTAGAAAATACTGAAGGCAAGAGGGTTAGAGGGAAACAACAAGTAACTGCTACCTAATGAGCTTGTGTAAATTGAACATAAACTGGACAAGATAGTAAGGGGACAAACATTACTTAGAGCTATGCAGGTTAGAAAGTTGTGGAGAGTCATGATTACCCATAACCTGAAGAAACGTGGCACATAAAAAAAGACGAATGTATTTCTGCTCAAGTCAAGTGTATCCAAAACATCTGATGACTACATAATAACAATAGAATGTATCTATAATTCTTGCTATGATGAAAGTTTAATCAAAGCATTTATTTAAACAAAATGTTGAACCTGAGTATTGCGGATTTTACCAGTACAAAACATAATAAAATTTGGATAGGATAACTTGTTTTTGAAATGCACTCCTAATTAACAAATCGTAACTACAAGAAACAAAAATTAATCCATCAACTTTGACCTCCTGTTCAATATTCTAAACTTCAAGTCAAACCCTCACATGAGATTACACAAGGGTTGATTATACAATTTTTGAAAGTTCAAAATTAATAAAATGAAATTTTTAATTAATTTTTCCTTTTGGAAAAAAAGAATTAATAAAATATTCATGTTAGCTTTAATAATTGAAAACATATTGATAATTAATTCTAAAATAAGATTTAATCAATCTGTCATTTAATCTATCTGTCATTTAATCTATCTGTCATTTTGCCGTCAGATAGATGTTTTTTAAAAAGTGTTTTTTTGACTTTCTACAAATAATTAGCTCATTTTAATTAATTTTTGAGGGAATGATGTAATTATTATCCATTAATACAGGATTATCTCAAATCATTTACCGTCTTTATTTAGAAATATTTTTTGCATATTTTCTTAAAGCAAATCCATCATGACATAATTAATATTTAATTTGGTTACTTATTGCATGAAAATGGCTTCATTCAGTTATTTTATTTTATTATATTCACCAAACCAGTGTTGATATCTGTACTGGCAGTTTGAAGGCATACATGAAGGGGTGCCGAAAAGTTCTCAGCCTGACACTTTCTAAAATCTGACATTTTTGAAAAGGCTTCTTGGTCAGGCAGAATTTTTTCAGCACTACGAGCTGAAGTCATCATCTATTCTATATCTGTTAAAAATCAAATGTTAGATCGTAACTGCTTTACAATAACAGTAAATCGATTCCATTGTTCTGAAATGTTGCCCCCCCCCACACACACACACATACACATAACTTATTATCCTCAGGGGAAAGATATAAAATGTACATTCTACAACACTGTCATTATTAACAATCGTGATGGCTCATTTTCTTTTCAGTGACATCGATTATGGATATGAACGGTCTTTGAATTTATACTAAATACGGTACCTGTCTCTTCGCTGATGGCAGGATGATTATATTTCAAATCTAAATTGTTTGTCCATTTAAAATACTGCATTTATTAGAAAATATATTCAGTTTAATTACAGGAGTCATAAAAATGACTTCAAAGAACCGCACATTTCAGATTATATTCTTTTCCTATTATCCATGTGTTGTTGCCAGACAAAAAGGGATCTTATTACTCGTGACAGAGATGTTCATTTCAATTTCATTCAAATTATGTGTACGTTTGCGCATGCAATTTTAATTCAATGAAAAAAAAGCCTAAAAATATTTCTACAGAATTAAAAAAATATGAATCTAAAATAATTGTATTTACTATTTATTATCGAATAATTTCCAAAATGTTTGTTTTTTTGTTTGTTTTTTTTTCGCCAGTTCAGAGTTGTCCAGACAGATTGGACAGGGAATTTATTATTCCAATGTATTTTTTTTTCAAACTCAGTCAGGCAAAATGTGTGTGTATGGATGTGTGCGCGTTCACATTAAAATTGGTACAAACAAGCATATGTAAGTCACTCACGCACAACACAAACATATGCATATACATTTTATATACGCGCAAAGTTACATGCAGACGATGTGTGACGGACATAGAATCAGTCATTCTTTAGTAGACTAAAAAAAACATTTGTTCCTAGTAAGTTAACTGTGAAAAATTAAAAATTACCATAAAAGTAGAAAACATTTTGGTGGAAAATTGTTTAAAATTGGTTTTCGAAAAACAAAGATTTTCTTGTCCGTACATAAATAATTAATAAGAAATTATAAACTTTTAACAGTTATGAAATTGAAATGTAATTGTTACTCTGAAAAATAAATTCATTAGACAAAAAAAAAAAGAAAAAAAAAAGAGGTAGACAGTTTTACGTCCCGGTTTGAGCTGTCTGTCCGCTGATATAAGCTATATCGGTATTCGTTTCGTTTTGTGTGTGCGCACGCATGTGCGTTAGCTTAAAGGGGTGGTTGGGTCATGAAAACGTTTTAAAGGCAAACAACCTATAATAAAAAATGAAAATAAAATTGTTCCAGTTTGTGGAAATTGCGGTAAAGCTAGGTAAATAGGAAGGAACAAAACCTGTTTCATACCGATTGCAAGTCTTCAGTTTACTTTTTACTCAAAAGTCAAAATGATACTTTTATATAACCATATACTTAATTAAATCAAGTCGAGAAGAAAGGACTACACTACAAGAATATAGAGACTGTGTATGGTCATCAGCAAGAAAGGTAGTCAAAAAGGTGTGAGCTTCAAAATGATAAAATCAGAATCAAGCAAGTACAGAAATTTAACAATCTGGATAATGTAATCACAGACGACGGAAAGTCTGAGATCCGAAGGCGCATCAGGATAGCGAAACATGCTTTCGATAAACTAAGCAAAGTATTAAGACGTGGGAAAATTTCGCTAGAAACAAAGCAAAGGGTGCTAAACTGCTATGCCGTATATATTCTTATCGATGAAGAACTTTGAAACGGCAAAGATGTAGTTCTACATATGGATGCTGACAGAACACGTGAGTGAGTAACAAGGAAGTCCTAAAGAAAATGGGATCAAAAAAGGAGACTTATAAAATCAGAAAAAAAAAGTTGAAATTTCTGTAACACATAAAGAGGAAAGAGGGCTTGGAGAATTTGAGATTCACAGGACATATTGAAGGAAAGAGAGGTAGACGGAAGCCGCAGGTAGCCTACTTAATGAGTTTTCGGTGAGTGGATGGTAGCGTGCAGACAAAAAAGAACTGTTGCTTAGAATAACAAAAGACAAGAAGTTGTGGAGAACCATGATCGCTTATGACATGAAAAAAGAGAAAGCTAATTTTTAAACTCATTAATGAGAAAAGGATAAATTATAGAATTCTGCCTCATCGATGCATACAAATATTTGTATTTGCTCCTGTCAAGGTTGCTTATGGGCGTAACAGCTTTTCAATGCTAATGCATGGGCAAGTAAGGTAGTTATATAAGAGTGCTTTCTGCAAGTGCCCATTTACCTATTTTCTTCATTTGTTACCGTGGATGAGATATTTTGTCATATGTGGCGATTTGAACATGTACCATGAAGCATCTCTATATTTTAAAACGTAATACTTCAACTAACAGAACTTAAAAATATCCTTGACTATCGAGAGAACAGAGCGTGGATTAATTTTTTAAAGACTCTTTAAAAATTAATCCACACATTTTTGCAATAAATAATAAAGAGTTAAGAATTTGCAAACATTTCCTTAAGATATCATAAACAGGTGAATACATTTCCGAAGAAGAAGGATATTAGTACAAGATAAATTAAAAGCAACCCCGGCCAAACTTCGAAATTTCCACCCTGACTCCCGCTCCCAAAAAAATAATCGATGCTTGATTATTCAGCCAGACTATATATATATATATATGAGACAGTATATTTTGAGTTGTATCTGAATCATGCTTACAAGGTTCGTTGTTCATATATTCTTGGGTACCGAAGCGGTGTAATGGTTAAGCAAGCTTGTCTCGCTAGAACAATTACGACTGAGTAGTGAGTTCGATCCTCACTGGGTGCCCCATACTTTCGGCCTTGCGCCACATCTAAGCTACGCTTGGAAAATGGATACCTAATAAACGTCTGTCCAGCTTGTTCATTTTTGTACTTTTCTCCCGCCTCCTCGAGCTTATTAATCCCCACCCCCACCCACTCTATCTCTCTCACACACACACACACACACACACAAAGTACACATCAATACGATAAGGAAAATTAACATTATGGAAATAGTTTCAATTTCATTTACCCCTTTTAAGATATTATTTTGGGGCGTTGTTCATAGATTAATTTGTTGGCAATGTAAGGACACCCACCCACCCACGTAATATATTTTTTTAGTCAATTTGCCTCAAGCATCAAGCAAGATGAACGCCATTAAGACGCAAGAGGCTACTGAAAGTGAAAAGAGAAGAAATAAACTTTAAAAGGTAACGAAAACCAGACCCGAAACAGGAAACCAGGGATAAACCCCTACTCCTGTTCAAATATACAGAGTGCGTCAAAATTCAAAAATAACGCCCAGACCATCACGACCACTAGTCTTAACACAACTAGACATTTTCTTGTGGGTTGTACCAAAAGACTTGTTTACAGGTTCAAACCGAGAACGATTCCTGAATTAAAACAAGCAATTCCTGAGAAATTTTCTAAAATTAATGTAGAAATGCCTCAAAGTTTAATCCAAAACACCTATCATCAGTTAAAGTTACACCATTACTAACCATGGGTATATCATACCTGATTTTGAAAATATCACCAAAAAAAAATTAAATATAAATCTTTATTTGAAATATTTTACATGCAGGCACTTCAAACTTTGTACTTTGAGTTAACATTAATAGGAACTGAAAAACATTATTTAGGTAAGAAAATCAGGTACTGAAAATTGTAATTAAAAATAGGAAAATTTGCGCTGGGTACTATATACCCATGGTTAGTATTTTAGGGTTAAGTACTGCTTAAAGGGTTCAACGATTTAAAACAGTTGTTAAACTTGTTAATCATAACAAATCATCTTGGTTTGATGTGACAATAATACTTATAAATTTTCTTAAACTACTGTCAGTCATTTGCCATGCGTGATACACGCTTTGGTGATCATGCATCTTTCGATACATGACTGACGAGGCAGTTTTTTTCCCGCAGTAGGTTGCCATTTCTTTCTGCAGTCGACCAGTTGTCATCCAAGGCTGTCCTGCTATTTAACCATGTAATAGTGTAATTTATTTTTGTTCAGTAAAAGTTAAAATAAGGGATTTACTATTGCATTTGCCGCACTCTATATAGTCCACAAAATTGAATTTTTTAAGGATTTAACGTAGACATTTTTTAGTTTTATTTCTTCGAGGTATTACTCTGAAAGGCTTGTTTTAATCATTTTTCACCCCCACCCCACTTAATGAGATTTTCTCATTGCCTGTTCCCGTCTATTCAGCACAACCGTATACTTTCTTATTTTCTCCCATTTATTACGACCCCACTTTTATTTGGAACCCAAGAATACACAGTACACCTATTTTCAAAAAGAACCCTCATGCTATGAAAATGAAATAATACAATAATTCACTTGTTTTTTCTTTTTCTTTTTTTTTTTTTTTGTTCTGTTTGGTTTTTCTTTCTTCATTTTCACCGGCAAACAAGATTGTATTAACATATTAATTAGCAAAGTTCTTACTAAATGATGGAGTATTTAGCGAAAAAAAAACAAAAAAAACATAAAGAATAAAACAACAAACATTCATCATTATTGGGGAGAGAAAAAAACGTAAAATATTTCAGCGAAAAAAAATCGTCGATTGTGCAAACAAAAGAGAACATTGACAAATCGACTTGATGAACAACACCTCTGTCGTAGAAAATAATTTATGAAGTCTAAATTTGATTACCTAATTAATACCTATCGCTGTAGATCTCTCCAGATATTACAGACGGAGCCTGACTTGGGCTAATTATTTCAAGTTATAATTACCAAAGAGAGTGTATTAGTTCGAGTATCTCATCTCGAAAGATATCCGTTCAAAACGTAATATCATTCTCCTCTACTTTCCCGTCCACCTTTTCAATGTCTTCAAGGTAGACTTGTTCATTCTCTTGTTTTCTTTCTATTTTTATTTTATCTGTATGGAATTCTTCTTCCTTGTTTCAGTCTCCATGCCGTTATTCGGAGTCTGAACCTTTAAGGAACTTGAAATTCTGCAAGTTTCATGTAATTTCACTGACAAACGAAATATACATCTTTTTAAATTAAAAGAAAGAAAAAAATTGCTTACCGAATCTACATTAATTTACTTTTAGTATATTTTGTTATTTATTTTACTTTTTGTTCATTCCGACTTTCTCAATACATGCGTTTATATTCCTGTACTAATTAAGCCGTTTGTTTTCTGCTTGCTTGTGTCTTTCTTTGGTGAATTATTCGTGTTATTTTTCTTATTTTATCGTCTGTTCAATGGGTTCATGATTATGCTTGTCTGTATAAGCGGGAATATGTTTTCTTCAATGTTAATGTGTAGAGTGTATTAAATTTGGGTTGCGTTCTGCTGCGTGAAATGTTAAAAAAAATTCGGCACTCAGTTTGTCAGCTCTCTTAATTCTCAATAATGACTTCTTTCTCTATGTCACTCTCTGAGAGAAAAGAATATTTTCCTTTTTTATCAGGTGAAAATTGATATTAATATGTGATCACAGAAAGGAGACAAGACAGATGAGCGTCAAAAAAGTACTGTTGACCCACAAAAAGTTAATGTTATCAAATAATTAAAGTAAAAATCGACTGTAACAGTGTTTACGGTTGTATCTGTTTAACTTTATAACGATGTTGTCTCATTCGTTGAACTGAAATGTTTTCTTGCAAGGATATAAAAATTTGTGTGTGTGTGATAAGTTGTATTGGAGATATTATTGTGGTGGCATGGTATTCTATCATAATTGTGCTTTCCTCTCCTTTCGTTAGTTCACACGACCGTTATGTTCTACCAATACCTAATAAATAATAAACTATTCCGTTTCGGTCGTGTGGAAATAACGGAAAAGATACTATTTGGTTTCAGTGAGAAAATGAAAGAAAAAAAAAGGTTGATAGAAATGGTTAACGATTGTTTCAGTGAAATGACAAAAAATTATCAATTTCCAATTGTTTCATTTGTGCCCACTTCTCAAAATATGACCAGCATTCATATTTATGGTTGTTATTGCAATATTTTGTTAAAGTTCTTAAGCCCAAATATTTAATGATTTGACAGGGGAATTGTACGGATATTTTATTGAGTTAGAACTCGCCATGAGCTTACAGTACTCAATCAGTAACTTAAAAATCAAGATTCATCAGAATATTAAAATAGAAAGACTGTGAAATTTTCACGGGTTACTAGTATAAAAGAGATAAGAAGTGTAAGTGTATGCGTTGCGATACGACACGCGGTTCGGTTGAAACTGAGAAGTCTCCCGGAGGCGGGAGGGGGAAACGTCTTGTCACTTCGACATGAGAAAGAGAGAGAAAGAAGATCACTCATGTCCTTTTCTTCTATTCTGCTTTATACAATACCATGTCACGGACCTTAAGAGACGCCACCTGGCAAACAAAGTGAGGTAATCCCAAAACAGACAAATTATAATGAAGTTTTATATATATATATTCTCAAACTTACATACATATTGTATTATCTATAGTTTTAATGCACGTGGTACGTGGCTAAACCAATGAGAACTGACTCAAACAATATTGAAAATACCAGAGTTTCTGTCTTTTATTTCTCAATCTTTGACGAAGCTGTAATAAAAGCGAAACATGTGAGATTGATGTACGTTTCCTATTTGTTCTTTGTCATCCTGTCGGATTCCAATCCATATTTGATCAGCATTTGATATTTAACTCATATTTATACAAGATTTTTTTTTTTTTTTTTTTTTTAATAGACGTTTCGTTTATTGAGAAAAAATGTTCTTTATTGAAAATTTGGCTTTTTGTTCAGTTCAGTTACGTATGTTGCGGTGTATAAACGCAGAGAAAATTAGATTTACACATTGGCATATACTTTGATTAGTTTCATAAAGTCACAGGTGTAAGAAACTCAGTGAGAATTAAATTTAATACGTTGTCCATCCCTTCTACACTTGGCTATAGGCTAAATAGTAAGGTAGACGGGACTCTCTAACCTTGGCTGACAGTCAGTCTAGGAGAAAGAATACTCAAGATTCAAAACTGGAGAAGGCAATGGACAGCCATTTCAATATTTTTCCCAATAATTTCTGGCAATTCACAGATGATAAAGAAGTATAGAGAACTATAATTGCCTCTGTCCTGAAAATCTTATTCCAGGCTTCTTTTTAATCATATTTTAAGCACAAACAATACTCATCTCCAACACGTTTGTAAAACATTAAACAACAGTTTTCAGTTTCTTCCTCTCCCTATCTTTTTTCAACTCTCACTCTCCGTTTCTTACTCTCTTTTTACTTTATCTCCAACCACTCTCGTATTGTTAGCACTTTACATCACAGTTCTAACACAAAGAAATGAAATTCAGGTTCGCTTACTACACCCAACTCTCTCTGACACACACTTGTCATTTATATATATATATGTGTGTGTGTGTGTGTGTATATATATATATATGTGTGTGTGTGTGTGTTTTGATAGGTTTACTTATGTCTTTTTTGTATTTTCGCTAAGTTTTGAAAGCAAACGTCTGTACCCGACCCGACGCTAATATCCGTGCTTATTAACGTGAGAACACGGGCAAATAGGCGTAAGTTTGTCAAACAGAAGAAAATAAAGAGATGAGACTATAATAACGAATGCTGTTTGTATGTGTTAGTGTTTTATGTGACAGCGAGAGACACAAACGGACAAGAAGTTTCTTTTCGTTTTCAATTATCTATACGGCGTTGACAGCTTTCCATCGTCCGGTAAAAAAAAAAAAAATGGGAAAAGAAAGTCGTCGTACAATAATACAAAAAAAAATCCATGTTGATATTTATTTCTCCAACATAACAACACTAAAGTTTAGTAGAGTGATGTTGTCTCTTGTTGATTTGAGTTCTTCGTATTTTTATTGTTTTCGACAAAGAAAAATAATCCTAATACTAGAAAACTCTTTTCCTAGTATGAGTTTCAGGTGGTCTGCCTGTGGACCACTAAGTAGATCGTAATAAGAAACATTTCTTTCTTTTCTTTTTTTAATTGGTAAAGAATAAAGATAAAAGAGGGGTGGTAAAAAAAGGATATTTAATAGGTTTCCCCAGTTTGTGTTTCCGCGACCACAAACATCTCACACATGTTTTTGCTCGCTCTCTCTCCCTCTCTCTCTCTCTCTCTCACACACACACACATTGGTCTTCAACTTGTACAAAACCCGGGAACCACGCGATATAGAGGGTTACAGAGTAAGAGCCACAGTTTTTGCGAATATGTAAAGAAAATAACGGTTAATCCTAGACTTGAACAGGTAAAGATTGTAGTGATCCTCGAAACATCATCTTGGGAGTCGGTTCCACAAAACCGTGGTTCGTGGGAAGAAGCTGCTCGAGTGGAACTTTACATCTCACCACTGGAATACGAAGGGAATGAGGGTGGTTCGCTAGAATGGGCGTGGCATGGCGGCTCTTAGCCGTGAAGGGTAGAACTGGTAGAACTAAAAAATGTTGTTCGTCTGAACACTTTCCATGGAAATAGCGACAAAGCAGCGAGAAGCTTGCGATGTTTCCTTGGCGAGAAAGGGGTTGTAGGGTGGAAATAATTTGTCACCCACAAGGACCCGGAGACGCTTTTGACACTATCGAAACTGGAAAGTGAAGATCTGGCAGCGCCTGTCCATAACAGTATTCGATTTTTGGCCTGATCTAACTCTTGTAAAGTTAGAGGATAGTCGGAGTCAGGTACTTACTGGAGCGGTACAGGGAACCGATCATTTTCCCAGTATCCTTAGCGAATGATCGTACGTACGAGTTCCACTTGAGGTTTGGGTTAAGTTTAACTCTCAATAGACACTAAAGCAGTGGCGATTCTATGGGGGAAAATAGAAGGGAGGGCCAATGTCCCCTCCCCCCATTTTGGTTGGCCTTTCGGTTGCCCCCCCCACACACACTTTTTAAAGTTTTGTAGGGGAAAAAAATCAGAGCAGACAAATTACGCTGTTCTGCTACTATTGACGTTAGTATTAACCATTTAATTTTGTTTTGAAGTTAACCTCTCTTGTGGTCCAACAATTTGAGAGTGGAAAAGAGGGTAAGAATGGATTAGAACTCCACTACTATGAATGAAAAGTTATTTCGTTTAATTTAGTGAAGTAACATAGTTATTACTAAAACTCATTCCTAACTTGTATATAACGATAGTGGTGTAGTATGAGAATAAAGTCGCTGCTTGAATTTCCCACCCACCTCTTACGCAGAAAAATCTCGGCCCCAAGTGCCCCCGCCACCAACTTTTAGAGTTCCAGAATCGCCACCGCACTCAAGGTACGGGGCCTCCTTGAGGGAATATCCATTCACCGTGATTAGTGATAGTTCTGGGTCCGATCGGCCTTTTTTTTAATTATTTGTTCCTTTATTTATCGCCTCCACCTTTCCTTTGTCATCTTTACTTAAAAAAGAAAGACAACGAAAGATAAAAATGAAGTCAGGAAAATGAATGATCAGTGTCTTTCATTTTTACTGATTTCTTCCTTTTTATCTTTTCTTTCGTTTTTTTTTTTAATCCAGCTGTCCTTCGCTTTCTTTTGTTGCCACTAACACGAAGAAAAAAGGTTGAGAAAGCGTGCGGACCCCACCAAAAGATATTTGTAAGGTCGTCCGCTTTCTTTTGTTGACGCCACCTACCCATCGTTTGGTCTCTTCAATTTTTTATTCACTTCTTTCATTTCTCTTCTTTTTTTTTCTTTTTTTTGTTTTGACTTTAAATGTCTGCTGTCTTTAGTGTTGTTTACTAAATGTAGTCTAGATGTGGCGCAAGGCTGCATATATGGAGAACTCGGTGAGGATCGAACTGTCTACTCAGTCGTAATTGTTCTAATAAGATAAACTTGCTAACCATTACACAACGCTGCCCTTATCTTTTGTCCCCGCTTGTGTCCGCTCAAATTTCATTTGTTCCTTTTATACTTCTTGTCTCTTTCCTCTCTATTTTTCCTGTTGCCCTTTTCTTTTTTTCTTTCTTTTTTTTTTATCTATCACTTTTATTTGTTTGTCTCCGTTTCATTTCTTCTTTCTTTTTCTTTCATTTCTTCTTTCTTTTTCTTTCTTCTTTCCTTTTCTTTCTTCTTTCTTTTTCTTTCATTCTTTCATTTTTTCTTTCTTTCATTTTTTCTTTCTTTCATTTTTTCTTTCTTTCATTTTTTCTTTCTTAATTTTTCCCATTTCTTTTTTTACGTTTTTTTCTTACATTCTTTCCTACTCTTTCTGTTTCTCTTTCGCTCTATGTGTAATGAACTCTCACCCTTCTGTATACTGTAGTGTTGTAAATCATCCTCTTTTTATTTCATTCCTTAAGAAGCCTTCTCCGTCTTCCGTTGACTGATTTAACCTCCTCCGTCACAATCTTTGTCTTTCAACTGGAATTTTCTTTCTGGATCTTGAAATGTCACTCTTGTCTATTTTTTTTTTCTCTTCATCTCTTTCTGTGTCGCTCTTTTTTATTTCTTCATCCTCCTCCTTTATTTTATTTCGATCATAATTGGGAATCCACTGTTTTATTGAGGCAAGCAGAACCTTGCGAAACAAAATCCGCCAAAACTGGATTATTCCAAGAAAAGGTGATAGGGTAGGGTAGAGCATAAAGTAGAGAATGAGAAAGAAATGCTTGTTGTGGGTGTTGGGCTGGGAACGGCGGCTTTTTGACAGGTAGTGAGCAAGTGCCACCCTGACTGACACACTAAATAGATCCACCCTCTTCTTCGCCGCCGCCTGCCACAGATTCTGCTTCAAAGAAATTCCAACTACCGTCAAAGCACCTCAAGAGACAACAAAGCCCTTTCGTACACAGTGTCGTTTCAAGAGAGACACAGGACAACAAGGGACTCACTGACTATGACCAATTAAAAAATGTATCTTTCATTCATTTTTGAAAGTCATTCATTATCAGTGCTCTTTTTGCAGATTTCTGAAAATCCCAAAGCTTTCGCCACCCCAAACACAAGTTCCTCTAATTAATTTCACGTACCAAAACTAATTTGAAAAATTTATAATTAAAAATCTGAAAAGTATTTTATTTAAAATAAACAAACAAATAAATGGAATTATTTTTTTTACATGCCTCATAATATGTCAAATAATCTTTGCAACATTTGAATGAAATTAAGAAGATCTAGAGCGGTTACTACTAACTTGGATTCACTGAGTGCAAAAGTTCCTGATTTTTATTTAAAAGAAAAGAAAGTTTTTCATTTGTGCATTTAGTCTCTTGGGCACTGAGAACTTTTTACGCACAGTGAATTTCATATTATTAACTATTTTAATAGTTTCTTTTTCGTTGTCTTCTACAGTTAATATTCTTCTTTCTCTACTCATCTTCTTTCTCTTTTTTTTTTACATTCTCTATCCTTTTTCTTTCTCATCTTTTTCTCTTCTTCCATTTCCTCTACTTATCTTCCTTCTCTATCCTTCCACTTTCTCTTTTACTCTTCTTCCTCTTTTTTCTACTCCTCTTTCTCTTCTTCTACTTCTCTTCTTCCACTTCCTCTCTCTCTACTTATCTTCCGTCTCTTCTTTTACATTCTCTATCCCTTTCTTTCTCTTCTACTTCCTCTTTTTCTACTCTTTTTTTCTCTTCTTCCATGTCCTCTTTATTCATATGCTTCCTTATCTTTTTCTTTTACATTCTCTATCTCCTCTTCTTTCTCTTCTTTTTCTTCTTCTTCCACTTCCTCTACTTATCTACCTTCTCTTTTATATTCTTTATCATTTCACTTTCTCTTCTTTTACTCTTCTTCCTCTTTTTCCTACTCCTCTTTCTCTTCTTCTACTTCCTCTTCCTATTTTCCTTCTCTTCATTTTTTACATTCTCTCTCCCTTTCTTTTTCCTCTTCTTCCACTTCCTCTTTTTCTACTCTTCTTTCTCTTCTCTTCTTCCACGTCCTCTGTCTTTATTCATATGCTTCTTTCTCTTTTTCTTTTACATTCATTATCCCTCATCTTTCTCTTCTTTTTCTTCTTCTTCCACTTCCTCTTTTTCTACTCCTCTTTATCATCTTTTACTTCTCACGTTTCACTTTCTCTTTCTCCACTCTTCTTCCTTCTATTCTGGCTATTTTTTTCTTTCTGTATCTTTTACAACTATACTAACTTTTATGATCATGTTTATTGAATAAGTTAGATAAAGTATTTATGGATCAAATGAAAGAATCATTAATATTTTTGCAACAGACTTAAATGTCCCCATTCACTTTATTTCTGTTTTTCTTTTTGTTGAGACAAAAAGAATAAAACAAAACTTTATTTCTAATAATATTATTCACATCATTATGATATTTTTATTATTATCACTGTTAATGAGATTATCATAATTACTATCTTGAGTTTTGATCATAATATTTATCTCATGATCATTTTATTATAACAACTAATAATCAATGGACTTTAATGTTTTAATTTTTCCTGTCAAGGTTCTATGGTATTTTTTTTAAATTTCTATTAATTTATTTTTGTCATAATTCACTTTTTTTTCCAATTAATAATATATGTTATTGCTGCCTGATGAATAATTCAATGAAAAATGTCTGTTTGATAATTACTCCTATGCCACAATTTATTCTTGTTATAAGCAAAGATTTTGGTCCTTATCATTTAAATTAGAAATTTTATAAAAATTGGCTAAAAAAAATATCTTAAAGGTTTAATATTTATTTTACAAAACATGAAATGTGAATTCTGATTTTATTTCCATGTTAATCTTTATTGGACTAAATTAACTTCTTGCATTTGTTGTTGAAATTCATGAAGCATCCATTCAGTGAGAAATAAATTAAAAATGGCTTGTGTGTGACAAACACACTAATCACTTTATTAAGACAAGTTCAGAATGACTTAAGGATATGTAGATAGGGTCCAGAATAAGTTCACAATCTTTTATGTTCACTTTTACACTAACAACGGTATAGCCATGAAGACATCTCTTCTCTCTCCAGCTATATGTTAAATAGACTCCTGGGTTCTCTAGCCTTGAATAGCAGCCAGTCTAAGAGAAAAACTACTTTGAATTCAGAGATGTGGAAAAGATAACAGGAAAAATCATGATTGTCCACATCTTGAAGGGACACAATACATGAAAGCAGCATTAATATTTATACATTTACATGTTTACACTTGATACCTGATGCTTATCACTGAATTGAATTGTTTTTTTATGGTTTATCACTGGATTGATTTATTTTAAGACTTATCACTGGATTGGTTTATTTTAAGACTTATCACTGGATTGATTTATTTCAAGACTTATCACTGGATTGATTTATTTCAAGACTTATCACTGGATTGGTTTATTTCAAGACTTATCACTAGATGGATTTATTTCAAGACTTATCACTGGATTGGTTTATTTCAAGACTTATCACTGGATTGATTTGTCTTTTATGGCTTATCAACCCTTTGTGGGTTATTTAAAACTGAAACATTTTTCAAATTGGAGAAGGTTGCTTATGGTACCTGGTGTTTCCAAGTGGATCCCCATCTAAGTACTGACCGGATACAATGCTGCTTAACTTTGGTGATGATTTCTTTTTTTCTTTTCAGTGTGATTTGACTGTAGGCATTTTATCATTGGAGATCAAATGACAAGAAGTTTCCACAATATTCAACCCATTCTCTGCAGAGTTGTTTGGATGATTTCATTTTGAATTTTCAGGATGTTTTTTTTTTTTTTTTCTTAACCTTTTTTTCATGGCTCTTTCAATTCATTACAAAGACTACAACAACACTGGTCAGAACTGTCACCTTCATTTTTCCTCATTTACAAATTTTACATTAATATTCAACCAGGGTAGTGCAAAGATTGTATTGTAGTAATAGTATCAGAAATTATGATGATTGCCATGCCATAAATTATTAATAGTATTACTTGTATTATTTTCTGTAGTTTTATTAATTAATTTATATTCTTTTCACAAGTTTGTTTAAATGAGATTGGTAGGTGAAAAAACATCCTAATTTTAAGGCTCCTTTAATAGCCTTGTTTATTTAACTTTTTTTCTCTTGTTTGAGCCTGTTGCTAAATTCTTAATTATTTTTTTAACCAATTAACAGAGGATGCCATCAGAAATGCATTTCCCATAGTTCCAAAGTGTGGACACCAATTTATTTGGCATTGTTTACATATTTGATGTACGTTCTTCAGAAGAGAGGAATTTAAAAAAAATAAAAATGAACAATTTAAGTTTCTGCAAAAATAAATGAAGTCAAATATTTATTCAGGTTTCTGTGTTCAATAAAAAAAATAATTAAGTATTTGAAATGTTTTTGTTTTAATCAAATAACTGTGATTGGCACATTGGGGTAAAATGAAAAACGAGCTTGTTCAAGAATTTCAGCTGATCCCTACACTTGAGTGAAAACCGTTCTTTAATTGTTATTTTATAGTTCTTTAGATATTCAGGTCTTTGATCAAAGGATTTTGATTAGAAGAAAATGAAAGTTATTTTGTACCAACTTGAAAAATTCTTTTTTATATTTATAAAAGTAGGAGGAGACAACTCAAAAGTTCTTGCTTGATGCACTTTGCAAATTCTGCTCAAATGACCAAACGCACACACACACACACACACACACACACATATATATATATATATATATATATATATATATATATATATTATAGTAATGAAAAAGGCATTAATTTGTTTAAGTTTTTGAAAAAGATCACCCCACCACCAGTGAAAATTTGATTTTACCATATACACAAAATAAAGGTAAAAAATTAAAATATTTGAGAAGCTGTATTTTTCAATATGCTAATGATGTAACTGGATAGTACTTATTTATTTTAAACACATTTGATAGTTTATGGCTATAGCATAACATGCCCTGATAAATAAACCAAAATTGCAAACTTGCAGAAGCTTTATTTTTCACTTTCCTAATAGTGTAATTGAATACTACTTATATATATATTATGCATTTAACAGTTTATAGCTACAGCATAACATACAAACATACAAAAACAAGGTCTAGAAGGTTCCAGAAAATCATAGTACTACTATACTTTGTCTGCTATCTCTTTTAACTGACTTGTTTGTATGTACTATATGGATATTTAAGTCAAAGGCTGTATCAAAAATGCTTTTACAAACTTTAGGGGTGGGTTTCTGACATGTGTAAAAATCATATCTGCCTGTTCACAATATGAATATCCTACAATTGTTAAATGGAAGACTTCTCAGTTAACTCATTACTACACATGTTAAATGTTGAAGATAGACTAGCAAAAAATTTACACAAATTACAAATGTAATCTAGTCTACATGGCAAGACAGTTCTGTCTACTGTAAACTTTCTTTAAACTTAATAACTCAAAAATAAAGGATTTGCGTAAATATGTTTATATGGATTTTTGTCCTTGTTTTGGTGTGAGGAACCCACCCCCAAAGTTTGTAAAAGTATTTTGATACACCCTGTATATATGTATTATATTTTTTCTTCAGTAAGATACAATTAAAGAGTGGACTTCCTGCCTATGTATATTTATTTATTACTCTGCATACAAATATTTAATTATATGTCTCAGTATAATTTAAACCAGAATAGTTTTATAAGCATTTAATATAAAATCTAAATAACTATATAATTCTTTTCCTTTTTTTCACATCTTTTTAATTTTTCAGTTAATAAATTACAATTTTAAAACACTAGATCTTTTTCCCAGATGATCCCTCTCTCCTTACTGACCTGTTCAAAATATAGTGTGGTCCTTTCCTTTGGTCCTAAGCCCCATTTTGACTAGCCAGGAATTGAAATCTGTTTAGGGAATTTCATTAACTTTATTTTTAGCTTTCCAGAAGAGTCCATAGCTAGCTTATTTGAATTCCTTTCACACACTTTGTCCAGGTAGTAAATACCTGCAGCAAAGGGTGGGGATTATCTGTCAGATTTGCAGTCAGTACTGTAAAATCTACCTGACTTGACTCATCTGTTACCTGTAAATTAGCTTTTATTAGAAGTGAGTTATTGTTACCAACACAACCTCCACCCACTCCGGCAAGAAAAACAATTGCTTACAATAACTGTTTCACAATGGATGGGGTAAAATGTACCTGTCTTAAGATATTGACTTCTTACTCAAGGAAGCATTTTTTATTTTTGTTAGCTTTTCAGTACAAATAGCATGTTTATATATATATATATATATATATATATATATATATATATATATATATATATATATATATATATATTGTGTGTGTGAGTGAGTGAATGATTTGGTTTATATGTAAAGGAGAGAAAGAAAAAAAGAAAAAGAAATTAATTTAAACAGGCAGGAAAAAATGGGAAAATAAATTATAATGAAAGTTATGAAAGAATGTAACAAAAATGAAGGAAAGAAAAATGAAAAGAATCAAAAGTGAATGAATTAAAATTAAAAAAAAACAAAAAAGTACAATAAAGGAAGTAAAGAGACTAATAAAAAGAGACAGAAAAAGGCCAATGAAAAGGAAGACAAAAACAAAGGAAAAGAATGAGGAGAAAAAAGAGAAAGGTGTACAAGAAAGAAAAAAAAAAATGACACCTCAAAGGAAAGATTGAGTTTCAAATGAAAAAGTGAAATAAAGATACAGTAACTGACATGAATAAACAGATGAGAAGGAAAGAAAATGAAGGTGCTAAAAATTGAGAGAGACTGTAAAAGGGAATGAAATCTAAAATATTTTATGACCTTCTTATTTTAGAGTTTATGGCCTTACAAAGAAAAGCACTAGCTTCTGAAATAGTTTATCAGATTCTGAACAGACTACTCTATTGTAATGTTGATGGACATGGAGACATGGTCAAGGTTTTAAAAAGTTGCAGAAGAAAGAGAGAATATATTGCCATAATCAGGTGTAAATTTATTTGTCACTGAGGACATATTTAGAAAAGCCTGGTGAAATTAGGGCCCTTTATGAATACTTTTTGGAAATAGTTATCTATCTCTACTTTGAAATGTCCCAGTCTGGCTTGCATGAGATTCAGGGTCTATTTATGGTGGCAAAACAAGTTCATTTCAGTGCATAGCTGAAAAATATCCCGGTAACTGGATGGGCAAAATCTACTAAAAATCAGTGTTTGTTTTTATTCTGCATAAACTTTACCAATTTTATGAAGTGTAACAAGCTTTTAGCATTTTTCATTTAAAATTTAGTGAGATTTAAAATGAATCCAATAAGAGATTTTATTTACAGCTTAGACTTTGTTAATTCTCTTATATGGCAGTGAATGTTGGACAATTTCCCAAAAGATGATCCCAAAAAGTAGAAGCAACAGATATGTGATTCTACAAAAGGATACTGAAAATTCCATGGTCAAAGCAAGTAAGCAACAAGAAAGACTTAAAGAAAATGGCAATAGAAAGAAAACATACTCAGAATCAGAAAAAGATGGCTGAAATTCTTTGGACACATATTGAAGAAAAAGGGCTTGGAAAAAATAACCCTCACAAGACATATTGAGGGCGAGAGAGATCGGGGAAAGCAGTGAGCCACTTACTTGATGAGCTTGTGTGAATGGATGACAGAACAGGGGTTTGGGGCCTTAGCAAAGGGAGAAAAACTGATAAGAGCCACACAAGATAAGCGTTCATGGCTCTCCACAGCTTTCTATGTCCTGAAGAGATGTGGCACATAGAAGATCATCTTTTGAGACTCTATATTTTCCACACATTTTGAAAGAAAATGACATTTTTTTGTTTTTATTTTTTTTCAATTTTGTTCTTTTTTATGGTTGTAGGAAATCCTGAATATAATTGGATGCGATCATATTTATAATTATCTAATAAGAAATTGCATTTTCGCCGCATTACACCTTGGACAACCAATTAATCTACCACTGTCTTTCTCTCTCTCTCTCTCTCTCTCCCGACAATGATGTGTGAATTTTCACTCTTTCTCTTGCTGCCTCCTTACTGGAGAAATCTCTGGAATTTTCTGGAATAAAAAACAAAGCTCTCTTTGCCCAATAGGTGGTTTATACACGTTAATGAACAATTGTTTTACTGTTATAATTACAATCTTGTCATACCGAACTCCTTATCCTGCTGTAGGTCATTTTTGTGTTCTCTCTTATTAATTGAATGTTTTATGTTATTTTTTTTTTTTTTCCTTTTTTATCATATTTGGGATAGACAATTTTCGATTTTTGGTCCCCCCCACTTCTTGTTGATTTAGACAGATTGGCACCAGAGGGAGGTAATTCTTCTTCATCACTGGTTCTTAAAAATAACAGAGCTGTTAATGTTGAATAGGTGCAGTATGGGGAGATTGAAACCCTGATATAATTAGCGTAGCTTAATAGATGGTTTTGGACCAAACAAGAGATTTTGAAAGGAATTCAAAAAAAAAAAAAAAAATACTGATTTTGGGTTTTGCCTAAGTGGAATTTCAGTAATTCTCTATTCTAGACCATTGTATATTGAATGTTTCTTTTACTTTGTTTAAATTTAATTTTAAATATTTGTTCTTACCTATAATTTTCTCTGAAAGGTTTTGTATGCTTTTCAGTTGATAAATATCTCTCTTGTCTATTGAATATAATGTTTCGATGAAAATAAGCAAAAGTTAATAAAAGAAAAAGAATAGATTTTATAAAAGGAGTTGATAAGATGATTTATCACATTGTAGATATATTCACATTGCAGTATATCCTCTACCCCAACCTCCATTTTGATAGAGATATTTCTTTTCACCCTCTTGTATAATTCAGTGCTTTCAATAAGGTTGATTTTCTCATTAGTTTTCAGTAGGATTATACTTCGTCATTTACCATTGATTACAGTAAGACCAACTAACACTTAAGATGTTTCTACTCAGGATTCCTTAATACTTTGATCCATTCTCTACCAGAAAACAAAGCAGATTTGTCCAACGTTTATGAAGGTTTAAAATTTAACTATTTTTCTCTCTTTCTGTGTACATTAAAGTGATGTATAGTGTGTTTTGAAGTTCTGAGGTAGGAGTCTTAAGAATACAATGCTAAATGAATGAATTAATAAAGTATATATATATATATATATATATATATATATATATATATATATATATATATATATAAAATGATAACCACAACTTTAGTTAGGCATCTATCTGCTGTGGTTCACACACTAGATAAGTAATAAAGAGATATTCTTACTAAACAATATTAAGTGAAGAAGCTTACATTGCCTGCATAGTTCTCTCTCTCTCTCTCCATACATACATACATATATATATATATATATATATATATATATATATATATGTATATATATAAAGTTCTAAAGAGTGTTCAGTCTGATCAAGAATGGGGGGGATTCCATAAAAGTTCTAATATTTGGGAAATTGCTTAGATTTTGGGAAGTGAGTTAGGCCAAGAACTTTTCAGTGTCTACACACACACACACATATATATATATATATATATATATATACGGTTGGTGCAAAAATAATGTCGTTTTCTCACATATGTTACTATGTGAGAAAACGACATTATTTTTGCACCAGCCTAATATACATACATATATATATATATATATATATATATATATATATATATTAGGTTGGTGCAAAAACAATGACGTAATAATGTCGATTTTTGACGTTAAAAAATACATCAAAAAACAACATTATGACGTCATTGTTTTTGCACCAACCTAATATATATATATATATATAATATTTTGCTATCTTATATCAGATGTGCATGTATAAAAATTTGTACACCTCACAATAAGTTGGTACACTGAAATTTGCTACATGAGCTGTTACACTAAAATTTATGGAATTTTAACTGTGCATATGGAGTGAATGTAATACACACTTCCGCCACTATTTTTTCATAATCAATATGCTATATACATGCACGCACACACTAATTATTAATACATGCATGCACACATACACAAACACACACACATATATATAATACATATATACATACATATATATATATATATATATATATATATATATATATATAAAATACATTCTTGCATCAATCTCTCAATCCCTCTGTGTAAGTTTACAAATGTATATAGTTGTTGTGTGTTTTATATTCTTTTCGTTTCTATATTCTTACCCTGATAACTGCTATAACATATGCCTAATATATAATGAAACATTTTTTCCTTCATTTTGGCATATTTTTTCTGCCAAGAAGGTTCCATATAAGAAATGAAAGTAGGGTAAGGGGTAGGATTTAAGGAGAAGTAAAGGAAAAAGTTGATATCCTTATAGAGTTTCCTTATCAGTCAGTGAGTTAAGATTTATTATTGATATGCAATTGGTTACATTCCTTATTTATTCTTTCCACCTGCTCAGTCGGTTCTATGGTGAGCAGACATCCTCTCATAGGTAACTGATATATATCATTAGATATTCAAAAATTCTCTCTGCTTTTTAAATGATTTTCTGCAAGAGTTTATTATTTCATGTAAAAAGAGAGGAAAAAAAAAAAAAAAACTGCAGAATTTTCAAGTATGTCTAAGTTCAATTTAGTAAAGTTAATCATATGATCTGATCTCATTATAATTCCACCTACTGATAGATTTTTGTCAAGTAGATATTTACAACAGAAAAAAAAACAAATTGTACTCCAGCATAAACTTAGGGGAGAAGGAAAAATGAAGAAAATATGTGTAACTTTGGCAAGAATAATACTAGACTTGATAAAGCATTGAATACTGGTTGAGCAAGTTGAATCCTTTTTTGTTATGTCTCTTCAGGATGTAAGTGATCATGGCTCTCCCCAGATTTCTTTCTTTTATTATCTATGAATTTTTGTGACTTCTTAAGGAAAATACTGGGAAAGTTTCCCTTGCCTTGTCCATGTTTTTGAATTCAGTGTAAATTCTTCTCCTAAACTAGCTGCCATTCAAGGCTAGATAATCCAATCTAACCTACTATTTAATCCATAGCTGATGAAGAAGAGATAGAAACATGCATTTTCCTAAGGCACTGGTGCAAAATTGAATGCAACAAACTAAGCCAAGATTGGAACTTGGCTTGTTGATTCCACTTTCTATGCCAATAAACATTACATACTTGAACAGCCCACTTGAGGCTTATTCTTTTTCTATGTGACACATCCCTTCAGGTTTATGGTTCTCTACAAGTTCCTATCATTTGTGGCCTTGAACAGTTTTTCTTTCTTTGCTGTTCCGCCATCCATTCACACAAGCTCCTTAGTGGCTCTCTGCTTTCCCCTATCTCTCTAGCTTCATGGGGGTTAAGTTTTCCCAAAACATCATGGAATTTATTGACCAAAAAATTAGAATTAGTACTTAGTTGCACCTCATTGAGCTTTTATGAAAGCTTAATTTTTTCAGGCATGGATTTCACTAATTTAAGCCAATATTCTTCATCAAATTATATCCAACTCTCCCAAATAGTGATTAATAGATCTTCTTTTGTGAATAGGGTGTTCTTACAAAACATGCTACACATAAATGAATATTTTGGCTTTCAATCCAGATATGTGGGTGGAACTGGTCAGGCACACCTGGTCATGAGACTGCTGCTGATGATAATGAAAGCCATGGAACTGATGAAGCAAAGACATCTTTCGATTGAGGCCTTCGATAGCTAGATGTAACCATGAGTTCTATGCTAACAATTTCATCCATTGCACTTCTCACTTGTGGAAATCTCTTCCAGCTTCTTGCTTTCCAGTCAACTTTGATCCTTAAAAACTGAAATGTAATGTCAATCATTATCTTGTATTCTTAATTCCTGTTTTTTTTTATTGTTCTCGCCCCTCATCTTAGGGGCTTTATTGCCTTACTTAGTGTGAAATGCACAATCTATCATAGTTCCCCTTTGGTAAAGATCTAGTATTCTGTCCTAATTGATGGGTAAAGTAAGATATTGGTTTCCACATCTATATTGCCTGAATTGGCATGGCGTCTATCTGTTTCCTTTAATAAATTATCATTAATAACTAGAATCCATTCTGAGTGGGAATGTATGCGCCAACTCAGTTACGTTTTTTCAGGGATTTTTTCGAGTCCCAATACAAGAAAAAAAAAAAGTATGTGTGTTTGCTAACCAGAGAAATTTGTTTTCTTATCTTCTATCACTAAGCTTCACTCATTCTAAAAAAAAGAAAACTTCAAAACAACTGGGTATACAGAGAGATATAGAGAAGTGTAGATTCATGACTTTCTAAAATAAAGCAGAGCAAATAAAATTCATTATAATAAAAATTATAGGCAGTTATTTAAAAATATTTCTGTTTTTGAATAAGCATACTTAATTCTGGTTTTAAAATTATGTATTAAAGCATACCAAACTATTGTAAACGTCATTTATTTTTCTTCTGTCTAAATATAATAATTTCTGATGTTTAATATAATATTTGTTTGAAAAAAAATATATATATGTGTGTGTGTGTATATATATATATATATATGCACATACACACACACATATTTATGAGGGATTCCCTAAAAGCTTTCAGCCTATCCCTCTTCTTAAAATCAATATCTCAATAAGCAAACATTAGAACTTTTTAAGGAAGGCTTGAAGAAACTTTTGAAACAATGTGCCTGCAGTATGTTGAACTGCAGGTGAATATGTCTCAGAGTGTACATATCATAGTTTGAGGTCATTCTTCTTGGTTCTTTCAAGATAAATTCTGATGTTTGATCAGATTTTAGGAAGTGGGTTGGGCCAAGAACTCCAGCAGTTCCTCATGTGTATAAATATTATTCTTTTATAACCACTCCCCCATCATGTAACATTATATATTTATTTGTTACACTTCCATATCTTCCCTATTTCTTTGTCATGTTAACAGAAGGTTTTTCTCAATACCAATCAGTAAATATGCCTCATGCTTAAGGAATAGAAAGCCTCATTAGGAAATCAAGTCGTTAATACAATGCTTTTTATGTCCTATTTTTCTGTTTTCCTGTTAACTTTCTTAGGAATGTTTTTACTTTTGATGATTTAAAAAGTAAAATTTTTCTTACCTGTAGACAATAGCATCAACGAAATAAAAGTCCTTGATTACTCATGCAGAAAATATAATCAATGCAAATACTATATAAGCAAACGCTTACTCCACAATGTTGCAGACTGCACATCAACATGAGATATTATTCTCATGTTAACTTTATGAGCCTGCTTTTCCAGGCTGGCTCAAGGCATGTTGGAAGAGTGTGTTTGAAGATTTTCCAGCATAAATAGGAAGTTACCAATTTTTCTGCAGTAGATTGGTTACCAACCAAAGCTATCAAACCCAGTCTACCTTACTATTCAACTGCTGGAGAGAGAAGAGATGGATTCATACCTTTCCCAAGGGTTTTTGTGTGTAAATGAATGTAATGAACTACACTGGAATTTGAACTCAGCTATCCAAGTTCAGAGCTGATATACATTATGCACATCCATATGTAAATATAAAATTGCTTAAATACTATTGCCATGGATAGTAGGAGTAAGAAAAAACTAGCCAATAACACATAAATAAAATTATTCCTTTTTCAGTATAAGAAAAAACAGGAAATACATGAGAGATGTTTGATTTTAGTGAGGAAAGAACAAGGATATGATAAACACTCTCACATATGTTTAACATCTGCTTCAGTGAAATAGAAAATGTCAGTTTTGAATGTTTTCATTTGTACCCTCTTACTTCTTGAAGTAATGACCAGCATTCATATTTATGATTGTTATTGTAATAATTTTTTTAAAGTTGTTAAGCTCAAATATTAGCACTCTGCATCTTTTATAATTATTACTTCACCTTTTACTGGATGGAATTCTCTCAAAATATGGTTTTTTAGTTCAATATATTTGAAATTGCAGTAGCCTTGCTCCCAATTTCAGTCAAGATTGTTTTAGGTGTTGCCATAGAAGGATATGACTACACAACCAAGAAATTCAAATTCAACTTGCATTGGCAGAACTGACATTTTGCTTGGCGAAAATAGTCACCTACAGTGTGCGAAAAATGTTAATGATGCAATAGGTAAATTTCTATGGGTAAGTCATAGAACTCACAATTCTTAACTTAAGAATTAAGAAGATCAATCAGAAGATTCAAATAGAAAAACTGTGGAATTTTCATGGTTACTAGTAGAATATAATATTCTTAATTTGAATTTAAATTTGCAAGCATTTTTGTTTGTTTACAATGCCCTTTTGATTAGTCCAGGCATGGCATATACTACTCTATATCTGCCAGAAATGAAATCAAAAAGCATTAACATACTAAATTTCACCAGTGTTTAGTCCCCAAAGAAATTGGGACAATATTAATCTAAAATACAACAGGAAAATTGTTAATGACAAAAAAATTCACACATATCAACTGATAACTCATGGACTTGTGAGAAAAAGAAAGAGTTTAAAAATTTGAACTCATTTGAACTCATTGATAACAAATTTATTTGACTAGTATATTTGATAGACAAGTGTGCAATATCACATTGAGGTGTCAAAAACCATGGCCATAGATATTTGTTTAGTTCAGAGGTTCAACACTCTGTTTGATCTGCTAGACTCATTGTTGACCAGTGAGGATTAACTTTTGAGTTGTACTTACTTGACCTCAAAGCAAAGATTATCTGAATCTGTTTTAAAGAAAGATCAGTAGGGCTCTGTAATTTTTTTTCTTTACTTCTCCACCCCCACTTAAAGATTCATACTATAGACATTTGTCTTTTTTCATTTCATATGCAGAAAAAGAATTTAACAATCACATTATTAAATTTACAATGAGGAATCTGTCTTAATCATAGAGAAGAGATCATATTTTTTACTTTACTTTTAAATGTTATATTTTTTAAATGTTAAAATTCCCATAGTATGTTGATTTTTTAATACTATCCATTTGATGGCCCTGAAACAATCTTTACAAATATCTTAGACATTTATAAGTCTACTATTCATCCATGCTTGAATATTGCTCTCACATCTGGTCTTGTGCTTTTGCTATATATTTAGAGACACTTGATAAAATAAAAAGAAGAATCTGCCATTTTATTGGTCCTGACCTGATAGCTTCAGCTTTTAGCTGTAACATAACTCCCCTGTACCTTTTCTAGAACTATTTTCATGGTAATTGTCCTGATGAGCTTTCCTCTTTGATACCTAGTTATTATAAATTTACTAATGAAGTAAAGGCTTCTTTCAATTGATGCCTTTACTTTACAATAGATGAATATAAGCATAAGTTCTATGTTAACAGTTTCTTCTATCACACTTCTCGCTTGTGGAACTCTCTTCTGGTTTCTTACATTCCAGTCAACTTTGATCTTTAAAAATTGAAATGTAATATCAATTGTCCTCTTAATTCTTGTTCTTTTATTGTTCTCTCTCCTTAATAAGGCACAGTGGAGTAATGGATAGCAGCTCGAATTGAGGAATCAGAGATCCGAGTTCAAATTCTAGTTGAATCCATTACATTCACATATGTGCTAATACCCTTGGGAAAGGTATGAATCCTCTTCTTCTCCCCCCCCTCAACTATAGGTAAATAGCAGGACATACTGGGTTCTATAGCCTTGGATGTTGTTAAGTAGTGGTTTCACAGTGTAGGCTTGTATTTGTACTAAGTCGGTCCTAAAATAGGTTCAACGTACAAAACGTTAGGAACTTGATACAATAGGTAATGACGCAGTAATCTAGTTGGGGTGGCTAATACTTTAATATCTGACTAACGGTCGTCCGACATCGACTGACTGACCAACTCTCTGCCGATTGCTACTACTACTACTCTTACTTATTATAGGTGGGAGAGTCTATTAACTATAGAATAGGTGTGTTCCAGTATCACAGATGTCAACTGGTCTACGGTAGAAAGAAATGGCAACCTACTGCAGGAAAAAATCTGCTTCATCAGTCATGTGCCAAAAGATACAGGATCTCCTAAGCATGTATCACACATGGCACATAAATGATTGACTGATTCCTTAATAATGTTTTCTTTTTCTCATTTTCTCTCACAATCAGTAACCTCTTGCATCTTAGTGGCTTTATTGCCTTGCTTAGAATGAAATGATAAGAAACAAATCAACATTTAATAAGTTTTATAATATTTTGTGCTTGAAATCTCTTTCTGAGAGTTGAAAATTAAATAAAAATTTTAATGGGTATTTTTAAAATATGAAAACTATTTTAATCTTTCATATATTCAAATCCTTCTATGATATAAAAATGATATAAAATTGGTGTCTGCTCTTTTCTGTTAAAGTCGTCAGTCAACATATTTAAGGCAAGAACCTACACACACTGTTAATAAAAAGCAGAAATAAAAAGAGAATGTGTTTTATAAGACACTTTGGAGGTAGAAGTGAGAAGATGTATCAGAATGGAATTTTCAGTATGTTTATCCCAAAGGATTTTACAGACATTTACTGGAAGCAAACTGTATATGACAAGCTGAATACAAGATGCAAGGAAATGTGTTGAATTCATAGAAATATGAAGATAAAAAAAAATTCCTAAAGTGTTTACATTCATAGCATATTATTCGTTATTCACTAGGAAACTGCTCATTCTTTTCTTACTGGCATTGTACATATGTTTGTATAGCTACTTTTATTTGTTTTTTTTAATACTTCTTTTTTAATTTAAGAAAAAAAAAAACATTTTTTTTTTTTTTTTTTACCTATGTTGTTTTCTTCTTTCACAACTTCTCAATATCAGCACTTGCTTCCTTCATTGTCAAACTATCAATTCTGCCTGTGAAATTCTCTGCTGTATATCTAAACATTTTTTCTGCAAAGATTATTTTTTTAATTGTAATTTTATTTACTTGTTCAGTTTTCTTAAACCACACATTCTTAAGACTTTTTTCTTTATTACATTTCATCAATTTTTACATATTTTGAGAAGAGGATTGAGAAACACTGAAAGAAAAAGTAAAAAGCTGATATCAGAATAATGTCTCTCTTTGCTGAATTATGTTAAATATCACTCAATATAATTCAGGCAATTATATGAATGTTATCCAGACCTTTTTCTTAATTACTAATAGACAATAGCTAATTGAATTAACCAAATTAAATCAGTGTCTTCTGACAGTGAACAGATACTTTTACACGTACAAGTTTTAACATCTATACATCCAGCTAGGTTTTTCATGAATATTTTTTCTTTTATTTACAACCATATTTCTGCCATTCCTATCTTTCAAAAAGATATTCGCCAAATTATCCATCCATACCTTAAATCATCCTCCACCAATTTATTTGTTAGTCTGACAATCCTTTTTAAAAATCTGCCAATATTTCATTCAATTTTTTTTTTTTTTTTTTCATTTCTCTCTCCTTTGCTAAGTTTTCTCTTTGTCTACATCCCTTTATTAATATTTTTGCTCTCTTTGTTTGTTTTTTTTATCTCTTTTTACGTGTTTCTAGTCCTTTTATATCTTACTTCCCTTTGCTAATCTTTCTCCTTTCTTTCATTTTCAACTCTTTCTTTTTTTTTTTTTACTCTTTCCCCCTTCTTTCAATCTTTTTATATCTCTCTTTTCTTTTTAATTCTTTCTCCCTTCTTTTTGACTCTTTCTGTCTTCCTCCTTCTTTTTACCCTTTCTCTCTTCCTTCTTTTTTAATCATTCCCTGTTCCTTCTTTTTCACTTTTTCACCCTTCTTTCTTTTTTTTACCCTTTCTCCCTTCATTTTTTTACTCTTCCTCTCTTCCATTTTTACTTTTTCTCCCTTCATTCCATTCTTACTCTTTCTTCCATCTTTCCTTTTTTACCCTTTCTCCCTCCCTTCCTTATTTATTTTACTCTTTCTCGCCTCCTTATTTATTTTACTCTTTCTCCCCTCCTTATTTATTTTACTCTTTCTCGCCTCCTTATTTATTTTACTCTTTCTCCCCTCATTATTTATTTTACTCTTTCTCCCCTCATTATTTATTTTACTCTTTCTCCCCTCATTATTTATTTTACTCTTTCTCCCCTCATTATTTATTTTACTCTTTCTCCCCTCCTTATTTATTTTACTCTTTCTCCCCTCATTATTTATTTTACTCTTTCTCCCCTCCTTATTTATTTTACTCTTTCTCCCCTCCTTATTTATTTTACACTTTCTCCCCTCCTTATTTATTTTACACTTTCTCCCCTCCTTATTTATTTTACACTTTCTCCCCTCCTTATTTATTTTACTCTTTCTCCCCTCCTTATTTATTTTACTCTTTCTCCCCTCCTTATTTTTCTAATCTTCTTTCTCTTCTTATCCCTCCCTTTTCCTACATTTTACTCTTTTTATTGCTTTTCTTAATTCCAAGTAAAAAATTGTATATATCTACCAGCAATATTTTGATCTCTATCTCTGTTTCTACACACACGCACACACACATATATGTGACTGTGATATATATAAATATTAGAATCATATAATATAGCTAAAATTAAATTTCAACAATACAAATTAACTAAATAACAATAATTTATATTTGAAATAGTATATATATAGGTTCCAAAAGACATTCAGAGCCAATGAAGATTGGCATTGTTATGCCGATCTGAAATAGACTATACCGACATGAGGTAATTTGGGGTTTTTGTTGTAAAATATATATATATATATATATATATATATATATATATATATATATAAGCTTCATTAAATATGACAGACAAGGTGCTTTGATTAAGTTTTTTATATAATTTCTCATATGATCTTATAATTTTTTCTTTTCAGTAGATAAATTATGCAAAAACTGTCCAAATGCTTTTTTTTTTCCTGAGTGCTTTCAGCTATACATTTACTGAAAAGAAAAAAATTATAAGATCATATGAGAAATTGTATAAAAGACCTAATCAAAGCACCTTGTCTGTCATATTTAATGAATCTTGCATGAAAGAAGGATTGCTGCTTAAATACACAATATATATATATATATATATATATATATATATATATATATATATATATATATATATATATATATACATGATTTCTGTGAATTATGAACTATAATGCATCTACAAAAATATATCTTCTTGAATTGTTTCCATTTTTTTTATCCCTGTTGCTCTCTTCATTTGTTTAATTGTCTTTCTCTTTCTCTTTAATTTGTCTCTCAACTTTTCTGCCAGAAGAGAGTAAATAAGAGAATTGCAATCAATCAAACAATCTTTTTCTCTTTCATCAAAATATCAACTCCTTTTATTTCCCTAATTCTATAAGCAATCAACCAATTCATTCACACAGTTCAATATTTTCTCCCTAAAGGATATTCCCTCTGAAATGTTTGTTTATGCTTATATTCTACCTTCACTTCCAAACATGAGCCATAATTAAAAGCTATCTACACACTGACTTGCTGAACAAGATTCCTTATGTCTTCCCTCAAGGACTCTTTCCTTGTGGGGATTCATTCACTTCCTCTCTTCTCATCAAAATATATAAACATTGTGTAATTATATAGAATATTAAATGTGTGAAGGAAAATTAAGTGATTTTTATAAAGATTTTCTTTTTACTTGTTACTTTTTATTTTACAGATTCATATCAACGTTTCATTTCTATTTTTTCTTTAATGTCTCTTTCCTTTAATGTTTTTTTCTTTAATGTCTCTTTTTCTATAATGTCTCTTTTCTATAATGTCTCTCTTTCTATAATGTCTCTTTTTTCCTATAATGTCTCTTTTTTTCTATAATGTCTCTCTTTCTATAATGTCTTTCTTTCAATAATGTCTCTTTTTTCTTTAATGTCTCTCTCTCTTTAACGTCTTTCTTTCAATAATGTCTCTTTTTCTTTAATGTCTCTCTTACTATAATGTCTCTTTTTACTTTAATGTCTCTCTTCCTATAATGTCTCTTTTTACTTTAATGTCTCTCTTACTATAATGTCTCTTTTTACTTTAATGTCTCTTTTTACTTTAATGTCTCTTTTTACTTTAATGTCTCTCTTTCTATAATGTCTCTTTTACTTTAATGTCTCTCTTTCTATAATGTCTCTTTTACTTTAATGTCTCTCTTTCTAATGTCTCTTAATATGTCCTTCACTTTTTCTTTGACCTTAATGAGAAAAATATTACCTTGACACAACTTTCTGCATTCTCTTATATTACACTCACAGCAAACAGAACTTTAATTTATGCTTTCTTTGGGCGAGTATCTTCATTTTTGTTGTTTGCAGCATCATTTTAGCCAGTACTTTGCTTTTCCTCAAGTTTATAATGCACCTAGTGATCTTTAAGTGTTGTCCTGAAAAAGGCCATAACAGTGGATGGAATTCAAGAAAGATAAAATCACACATCAGAATAATGACAATGTTTCATTTTAAACAGTACTTAGCAAATAGGACTGTTCTTTTGTCACTTCCAAATTATCTTAATAAAACATGTAAACCTTTGCTTTATGAGTAGATTCATTAGAAAAGATAATGAAAATACATTTATGTCTTTGTTTCATTTAAGGATCAACTCTTCGACCTTCTTTTTTCTTTTTAGATTAAAGTTTTCATGCATTTGTAGAGGAAATGTTAGCTTGGGAAGGGTCAACCCCTAGGAGAATTCAAGGTTAGCTGGGGAGGGGTTAATTCCTAAGAAAATGCAAGGTTAGTTGGAGAAAGGTTAACTCCTAAGAAAAAAATATTTCACTTCAAGTTAAGCAAAAGAATTTTATATTGACCCCGATAGCAAATTTAGTCATGGAATTTAAATTTTTTTTAATTATTAACTGGTAATGAAATTTTAATTTTCATATTTCTTTTCTATTCTGTAGTTGTAATGTATTATGAGGGAGCGAAAGGTGCTGAAGAATTCTAACTTTAAGTATAGGGATGGGATGTGTATTGGGGGGAAAACAATGTTTCATATTTTTTAACTTCATCTGAGACAAAGAATATAACTGCATCATGTTATAAAGCATGATCATTAGTGAATCACTCAGCTTTCAATAGTTGAACTAATAGTTGAAATTACCTTCTTAGCTAGGGTTTTCCACCCGATTGCAATTAAAGAGCTATTAAAATAAATTGTCAAAATTTTTGCACCTCTTTTTCAATATCAGTTTTTTCCCTCTTAATGTAATTTTGATTGCCTTATCAAATCATAATTAGAAGTTCACTGTGATCATGAAACAACATTAAAATTTATTTATTTTTCTATCTTTTTGCTGTCGTCCACACATTAGCTCACGCACATAGGCTTGTATGTGAATAAGGCGAAGGTGTAGGTTTTCAGAAGTTAAAAGAAAGACAGAAAAAATTTGAAACCAAAAAAAAAAATTAGAAGACAATCTTCCATTACAACCAGAAGGTGTTAATTACCTCATTAGGGTCTGCAAAGAGATACAAGATGGTCTGGTTTAACTACCAATTTAAAGTTTGCATCTTCATTTGTATTTCATACCAAAAACAACCAACTGCAGACAGTAAGATTGAAATTAAAGAAAATTTTTACAGATTTTATCAGAAAAAAAAAAAATGTTTTTTCATTACTTTTAATGAATAATTTTTTCCCTTCACATTTTAAAATATTTTCCATCACTAAATCAGACATAATGTTCTTGACATTCTGTTTTATTTTTTATTTTTAAATGTTTATTAGTTTCCTAAATAATGTCTCTAAAAAATTATCATATTACAATATATATGCTGCTTTTAAAGAGGCTCATGAAAATCTCTTTCCTTAGTGACAGCTCTTAAATGGACCTTACACTTTCACTCCTCAGCACCTGATGATGATAGATTTAAATCCAAAACAACAAAATCTTAACAAATTCTGCTCCTTTATTCCCAAGGCATTTTTTAAATTGTTATTAATATAATAAACACAAAACTAAACAGTGGAGATTTGTATTTTAGATGCATATTGTTGAAAAGTATGTTTTATGGAATGTTGAATAATTCTAAGCAATCGTTTATTTATTAGAATTTCTGTCTTAATTTTACCTATTTTGGAAGAGTTACAGTAAAAATAATAATAAAATATAATTTAAAAATTCTCCCTTTTAGATATTTAATCATTTTACTGTCATTTTCTGAAACACTGAGGGAATTATAACTGAAGTAGAAAAACGTTTTGACAATAGTAAACAAAAATGTTTTAATCTCTTTCCTCATTTCATTTTGGAAACGAATAGAGAAGAAATTTTCAACATTTCTTTTTAATAATAATATTATAATATCAATTTGATTTCCAGTAAATTGGAAAAACATGCAAAACAAAATAAAACAAACAGAGGATCAAATCTTTCAACAACTGTCAACTGAACATTTTTCACTCATTCAACCATTTTGTAAATTTACTTTTTGATACAAGTTTCTTTTTCAAGATCTTAGTTATATAGTTGTTTTTAATATATTTTCATACAATTTTTATGAATTCCACCATTTTATATATATATATATATAACCAAATATATCCCAAATGCTTATCTTTATGTATGTAAATGTGTATCTGTGGATCTATACACAAACCCTAAAAGATATGGATTGAAAGATGATTAATGAATAATATATATATATATATATATATATATATATATATATAATATGCATGGTACTTATTAGAAAGTGCTCAATATCAGAGATAGAGCTAACATATTTGGTTGGATTGAAGTGAGTTTGTGACCCTGGGTTTCACGTTTTTGCGATTGTCTGACGATCGCAAAAGCGTGAAACCCAGGGTCACAAACTCACATCAATCCAACCAAATATATATATATATATATATATATATATATATATATAACTTGTAGCCTCTGTCTGTCTGTCTGTTATTGAACTCCTCCCAGGGTTTTGGAGATAGACCCCCATAACCATATATATTCTGAAACTACATTACCCATGGTACTTAGATAAGTATATTTCATTTTGATCAACCACCCCACCCTGAAATTTTTTTCCCTTCAATTTAAATTTGAACAAGGAAATGACTCCTATCCAAAATATAGAAAAAGAAAGCCAGAAGATGAAGGTCACATCAACAAGATCAAAATGAGACAATATGAATGTCAAGTTGAGCAAGAAATCACCAATCAGTGGGTAGTGCCTTACAATACATATTTGTTGCAACAATTCAACTGTCATATCGATGTTGAAAACTGCTTGCCAATTCATTCAATCAAATAGTGTATCAAATACACATCAAAGGGGGTGGTCTGATCAAGCTGTTTTTGAACAAAGTCCCCACTGAAAATTTTTTCTGTTTGATTCAAATTAAATTTAAATTTGAATAAGGGAATGACTCCTATCCAAAATATAGAAGGAGAAAGCCAGAAGATGGTGGTCACATCAGCAAGATCATTGAGTAATATTGAATTGCATCATTTTTCTCCAAAAATTAAAACAATAATAATCAATCATCATTTTCTAACAAAAAAAATGTGTGACATGCAAGGCGCAGGTAATTTGGCTAGTAAATAATGAAGATTAATGAATGGTATAATTGTATATAAGCCTCCATCAAGCTATCTGTCTTGCCCCCTTTGCAGGAGAAACCATTATTAGATCTGACATGCTTTTAACAGACTCAGCCATGAAAATGAGCAGATATGAACTTTTGAGAATTTGAGATAAGAACAATTTATGCTTAAAAGATTTATTCTACTTTGCTTGACCTTTTGTGGCTGAGTCAGTTGCAAGCATGGCAAATCTAATGACGGGTTCTCCTGCAAAGTGGGTATGCTGGTTCAAATCCTGCTGGAAGGCACACATTTTTTTTAATAAGGTTTCTAAAATATTCAGGCCACTAGATGAAAATAAATATACCATTTTATACAATAAATGAAGTATCTACTCAAATATGGTTATCCACTAATAATAACATTTAAATGTGATATATAGACACACATGCACACACACCTAGAGTTTACATATGAAAATGTAGACAAATGCCTAAATGTTTCAGTACATTCACGTTCATGTATTTGTGCTTATTTCAACCTATAAGTAATTATGCGACTATATATATTTATAAGTGCATTCTCTCCAATTCTGTATGTGTGTGCACTTATTTGTTTGTAATAGCACCTTCTCCAAAGACCTACTTTTCGTTTTGCACTCTTAGATTTCTTCATATCCAGCAGAGGTCTTTCACAGAGGAACTTGCAGAATTCCTTTTATCTTCTATGAGGTTAATGATTACAAGGAAGTCTATCCAATTTTATCTCTGCCTTCCATACCACTACCACCACCAACACCACCATTAGATGTTCCTTTACCTAGCCCCTTACAAATATCATGTCCCTCCTTACTGAATTCCTGCCTACCTTACTCTTTTCTTGCTTTTTCTCTTCCTTTCAAGACATTTACCTTCTTGTCCTTCTACCTCCATCTCTTTCTTACCTCAGTGTTCTATATTCAGGGAGGGGAACAGCGATTGATATTTACCCCACCTACTGTGAGAAATCAGCAAACTCAAATCAGAAAGATTTTTAAAAGCTCTTATTATGATTGTCCGTGTTTAGATCCATAGGGTCAGTCAAAGTCCACTTCATTTGTCTGCCCTATCAACCTTGAGTCGAAGCCAGTTCAGAATCTTAAAAATCTGTGTCATTTTGCCTCATGAGAAAAGTCTATGACCTCAGAATAAGAAAGCCAAAGTCTGTGTGGTCAGCACAACTGCTGACACTGACAAGAACACAGAACAAGATAAAAATTGGAAGCTCCCTTGGCTGGAAGTCTTTCAAAATGGTTTGGTGTCTTTGGCAATTAATTCAATACAGACATCTTATGTCAACATTAATGTTCACTGAACGATTCTTCTTAAATTGCTTAGGGTTTATACTACATTGTTTTTGGATCTTATAGACTGGTGCTATAGAATCACAAAGAACTATAACAAAAACCACATTGCTTGGAGATTTGAAGCAGCAGCAGCAACAACTAAAATGGATAGCACATGTAACTAGAAGGGAAAATAATGATATAATCAATATCTTAACTTTCTATACTACTGTAAACAAAAGGTTAACCAGAAAACACCCATCAAAATTTGAAAGAACAATAATAGCTAGTGGACTTGAAAAATCTATTTTCCTGCAAAACTTTTTTTTAAGAGAAAGATTTTATAAATTTCAACTAAAAGTAACACTGACTGTTCAGTCAACGAATGATAAATGTTTTCTTTATAGAAAGGGTTAATCATAACATAATCAATTTAAAATAAAGGATAAAAATAATGGAAATTCAGTAGTACATTGTAGTAATTTAAGAACAGAAAAAAGAAAATAATTCATATATATATTGATAACTTACTGGCCTCTGTCAAGGTTGACAGTAGTAGTAACAGATTTTTAGATTTTTTTTAAAATTAATTATTTCAGATTGGTTTATCCAAGAGAATATCAAACAAGATATTTAAAAAAAAAAAAGATATTTTTAAAAGTCCAGTGGCCAAAAATGTTTACTCATTTCAGTAAAAACAATACAACTTTTTAAAAGTTTTCAATATTACATTTATACAGCAGCATATTTTACAGTTGATTACACTATCTTCTGTCCTCTTTCAGTTAAGTTCATAATTCTATCTTCCTAGAACTATTCAATGTGTCTTTTGCAATCACCTAAGGAACTGAAATTTCTTTCATAAAACTAATTCTATAAAGACCGGGATAAACAGACATTCAAAGCTGCAGTTAGTTGAATATAGTAGCTAAGCAAATAATTCTCAACCAAAATATAACAGTTTTTACTTGGTTACCAAAAAAAATACATGAATTTGGTAACATTGTAATAGTGAGTTTAATCTCTGGGCTGAGTAGTGCCTACTTAGACTCTGTGAAAATGGCGAATAATAACTGAGCAGTCCTAAATAAAAACAAGAAATGATATCCCTAGATATAATCAGCAGAACAAGATCAATCTATTCTTATAGATTTAATTAAGGGTTCAGTTTGAAATTCCCTGAAGGTTACCCAGATTGCTAATCACCTGAAAAAGTCCAAAGGGCACAAAAGCCAAAATATTGGGATAGTAATAACAAAGATGAAGACAATAGTCTGAATGTAAATAAAGAAACATTTGGTTTAACATTATCCTGATAAAATATTACTCCCTGTTTGTATGCTTTTCATTGACTGCTGTTTTTATTTTGTCTGAGAATTTGTTTCTTCAGAAGAACCCCATGGTCAAAAGTTCCTTCAAATTCCAACATTACTTTATTTGGATGAAAAATTGATATTTTTCATGATAGTTCATTTCTGCCTCAAAATCTCTTGCATTTCCTATTATTGCAATTTATCCACTTTTAACCATCTATCATAATTTGATTAAAAGTTGGAGCATTTCTATTACATATTAGTATCAAATTATATATGAAAAACGATCCTGTATGTTATTTTTTCTTAAGTTATCTGGAAATTACACATAAAAGCAATTAACATAACCAAATTGGTACAAGTGATTTGGATATCTTATCTATTTTGGCTATCTTCCATATTGATTATTCTCAGGTGATATCTTGACTTGATCACTATCAACCTTCACTGGTCTACCTGAATGTGAAGCATTGTGCAAGGAGAAATCTCCAGCATAAAATTTTTCAAACCACTTTTGACATGTTCAGTTGTTCACGGTACCTTCTCCATGAGCAATACAAAACTTTTTCTTTTCTATTTGTTTCACATTTTTACCTCTTCTTAAGATAAAACTGTCACTGGTAATAATGTTGCTTATTTTCTTTCATCTTTACTGTTCAAATCAATAAATAAGAACAGATAAGTTTTAACAAAATCTTTGAAGAAATACACACAACTGTCCCAACACCATCAATAGCAATTTTTTTGATTGAAGTTTTAAAAAAAAATGACCCCTACTAATGCTATCTAATTAGAAAAACTGAATGAGATTTTTGGTCAATCAGCACTCACTCATAAAGAATACTATATAAAAATTTGAAAGGTGTGGCAGTATATCTATAAATTTGAGTCATGCTTGAATATAAGGCTTCTATGACCAAATTGACATTTGGGGTTTTCCATTCTTTTTTGCCGAACTCTGAAATAGAAAATATTCAGGTTTATATGAGAGATGCAACTTATCACATTCATTTTAAACATAAATTATGATTTTGTCCTCTCTATGAATCAGTTTTCTCTGAAGTGTTTCATTGATTTATTCACTGTTTGTTTCCAGTCATTGGCTTGTAAGTTTTAGGCTTCCCTGATATCTTTGCTATGAATATGTGTTTACTTGGGCAAAACGATTTAGTCCCTCAAACTAATGCCATGTCTAGACACAAATAGAAGGAATCAATTCAAATTGAATCTGTCCTGTTCTCAAAGTTGTTCAAGATGAATAAACATTATAACTTGGTACCACCTTCAAATATGGTGTCATTGAAAGGAAAAGAAAATCAATTACAATAACTTTAAAGTTATAAAATCAGTTGGTGTTAAGGAAATAAAAGAAATTTTAACAAATCAAGACTTTTGAATATCACTCATTCTCAGTTTACCTCAAAGGGTATCAAATTTGTATCTGTAATTATAAAAGTGTTTGATGAAAAGTTTTCAGCCTGACCAAGAATCCCTCCTCTCCTAAAAGTCTGATATTTGGTTATTTGATCAAATTTTTAGAAATTAGTGACTTATGCTAACAATTTTTCAATAGTGAAATTAATGTTTACTGGCTTACAGATTGAAAGTCTTACTAAAGAAAAGTACTTCCTGATATATATTCCATTTTTAATTTTTAAAAATATATATGAATGTGAGATAGTCAAAAAAAGGAGACCTCTAGTAAGCAATATAAATGTTAAAGTCAAAATAACTAAAACGTTAACAAAATCAATGGCCAAATACTCATGAATGTTATAGAATGTTAAAAGGAGCATAGTGAAATAATAAAATACTAATTTATTCAGGTATATTGAATATTGTCTTAGGCTATAGAAACATATATCTGATTATCTTCTTTTTCTATGTACCATGTTTCTTCCTGATTGGTTAAGTTGCAGTCATCAGAGAATTACTCTGAATATTCTGATTAAATGAAATAGAGAAATACTATCTAGGGGCAGGATGATTCAGTGTTAGATAAATTAAACTTTGCAGCTCTTACCCAAAAATAAGAACCAAGATCCTAAGTATCATAATATTTATGCAGTTCAAGTACTTGGACCTCTCATGTATCAGCTACTAAAAGTCATTTTAGTATTCTCCCTATGTGCCAAGACCCTTCAGAACACAGACGTTTACAGTTCTTCACAGCTTCCTTTGTTTTGTTATTTTCAAAAATATCTTTTCCTTTATAACCTTGCTTTGACTTTGTGGTACTTATTCTTTTATTCATTTGGCTTCCAACCATATCATGTTAAAACACCGGTTCCCTTATAATCACTGAAGTAAACAACATTGAGCCTGATCAGTTCCTCGATGGGTGACTGCTTGGGAATGCCAGGAATTGCTGTAAGGTTGGATGTGCAGATGTTGGAATGTAAAATGGCCTGGAATTGTTAATCAGAGATCCAAGTTCCAATTCCAGTAGGGTTCATTATATTTTATTGCTTTAGTTAGCGTGAATTGATTTTATATATATATATATATATATATATATAGGTATGAAAAATAATCTTACTCTAATTTATTATAATAAAATGAATAATAATGAGAATCATGATTATATCAATATATCTGTTAATGTTAATATTTTTTCATGTCTGCATTTATTTTAAAAACTATATTGCTACTATATTTACAATTCAATCAACATTAATGACTTCTGGATCACAGAAATATTTTCTTATGTTCACGTCTGCTTTTCATTTACATCAATAATAAAATTAAAACTCTATGGTGGGGGTTCATAGCAATGTCAGCCATTTTTTTATATTTAGATTGAAACCATATTTTTCTCTTTTTCACCATTTCTATCAAAATTTCTTCACACTCTCACAGCTGTGTCCCTCTTTTTTACTCACAAAATGCCACCCCACCGTATTTATTTTCTTTTTCTTTTTTTTTTTATTTAGAACACGGTTGCTTACAGGGGAATATTGATAAAAACTGTTTTTAATATATTGATACAGATCTTTGTTTCCTCTTTCCATGATAGATTATAACTGCTTAGTTTTGAAACCACTCTCTGAACCAAGGACTCATTTTTAAGAGTAAATCATGATGATAATGATCTCAAAATAGATTAATGCTCTTACATTTTCCAAGAGTATATTTCTTTCAGTTCATTTACAGTGTAAAAAAAACAAACATTTTATATAGAAAGATATTAATTTGACTACAGACCTACATGAAACTGGTTTCTTTTACAGATTTTCTTATAGCTGTATTTGATGGAAAAATAAAAGCTTGAAAAATAAAAGCTCTTTGTTATTCCCTAACACAAAAGACTTCCTAAAGACAGGAAAAGTGTAGACAAATATTCTGCAATGAGAGACGACAATGTATACATCTTGAAGCAATTATTTTTACTGGCATATTATTATGTATATAATAACCCTATTCTATCAGTAATGCTTGTATTCATTTTTTGCCATTGAAAAGCCCATTGTTTCAAATGTTTTGACTTAGAATACATAGATTAAGAACTGAAAGTTGCTGAAATAAATTTCTCATTAATAATTCACAGATGAAGACATTAGTTTAAATGTAAATAATGCATATATTCCTACACATAATATTTTTAATCATTTCATTTCAAGTAAGGCAATAAAGTCACTAAGATGCAAATGGTTGCTGAAAATGAAAGAAACTAAGAAAAAAATATTAGTCAAAAGGACAATAAAGTTACAGAATTCAAGGAGACAGATGATGACAATTGATGTTGCATTTCAATTTTTGAAGATTGTAGTTGACAGGAAAACAATAAGTTGGAAGAGAGTTCCATAGGTGAAAAGTGTGAGCAAAGATATAATTAGAATCTAGTACAATGCTTAATTCATGAAGTCAAGGTAGCAAAAAGAAAAACTCATCAGAACAAATATTTATAGATATCACAGGTTACAGGTATTGAGTTAGGAACATTTTTAAGCTTTGCTGATCATTCTGAATATTGCTTTTGATATTTTGTTCAAGAAAATTTTTTTAATATATGCTTTGCAGTTACATGTTCTTCTTGACATGATTCATTTAAATAACATCTGTGAGTTATAAGCTTTTGATTGAAAAATCTCAGCAGAATTTCTCTCCTCCTGTTTATATAATTTTTAATAACAGAAATACCATCTTCATACTGTCAAATATATCACAAATACAAAAAGTCATCCTGGTGTAGTCATGTAACCCCTGACCATATCTGCAGACTCAAACACACCTTACCTATAGTGAAAGTTGGCACTTTTAAAATACTACAACAACCACCCACACACTATCACATGACCTCCCTGACCTGGTTTTAGGAGTGCTACACCTTGTCCAAGAAACTTGTATGATTTAAATTTTAAAGTCATTTCCCCAAGACATTCCTGAGTGAAAAATCCTGTTTTGTAATGAATAAACAAAACAAAACAAAACTCTTACCCTAACCCTAACCTACTCAGTTTGTGTACTTGTTTGTATATTTATTATTTGAAATAACCATTTCGAGTTTTCTAGTCACTTCACTTGCTTTACATTCTCACGTACATCAAAGGTCTGTTATATTCACACCCAGAATTCTTTCAAATGTTGCCATTTAGTTTTATTCAAAGACGAGTGAAATGATGAAATATGTATGTATTACAGGTAAGGTTTCAGTTAGACTTGATTATGTTTTCTCTAAAGACATGCACATTTTCCCACAGCAAGCTAATGCACTGTTTTCAATTTTACTTAGCAGAAAAAAAAATTCTTTCTCTCCACCCACAGATATTAAGAACAAACTATAAAATTACCATTTCAACAAGATAGGGCCAAATTTTCTTTAAGATAATCATCTATGAAAT
>OZ010572.1:32907404-32939904 GCA_963932145.1 Acanthosepion lycidas
GTCTCCCACTGCAAGAAACTTTAGCTAGCAGTCGGTTATTTCTGACCAAGTTAGATGGGAATGCCTGCACGTATGATATTGGTCTGCCCACATCGCATTATTTCCCCACTTTTCATTCCTTACCTTTATTCCTTCTTTGTAAACCTGTGAATGAATGTGTGTGAAACCAGAATTTAATAAAGAAATCTCTAGGTGTTCTTCTGTCTAAAACTGAAAATCTATTATCACTCTCAGATCTTAAGGGACAGAAAGACAGACAGTTGAAAGGACATAGAACAAAATTCAAGTAGTTTCTGTTATGACTGCAAGTAATAATGTGCTTTATATGAAAAAGCACACAGCAGGGAACTCGACAAGAGGAAATAAGTGACGGCTTGCTGGTTTAGCTTCAAGATCCATAGGTTATTGTCTGCTATTGTCTATATTATATTGACTGTCTGATGCTTGCAGTGAAATTGAATGTGGGTGAGAAAGAGAAAGAGTCAATTTAATATTTTTATTTTATTTCAGTTTTACTTCTTTGCTATTGAAGATGATACCAGAGATTATACCAAAACTATCAATTAAAATATTGAGTTGTTAACATTCAAGGAATATATACAATTAAAGGAAATTATTATATCTATAAAATACTTTGCAAATCACTGAATTAATTATTTATATCAGGTCACTCTACAAGTGCTTTGTATACCATGTAACCTAATACTGCCTGTCACATGGTCAGGTCACTGGTGACTAAACAAGTTCCTCCACTGTACTTTTCTGTTGAGGAGGGGGTAGATGCCAAGCAGGACTAAAAACAAGCTCTATCAAAGGGTAGGTGAAACTTCTTGTAAGATCAATGGCCATTTGACACAGTGGGGTAGAGCTATGTATGACACAGCATTGCTTCCTGGACTAAGTCAGGAACCAGGGGTGAAGTGTTCAGTGGCCACATGTCCATAACTAAAGCAAGCCTTCAAATCGAAGTATACCAGATGTAGTTTAACCTGGATGGGATGGGTTCTACCAATATCTACTTACCCAAGACATGTTATGCATGGATAAATATTTCTCTAGCTTTCAACCTAGATATGTGGAGAAACTGGTGAGATGCTAAACACTGCAGTGACACTATGATGACACTTGGTCATAGGAAGGAGGAGGAGAATATTTTTCAAATAATTTAGAGGTGTAAATTAGCACAGTTTTACAAAGAAGAGTCTAGTTTTATCTTTGTGCAAATTTGCCTAACTTTTCTGACTCTACTCTAGCCAACTTTGCTTAACTTTTCTGACACTACTACAGCCAAATTTGCCTAACCTTTTGACTCTACTCTTACTAAACTTGCCTAACTTTTGTGACTCTACTCTAGCCAACTTTGCCTAACTTTTGTGACTCTACTCTAGCCAACTTTGCCTAACTTTTGTGACTCTACTCTAGCCAACTTTGCCTAACTTTTGTGACTCTACTCTAGCCAACTTTGCCTAACTTTTGTGACTCTACTCTAGCCAACTTTGCCTAACTTTTGTGACTCTACTCTAGCCAACTTTGCTTAACTTTTCTGACACTACTACAGCCAAATTTGCCTAACCTTTTGACTCTACTCTTACTAAACTTGCCTAACTTTTCTGACTCTATAATCAATTTCAGATTTTCATGTTGAGATAAGATGAAAATATCATCAAACGTGTGTACTTTTCTACAGTAATGGGGAAATACTTATTCTTCTATGTACTTTGTCACTTCAGGACATGGGCAGTCATTATTCTGCATAATTTATTGTCCTTTGTAGCTCTTAGTAAAGTTTGTCTTTTTGTTATCTCTCCTAATCCCTGTTCTGTCAACAATTTACACAAACTTATTAGGTAGGTTATCCACTGCTTCCCCCTATTCCCCTTGCCTTCAGTATTTTGTGTCTGTGTCAAATTCTTCAAAACTCTCTTTCCTCATTATGTGTCCTAGAAATTTCTACAGCCTCTTTCTGATGTTAAGTATAAGTGTCCTTTTTGTTTCCATTTTTGCTTCCATTTTCTTTAAAACTTCATTATTGCTCACATGTTCAATCCACGGATTCCTCAGCATCCTTCTGTAGAACTATAGTTCTGTTGCTTCAAGTCATCTGTGAGGAGATTGTTCAGCATTCACTGCCATAGAAGAGGACTGATATTGCATAACAGTTCAGCATTCTTTTCTTTGTTTCTAATGAATTTTTGTGTTTCTTAAACTTTTATAACTCATCAGTGATCTTGATTTTTAATTACAGTCTTGTTCTTTCAACACTTCAGCAGCTCCTGTGATTTTTTTATTTTATTTTGGTGCTTATGCCTACAGCTGCAAACATTTAAACACTGATGTATTTTCTAAAAGTTTCTATTGATAGAGTAATATATTCATCAATGTAACTTAGCAAAAGTAAAAGTTATGGATAGCATGTTCAAAGGACATCATAACTGAATGACGTATAGATCATGATTAAATAGATTTGACCATGGAATGCTTATATAAAGTGACTAGTAAGCATCCAGAGAGAGAGATGTTCTTTTTAAAGTCCTCCTTAATTGCTTTTACAAGTGATCAAATAAAATGAGATAAAGAGAAATTTTCTTTCTTTGAATCAATTACAGATGAAGAAACTTTATCCATTGTTCGAGTTATAACAAAGGAGATAAAGATATTGAACATAGGGTGCATTAAAAGAAGTTTCATTCAACACTGCAAATTAATGCAAAACATTAATCTGAAAATGCAAGTCATGTTCTTAAATAGTTTTATCAGATTGAGACTAAAGTTATAGATGTCATGCATGGCACCAAACCCTTTCAGAAATATGTAAAAGCTTACAGTCATATCACATTGAAACACCAGTTCACATATGATCACTGAAGTTAAGCAATATCAAGCCTGGTCAGTACCCTGATGGGTGACTGCTTGAAAATACCAAGTATTGTAAGCTTCGATGTGTGGGTGGTGTAATAGATAATGGCCCAGAATTGTTGAGCCAAATTACAATTCCAGTCGGGTTTGTTATATTTATTTATGTACAAATAGTCTTAGGAAAGTTATGAATCCACCCCTTCTCCCTCCAGCTATGGTGCTACAGAATCACAAAGAAAGAACTGTACCAAATAACAGAAGCCACATCACTTATGGACTTTCAGCAGCAGCAACAGCTAAAATGGTTATCATATGTAACTCAGAGAGTAAATAATGATTTAATCAAGTTGTTGATATTCCACACTACTTAAAATAAAAGGTTAGGGAGGAACTCCCCCCGCCATCAATAGTGGAAAGTGCAATAAGAAAGAGCTTGAAAAACCTATTTTCATGAAAAATCATTTAAAAAGAAAGAATTTATAAATTTCAACTGAAAGTAATACTGGCTTCTTGGTCAATGAATGCCAAATGTTTCCTTATAAGGAAACAGCTAATATTACCATTGACCTTACACTTCATTCTCCATGATAGATTCAAATCAAGTGATGTCTCTTGTACAATACCAAAACAAATTGTATTTTCTATATCTTATCATTAGATTTGAAGAAAGATAACATATGCAATGAAGGCCCCCACTCTGCCAAATTTTACTAGTCCAGGGGCCTCTTAAGGCCTAAATCCCACACTGTTTGGACCCTGTATTAATATCAAAAGAGTTGAGGATTTCAAATACCTTGGATCTCACATAATAGATTCCCAAAAAGACTTCAATGTCCGCAAAGCTCTTGCATGAAATGCGTGTAACAAACTTCACAAGATTTGGTGCTTGAAACTTCCATCCTCCTTAAAAGTCCAAACCTTTTGAACATTGATTGAACCGCTTGTACTGTATGGGTCAGAAATTTGGACATTATTTGCTCATCTTGAAAAACAAGTGGATGGAACATATACAAATTTACTTAGAAAAAGTCTCCATGCAACATTTAACACAATTTATGGAGAACTGAGACCCATTTCTTAAGCTCAGACAAAAATGATTACAGTTTGCAAGCCACTGTCACTGAGCGGTCAAAGAAATCATCTCATCTATACTCCTGTAGCATCCTTTTGGAAGTGTCTTCTCATGAAAATTGACTTTCACAGACACCATAGCCTGGGAATGGAGGTTGGACATTTGGGATCTTGGGACAGCAATGCAGGATCGAACATTGTGGAAAGGGATTGTCAATGGAGTTCCGACCAACCATAAGAGGGCTGAAAGATTATGATGATTATTATTAGTCATGTTATTGTTATTTAACAAAAAGGTAATTTAGGAGACAAGTGTACAAGTCTTATGCATTATAATCCAATAAAGAAGTCTAAAGTTAAATCAAGGACTTATTTACCATTTGAGTAAAAGAAACAGAAATTATTTCCACTTTATCTACTTTGGATAGCAACTAAAGAATTATTTTAAATAGATTCCATTGGGATAAAAATGATTCGTCTTTTTTTGTTTTGTTTTTTTTAACAGATTATCACCTTTTAGATACAATGAATTGATTATTATACTGAGACTAGAGAAAGAAAGCAAGAGAAAGAAATTAGTATCAATGTTGTCAAAAGTTTTGAACTATGTAGACGTGATAGAGTGCCAGAAGATGCAATAATAATTTCTCATGAATGTAAATCAGTGTCAAATATTCTGAGTATTGTTATATCCCCACCCCATGCCTCTACAATCCCACCCCCCACAACTTCTTCCTGATCACACTCTCTCCCCATAATTGATGAAACATGAGTGAGTGAACTTGTGTTATTATTGAAGTCAAGTATGAGAAAATACAATAGTAGACAGTTGGTGTAGGAATCTGAGTGAAACAAGTTCAAAACTGCAGTAGATATCTCATTTATAACCTGTTTCCATATTGGAATCTAGAAAATGTTGTTGTTATTAATATAATCCTTGCCTATCTACATCTCAACATATCATCTTTGTTTTGCTTCTATTTTTGCTGTTATGCTATCATGAAAAGAAGAATGCTAAAAACATTTTTAAATGCTGTTTCCATTTCTAATATATACAAGTATAAATATGTACATTGATGAGTATATCTCTTGTATATGTTGACTTTTATATTGAAATGTGTAATTATGATCATATGAGGTAATATCATATGAATAAATGTATTTTGAACTCAATACATATATACATACATGCATATAGAATTAATATAAATGAAAGGTTTATCACTTAGCTGATTGATGTTACCTTCAGCATATCAACTCCAGAGTTTTATAGATGGATCCATTCATCCACTCATCAGGGGGTTTCTATATATAATGATGAAAATATAGTTTTAAGTTATGCTATATTTATGGGTTAAAGTGCTCAATATCAGAGATAGAGTATATGTAAATATAAAAGTGAACATTAGGTCAGCAATGTCAATATTCATTCTTAAATAAAATCTTCATGCTATTTCATGCTTAAATACAATATGTATATTGGTATTGTGGACGTAGAAATAAACACTGCATATTGATTATCTGTTTCACACCTCATGCAAACTTCAGAGAATATGAAATACAGATAACAAATTTTAAAATAATTAGCAACAACTAAAATGTGCAACACACATAACTAGAAGATAAAAATAATAAATCAAGAAGTATTAGGATGAAACTATTGTAGAACTGAACTATGATGATTTGATTATAGGAGGGAAAGCTTGTGTAAAACCAGCCATGCTTTTCAGAAAAAAAACTAATAGCAGAGAAATGGTGCACAAAGTTTCCAAATATCCCTCCTTAGTTTTTAGAATTCAGAGTTGTCCTTCTTCTACACTGGTTGCCAACCAAGGCTGTTCTACTATTTAATGTCCTGGAAAGGGATATGCTTGATCGAAATAGCTAAGTGGGTTTGGCTACTGTAACTAGTACACGGTAGCAGTAATTGACTGGTACTAATCATAGTCACAGGTAATAGGTGTAGACCAATAGGATAGCCAATGGCGTAGTCCAATGGGCGTCATCATAGACTTAAACTCCGTCGTACCTACATGTCCGTCTGTATTTATGATGGACACCAGTCAATCATACTCCAGTGAGGGGGAACACAGGTGTATGCATATTCCATTATATTATAATGAATGGCCAGAGAGAGAAAACATGGCTTCATACCTTTCCCAAGGATATTTGTGCAAAAATGAATGAGGAGAACTTGTCTGAAATTATCATCTCAGTTTTCCCCCTATCCCCCCTCTCTCTCTCTCTCTCTCTCTCTATATATATATATATATATATATATATATATATATATATATATATATACATACATACATACATACATACATATATATATATATATATATATATATATATATATATATATATATATATATGTTACTTTGATTTGTGCATATACATCAGAAAGAATATAAAAGATGCTGAAAAGTTCTCAGCCTGAATAAGAAGGTAAAAACAAAAACTGATATTTTGTCCATTGGGTTTGGGAACTCATAAGGCTGAGAACTATTCAGCAACCATCAGACATCTTCATTCATTGCAAATGAATAAGTATATCTATATATATATATATATCTCATGAGTACAGTATTTCAATTTATTTCACCACTGATATATATATATATATATATATATATATATATATATATATAATATGAAACATATGGTGTACTTGAATTATCTTGAATCTATCTGAAGAATTATATATTGTCATTTATATGCACATGTGTCTGCACATACATATATATAATTTATTTATTTTTATAGCTTCTATCATCCGTTAATGTTCTTTTTGTTAGTTTCAACTTACTAAACATATTTTAATCCTGAATTTGAAACCATAATGGCGATTAGGTAGAAGCCACAACCCATTTTCCAAAATTTAACGTCATTTTTATAATAAACAATCTGTGTGTGTCGTCTTTATTGTTTGTAAAGTATTTTACAGTAACCCTACACTTCCCACTAATATTTCTTTACTCTTACCAGAGAACTCGTAAAAATGCAAGTAAAATTATGTTGCTCTGCTTTATTTTCTAGTTTGTAAATTGTAATAAAATGTGAGTTTTGTTCATATTCAGCAAAACCAAACATGTAAAATAAGTTTAGAAACATAACTTTTTTTATTATAAAATAGAACATAAGAACTATATACATACACACACACAAATATTCACATTCTACAAACTACACACATCTAATGATTGTATGCAAATGCATGAAACTAGCTGTTGTAGACTGTCACTGCCTACCTGGATTTTGCTTTAGTGTATATATATATATATATATATATATATATATTTATTTTCACCAATTCAAATATATAATCTTTTTCTAGAAATCTAACTGGTGTTAAAAATTATTTGGCCCATAGAGGTATTGATTTGTCAAATATATATACAAAAAACATATACCTAAATGATAGCAACTGGGAATTCTTCTGACAAGCTAAATTTGTTTAAAAAAATTTACTAATAAAATTTAAATGACCGAAATAAAACCAAAAATAAGTTGAGCACTGACAAGACTGTCAGCTTTTGAACAGTACAGTTTTTGGTAATGTAACAATGATGCAGCAAATACTTCTCAAATGGATGCAGTTATGAAAAGAGCTGTTTTAAAGGCTGGCAGGCAACAAAGACATCTAGAACATTATACAATCATCACCACCCTCAGATAAAAGAGTATATCAGGAACGCAAACGAAGGAATGTGTTTAAGCTCTTTATTTACAGTTAGTATTATTTTGTACCTGTACATTACTAAAAGGCATGAATCCAAGATTCCCTTTACATTTTTCAACTTTTTGTCATCTTGTGTAACTTTGATCCTGTAGCCATTATTGTAATAGTAATATAAGTTGTTTCCTTATATGGAAACATTCAGCATTCACTGACCGAGTAGCCAATGCTACATTTGGTTGAAATTATTAAAATCTTGGAAACTGGAAAGATATAATAAAAAGTTAAAGAGACAGATCTTGTCAACAAAATTTAATAAAATTTGACTGGATAAATGCACCTTTGATATATATATATATATATATATATATATATATATATATGAGAAAGAGGGAGAGACGGGGTGGGGTGTTTGTAAGGCATCATAGTTTGGCTTCATGAGCAAAGTTTACCATGATGATGGTTGCAGACCCCCGCCTCTCATAATGACTTTCGGAGACATGTGGAATCACTCCTTGAGCCTCTACTAACAAGATTTTTAAAGTAAAACAAAATCAGTTTTAATGAGATCTGTCTAATGACTGAAATATTATCATATTCCATTCTTAAAATGTTTATCCTAAGTCTGATGATATGAACTTTCTTGAAAGAGTTCATACCTGCTGTTTTGCATGACATAAACACTAATATTGAATGCTGTTAAAGAATATTTCCAGAATAAAATCATTCCTCAATTTGGGAGAAAAATTTTTTTATTTTTTCCTTAAAAACGAAAAAAAAAATGAACAGAAACCAGCAAATACAAAAGTAATGGCAGTACTCATAACAAAATGGTTGCTTGTCAAGTTGTATTCTAAATGCAGATTTATTGCTGAATGAACAAAGGAGTTGTCTATTTTAATCTCATTACTCGCAACAATTGGTCATCAATTACTCTTAGTTAATTGAACTGTTGGCACTTGGATCCTCTATTAAAATAAATAGATTATTTTTTGGCTTAATTCATTTTAGAAAAGCCAATAAGCTCTGTCATTTTACAGAATCATTATTTGTTTTTCTTTTCTGTTTGTAATGCTTTCCTTTCTTTAAATAATTTATCTCAGGAGAAAAGAACAAGCAGCAGGATTGTCTTGAAAATTGTTACAAGGATGAAGCTCAACTCTTTTAATGATTCATACTTGTCTTCCCTTACTGAGTATCAGTTTTAATGAATTTATAAATCTTTGATGAAACAGCAGAAACTGGTAATGCTTTCCTTGTCAGCTGCTCTGACAAAATTAGTTTTTTTTTTTATTTTAGTTACTAATTTCTTTAGTATTCTTGTTGTTTTTCTTTTCTTTTCACTCTTTTTCAATCAAGAAATTTTTACTGACGCTTTACTAATCATAGAAATGACATTAAAATGGCTATATTTAAACTTGTAAAATTGGAAAGATTAGCAGTTCTTTTATGAGATAAATTCACTTGTGAAGAAAAAATTGTTTTCAAAGTATCTTGATATCATTGGTCTTTGGATAAAATAAAATAAGTTATCTGATCCCCAAAATAGTTACTTACCCCGGTCTCCCCACCAAGACAAGATTTGGCATAAGGGTGGGTTTAACTTAGGGAACCTGTACACATACACTTGGGCTTGGATAAAAATTGTCCACTCCCCATAATCATCGGTTGTGCTGGCATCGTTATGGCTATTGATCCCTTGTCTCTAGTGCAATGTGGGGGTGCAGACTTGGACAGTTGTTCCCTGGGACCAGGCACCTCACAGTATTTATTTTCCTCTGCTGCATCTCTGTCTATGAACAGAGCTACAACTGAGTCACACTCTGCCCAAAAACAGAGACACAACTGAGAGATGATAATCATCCCTAGGCATGAGTTGCAGAATATGCTTTTTCAAACTTTGAGGCCTTTTTATATCCTGAATCAGTTTTACAACAATTGCTGGTTAAGCTTTTCTTTCAGTTTTTTTTCTTTTTTTTTTTTTTTAAATGTGGAAGTGCCAACAGGATATGACAAGTCTTGAAGGACAACTCTGAATTCAAATCTTATTCAGCATTGGGCTAGAAATTTCACTCTGTAAAAACCTATTTGTAATGGAAAACGCAGCTGCAATGCTTTGCATAGTGTGATTGTGTCCCCTATACTTCATAGACAGGACTTACATTCTATTTATTTATACATTTCTGAATAAAACTTATTTCAATTATTGCCTTGTCCACAGTTTTTGTAATCACATACATTTATTCATGAACAAATTGTCCAATGAGATATTGATTGTAAAGATTTGTACACTGTCTTTATATGATCATTATGAATAATTTACTGAACTGTTTATTTCTAGTAAACTGCATTTAAAAGCTTAGATAAGGATGGCTTCAATTTGCTTGGGTCACCCTGAAATTATTTTATAGCCTCAGTTGAATAGGCAACAAGTGTAAATTATTGAATTTAAATCATTAATGTCTTAATCAAAGCAAATTTACAGTAAATAAAGTAGATTTATTGCTGTTTTCAAGCATAAAAATTTCTGAAAAAATCTTCATAATTATCTCTAAATTGGTTAAAAAGTATTTTAATTTTTTTCTTTTATTTAAATTTTAATAATTTTTGTTATTTTGTTGCTTTTTAGAGAATTTTTTGTGTTTCAACTGTTAGTCAAATATATACATGTACTGACTGTTTTTCTATTTTTGTTATTTTTTTTTTTGCTCTTGGTTTTGTTTTTACATTATTGTACTGTACTTGCTTTCTATGGCAGGAGAAATTATACTTGAAATTTATATTTTATTTTTCTTGAAATTGTAATAATGTTAATGGTCATAATAACTGTTTCCGTATAAGCAAACATTTGGCATACATTGACCAAGCAGCCAAATTTCTATTGATATGTATTAGGTTGGTGCAAAAGTAATGTCATTTTCTCACATATTAACATATGTGAGAAAACGACATTATTTTTGCACCAACCTAAAATAAAATCTTTCTCTTAAAAAAGTTTTTACAGAAAATAGGCTTTTCAAGTTCATTGTTATTGCTTTTTCCATTACTGATGGGGACTAACTTCCTAACTTTTTTGTTTGAAGTATTGTGGAGTGTCAACATCTTTATTAATCATTATTTTCTCTTCATGTTACATTTACTATCAATTTTAATTGTTGCTACTGTTGAAAGTCCTCAAGTGATGTGATTTCTGTTATTTGGTACAGTTCTCTGTTTGTGATTCTGTGGCACCAGTCCAAGAGATTCAAAGAAGGATAGTCGTCACTAAGACCTGCAATCAATTCTAAATTGTCACTGTGAAGATTTTACTTCAGTTTAGATTACCTTTAAAAGTTAGTTTGTAAAGATAGTCAAGAATAAAAATTTATTGATAGAAATGGATGAATATTATAAGCCGGGCATTTGTTGTTCTCAAGGAGATTATTTTAGAAGATTGTAAATGATTGGATCTGATTAATTGACCCATCTTTGTGGGTTTTTTCTTTTCTTTTTTTTTCCACAGCATTTCAGTTGTATACCCTGTCTGTTGTGTCCTAAAATTTCATAAAACATATGAAAATCATCTGAGGAAGACTGGAGGAAATGCAAATAAAATGTTATGAAAAAAAAGACTCTAGGTTTTTCTGATCCAATCATATGCAATTAAATAATTATCTGGGATGGCAAAATTTAAACTAGAGTATTTTTTTTTCTATATTTCTGAGATGAGATATTATGTACACTATTTACATTATTCGGACTATTGTCCTCATCTTTGTCGCCATATTTATTACTAAATATGGCGACAAAGATGAGGACAATAGTCTGAATGATGTAAATAGAGTATTTTTTCTTCTTAAACCTGTAGAGTCAAATATTATTTTAAAAGTAATTTTATAGATTGTATTGGTAATCATTTTCCTTGTCAGATGATGCAAATTTACTTGATTTACTATTTCAACTATAGAAGTAACGAATGTTTTTGAGAGATTTTTATTTTATTGTACAACTGTTATTTACTTAGGCATTTCTGTAGATCTAACACACACACACATACATACACACATATATATATATATATATATATATACACACACACACGCATATATATATATATATATATGAGAGAGAGAGATCAACCCTGCATAGTGGATGTCAGTTTCACATCTTAAGTGAGCATCATACTAAGTTCTAGTACTTTTTGTAGTTGAAGGTAAAGCTGGAAGAGAGTTCCACAAGCAAGAAGTACAAGAGAAGTAACTATTAGCATAGAACTTATTATTACAACTAACAATTTCAACAATGAAATAATATATGAGTGTGGCAGAAATACCTCTCACACGTATATATATGGGTGTGGCAGAAATACCTCACACACATACATATATATATATATATATATATATATATATGAGTGTAGCAGAGATACCTCTTACATATATATAATTTAGCAGCCAGGGAAATTGCCCCTCTGTCCTCACCTAAGCTACACCACTGTGTGTGTGTATATATATTTTTTTTCAATAAGTGAATGATACTTTAATCATATAGCCTACCCCCAAAAAACAGTTTATTGTATCATTTTCCTATATATAGAGTAAGTATTAAGTAGCTTTCATCTTTACAATAGTAAATATGAGCAACAATTTCAGAAAATATATTTATATAAAATTATAAAAAATATAAAGAGTGTGACATTAATGCCAATGATATTTTCAAATCTAAGGTCTCAAATCTAAAGTATCATTACCAATAAACCAGGATACCCCAGCAGTACCTCACAATACCACCAGACTTTTTCACTTTTCTGTCAGTGTCCAAATTTCAGATCCTTGCAATTGTAACCATTGCCCAGCCTGGAAATCTCTTAATATATTTCTTTTGTCTTTCTCATAATGACAATCTGAGTTTAGTCAGGTTTGCTGAGGTTAAATTGGCAATAAAACATTGGTATCCAACTTTCATAGGAAATATATTGGTTGTACAGCTCTTTTTTCTTTTATCTCTTTGTACATTTCCCGTTTACATTGATTTGGTATTTTCCTCAAACTGAACCATTAATTAAATTACATAAACCTTTTTGAATTGTCACAAGATTAGTGCACTAAGTGGTTAACAGCTAAATCTAAGCTGCAAAGGTGCAATGACATTCCAAACTTAGTGCAATGGCCCAGTCCTTGAAAGCATCAATCAGGAGTTGTATCTTTTAGATACGAGTAGCTCTCAGAATGTTTTCCTCTTTTGCAAAATTTATTTTGACATGTAAAAGTTCAGATACAAGATTTAACTTTGACCTTTGACATATACTTCTTGCATTCTTCCCTTTGTAACTGTTCATTACACACACAGGTCTCCTATATCTCTTTTACATGTTTAATATTTTTGATATTATATCAATGAATGGTTTCCCATTTCTCAGCTGTAAATATGAGATGACATTCCAAATCTAGTGTGATAGTTCAGTTCTTTCAACTATCAAACAATCAGAAGTTGTTCCACCAGTTCAGACCATTGCAACTAGGATCTAACATGGCATGTCCTCAGGATCGGATTACCTTCATTGCCTTCACATTTCCTTAGTAAGAAAGACGCTCCACTTAGACAACTTCTTCCCAAGGACTGCTATTTTGTGGAACATATTTCTCCAATTGCTATAATCTTAATCTCTTCCAGTCTAACCATTATGTTGCATATCATCATAATCTGAATTCACTCCCTCCTCTGATGTCTCTACAATAACCTCATTCAGTAACTCACTTGGGTCTTGAATTAGGTGAACACTTAATAAAAAGAAAGCTTTTTGCAAAAGTAACAAGATTGTGTAAAATGGATGGCAGAACAGATATTAGAAGAGATAATAAAGGAACAAACATTGCTTAGAAATAAGAAATTGTGGAGAGCCATGAAAGGTACATAAGAAGAAATGGTACCTAGAATGTTTCCTTTTTTTTTTTTTTTTTTTTTTAGAAAATTTAGTTTTATTTGAATTAGAAAGAAATATAATCATGTGGATTTTAAGATTTCCATTTTGTGCATGTGGATCCTTTATCCCACTTAGATGAAAAAAAAAGGTTTTCAATTTACATATTTGTAATTATCCTTATAACATAGGATTTAATTTGCAACCATATTCCAGTCATATTTAATCAAAACCAATTATCCCAGACATTAGAAAAACCAATCTATTTATTTTCTTCAGTCACAGTATTACTCAATTTAATCTACCATAGACAGCTATGTATTTTTATTTTATTTTATTGAAATCTTTTCATATGATTTTGTGACTCAGACTATGAAACCATTCTTTTTACCACTGCCTTGTGCTTCAGCATGGGACATTTTATCCTAAACAGCCGGACATGGTTAATCCTGATAAATCCTTTGGACATTCCCAGTCTAAACTGACAAGAATATAGATATCAGACTCTATAAATGATGACGGTCAAGAGGTAGCTGGCCAGAATGACCTTTGACTTGATCTGAGACTATTACGGCTATCCAGGGTGAAGGTAGAAGATAATTCATCAGGATTAATAACCGACAACTGACTGTGGGAAGAAGGCATTGCGCAATGGCAGAGGCAATTGAAGATATGTGAGAGATTTGACATTGGGAATGAAATCAGAGAAATCGCTCTTTACTCTGTGGAAAATGCTTGCAGCAAGATGTGCTTTTGGCATTTTCCCCTCTTTCTCTCTCTCTCTCTCTCTCCATGGAATATTTAGAGAAACATTTGATGATTTACTGCCTTGATACTTTTCGCTGAATGGCCCACAAATCAATTGAAATGGAAATCCTAAAGGTAAGAATTTAGTTGCTGGGGACTCCTTGGACACTCTTAGGGGATTAAGAAAGAGTTTTCGCCAATTTAATGAATATTTAAGTTAGGAAAATTAATACAACTAGGGATTATGAGGTATAAGGTTCAATATTATACACTTACCAGAAAAGTAATTAATACATTTAAATTAATACAAAAATCAAAAATAGTCAAATGTATTTTATATAAGTATAAATGTACATATGCACACATGAACGAATATCCTACAATGTATGCTTTATTCATACTGCAAGATTTTTACATCTATTGAAAAGGAATTAATTGAAGGAGAAAATGATAATTTCTGAAGGAAATTAAAACAAAGAGAATTTAGTATGCTATAAGAAAAAGCTATATTACTCATTATGTGCAATATGCGATACATGCTTAGGTGATCATGTATTTTTCGATACATGACTGACGAGGCAGATTTTTTCCCTCGGTAGGTTGCCATTTCTTTCTGCAGTAGACAAGTTGCCATCCAAGGCTATAGAACCCAGTCTGTCCTGCTATTTACCCATTTAGTTATTCAACAAAAAATTACTTACATTCTTTATTATTTTAATCATTTTTTCCAATAACAATAATATTTAACTTATATTTTAGAATAATATTTGTTCATAATTCAAATAAAAATCATTTTTTGAATTGATACTGCACTTTGTTAATATTATTTTATTTTTTATTAAGCAAATTTAGCAACATTTTAACTCTTGTCAGTGATATTTTTATAAAAGTTTAAGCTGGGCTATAATGAAACTGAAACTACAATGAATATGATTTCCTCATTTCAAGACAATGCTGTTTGAAAATAAATTGATAAGATTTCACTTTAAGAATTCAGGGGAGGATGTTGACTAGAATCATCAAGCAATAATTTGAAGGCTTTGATAGAAAATGAACTCGAAATCTCTAAAAAAGAACACAAGGCAAACATTACTATCTTGATTAAATCTATTTGAAATGTTTCCGAAATGAATGTCAAGAAAAACTGAATAAATTTGAATTAAATCAGGAACAGAATTAAATCCTAGATGTCTATATTGAACATGTTTTATGGAAATAAATTGTTAAATCTTTCTATTAGGCTATCAATTATTTTTATGAAAAGTTGATTTTGTATAATAAACAAAGATGTGTACACTGGATGGATGTGGATGTAGCATAAACTACAACCACATCATAGAATATCTTAATGAACATTTCATACTCCCAAATATCCATTATAGCTAAACAGTGAACACATATAGATAGGTAAAATAGAGAGTTTTTTTTTTTTATCTGAATTTCTGGAATGAAGTTTTATCATTATTTACATTTGGGCTAATATCCTTATCTTTGTTATTATTACATAGTGATAATAACAAAGATAAGGATATTCTATTCCTTTCCATTATAAATATAAATAAATACAGGGTGCGATGGATAAATTGTCGCAATTTTATATCTTTAATTTCATACATATTTGTTTGTTTTTAATTTTATCAACTGCACAGTATAGTAGGATTAATTGGCTACCATCTGTGAGAAAAAGATCACCTTACACAATTCACTCAGCCAGAAATTTGGAAACAGCATGCTGTACTGCTTAGCATACATGCTGGAAGCTCGAATACAAAACTTTCAGAGTGTTTAGATGTCAATCTGAGGACAGTGCAGAGGATTCGGAAAGAGTTGGATGAATCTAATGGTGATTACTAAGTTACTGCAGCTTGGAAAACTCACTTTGATCATTCTGATCAGAAAAGAACTCCCAAATTTGTTGGTGAGGGCCTCAGACTCAACATGGAGGCTTACATCAAGTGCCTTGAGGAGGTAGTGCTGCCCTGGGTCAACAGGGTGGTTGCTGGAAGACCCTATGTCTAGCAACAGGATTCTACACCATGCCACACAAGCAGGAGAACTCAGTCATGGTTGTTAGACAATTTCTGCAACCACATCGCCATTTACATCTGGCCATCTAACTTCCCAGTCTGCAACACCTTTGATTATTTTTTGTTGGGTACAGTTGAGCAAAAGAACAACAAAACTCTTTGTAACACTAAAGGTGAACTGAAAGCAAGGATTCTGGCAGCATTCACCAAGTCATGGTAATTCACAGATTATAAAGAACAGGAATTTGTGGATAAGCATGATTGCCTCCATCATGAAGGGACATAGTATGAAAAAAAGTTACTAGGTATTACCTGTATAAGACCCTATTCCCTCTGATAGTAATGCTGGAATTATTTTTTTGATGCTGGACAGTAGCTTCTGATTTTGATTGCATAATATAATGGTTGAATGCAATGTTTTCTTAAAAGAACTTCAAGGTTCAAAATTACAAAACATGACTGATTTATTATTTTTTTACTAGAAACATTTACTTTGTTAATGCAAAAAGAAAATGACTAACACTATGTGTGGGAAGGGTTAAAAAGTGATAACATCACTTATCAAGGAAATGAAAAGACAAAGCTTTATCTGTGTAGAACTGGGGTTCAAATGCAGTTGCAGCTAAAACACAGCAATTGTTATTGTCACTTTTTTACTCTTTTTTTTTCTTTACTGCCAGAATTTTCTGTTTCTAATAATTAATAATAATTAATAATTAATCCATAGCCTTTACTGGGCACAGGCAGTCTACATAAGGACAAATAACAGGTATACTAAATGCCAAAAAAAAAAAAAATAAAAAGAAGAGTGTGACACGGATGCTTCTTCTCACCAGATTTATTTAACCTATATAGCAAGATGATCCAAAGAAAAGCATTGATTTACTTGCATCATAAGCATAAGTTAAAAGGATGATACAGTATTGATGGCAAGATCAGAAATGGAGTTTCTAGGATGAGGAGTTATCATTATTAACATGATTTACATTTGAATTAATATCCTCGTCTTTGTTGTTATTATCACAAAATTACATAAGATCAACAAACACCTGAAAAAGATTGGAGTGCACAACAAGTGAAATGTTGACTTAATAACAAAAAAAGATGAGACTATTAGTCTAAATGTAAATAAGTTAAAATGAAAATTTACTTAATTGCATAAACTATTAATAACTTTCAGTATGAGATCATATAATCATGATTTTGCTGGGATTTTAATTGATTAATTTATTCTCTGTGGTTTGAAGGTTATTTAAAGCCAGAAAATATTTTTAGATTGTAAAAAGTTTTTCTTTTTTTTTTTTTAGATAATGATTTAGTGATATAAGTCTTACTAATTAACCCATAGTTAGCGGAGAAGAGGTGGATTCATACCTTTCTCAAGTTTAGTTGCACATAAGTGAATATAACAAACCCAACTGGAATCTGAACTCAGCTCTACAATTAATAATTCCATACCATTATCCATTACACAACCCACATATCCATGCTTACATCACCTGGTATTCCCAAGCAATCACCCATCTAGGTACTGATCAGGCTCAATGTTTCTTAACTTGGGTGATTATATGGGAGCCTGTGTTTCAACATGATGTGGTTGTAAGCATGATTTGAGTTGCCATACAGGAATTAAAGTATAACAGAAAACAATCAATATTTGTTATAAAAATATTCAACAATTCATAAATGATGATCATTTCTATATTTTAATTCTAGTAACTACAAGAACACAGAATACATGGGCATCAGTAAAAGGATGAGTCTGAAATGTAATTTGCAGGTTGGGGACACTAAAATCAAGCAGATGTTTAAATATCTGGGTAGTGTTTTCACAGAGGACAGTAAGTGCAACACTGAGATCTGTAGACATCTTATGATGGCCAAGGACGCATTCCAAAAGCTAGGCAGAGTATTGCAAGACAAGAGGATTTCATTGGTAACAAAGAAAACAGTACTGAGCTGTTACATGACTATTGTCCTCCTTTACAACAGCAAATGTTGGACAGTCTCCTCAAAGATGAAGAAGAGACTCAATGTGACAGAGATGTGGTTCTACAGAAGGATGCTGACAATATCATGGACCGACCGTGTAAGCAACGATGAGGTCTTGGAGATGATGCAAACAAGGAGGAGGCTTATACTTAACATCAGGAAGAGGCAGCTAAAGTTTCTGAGACACGTAATGAGAAAGGGGGCCTGGAAAATCTGATATTCACAGGTCAAATAAAGGGAAAAAGAGACAAGGGAAAGCAACACATGACATACCTGGCAGGTTTAAGCAAGTGGATGACAGAACATGGTCTGGAGGAGGTGGCAGAGAAACAAAATTTATTGAGAGCTACAAAGGATAGGAGGAAGTGGAGAGCCATGATCACCTTCATCCTGAAAGGACATGGTACGTAAAAAGAAAGAAAAGAATGGCTCTCTTTTAAATCAGTTTCATTATCTATATTCAAAGTCCACGAAGTATTGCATAGTTATTTAAGAAAAAAACTTCAGCTTTTAAAAAATTGTACTGAATCAACAAGGAACATCATTCTGAATCAATTTTTCTTGCTAATTTAATGTCGAGACCAAGTAATCTTATTTGCCAAAATTGAAAAAAATCTCCTTTCAGCTATTTTTTTTTTAAATTTAATTAAACATTTGCAGTCTTTAGATAATTTGACTAAGATTAAAGTGGAAAATTATCAGGAAATTTCATTGAAATTATATACTGTATTGAAAGATTTAATGTGATATTAGAGGACCTTGTAGTCACAAGTGGAGTCATATTACCCCGTCTTATCTAAAAACACACAAAATCAAGATGCTTACAGATTCTGCTACTCTGTTCTTGATAAATGTTTTAAAGACATAAAAGAAAATTTTCTTGCTACAAAGTTTTGCTCCATTTAGAATTGATATTGTTACTGCAATGAAGTCTCAGCAATTTCCAGTTTGAACATTATTTTTCCCACCAGCTTTTAGAGGAACTACATAAAGCTGGTTGTAAGTAAATCCAATGAGCTGTTTGTTTATGATTCATGTGTCTATAACTAAGTGAGTACATTCATACATCACAATATCTTGTTTTGAGCATTTTTTGAGCAAAATATACAAAATAATGGGTTCATTTTGTTTTTGTTCTCAATCTGTATAAGGTGAATCATACAAACCTGGCCTCTGAATGCTTCATGGATACTGAACTCTGTATTTTAAATCACAGTTTTGCTTCAAATGACTGAAATCATGTTTCCCTGGCTTCTTTAAAACACTTGAGAATGTTACTTTTGAAAGGTGTATATCAATAATAAATTAGATGAATGCCTCCTAGATATATCATTGATACTCTATATAAACTCTTCAGACCAAACATTCATTTTGCTAAAAAATATACAGAAATCTATCTATCTATCTATCTATCTATCTATCTATCTATCTATATATATATATATATATATATATATATATATATATATATTGAAAAATAAAAAGAACTACCCAACCCTCTACTCTGGAGAGGGTATAACTCTTTGAGCAACTTATGCCACATTAATATATACATATAAGTGGAAACAACAATGTTAATACTGTGTAACAAAAGTCTGTTTCATGCTGGAACACAATTTTCATGTCTGAAGATTGTGTTCAAGCATAATACAGACTGTCACCATTTGGTGTTTGCATCAATGTCCACATTTCTTAGATTTACACAAGTTCTATTCCAGATATTAAGCACTTTTACCCTATAAACACATCATACCTTAAAAAAAATTATATAATATATATATATATATATATATATATTTATTCATTTATTTAAAAATTATAACATAAAAATGTTCTAAATAAACCACAAAAATAACCATTTTGTTTTAACACTTCTGGTGTCTTCTCAAGTGATGGTGTTATATATATATATATATATATATATATATATATATAGTGATTTTTTGAGATCTTGTGTTGTTATATATATATATATATATATATATATATATATATATATATAAAAAGAAAGAAAGAACAGTAAGATATATAATCCGGTGTGCTTATAGATATTTTTATTTTTACAAAATAGAACTGTGTAGCGGAAAAACCATATTTTAAATCAATTAATTTATAATATATATATATATATATATATATATATATATATACACATACATATATATATATATATATATATGATTACTTTGTACATTTACTTATACATGCCAAGTGTATAAGTAATTTTTTGTCTGTAAAGTCTGCGACATTTTACTATCTCAAAGTTATCTTTCTTGCAATGTCAATGTCTAAAAACATTGGCAGTGTAATGTCTTTGTTATGACAATGCCAGTCTGTTCCAAGATGCTTATGAAGACAGGAAGTGAAAAGACCAATTCTGCAAAAGAGTAGGGTGCAACAATAATAACTAGAAAATAAATTTGTGGAACTCATGCATAAAAAAAAACCCGGCAGCAGTCAGGTACTAAGAAAATAAGCTGTCATTTTTGACAGCCTGGGTAAACTGTTTCATTTTAATAATTACCGCTCTTCTCATTAAAAGTTAAGAAAGTCATTGTTACAGCTAGAAAGAAATATAATTACAGTACAGCTTGAAAATTTGCTGCACAGGATTTGATGCCACAAGAAAATGTATAAAGAAAGAGTAGCAGAATGATTACAGATTATGCTTGACCTCATTATCCACCTTTCCATGGTGGAAGTGGCTAATTTTATCCAAGGCTGAATTAAGCCCTACAATGGTACCCACAAAAGCCTTCCTCTGATAAAAAATAAGTCTAGGGTCATTGCTTTTGACTTGGTAATAAAATATATTAATATAGTTAAAACATCTACCTTTAAATGCTTTAAAGTAATTGAATTCTTAAGAAATTCATGAACTCACTTTATGCTAGACATTAGAATAAACAATTCAGTTGATACTTCAAGAACTTATTTGAGTGTTGAAAGGCCAATTAATGAACATGAGCAATTCTTGACCTCCAGGAATATATAAAATATTGCTATTTTCCAATGGAAAAATATGCATGGTAATCTTGTTTTTAAAGGCCCTACAAAAAATACTTAACAAAAAAAATAATTTATATTGTTCAGACTGTTGTCCTTATCATTTCAATAAATATTGAATATGGCAATAAAGATGAGGACAACAGTCCAGGCAATGTGAATAACATAAATAATTACAATACTTCACCACAGATATATAGACAGATAAAAAAAAAATAATAAATATTTTATTAATTTTTTTGCAGTTTCATGCTGTGGTAGTGCCTTCTCTTTCAGTGCCCCCTTTCTCATTTGGTGCCTCTCCTCCCTTTTGATGCAGCCTTACCTTTTGGCACCCTTTTCTCATGAAGTGACCTCAGCATCTACCATTTTATTTCATGTTTCTCATATAACTTAAGCAGTGGCCATAAAGGAAAATAGGCTTCTAAGGTGAGAAATGTTCAATTTTCATCTAATACACCATCTTTATTTTGAAATTCACACTGTTCACTTGACAAAAGTGACTTCCAACAATCTAAAATGTTTCAGCTTTAAATAGCTCACAAAGGTTGATAAAAAAAAACATAAAATCAATCAATCATTAGTTCAGAGTTTTATTATTTAAAAACAAAAAAAAAGAATATAAATTAAAACTACAAAACTATTAATAAAATATCAATAATAGTACCCACATTTTGTGAATAGTAGATATGTTTATTAAGTGAGTCAATTAAAGGATATATATCTCACCCCTGTCAAGTTTGGTAGTTGACGAATTCATTTTACTCCTACCTTGATAGTAATGTAGTTAATGGGGAGTCCCACTTTTAGTTTAGTTTAATATTAATGGAAATTACTAAACACAGATAAGAAAAATACAGTGCCATATAAAGTTTTTAATAGTACAATAATACAATGCAATTGGGAAATTACTTAAATATTCTGTCATTTTTAATGGCACATGAAAAACAATTAAATATTATAACTATCTGAGGTATGCTTTTTTAATTGGTAGATAATTAGTTGCAGGTGTAAAAAAATATGTACAGATACATATATATATTATATATAATATACATATATATATATATATATAATATATAATATATATATATAATATATATTATATATAATATATATATATATATATTATATATAATATATATTATATATATATTATATATAATATATATATATATTATATATAATATATATATATATTATATATAATATATATATATATTATATATAATATATATATATATATATATTATATATAATATATATATATATATATATTATATATAATATATATATATATATATTATATATAATATATATATATATATATTATATATTATATATATATATATATTATATATAATATATATTATATATATATATTATATATAATATATATATATACATAATATATATAATATATTAAACATTATTTTATAAATGGATACTCATATTTGAGTAGATGTACTGTTTTTATGTATTTATTAAACAGTATATTTATTTATTTACATCTACTGGCCTGAATATTATATAAATTTTGTTAGAAAAATATTTGCCCTCTGGTGCATATTTTTCTAACAAGATTGCTCAAATATTCAAGCCAGTTGATGTAAATAAATATACTGTTTAATAAATAAATAAAAACAGTGCATCTACTCAAATATGAGTATTTATTTATAAAATAACATTTAAACAAATAAATTAAAAATATGTTGGATTTAATCCATTTCCTAATATGTATGTATGTGTGTGTGTGTAGAATTTCAATATAACTAAAAATATATCTGTAAAAGGATAACAATATGAATAAAGACAAAAGGTAAATATATCTTAGACAAAATGTTTTGTCCACTACATTCACTTACATTCTAATATCCTCTTCTTCTCCCCTCCAGCTATGAATAAATAGCAGGATAGACCAAGTTCTGTAGCCTTGGATGGCAACTGGTCTACTGCAGAAAGAAATGGCAACCTATTGCAGGAAAAAATCTGCCTCGTCAGTCATGTATCAAAAGATACATGATCGCCTAAGTGTGTATCATGCATGGCACATAACTGAATTCATCCACTGATGGTCTTTATCAAGGCAAATCTAAGGATTACGTCTTGCAACAAGTATTTATAAACAGTAGTTAAATTTAAGAAATACTTATGAATATTCATCAGGTTAACCGAAATGTTGAGGTAAATTATGGAGGATGGTAAGTGACATAATTTAATAAAGAAAAATAAGTAAATTGTTTTTTTTTTTTCAATTATTTTATAATGGGATTAATTTATGTATTAAATTAAAAGTAAAAACCTTCAATATTTAACAAAGGCCAATAGAGAGTTTTTTTAATCATTACACCCAAGCAAGGCAATAAAGCGACTAAGACACAAGAGTGAAAGAATATGAGAAACAATTTTTTATCATTTTTACAATCACTCACTGTGACTTTTGACAATAATGATTGAACTGATCACAGAAAATCTATTTTATAAGTTCATATTTATATGCTAATGTTTGAATTTAAATTATACAGTTAAAACTGTTAATCTTATGAGCTCCTCACAACAATTGAAAAGCCAAATAATTATGTTGCATTTTTAACTTTAAATTTAAAATTAACAAAAATTAATCTTGTGAGCTCACCACAATAACTAATCATATATATTTTTTTGTTAATATATATATATGTATACACACATACATTGCTATAGATATATATAAAGAGCATGTTAGAATTCTGACCATCAAATCTGAGTTCAAATTTCACCATGATCAATTTATCAAGAAAGTGACTTCTTGATAATATTGGTCTGAGGTGACGATTCCAGCATATGATGTCATTGAGAAGTCCCTGAAGACCATACCACTGGTTGACCCTTAATAATTATTTGGCTTTTCAATTGTTGTGAGGAGCTCATAAGATTAACAGTTTTAACTGTATAATTTAAATTCAAACATTAGCATATAAGCTTCTGAGGGAAAATGGTTAGACAAAACTCTTTGGAAACTAGCAATGGTTGTCATTGTGACAAAGGACTAGAGTATACTGGCATTGTTTGACTACCAATCATTCCAGATTTTACATTCTCTCCCACAAACTGTAACTAAGGTCTATTCATTATAGTTGCAGCATAAACTACAAGTTGTCTCTTTGGGCGTTAAAAAAATGCAAAAATTCTACCTTAGTAGGTATCGGCAACAGGGATCAACAAGCTACCTTAGCAAACATGAAAGGAGTACCCACTTGTATATAGTCTACTTACATTATTTACATTATTTGGACTGTTACCCTCATCTTCAGTGCCATATTCACAACATTTCAGCTGTTGTATGCTCCGGCCTTCTTCAGGTGATTGGAATTTTTATTTCGTTCGCCAGGATATATTGTTCTACTTCCACATGCCATGCCTCTTCTGGATGTCTCAGTTATTTCCCTTTAACTCAATTCTCCAAGTTTGGTTCACCACTGCTGTGGCCTGGTACTGAACTCACAACTCTGGGTTTAGTCACTGATCTAACTTGGAGTGTACTCAAGCTCTCTATATAGTTTATGCATTGTTTGCCTCTATCCCTCTTGCCTTCAATCTGTCCTATGAGTATCAGATTTTCCAAGACCCCTTTGCACATTATGTGCCCTAGAAATTTCTACTGTTTCTTCCTGATGTTAAGCATAAGTATCCTTTTTGTTTCCATTTTCTCTAAAACTTTGTCATTGCTCACATGTTCAGTCTATGCTATCCTCAGTATCCTTCTGTAGAACCACATTTCTGTTGCTTCATGTCTCTTCTTCATCTATGAGATGATTGTCCAGCATTCATTGCCATATAGAGGGACTGAGATTATGTACCAATTCAATACTCTTTTCTTTGTTTTTAATTAAATTTTTTTGGAAGGTATCTTTCACTATCCTAATGCATCTTTGGATTTCAATGTCACACTTCCCAAATATTTAAATTGCTGTACTTGTTTGATTTTGCTATCTCCAATTTTTAATTTGCATGTTGGGTTGCTTCTTTTGCTAACAACCATGCATTCTATCTTCTTGCAGTTGATATTTAGTCCTTACTTCTCATTTTCCTTCATTACCCTTCATAGGAGTTTGTGTAGTTACCTTCCTATGTTTGCTATCAATACTGTGTCATCTGCACATCTTATGTTAAGATTGTGACTACCAATAATGAATCCTGGTAGAAATTATAATTCTTTCAGAATAGCCTCACTGTATAGGTTGAATAAGTCTGGTGAGAAGATACATCCTTGTCTTAACTTTCTGTTTAGTATATTTACTGAATTCATTTTCTATCCATATGCAGGTGGTTTGCTGCCAGTATAGGGCACTAATCAGCAGTAATTGTCAACCAGACTAACCTTGTTAACCATTACTCCATGCTGAGGTACCTCTTTTATGAAGGTGTGTAATTAGCAATGAGTTAATATACTTTAAGTGTAGAAAAAAAGAGACAATTCTCTAAGCCGCCATAGCTGCTCATCCTGGGTATGACGATAAACTACATCTGCATCCTGGGTAAGATGATAAACTCCATCCAGCAGCAAGGCCTTGGATTAAGAGCTTTTGAGGAGCATGGAAACACCTCTTAATTGCTGATGTTCCCAGGTACACCCTGACCCAGGGTAGTAGCACCTGTTAGGGTCCCAGCTATGGGAAAATACTTAACCCCAAAACTGGGGTAAAAACACTATGAAATTGTAAAAATAGGTTTTAATACCAGAAATACTTTAAAAAATTATTACCAGCAATAAATTTTTGAAGAAAAATAAACTATTATCAGCCATACGTTTTTGCCAAAAAAAAAAATATTACCAACAATTGTTTTAAAAAATAAATATTACTAGCAATACATTTTTGAAAAAAAAGTTACCAGTAATACATTTTTGAAGGAAAAAATCTTACCAGAAATAGATTTTTGACAAAACAAAATATTACCAGCAATAAAAATTTTGTCGACATTAAATAACCCATTGAGGTTGATATGCTGTAAAACAAAAAAAAAACAAACCAAACCTCCATAGCTGCCAGATCTTCACCTGCAGTCATTATGGAAACCTTCTCCCCTATAAACCTTAAAAATCTTCTGCGAATTTACAACAAATGTGGAAACCTCATCACACCCAAATTTTTGTTCAAGAAGCCTAGCTATAGCCACCATTGTTACAATCAAACAAAATATGTTTAAGTTTAATTCTCTGTATATCAGCATATTTATAGAAATTAAATTTTATTTAAAAATAATGATATTTTAAAGAAAGATTTTTTTGGGTGGGGGGGTTAGGCGCAGTGAAATCCCATTTCCATTGCTGTAATTTTTACTCTTGTAGAGTTTCTCATAAATCCAAATGATGCAATGGTTAAATTATATCTCACCTTTTTTCCAGACCCCACACCAATATTAAATTATGTTCCAGTCTTTATTATACCACTAATCTGATGCTTAATTTTAATTATCTCTAAATAACTTATTGTCTGTTCTGCAGACAATTTTCTCCCATTGTACTTACAGAGTATATTTCATGATTTCTATTTTTAAACAGATTTTTGTTTTTTACTTTAATCCAACCGTAAGCTATGTCTTTAACCTATATTTGTTGTTTTTTTTTTCATATATTTAATCCATTTTCTTTAAATTTCATAATTTCTTCATTTCAGATGAAGACTTCCAACATATTTTATTCACATTTTCCAAAATTATAGTTTATAATGACACTTATATGAAAATATAGGTGTTAGTTTAAACTGACAGCAAAAGGATATGGTTAAAAATGATATTATTTCAATTCTATACTAAGTTGAGAAAATATTACTGTGAACATTTTATTTACACTTTTAACATATTCTTTAAACATGTATTGCATAGCTTCCTATCAAAATTTTATGCATAAAAAATACGACAAAGAAAATTTACATTACTCTATGTTTGTTCTCTCTCTCTCTCTCTCTCTCTATATATATATATATATATATATATATATATATATTCTTTTTTTGCAGATACAAATATTTAAGTAAATGCTCTGTTTATAATAAACAGTATTAACAACATTTACTGGCCTGAATGTCCAAGAAATTTTCATAGAAAATATATTCCTCGGGTAAATGTTGTTAATATTGTTGATTATAAACAGAGCATTTACTTAAATATTTGTATTTATAAAAAAAGAATGTATAAACATAAAAAATGTCTTAAAAAAATAATTGTCAGACTTTGTTCATTTCATATATATATATATATATATATATATATATATATAAATGTGTCTGTGAGTATACAAGAGAAAGGGAATGTATGTATATTAATATACTGAGAGTAGAAATGATAAACTTTTCACAGATAAAGATCTTGTAACTTTGATAATGTTGTACTGTGCTGCAAATTTTTATAGTCATAAAAACTAATAAAACATGCAAGTTGCTAAATTTTACCATCAGATTAAAATAATGGCATTATTATCTCTCAGAGATATATAACTCATTTTTCTAAAGGATATAAAATTTAATAATTTTGATTAAATGCATAAAAATATTAGCCTTGTGTCAGATTTACATAACCAGTTCAAAGTTCTATTATGAAAAAAAAAGAAAAAGGAGTGGGTGTTTTAGATAGTTAACTGAATTCTTTCATTAATACAAGCTGACATTAAACTCCACCACTTCAACATGTCTTTACTACCCTTGCTAATTTGGGTGCACTATTTCTGACCAGTAACATACCTGACAACAAAATTTAGCTATGATACGAAGACTGGGGATTGGTTGGATAGGGAGGAGAACATGAACAGTTTTAAAAAATGTCCCTGAAGTGTCATACTTTCAATAATGAGTGACCAATCTTCCTGTTCACTATATTGCTGAACATGGAGGCGGAGATTCACAAGTCAAGAGGGCCACTTCTTTCCTGTAGATCAAGTGTTATTATGCACTTGGGTAGGTAATCTTAAAGGCAACGTATACAGTCTAATTGGGCTTCAGGTAGACAATAGTAAATATGGAGATGTTGATACCTAATAGTTCTGCCTGTTTCAGTGCAAAGGTAATCAGGGAGAGTAGTGAGTGTGCAGTAGTCAATAAGATGGGAATTAGGGGTCACTTCCATTAGCCTCTTACAACATAAGGCTTGTTGCAGCACTGGAGTATTGTTGCTATAGGAAAGAGGACACAGATTAGTCTGAAGACATTATATATTATAGTCAAATCTAAAAGCTACTGTTAAGGTCAGAGAGGTCAAACTCTTGATGGCAATAAAAACATTTAAAAAATATAAAACATGTTATAGGCTACACTGCTTCTCTAAACTTTCTGTAATTATCCTAATAACATCTTTTAATCTATCTTTTGACTTAGTCATGCACTTAATGGACGAGCTCACATGAAATTATTTTTTATTTGTACAGCAAAGATGTTAGACAAAATATAGTGTTGGCTTGTTTTTATTTCTCAATTTTATTTTAAAATTCCTTTTTTTGCATTTTGAGGAAAAAGGTGAAGATGTTTTTTTTTTTTGCTCTAAGATTTGATTTGATTTTTAAATGTATTTATAATTAGAGATTTAGTAACCTTTTTACCTTTATTATGAGGCTGTAGCCAGACCTTTTTGTTTGTGTGTACCTATGTTTTATAGATTATGGAAAAGTGTTTTGACAAGGTATGTCACAAAGCGCTGTTAAAACTATGAGGCAAACTTGATTTATTAGGTTGGTGCAAAAATAATGACATAATAATGTCGTTTCTTGACGTATTTTCTAACATCAAAAAACGACATTATTACGTCATTATTTTTGCACCAACTTAATATTTAGGCAGGACACAGAATAATACAGAACTTATACCTGCAAACAAACCACACCTGCCAAAGGATATAAAATAAATTCAGCAAATACATAAAAATACATTGAAAGTAGCATAAGACAAAGATGTTTCAGTATAAATATAAATATTTTTTTTCTGTAAATATTTTCATGGTAATTGTTCCGATGAACTTTCCTCTATGGTATCTGGGCTTTATAAATTTAAGTACAGTACTATATTGGTGGCAAGGTCTCATTATTTTACAGTTGAAATGGCTAGTTGGAACTGTAAGTTCTATGCTAATAGTTTCTTCTCTCACACTTCTCATTTGTGGAACTCTCTTCCAGTTTCTTGCTTTCACGTCAACTTTGATCTTCAAAAATTTAAGAGAAATGTCAATCATTTTCTTTTATCTTCATAATTTCTGTTCTTTTATTGTTCTTTCTTCTTAATATTTTCTTTTTCTTATATTCTCTAACACTCAATAACTCCTTGCGTCTTCGTGGCTTTATTGCCTTGCTTGGGGTGAAATGATTAAAAAAGTACCATGCAGAATAATTCACAGCATCTGATTATCTTTCATAGGAAAATATAAGACTTTATAAGTACTGTGGATCAAATAAAAGGTTTCATTTAATGTTTTTGGGAAACTATTGTACATGACAGGCACTTGGGATAGCTGGAGAGTATAATTGCAAAAATATTGTGACAGGAGCAACAAAAAACTATCTGCTTCGCTCGGTTATGGAGGGGCTAGGATTAGATATACACAAAATGTATCTAATGTTATTCTGTTGAAGGAAAGAGATCAACATGATTGTACATTTCACTTTATGGTAGATATTCTTCAAGCAGCAGTATAGTTTTGTTCTAACCTAACTTCTAGGCAGGACTATCTTCTTTTACACGTTATGTCTCTTCAGGACTTCCTCATTGCACACATGTTTTATCTATGGTATTCTTACTATTCACCAGTAAAACCCTGTGGCTTATGGCCACACCACATTGAAATATTGGTTCACATATGATCACTGAATTTAAGCAATGTCAAGCCTGATCAGTGCCTAGATGGGTGACCACTTGGGAATACCAAGTGCTGTAAGCTTGGATGTGCAGGTGGTATAATAGATAATGGATCAGAATTGTTAACTGGAAAACCAAGCTCCAATTCCCATTGGGTTCATTATATTCACTTATGTGCAAATACCCATGGGAAATGTGTGAATCCACCTCTTATCTCCTTCCAGTTATGGGTTAATTATTAAGACTTGTACCACTAACCCATTATTATCTCCTCCCCCACCCCCTACAAAAAAAAAATTCTTACAATCTAAATATATTTTCTGGCTTTAAATAACCTGGAAAAGTTGATAAGCCATAGAAAATCAATGAATCAGTCAATCAGAAACACATTTCTGTAACTTCATGTCCCCTCTTTGCCTGTGAGGTGTTTGTCCAGCTTTACATAGAACTTCAGTACTGTTCTTATCATTTCTAATGAAATTTTCCTATCTCTTAACCTTTAAGCAGTAGGATAATTTTGCTGTAATCTGTTAATTTGGCAAAAACTAATGTGAAGATTATAATTGAATTAGTCATCAATATTTATCAATAAAATTTGGATAAAAAAATCAAAATATATTGATTATTTGTTTTTTAGTTGAATGGATAAAGCATCAAATTCTGGGGAAATTTCACAAAATATTTGTCTGTATATATCCATATAAAATGCAAGACATTTTATATTTGAATCAGAAGCTAAAAATTGCCAATGAAGTGAAGCATATTAAACATAAATGTAATATACTAACCATTTATTCAATTCTGTTAACAAAAGCATCAGCTGTAGACAGTCAAGAACATGCTTGCAAGAAAAAGAAAAAAAAATTCACAACTCTACTCACTTTCAAACACCCAGAGGTATCATTAAGTAAAAGTTTTATTTCTTCATTGAAGATATCTGGAAAAGATCTGGAAAATTTATCCTCAATTTCTTATTTTGGAATAATTTTCATATTTCTGTCATTGACTCAGACAAAGGTGGTATTGATATCATGGCTATAGATACCTACAATGACTTTTACTGAATGATACATCTATGAATAAATTGATTATTATCAGATAATTTCTGAGACACAAAAGTTCAGCAATGCCAAAATATCTAAATTCAGTGTATGCTATTCTCTCCTATGCATAACATAAATTGAACAATGATCTTTTTGCACCAATGAAAATAGGAAAGTGAGTTTTGCATTATACATGAAAATAAACTCTACTTCTGCTAAAGTACAAAAACAAAAAAAGGGGCTTGCATTTCATACAAGATCACATTGTTTACAAATATGTAGGAGAACTGAAAATTTCTTGACCCATTACACTTCCCAAAATTTGTTCCAAATGACCAGACATTGGCATTTATTTTTTTAATCTGTTGTTGTTGTTCAGGTTGTATGACAATTAGCAGTTTGGAACAAGAAATTGGAGAGCCAAGTTTGAATTCCAGTCAGGTTCATTACATCCATGATGCACAAATACACTTGGGAAGCTATGAATCCATCAGTTTTTTTCCCCCAGCTATATCAGGGTAGATTGGGTTCTCTAGCCATGGTTATCAGCCAGTCTAGGAGTGAAAATCTGAATTCAAAAGCCAGTCACCTAAAATAGGTACAGATACTATGTCTGCAAAAACAAAAACTTGATAGATTTCAACAGCTATGAATAATAATCTTTTGATTATTAATAATGCTATTGATATTAACAGGCATTGGTTTCAAGAAAGGTGTCAAATTTCAAGTTATTCAGGCTAAAAGGTACCCAGCATGTAAATCCAGTTATAGCAAGAAGAAATAACCTTTTTTTTAATCATTTCAGCTCAAGCAAGGTGATAAAGCCACTACGACACATGGGGTTACTGAGAGCAAAAGAATATAAAGAAAACATTATTAAGAAGTGAGAACAATAAAAGAACAGAAATTAAGGAGACAGAAGATAACTAGTGACATTGCGTTTAAATTTTTAAAGTTCAAAGTTGATAGGAAAGCAAAAAGCCAGAAGAGAGTTCTATAAGTGAGAAGTGCAAGAAAAAAAACTGTTATCATAGAACTTACGGTTCCATCTAAGTCATTTCAACTGTAAAAGGATATAACCAAATAAATATTAAGAAATATTAAAACAAAACAAAAATTCATCTCTTGTCACCCGAGTTAAAGTTTATTATCCAAAAACTTTGACAGTGTTTATCTGTCTGTCATTACACATGCTTACAAATATTATCTGACTTGAACTGAGTTTGTCTTTCTTGAGCTGCATGTCAAGCTAAACAAATAGTTTTTTTTATATCTAAGAATTTTTATGCCCAATTTATTATCATCATCAACAATCTCAAAGAAGCCAGATCTGTTTTTATAACACGTTATATATTTGGAAAGAA
>OZ010572.1:32942404-32979904 GCA_963932145.1 Acanthosepion lycidas
GCACTTACTGTGTGACATTTTATACATCCATGTATATATATATATATATATGGATATTATATTTAGTGGGTACATGTTTTAGTAGATATTCCTGTTTTTAAACAGCATAATTGATGCCTACCAGTCTATTTTTGCTAATACAGACTTTGAAATATCCCAAGATGTGCACTTCTTAAAAAGGCTAATTGGACTTTGCTGTGAGGTTTTTCATAGCTGAGGGGTCTGAAGCACACCTATCTTGTAAGAGATTTATTAATATAAGGGGAACATAGTTACCAATGAGCACATTTTTATGAAGACATTCAATTCCCAAGGTTGACAGATATCAAATGCATTTTAAAAAATATGGATACTCAAATTCATATACTCACTAAATAAAACATTTACAGTCATAGAAATAATTTTACATTATAAAAATCCATTAATTTCTCATATATATAAATATATATATATATATATACACACACACACACACATGTACACATATTTGGCTTTCTATTCAAGAACATATTTATATGAAAAAAAAAGTAATGACTGAAAATTATAATTCACAAAACATTCAACAAAAAAAAGTAATGACTGAAAATTATAATTCACAAAACATTCAACAAATAAAATTTCCTCAAGTAGTATTTTCTTTAACTCTGAAATAGAATATTCACTGTCATATTCATATTTATATTTAATATTTAGACTTTATGAATTTAATTGCAAAACTGGATTGGCAGCAAGAACTCATCATTTTAGAGCTGAAATGGTTAGATGTAACTGTAAGTTCTATGCTAATAGTTTCTTCCTTCACACTTCTCACTTGTGGAATTCTCTTCCATCAAATTTGATCATTAAAAGTTTAAATGCAATATCAATTGTTGTCTTCTATTTTGTTAATTCCTGTTCTCTTCTTAATAGTGTTTTTTTTTTGTCGTATTCTCTCACACTCTGTAATCCCTTGCATCTTAGTGGCTTTATTGCCTTCCTTGTAGTGAAGCATTAATTCAAGAATAATCTGTACTTACACATCAAATTTTAAACAGAGATGAATATATTTTATCTATATTTATTTGATATATGTATTATTAAGTATGAAAATAGTAAGTAATGATAATTATTTTTTAAGTGTTATGATTTATCAACATTTAATTCTGTGCTATTTGGAAAAATTTTATTCACCAGACATACAAAATATGTAGGGGAAAAATGGATGGTGTTCATCCATCTTTCATCATAGAAACTCTCTCTTTTTCACAAAGCATTTCATTTTTTTTTTTTTTTTTTTTTTTTTTTGTCTAACAACAAAGTTATTTTATCATTCCGTTATGTCTTTAACTTATTTTCCTTTTACTCCTTTCCTCTTCATTTTTTCTTTCCCCATTTCCTCTTCATTTTTTTCTTTCCTCCTTTCCTCTTCATTTTTTCTTTCTTCCTTTTCTCTTCATTTTTCCTTTCTTCTTTTTCTCTTCATTTTTTCTTTCTTCCTTTTCTCTTCATTTTTCCTTTCTTCTTTTTCTCTTCATTTTTTTCTTTCTTCCTTTTCTCTTCATTTTTTCTTTCTTCCTTTTCGCTTCATTTTATTCTTTCTTCCTTTTCTCTTCATTTTTTTCTTTCTTCCTTTTCTCTTCATTTTTTTCTTTCTTCCTTTTCTCTTCATTTTTTTCTTTCTTCCTTTTCTCTTCATTTTTTCTTCCTTCTTTTTCTCTTCATTTTTCTTTTCTTCTTTTACTCTTCATTTTTTCCTTTCTTCCATTTCTTTTCAATTTTTCTTTCCTCCTTTCCTCTTCATTTTTTCCTTTCTTCCTTTACTCTTCATTTTTTTCTTTCTTCCTTTTCTCTTCATTTTTTTCTTTCTTCCTTTTCTCTTCATTTTTTTCTTTCTTCCTTTTCTCTTCATTTTATTCTTTCTTCCTTTTCTCTTCATTTTTTTCTTTCTTCCTTTTCTCTTCATTTTTTTCTTTCTTCCTTTTCTCTTCATTTTTTTCTTTCTTCCTTTTCTCTTCATTTTTTCTTTCTTCCTTTTCTCTTCATTTTTTCTTTCTTCCTTTTCTCTTCATTTTTTCCTTTCTTCTTTTTCTCTTCATTTTTTCTTTCCTCTTCATTTTTTCTTTCTTCCTTTTCTCTTCATTTTTTCTTTCCTCTTCATTTTTTCCTTTCTTCCTTTCATCTTCATTTTTTCTTTCTTCTTTTTCTCTTCATTTTTTTCTTTCCTCCTTTCCACTTCATTTTTTTCTTTCCTCCTTTCCTCTTCATTTTTTTCTTTCCTCCTTTCCTCTTCATTTTTTTCTTTCCTCCTTTCATCTTCATTTTTTCTTTCTGCTTTTTCTCTTCATTTTTTCTTTCCCCCTTTCCTCTTCATTTTTTTCTTTCCCCTTTCCTCTTCATTTTTTTCTTTTCCTCCTTTCCTCTTCATTTTTTCCTTTCTTCTTTTTCTCTTTATTTTTTTCTTTCTTCCCTTTCTCTTCATTTTTTTCCTTTCCTCCTTTTGTCTTCATTTTTTCCTTTCTTCTTTTTCTCTTCATTTTTTCCTTTCTTCTTTTTCTCTTCATTTTTTTTCTTTCTTCCTTTTCTCTTCATTTTTTCTTTCTTCCTTTTCTCTTCTTTTTTTCTTTCTTCCTTTTCTCTTCATTTTTTCTTTCCTCTTCATTTTTTTCTTTCTTCCTTTCCTCTTCATTTTTTTCTTTCTTCCTTTCATCTTAATTTTTCCTTTCTTCTTTTTCTCTTCATTTTTTTCTTTCCTCCTTTCCGCTTCATTTTTTTCTTTCCTCCTTTCCTCTTCATTTTTTTCTTTCCTCCTTTCCTCTTCATTTTTTTCTTTCCTCCTTTTCTCTTCATTTTTTCTTTCTTCCTTTTCTCTTCATTTTTTCTTTCTTCCTTTTCTCTTCATTTTTTCTTTCTTCCTTTTCTCTTCATTTTTTCTTTCTTCTTTCCTCTTCATTTTCTTCTTCCCTTTTCTCTTCATTTTTTTCTTTCCTTCTTTCCTCTTCATTTTTTTCTTTCTTCCTTTTCTCTCCATTTTTTCCTTCCTGCTTTTTCTCTTCATTTTTTCCTTTCTTCTTTTTCTCTTCATTTTTTCCTTTCTTCTTTTTCTCTTCATTTTTTCCTTTCTTCTTTTTCTCTTCATTTTTTTTCTTTCTTCTTTTTCTCTTCATTTTTTCCTTTCTTTTTCCCTTCATTTTTTCCTTTCTTCCTTTTCTCTTCATTTTTTCCTTTCTTCCTTTTCTCTTCTTTTTTTCTTTCTTCCTTTTCTCTTCTTTTTTTCTTTCTTCCTTTTCTCTTCATTTTTTCTTTCTTCCTTTTCTCTTCATTTTTTCCTTTCCTCTTCATTTTTTCTTTCCTCCTTTCAACTTCATTTTTTTCTTTCCTCCTTTCCTCTACATTTTTTTCTTTCTTCCTTTCCTCTTTATTTTTTTCTTTCCTCTTTTCCTCTTCATTTTTTTTCTTTCTTCCTTTTGTCTTCATTTTTTCCTTTCTGCTTTTTCTCTTCATTTTTTTCTTTCCCCCTTTCCTCTTCATTTTTTTCTTTCTTCCTTTTTTCTTCATTTTTTTCTTTCTTCCTTTTCTCTTCATTTTTTCTTTCTTCCTTTTCTCTTCATTTTTTCTTTCTTCCTTTTCTCTTCATTTTTTTCTTTCTTGCTTTTCTCTTCATTTTTTACTTTCTTCCTTTTCTCTTCATTTTTTACTTTCTTATTTTTCTCTTCATTTTTTCCTTTCTTATTTTTCTCTTCATTTTTTCCTTTCTTCCATTTCTTTTCATTTTTTCTTTCCTCCTTTCCTCTTCATTTTTTACTTTCTTCCTTTTGTCTTCATTTTTTCTTTCTTCCTTTCCTCTTCATTTTTTCTTTCCTCCTTTTCTCTTCATTTTTTTTCTTTCTTCCTTTTCTCTTCATTTTTTTCTTTCCTCTTCATTTTTTCCTTTCTTCCTTTTCTCTTCATTTTTTTCTTTCCTCCTTTCCTCTACATTTTTTTTTCTTTTTCTCTTCATTTTTTCTTTCTTCCTTTTCTCTTCATTTTCTCTTTCTTCCTTTTCTCTTCATTTTCTCCTTTCTTCCTTTTCTCTTCATTTTCTCCTTTCTTCCTTTTCTCTTCATTTTTTCCTTTCTTCTTTTTCTCTTCATTTTTTTCTTTCTTCTTCTTCTCTTCATTTTTTCTTTCTCCCTTTTCTCTTCATTTTTTCCTTTCTTCCTTTTCTCTTCATTTTTTCCTTTCTTCTTTTTCTCTTCATTTTTTCCTTTCCTCCTTTCCTCTTCATTTTTTTCTTTCCTCCTTTCCTCTTCATTTTTTTCTTTCTTCCTTTCCTCTTCATTTTTTACTTTCTTCCTTTTGTCTTCATTTTTTTTCTTTCTTCCTTTTCTCTTCATTTTTTTCTTTCTTCCTTTTCCCTTCATTTTTTTCTTTCTTCCTTTTCTCTTCATTTTTTCCTTTCCTCTTCATTTTTTCCTTTCTTCCTTTTGTCTTCATTTTTTTCCTTTCTTCATTTTCTCTTCATTTTGTTTCTTTCTTCTTTTTCTCTTCATTTTTTCTTCTTTTTCTCTTCGTTTTTCCTTTCTTCTTTTTCTCTTCGTTTTTTTCTTTCTTCCTTTTCTCTTCATTTTTTCTTTCCGCCTTTCCTCTTCATTTTTTCTTTCCTCCTTTTCTCTTCATTTTTTTCTTTCTTCTTTTTCTCTTCATTTTTTTCTTTCTTCCTTTTCTCTTCATTTTTTTCTTTCCTCCTTTCCTCTTCATTTTTTATTTCTTCTTTTTCTCTTCATTTTTTCCTTTCTTTTTCCCTTCATTTTTTCCTTTCTTCCTTTTCTCTTCATTTTTTCCTTTCTTCCTTTTCTCTTCTTTTTTTCTTTCTTCCTTTTCTCTTCATTTTTTCTTTCTTCCTTTTCTCTTCATTTTTTCCTTTCCTCTTCATTTTTTCTTTCCTCCTTTCAACTTCATTTTTTTCTTTCCTCCTTTCCTCTTCATTTTTTTCTTTCTTCCTTTCCTCTTTATTTTTTTCTTTCCTCTTTTCCTCTTCATTTTTTTTCTTTCTTCCTTTTGTCTTCATTTTTTCCTTTCTGCTTTTTCTCTTCATTTTTTTCTTTCCCCCTTTCCTCTTCATTTTTTTCTTTCTTCCTTTTTTCTTCATTTTTTTCTTTCTTCCTTTTTTCTTCATTTTTTTCTTTCTTCCTTTTCTCTTCATTTTTTCTTTCTTCCTTTTCTCTTCATTTTTTCTTTCTTCCTTTTCTCTTCATTTTTTTCTTTCTTGCTTTTCTCTTCATTTTTTACTTTCTTCCTTTTCTCTTCATTTTTTCCTTTCTTATTTTTCTCTTCATTTTTTCCTTTCTTATTTTTCTCTTCATTTTTTCCTTTCTTCCATTTCTTTTCATTTTTTCTTTCCTCCTTTCCTCTTCATTTTTTACTTTCTTCCTTTTGTCTTCATTTTTTCTTTCTTCCTTTCCTCTTCATTTTTTCTTTCCTCCTTTTCTCTTCATTTTTTTTCTTTCTTCCTTTTCTCTTCATTTTTTTCTTTCCTCTTCATTTTTTCCTTTCTTCCTTTTCTCTTCATTTTTTTCTTTCCTCCTTTCCTCTACATTTTTTTTTCTTTTTCTCTTCATTTTTTCTTTCTTCCTTTTCTCTTCATTTTCTCCTTTCTTCCTTTTCTCTTCATTTTCTCCTTTCTTCCTTTTCTCTTCATTTTTTCCTTTCTTCTTTTTCTCTTCATTTTTTTCTTTCTTCTTCTTCTCTTCATTTTTTCTTTCTCCCTTTTCTCTTCATTTTTTCCTTTCTTCCTTTTCTCTTCATTTTTTCCTTTCTTCTTTTTCTCTTCATTTTTTCCTTTCCTCCTTTCCTCTTCATTTTTTTCTTTCCTCCTTTCCTCTTCATTTTTTTCTTTCTTCCTTTCCTCTTCATTTTTTACTTTCTTCCTTTTGTCTTCATTTTTTTTCTTTCTTCCTTTTCTCTTCATTTTTTTCTTTCTTCCTTTTCCCTTCATTTTTTTCTTTCTTCCTTTTCTCTTCATTTTTTCCTTTCCTCTTCATTTTTTCCTTTCTTCCTTTTGTCTTCATTTTTTTCCTTTCTTCATTTTCTCTTCATTTTGTTTCTTTCTTCTTTTTCTCTTCATTTTTTCTTCTTTTTCTCTTCGTTTTTCCTTTCTTCTTTTTCTCTTCGTTTTTTTCTTTCTTCCTTTTCTCTTCATTTTTTCTTTCCGCCTTTCCTCTTCATTTTTTCTTTCCTCCTTTTCTCTTCATTTTTTTCTTTCTTCTTTTTCTCTTCATTTTTTTCTTTCTTCCTTTTCTCTTCATTTTTTTCTTTCCTCCTTTCCTCTTCATTTTTTATTTCTTCTTTTTCTCTTCATTTTTTCTTTCTTCCTTTTCTCTTCATTTTTCCCTTTCTTCTTTTTCTCTTCATTTTTCCCTTACCTTCTTTTCTTTCCTTTTTCAAGCATTACTTTCTGTTTTCACTAACAAATTCCTCAGGAAAAAAAAAGATTGTTTTCACTCATTCATTCAAAAAATTGATTTTAAGGTAAATTTCAGTATCTGTGTGTGTATGTATGCATGTATATACACACACACACACACACACACATATATATATATATATATATATATATTATACTTAATAATACATACATATATATGTGTGTGTGTGTGTGCATGTATAAGTGTATGTGTGTGTATATATATGTATATATATATATATATGATGGGGGTGTAGAAATGTTATCTGTTTGGTCCACTATACAAAATTAGTTTTCTTTGACCATCAGAATAATGATTTAGGGAAGTAGATTGAACTGAGAACTTTTTACCAACCCCCTATATATTTCCATGCAAATTTGATTACAAGGCCAATGAACATTATTATGATTTTTTATTGATTCATTCTTTAATTCTGAAAATTTTTCTGGATTCCAGAATGAGGTTAGAACATGAATTCATGAATTATCCAATATCTTCTAAGCTTTTTCAGTTTCCATAAGCCATTATCAATTTGTTTAAAAACAAATAAAATGAAGAAATCCTACCTACTCTGGGATCTTGCCCATATATATATATATATATATAAAATTAATGAAACGCTGAAAATAACAAAAGAAAAAAACTAAAAGATCCAGGCTTAAGCCACCAGAAATAAAAGAAAAATAAGAACCATTAAGGAACCTGCCCCATCTTAATAAGATACAAAGTGCCCAGTAATCCAGAAATTTCGAATTAGAAAACCAACTTAGAGATGGAATCCAATCCAAAAACCTGATCCATGAAATTCAACATCACACAGCCTCTTTCACAAAGAGCCAATTTTGTATCTGCTTATGAACATGGTTAGAATAGAGTACATTTCAAATGTTTTTTTTTACCCCTTTTTTGTTTTCAGAAATTAAATGTATTTTATTCAATTTTACATAAGATTATTTATTTGGATATCTGTAAATTGTCAACCTAAAATGTCTTGTAGATTTACCATCCTTATTCTTCACCTCAGATTGAGACATGAAACAAGAGAAAAATAAATGATACCATGAAATATTTCTGGACGCACACACACACACACATATATATATATATATATATATATATATATATATATATATATATATATATATCTTTTTAATCATATCATTCCATGCAAGGTAGTAAAGCCACAAAGGCACAAGAGGTTACTGCATGTGAAAGAATAAGAAAAAAAAGAGAAATATTACTGAGAACAATAGATGAGTAATCAAAAGGACACTAGATAACAATTGACATTGCATTTGAATTTTCGAAGATCAATGTTGGCTGGAAAGTATAGAGGGAGAAATGTGATAAAATAAACTGTTAGTTTGTGTATATATATATATATATATATATATATATATATATATATATATATATATATGGTCTGACAATTGTGTTTAAGCATGAAACATACTGTTGTCACTGGGTATTGATTTCATTTTATATTTATATTTACATATGCTCTGTCCCTGATATTGAGCACCCATAAATATAGCATAGCTTACTTAAAACTATATTTTTTATCATGTATATATATATATATATATATATATATATATATATGTTTATGGTATACTTATGGCCTGATGATTGCATATAAGCATGAAACAGACTGTCACCACTGGGAGATTGAATTCAATGTTGTTCACATTTATATATATAATTCGCTTGAAGATGAAACAGAACTAATGCCTTTAATTTAATCATGTAATTAAATTTGAAGTTTTTAGCTTCAGTTTTTGAAACATGGTAATTCCTGTGTAGTGAAGAAACCATATTTTAAATCACTTAATTTACAATATTTATGCTCTGTAAATTTACATAGAGCACTGTTTTTTAAAAATAAAAATATCAGTAAGAACACTGGATTAAATATCTTACTGTTCTTTCTTTTTATTACAATATATATATATATATATATATATATATATATATATATATATAAATATAAAAGTGAACATAGAAGTCAACACTTAGAGGCGACAGTCTGTTTCATGCTATATGCAATCGTCAGGCCCATAGGTATATATATATATATATAATTACTTCACCATGCTACAAGAGTTGAAACTCTTGGATTTTCAGTCTGAGAAGTGAAACTATCTTTTTATAATAAACTTTCACAATATTGCTCTATGTCAGTTTTAGGTATTGAGCACTTTTTGAAATTTGCTTAGACTGGTCAATTTCAAGGTAAACTTTGTTGTGTAATTGATTTAAATGAGTGGAGATTCTGTAATGGGCATGTGGCCAAGCATTTAGAATTCTTGCTCTTTGATCCCAACCACAAGACCTGGGTTCGTGTCTCACCATTGTCAGTTTACCAAGAAGGTCACCTTGATGTCATTGGCCTGGGGAGGTGATCCCAGTATGTGGCACTGTTGGAAAGTGTCTTAAAATCACACCACAGGGGAGCTGGAATTATTTGTTGAATGTTGTGCTGATACAATGTCAAAAAATCATTGTGACTGAGGGTTTTATCACACCCTATTATGCACTCTCTCCCAGAAACTGTAACTAAGGCCTACTTAGCATAGTTGCAGTATAAACCATAGGTAAACTCTGTGAGTGATAAACAACCTGAGCAGGCATTAGCAATAGGGATTGACTAGCCAGTATAGCTTAAATGCATACTCAGAAACAAGCAACTAGTCAGTTATGTGCTATGAGTGATACATGCTTAGGTGATCATGTATCTTTCAATACATGACTGACAAGGCAGATTTTTTCCCACAGTAGGTTGCCATTTCTTTCTGCAGTAGACCAGTTGCCATCCATGGCTATAGAACCTAGTCTGTCCTACTATTTACCCATAGCTAGGGGGAGAAGAAGAGGATTCATAACATTCCCAAGAGTATTAGCACATAATTCCTGATCCAATGTTATTTCTTTATATTATAAATGTTCTATTTAGTGAGTACAGATATTTGAATAGATATCTACTATTTTTTCATTTAGTTTAGTTTTTAAACATTCAAATTAATCTCTACCAGAAAACTTTTGACAGGAATGGAAGCAGTTCTCCATTTTTAATCTGTGCAACTATCTTCAAACTATTTTTAGAAAACAAAAAAAAAAAAAAAAAGAAAAGTATGTCTACTCAAGCACATGTCCCCACTAAATATAAGTAGGCTTCCATTTATCTTGCATATTCCAAAGGAATACAGGGCATTACATTTGGGGCCTCCTTGACTGTAGGAGTTGCCTGAAAGTTGTCAGTGTTGACAGCTAACTACTTTTGGGGTTCCACCCCAGGTTTTCTGTCTGGATTTTCTTCCATTGCCTTTTCCATGTTTGGAGATATATATATATATATATATATATATATATATATATATACACACACACACAAATGTGTAAGTATATAAAATTCTTGTGTGCATGTGGTTATGTAAGTATTAAGTTGGTGCAAAAATAATGACGTAATAATGTCGTTTTTTTGACATTAAAAAATACGTCAAAAAACGACATTATTACGTCATTATTTTTGCACCAACCTAATACATCAATAAACCTGCAGCCTAAGGATAAAAAAAGCTTTTATTTTACACAGCAAATATTTATTTTCAATATAATTTCTTTTCTTGTCAATGCACTTAATTCAGTGGTGACTATTATTAATATAGATTAACTACCGTACAGTCAAAATTTCAGATCACAATTCACTTAATATCTACATATTAGGTTACAGACATTTTGATCTAACCTCACATATGTAACCTGTATCATGCTTCTTATACATATAAATATATAATGATAAAATTTGTTTATAATCACAAGCACCAACAACAGATAAGACAAAGTCCAATTGACTGGAATAGCAGATCATTTGACTTTCTTATTTCTTTTTTTTATCCAATTGCACGTTTTCCTTTGGATTAGGTTAATCTATATTTTGGATTAGATTAATCTATATTTTGTCCTGTCCCTGTTTTTCCGACTTGTTGCCCTCACCATTTTAAGCTTACTCTCAGTAGTTTTTTTTTTTTTTTGCTTTTTTATTCTCTACATTTTTCCTAAATATTTTTTTTATGCCTAATCAGTTTTTACGACATCTCTCTCTCTCTCATTTGTCAAACTCTCCTTTTTTCTTGCTCTACTCTTCCTTTCTCTCTCTCTCTCTCATTTGTCTTCTTTCTTTCCTTTCTGTAAATCTGTAATGTGCTTATCTATCTATCTCTTTTTTGACATACTCTCCTTCTTTCTTTTTCTCTCTCCCGCTCTCATTTGTCTTTCATTCCTCTCTTTAGGTTGGTAATGTGCTTCTTTCTCTCACTCTCTCTCTTTTCCTTTCTCTCTCTCTCATTTATCTTCTTTCTTTCCTCTCTGTAGGTCTGTTATGTGCTTATCTATCTATCTATCTATCTATCTTGTTTGTAATATTCTCCTTCTTTCTCATTTTTCTTTCTTTCCCATCTGTAGGTCTGTAATGTACCAATTTCTCACTCTCAGAGAATAAGAAGTACTTATCTCTTTCTTTCGCTTTCTCATTAGAAAGTCTTTAATGGCTGATTTTAATTTTATATTTTTGTTTCTTTTGCAGGTAAGTATTTCAAGATGGAAAACCTTCTTGCAATCTTTTGCAGTAATTCTTTTATTCTATGGTTAACAAAGGTAAGTGTTACTTGTTCAACAATTTCAGGTACAAAAGGTAGTAGAAAGTCGGGCATTAAAAAAAAAAGAGTTCCTTTGTTTCTGTATATATATCATATACTTAGGAAAAAAAAAAATGAAAGAAAATTGCAAAAAATGTTTCCTCAGATAAAGACACCTTAATGTTGTACCCATTTTAGTGTTCAGAGAAAAATGAGTAATTCAATGAATTCTTGCTAAAATTAAAACCATTCTTGAAATTTTAAATGTGTGTGTGTGTGTGTGTGTGTAAAGGATAACCCAACTAAAAAGATATTTTTCAGGGAGGGAGTGAGAGAAAAGAGAATGTCACTTTTCTCATTCTGAATAATAAAGGCACATATAATAACAAAGAGGACTTGAAACTCTGTGGTGAAATTTGAAAGGAACAATCATTTATTATATTGACATTAAAACATAACAAAATACAAATTTTATAAAATGTTTGTGCAAAAATTTCCTTTTGCACACCTTTTTATTGAAAACAAGATAACCAGTTCAAAATATAGAATTATTGGCCCATAAAAAAGATATACATTATTCTACAAACTTTCAATAATTGAAAAAAAAAACTTGAAGAGGTATGATACAAATTTCTTTTTAAAAAAGTTTCTAAAAACACAAACTTTTAACAATTGAAATATCTTTAGAGAAAGTACAATACAGTTCCTTTTAAAAAAAAAAAAAAGAAAAGATTTAAAATACACATTCTTTAAAAAAATGCACTTAATTGAAAAATGAAACAGAGAAGTCTTTGGCAGGGTTCAACAGCATCATTTGGATTTTTAACAATTTTGTTCTTTTTCTTGAACAGTGTTTGAATCACTTCACAGGTTTCACTTTGGTTATACTTCTTTTTCTGTTTTCATTTGATTCTTACTTCTGTAAGAAACAGCAAAGATCATCAACTGGTGATAGCTTTTCCTTCTGGATCCTTGTAAATTTTTACAACCTTCTGGTACCTTGTGACATTTTGTTACCTTTTTATTTATTTGAAATTTTTATGCTTTCTGCACTTTCAAAAATTTTCTCATCTTCATAAGAAATAGGCTCCAAATTGACCTCAACTTTTACATTTGTGTGGATGAAAGTCACTATTCTGATTGGTAAAAAATACAAAGCTGTATAAATTTTTGAATTTGCAAGTTAAAATACAAACCCCCTAACTTTAACCAAATTATTTTTGGCAGGTTCTTATCAGGCCCCTCTATTTTTAGAAAATTTAACAAAAAACTATTTCACATCAAATTTATTTTTTATTAGCCGTTTGTCTTTCTTTTTATCATTTTTTTTTTAAACACTTCTCTAAAAGCAAGTGTAATAAACAAGCAGTCTATTATGATATTTATTTTTTATCTACATATTAATCATTTATTTAATTTACATTTTTATATTCTCCACTCAAGAGAAAAGAGGGGGATAATTAAAGTTAGTATATGGTATTATTTTATATTCAGTCATTTATGTACCAATGCTTGATATATGCTTAGGTGATCCTGTATCTTTCGATACATGACTGACAAGGCAGATTTTTTCCTGCAGTAGGTTGCCATTTCTTTCTGCAGTAGACCAGTTGCCATCCAAGGCTATAGAAGCTAGTCTGTTCTACTATTTACCCATAGCTGGCGGGGAGAAGAAGTGGATTCATACCTTTCCCAAGAGTATTAGCATGTAAGTCAATGTAATGGATTCGATTGGAATTCAAACTCAGCTCTCCGATTCCTCAATCTGACTCGCTATCCATTACTCCACCATGCCTCTTTTTATATTCACCTTTCTTATAAAAAAAATTTATACAACTCCTGAGAACATCTGAGTTGCCAATAAACATTTGATTAGCAGGTAAGAAGTGTATTTGATGTAAATCTCTATTATCCTCAGAATATAAACAACAAAAATCCTTTTCAGTCTTACATTGATTCTATGTTTCAAAATAGTCTGGCAGCATGTTTTATAATAAACTAATGATAATAATGCTACCATTTCTTTTAATCAATTCACCTCAAGTAAGGGAATAATGCCACTAACACGCAAGGGACTACTGGGAGTGAAAGAAAGGGAAAAGACTTTAGAAGGAACTGAAAACCTGATCCTAAACAGGAAACAAGGAATAAACCTTTACTCCTGTTCAAAAAACCTGGGAGGAGTGTGAACCAGGCAATAGGCGAACTTATCTACTCCTCATATTATGTGTATTATATATTATTATACATATTATGTAATTTCAGTTTATCCCAAGGCAAACAAAATTTCTGCCAATAAAATGCTTGATAATTGCCTACCGCAATAATTATTGAATCAGGAATAATATGGTTCACAATATTTATCCGAGTTTGGCACTGAATTTTGTGCTTTGCCACATGTCAGAAATCATTCTTATCCTGATGAGTGAGAAATTATGAAACTCAGAGTTGACTTTCAATAAATATTGTGAGCATGTTATATATATAATAGGGAGAAATGCTGTTTTGCACAGTCATATTTAGGACATTTACATAATTTTCATCAGAATAAAATTGGTCTAAAGTTAATTTTGATAAAGCTGTCAAATCTTGTGAAATGATTACATGTCTCTTTGTCTTTACTGTCAACAACTGAAGAATAATTGCAAGACAGTTTAATTTGATTGCAGATAGTTAAAAGGACAACTTAAAAATAGTTTTCCTATTACTTATGCCATTGTACTTACCATCTAAATGTTTGCTACCTGACAATAAAAATGATTTATCCCTTTGATTTCTTCTAAGAATGTCAGAACATTGAGGTGAACCTCTTGTTAGAATGGCAATGATTTCCTTTTCAACCACTCTCTTTCTTGTGCACGACTGCTTTCATTAGCAGTGTTACATATCATTACTGAGCATATTGGATAGTAGCAGAAATGAAGCAGGGGTAGAGGATGCAGACCTGGGCAGGGAAAATTTAGTTTTAAGAAAGATCATGGGTGCCTACTCTCTATTCCCAGTCTATCCTGCAAGCCCAAACCAGTTTCTCTCTATTTCTCTCATGCACACTCTTAGACTCTCAAGCTTCCAATTTTCTGCTAAAACGGATGCTTGTCTTGTCCCTGCTGTTGTATCTATGATGGGGCCAAAGTAAGACAAGTTCCTGATCAACCAGGTGGAAATCTTCCTCGAAAAGATCCCAGACCTGATATAAAATGAATGGTCTAATGACCAATTTGGTCAGTGGATGAAAGAAACGATGTAAACGGAAACCGTTCTCTCCCCTAACGTTTCATACCCCCACCCATGACTCAACAGTATCTGTGGACAATCGAAAACTGATCTGAAGTGGGCGTATTACAGGAGGGTCAAAGGATAGGGGAGTGTTGGGTGGGGTTTCATCTATTGTCGTTGCACTTGCTCAGGTCCCTGCTTTTACTAGATGCCACTGTACCTGACTAATACATCTGTTATAAGACTTCATGCACAATCGCAGGCATATGGAGGCTTTCCGCTTCATTCCAACAAGAAGGAAAGGCTTGTTTCATCCAAAACAGAAACAACAGCACAATAGAAGAAGCGGCCCAAATGCAAAATTTCATTATGAGTTAGTTTTCTTTTTCAGTCATTAAGAATGCATTCACTTCAGAATCTCTCTTGCTACTTTCATTTTATTAAGATAATTTTATTTGTTTCATTTCTCAATGTTTTTCTTTTCTTTGTGACTACCTTCTCTTTACCGTTCTCTGCCTGCTTATTTTCTTCCTTTTTTCTTTCTTTTTTATGAGTTCTCAGTCTTGTCTGTACTCATATTTTCTTTATTGCTCTCCCTCACAGCTTTATTACCCTGTTCCTCTCCCTGCCTCTTGTCTTCTCTCTCTTTTTCCTTTTCATCCCATCTTTTTCTCTTTCTTTTTTTTTTTTTTTACTTTCTTCATTTCTCTTTATATTTTATTTCCTTTTTGCCCCCCCTCTTCATTCTTTTCTTCTTTGTCACCCTTTCTCTTTCTTTTCTCCTTTTTCATTTCCATTTTCTTTTCCCCGCTGTTCCTTTTCTCTCTTGTCCACTGTCCCTTTTCTTTCTTTTCCCTAGTCACTTTTCTCTCCTTTTCTCCACATCATTTTCATTCCTCCTCTTTTCTTTCTTTTTTCTCCACTCCTTTTTGTCCCCACCCTCTTTCTATTTATTTTTCTTCTGTTATCTCTCTCTCATCTTTAGGTCTCTCTCTCTCTCTCTCTCATATTTTGCTCTCTCTCTCTCTTCTTTGGCTCTCTTTCTCTCATCTTTGTCTCTCTCTCTCCCATCTTTGGCTTTCTCTCTCTTCTTTGGCTCTCTCTAATTTGATTCTAATCTCAATCTTCCTGGCAGTCACTCCAATGTTCCTTTGCTTTTTATTTTATCCTTTTTCAAATCTTTCTCTCTTTTCTTAATCATTAGTCATTACTTCATGCATTTACTTTTTGGAATAGACTTTTTCCTCAATTCCTCAAAATTCCACTTTTCCTTTCTACCTTTCTTTCATTCTTTCATCAAATTTTGTCTTTTCTCTCATATGTTCTTTTGCTATTAACCAGCCAATACAAGTTTCAAATCTTCTACATGTCATGTCCCTTCAGGATGTGGGTGATCATGGCACTGCACAACATCCTGTCTCTTGTAGCTCTAAGCAAAGTTGATCTTTTTGCTATCTCTTCTAAATCTCTGTACTGCCAACCATATAACAACACTGTGTCATCTGTATGTTGTTAAGATTGTGACTATCAATAATGAATCCTGGTATGACTTAAATTTAATAGGTCGTCACATAAATACATTCATTTTTTATAATTTATTTTTATTATTTATTAATATTTCTGATGAATCACTCCACATTGTATTCTCTTTGATTGTTTATGACCTCCTGCCAATGATGCACTAATTGTTCAATGCTTCAAAAGTAGAAATCACTAAGTTTTAACTCTAAAAATTCATCAAGTCATGTTTTAAGCACCACATTGTTGTTGAATGAAACACGTCTCAAATTGTTAGAAAAAAATGGTAGTCTGAATGGGGTTAAATCAACAAAGCTTTTCAGCTGAATTGACTCTTTGTGCCTGTTCATTTGTTCGACATACAGTTTATCATTGACTGTTTGGTTGTTTTGAAGCATTTCAAATTTAAAATTAAATTAGTCCTTACCAATCCCAACAAACACAGACTATTTGCTTGCATCAATGCAGCTCTGGCTTGGTTTAGAGTGTTGCCTGCTTGTCAGGACTCACCTGTTCTTTTCTCTGCTCCATATTTTCATAAAGACACCATTTTTCATCCCTCAGTGATAAAACAGTTAAGGAATCTTTCCTTGTATCCACAAGGAAGCCTGGTGCTGAGTGAGTACACTGATGGCAATGGACAAGTGCTGCAATTTGTTTCTCTCAATCAATGCATATGGCACCCATGCACCATGTTTCTGGACTGCACCCATTGAATGAAGATGATGACACACAGTAACATAAGATCTTGCCATCTTTTGGGCCAATTCCTTAGTGGTCTAGCATGGTTCTTCTTTAATCAGCATGTGCAACTGGTTCTCATCAAACTGAAAAAGGTTGACCAGAATGTGGAGAGTATGTAAGTTCAAATTTACTATCCTTGAAATGGTAAAACCGTTTCTGTACTATTCTGTTGGTAATAAAGTCATCTCCATGCACAGTACAAATGTAATTAACAGCTTTGGCAGCTTTTTCACTTTGATTAATAACAAAGAGAAGAAAATATCAAACAAGCTCATTCTTGTCTACTTGGCATTCTATCTCAAAAAGGTGTCTAATTTGAAATAAAATTTTGATAGCATTAGACAACAGTTTCACAGAAAGACCAGAGTTTGTAAGAAGCAAAAAGTGCTAAGAAAGATTATTCTTTAAGATCATTTGCAGAACATCAACTTAATACTCTGTTTAAAACAACAAAATGAGAATCTGTAGAAATTTTTTCCAAATTAAAAAAAAAATTTGCAATCTTTAAAATTTGGTATTTTTTGTTTTACTTTTGAAAAAAACATGCCACTGGAACCTTGATTATATTGGTAAAACTCAAATTTAATATTTAAATCCATTTTTAAATGTTACTTCATTAATGTAAATAATTTGAATTCAAAAAGGTATATAAGCCATGAATTTTAAAATTAAATAGCAATGATATTCAGCATTTCTTGGATCAAGTAATATTCCTTTGCTCTGGTGCTATCTACAGTCATTTCTTTGAAATATTTGAGTATACCATAAAATGATGTTAGTGAAAATGATGCTAATTAAAGTAGTGGTTAGGTTTATTTTGATGGTTCAATTTGTTTTATCCAGTCCATTGGGTCCAGGCCATTTCTGGATCACAGAAAATGCTGAAATCACCACTACAAGAACCCCTATGTAAACTATTTACATTATTTGGACTATTGTCCTCATCTTTGTTGCCATATTTATTACAAGGTTTCGGCTGTTGTATGCTCCAGTCTCCTTCCGGTGGTTGGAATGTTGAACTTAACCCTTTATTTTGCTCACTGGGGTAGACTGTTCTAGTTCCACGTGCCATGTTTAATCGATGTCAGTTATCAGTTATCTCCTGTTAATTCCCCTCTCCTAGTTCTCCACTGCCTTAACTGGGTATTGAACTCACACTCTTTGGGTCCTGTCACTGGATTTAACCAACGCCTTTATCCACTGTGCCATATGTCCTTGAACAGTCTACCCCAGTGGGCGAAATAAAGGGTTCAGTTTGACATTCTAACCACCTGAAGAAGGCCGGAGCATACAATGGCCGAAACGTAATAAAACTGGCAACAAAGATGAGGACAATAGTTCGAATAATGTAAATAGTGTACATAATACCTCATCTCAGAAATATAGACAGATACCTCTATGCAAACATAGTCTAGCCAGCTCATACTATGTATATATTGCTGTGTTATCAAAGGTAGAACAAAGGTTAAAACAGGAAATAAACAATCATTAATGCTTCCAAACAAGGTTTTTATTGTTTCATACAATACAAAGACTAAAAAAATCCTAAAACCAAAAAATAATATATACTTACTACCCTGAATGGGTAAAATATACAGCTATATATAAGAAATGGGCAAGACCATATCAACAAATCATTCTGCTGCTGTTGGTTGCTGCAGAAAGTTATAAACATATGGTGCTTCCCTCAACAAACTAATGGTAGCTGATTTTAAAAAATGCCAAACTATAGGAGTTCTTGGACCACAGAGTTCTGGTTTAAAGTGGCCCTACTATAGCTGTTTATTTTATGTATACATTGTTTTAATATCATTTATAATATTTGTTAGATTTTTTAAAATATACTATTAAAAACTGTCAGCATTATTTACTTCTCTTTACTTACATGCTGTGATCTAATTGCTGAAGTGGTTACTAATTTCATGACAGAAAATAGCTTTATTTTTATTCATATAAAGCTGCTTAGTTATAAAAGTCATTAATAAAACAATTGATCATTTGTAAATATCTTTTCTTAATGTTTTGTATATTGACTTGTAGAAAGAATTTTATTAAACACCAACTGTTATAAAATGCAATTTTAAAGGCTTTCAAAGAAAGTTTAAAAACATATATGAATAAACTAAGAATATTCTGTATTTTAATCCAAAGAAAAATCCAGGAAAGATTATATATCATTTTAACTGAAGATAAATTTCCATTTTTTACCAAAAAAAAGCTCAAGTTTGAAATTTATTGTGTATTTATAAATAATTGTTAAATTTTATTCAAAAATTTATATTAAATATTTCTAGTTACCACAAGCAGCTTTTTGTTTTGCAGAGAAAGAGTCTATCAGACATTTATTGCTCAATTAAATTGAACACTAAATAGACAAATATTCTTCAAATGGGATTCTTTTATTGCCAATGCTGTGAAATGCCTATTTCAATATTTGTAACTTTATTTATTTATTTATTATTAAAGACAACAATGCATCCAAGTAATTATTTTTATTGATGGAATATCTGCAGAATATGTAATCCCTTAAAGTAAATACAAATCAGATGAATTCAATACAAAAGTAAAGGCAGTTATCAATAAATAAAAAAAAAATCAAAATTTCCTGCTATTTTTGTCTTTGCTTTAGCCATTTCTCTTCTTATATTATTTATTATGTAAAAAGTACTTTTGACAAAATGTGTTTCTTTTTTAACTTAGGTTAATTGAAGTCCACAAATCATTTCAACCTAAACAATATTGAATAGCCTTTGTGGCCTCATCCATATTCATACACACATGCAAGAAGTCAAATCTGAGGGGATAAGTTACAATCCCTAAGATTATGTTTGAATGCATGTGCAACTATTAGGAAAGTTTGTAAAGAATTTCTGTCAGGAATTAATTTCTTGTCTTGAATTAATTTGTCCATTTTGGCTTATGGCCAGAGTGAAGAATCTTCTGAGATTGATTAACAGAAGGAGAATTAATGACAGCTGCCGCTCAATTTGGCTTAAGGCTGGTGTCATAGCTTTCGCAAGATGACATGGATTTCAGAGGCATATTCTTGGACAAACTACATGTCTTAACCGTTCTCTACTCTCTGACCTCCTTTAAGTTCCTGTCAGAGAAGACTTTAGAGTTTATTGAAGAAATAAAAGATTAAATTTACCATTCTCTTCAGTATTTGGTTCCATATGCTTTTAAGCTTTATAGTCTTTCTATTATAAGAATTGGACTCTGCAATTCTAGAATTTATTCAGGCAAAGTAATTTTAAGTAGTAAAACTGTAATAAATAAAGTAAAATAAATAATTTTAAGTAGTAAAACTGCAATAAATAAAAACAAACGAAAGTATTTTGATTTCAAATTGGATTTTTTAAAATCCATTTTCAGAATAGTACTTGTCAGCTTCATTTAAAGCAATCTGGGCACCACACAATAAAAACAATGAGTGAGGCTAAATCAAATATTAAGTTGTAAAGATTCTTGATTCTAGGGTAGTCAGTCATCTTACGATCATGAGAAATAAAAAAAAAAAAAAAAAAAAGGAAAAAAACCTAATTTCCCATGATTCCCTAGTAAAAAAAGGAAACCACCCTACTGGTGGGAAGTTTACAGTTATCCTCTTCTTCAATTACCTTTTGCCAAGTGAGCACATGGATTTGAGCCACTTCAGGAATGAAGACCGCAGATAAGTTTTACACCAATATGACTTTCTTTTGTTTTTTTATGATAGACTTATTGCTTGCAAATAATTTATTAATTCACCACACAAAACAGAAACATTTTATATATCTATTGAACTCATACAAACAAATCATTCTGATAAATAAATCCTTCCATATATGTATAAATGTCTCACTTTGTTGTTATGATGTATATATATGTATATTTTACTAACCAAAAACAGGAGTCAAACACGGCCCATCAGAACACTATATTTTGTTTTCATTTTAAATTCACAATTTTCTTGTTATTTTTCACTTAAAATTATTTTCTGAAATGAGACTTATAGACATTTCTTGCATATAAGATTTACGTAAAAGCTTTAGAAACTCATGATTTGAAGAAAAAGGAAAATTAAATTTTCTGGTTTAGTTTTTAAAATTAATATTACAGCAATGATTTCAGACAAATGATAAAACTCAGCTCAATAGCCTTGTCATAACTTGAGATAAAGAGGACAAATTTAGTCTTCTGTGTAACATGAGGTTCAAAGCATACTTTCATGTCTAAAAGACAAGCAGTGCTGCCATCTGTGCACTCCCAATGATGTCAGGTATCTCCAAGGTATATTGCAAGGCTGAAAGATTCTTGGAAATAATCCTGAGTGAACCAACCACAAAATGAGCTTCAGCTGCTGCTTGGTATATTTCTCTGAAATATACCAAGCAACCAGTACCTCTGTATTTTTACCGGCCAGGTCTTAGTACCTCTGTATTTTCTTCTTTTTCTTCTAATTTTTTTACATGCTGTGTCCCTTAAGGATCTGGGCAATCATGACAATACCCAACTTTCTATCCTTTGTAGCTCTAAGCAATGTTTGTTCCCTTACTATCTCTACCAGATCATATTCTGAATAAATAAAGTTTTCCAAACAGTTCAAATACATCCTTGGTTCATACCTTATCAAATGCTTTTATATGGCTTTACCTGTATATTTTGTTTAAGTATAGTATTTAGTCTTTTTTATTGCTTTAGTACGTGATGAGGTACAAGTTCACTTACTGAAAAGTAATTTAAAAAATGAAATCAGCAAACTGCTCTAATTCCTGGCATGATCTCTAATGTTCCTGTTACACTCATACTTTTGTGAAAGACATAAAAACAACTTTTTATGTATTCTGTTCTATCACCATTGACCATATCTTGACATTGGTATGTCATGATGTTATAAAAATGGATGAATGAACAATATACTCTTGTAAAAATAATCTGCCAAGAAAATAACAGCAAAATGGTTACTATATCCATTGTCATTTTTGACAAATAGAGGAACATATGGAACTACTATATCTTTTGCTATCTATAACAGATGGAGCCTATGACCCTACATTTAAATTTTTCTATAGTTAACTAGTCATTAGGTATGAAACATAATGCTACTTAATGATAAAACTTTGGCTTTTAACAATGACCTCCTGATGAAAAATAGTATCTGACCTTTCTCGTGTTAGATATCTCTGCCTGAAAAGGGAATTCAGAAGTTCTCATTATCTTTTACATTACCCATGAAGAAATAAAATATTTTATATCATAGTCAGAAAATTTGAGGAATTCTGCCCTAGACATCACTGTCACCATCAGGACACCCTTTTGAAAATTATGTTTAGTACCACTCAAAGTGTAATAAAATTTTTCAGTGCAATCAGCAAGCCTAGTGGCTTGGAGTAACCATATCTTGACCAAACAAATGTCTGACTCGGTGGCATTCATAGTGTTATTGGTTCAGGTTGTCGGTCAGTCAGGTCTAATAAACTGAGAGTAATATTAGTTGAAATGGCATCGTAATTGTCTTTGTCTCCACATGTGAATGTTCCAAGTCTGTAATGAAAACAGGCCCTAGAGATTATTGCAAAAATAGTTATGGGTTGAGAATCTTAAGATGATGTCTGCTTTATTATGAAATCTGCTTTGCCTGGTGACTACAAACTTGGTTACGACAATCATGCCTGTACTATAATTTATTACTGTTTTCTTTGCCATAATTTGGAACAGGTATCCATCAGGAATGTCAAAAATGTCCTTCTGAAATTGCAAATTGGTCAAGACTTTTTTTTTTCCACTGTTCTTGTCTCCTTTGCTGACATTGCCTTTCTTTCTACAAAAGTTGAAATTATTTGAAAATTATGTCAACTTATTTTTCCAACATTAGATAAATATTTCTTGTTTTTTTTTATGTTTTAGTTTGTAGGGTCAAGAGAATATTTTGAGGAATTACAATCAAATACATTTCTCTACTTTGATAATAGGCTTTTACCTATTATGATAACAGTAATGATGAAATTAGCTGATTTGTTGTAAGGAAACATTCAGCATTCATTGACCAAACAGTATTACTTTCAGTTGAACTTTATAAAATCTTTATCTTAAAAACATTTTTTAGAATAATAGACCCACTAGCTGTTATTGCTGTTTCTAGTGATGATAGGAGTAACCTTCCTAAGATTTTGTATAAAAGAGCGTTGAAAGTTAGCATCATGATTATATCATTATTTCCCCTTTTAGTGACATGTGCAACACATTTTAGTTGTTGCTGCTGTTGGAATTCTTCAAGTGATGTGGCTTTTGTTATATGGTAACTGTGTATTTTGTGGTGCAAGGGTGTAATGAAGGATTTAAAAGATTCACTCATTTGAAGCCATTTTTCATCACTGATCTGAGAAAATGTTTTTATATAGATTATAGTTTATACATTTCTGAATGAGTTGGACTATGCATGGTATTAATATAAAGGTCTAGATCTGACAAAGTTTATTTAAGATCATGACTTGCGATCTCAGATTAATATTTTGGTATTTTAACATTTTACACTTTTGAACAAAAGAATCCCTAGCACTGCTTATCGTAGTTCTATTTACTTATCCTCTATACTAAAAATAAGTTTTTACCTACTATACTAAAAATAAATTTTATCATGCATGTATTTTTACCATTAACACAAAATTTGTAACAAAATATCTATATGTGTGTCATTGTTTCTTTCTAATTGAATTAAAGGCAATGAAGTTAACATTTCAAGAAATTTGAAAGATTGATTCATTCTTACAAAGACAAGAAAACAAAAAAAGAAAAATGATGGGAAACATTTTTGCCAGAAAAGTTATAAGTTTGGTACTTTAAAATAGATATTTTAAGATTTTTTTATTGATCTTAAAAAATAGTTTCATATTTCATGATTAATCAGTAGAAGACTTTTTTGTAACAAAGTTGAAAAATGGGCCCCAATTTTAGACAGAAATGAAATTACCATCTTTTTACTTGTAAAAAGTACTGAATATTTTTTACTATATTTTGTGAATCAGTTACAAGTCCTGTAATCAATGAGGACATAAAAATTTGTGATTTCAATCTGAATTATAAACCACATATGATTACTTACTCTAGCATTAAATCCTGTTTATTCTGAGCATCAAGTTATCCAAGAGTAAATTATCCATTATCAAATTCTCCCTGCCCCTGCTGATGGCACTGTCATTTTGAAGGAGAAACAGTTTTTTTTCTATTTTCCCGCCCATTTTGAAACTATCTTTTTGACAAGTTTACATTTATAGCACAAGTCAACATTTTCAACCAGTAATCTTTTATTTTGAACAAGGAGGACAAAAAATGTTTTTGCGAATAGATAATTTGATTTTTTTTTTTCCATTTTTGCATATAAACCTATCTCCAGTTCTATTCATATCACTTGTTTAGAAATGGTCAAATATGCAAGATGCATTCCAACTGTAATTGCAAAACCTATCATTTGTCAATTTTGTGAAACTAATAAAAGCTATTTCTAGTTTTTAAAATAACTGGTGAACAGATTTGTCGGTTAAACTAACAAACTATAAAAAGAAATAAAATAGATTTAGGTTTCCATTAATTGTATGAACTTCTTTCTTTGACTTATTATATTGCTTCAGTAAATTATCTATTCAAGTTAGAACTTACAAATAGGCATTTATACCATGGAAAAGTCTTTCAAGAATCAAGTCAACTGTGATAAGGAAGTTATACTACGTGTAAAATCCATGAGGCACAAAAGCTTAAATAACCACTGATGTCTATTGTTCAACCAGATTTTTTCATTCTGAACACAATGAGTCACCATTTTCTGTAAGGAAAAAAATATTATTGTTCTTAATAAAAAAAAAAATAACAGAGAAAAATATGAGTGAAAATGATAAAAGTTCCTTTAACATCTTGCTTTCTTTCGCTCCTCCTAAAAAATGTCTGCTTGTTGCCCTAAACCAGTTCCCAATAGTTTTTTGTCCTCAACCAATTTTCTTAGTGAATAAGGGCAAGAGATGTTATTAGCACCTATCACCTACTTTCAATTATAGCTTTTTTATTTTTGTTTTTCTTTCTTACTCTAAATTATTCCTCTCTTTTAATTCTTTTTTCTTTCCTAATAACCCTTTTTTCTCTTTCTTCCTTTAGTACTTCTGTCTATCTTTCTCTCTCTCTCTCTCTCTATATATATATATATATATATATATATATCCCCCTTATTATTCTTTTTTATACTTCTTTCTAATTTTTCTTTCATCTTTTTTGTCATCTTTAACATCTGTTGGTTTTTCTTCCTCTACTCTTTCTTTTAATCTATTAGGTTGGTGCAAAAATAATTTCGTTTTCTAACATATGTTACTATGTGAGAAAACGAAATTATTTTTGCACCAACCTAATACTTCCTTTCTTACAATATTCTAGATGTTTTCTTTCCTTTTATTCTTCTTTTCTCCTAGTGACTCTACTTTCTTTCTATAGAATTTCTCTCTCTCTCTCTCTCATTCTATTTTTACCCTGATTATTCTTCCTTAGACTTTTTACCTTAGTTTTCTTTCTTTATCTTTTTATTATGGAAACTTTGATCTCAGTCCACTCCTTACCATTTCTTTGTTCTTCTCGTGCTACTATTTCTTTAGCTCTTTCCCTTCTTTCTTACACTTTTCCCCTCATTTTTTCTCTTCATCTTTTTATCATAGAAATACTGATCTCTCCATACCAGCTCTCTGTTTTTCTCCCTCTACTCTCTCTCTCTCTCTTTCCATTCTTTTTCCTTACTTATTATCTTTTGCTTCTCATGACTCTATTCTTACACTTCCTTTCATTTTCCTTCTCATCTTTTTCTACTAATCACTCTCTCCTTTTACCAATATTTACTAAGTTTAGCTTAGTAAAATGGAATTTCATAGTGATGTTGATGGAAAATGGGGATAGAAAGTGTTTTTGGCAATCTTCCAAGTGAAGAAACTTTGCCTGTCAAAAAGAAAAAAATCATTGTTCAAAATCCTGGCTTTTAACTGGGCTGGAACACCTATGGAAAACACACAGAGATATTGCCCCACTTCTCCTGCTTTTCATCTTATTCATCCTTTCTCTCTATCTCTGTCTTTCTCTACCATAACTTATCTTCAAAATAGTCTGTTTTGACTTCATGATAAAAAATAAAACACAATCAAATATTACAAAGTTGACAACTTATGGTCTTTTGTTGTACAAAAGTACATAGAACTAAATCTCAACTTGACAGCCATAGATGTTTTGGAAATGAACTTTGACTGATGCTAAAATTGAGTCAAGTGACAAGATTGTTCTGAAGATGCATTCATTACTGGTAAAAGGTTACAAGAAGGTAGTTTGAGCTGGTTCAAAATGGTTGTTTAGAAAATATTTGCATTTACCTATACAACCTATGTGATAATAAATACCAAAAAGAGAAAATGGCAAAAATAGTTTTTGAATCCTTTGGAAATTTTCAGTGCATTTAAATTCTTTTCTCATTTTAATCCCAATTTCCAACATTTGTCTAAATCATTTTTCAGAAAATTTAGCTATTTTCTTATTCTTTTGTTTTCTTGACTTTTCTTGACCATTTTACTTTTAGTTTTTATTTCCTTCTTAAATATACTAAACTGGATATTTTCTTTCTTTTTTTATTTTTCATTTTATTACTATTTTCTTTCTTTTCTTTTTTCCTTTAATATTTTCTTTTTCCCTTTTGCTTCAAAATTAATTATTAAATATTTCATATTTATAGTATAGCTAAGTATGCCACAAGGCTACAGTAAGGAGGCATTTACTAAAAACATGCCATGGTAAACATTTTCTCATTTACAATGTATCTAATATGGTACAAGGCTACAGTAATGATGCATCTAGTAAGAATATACCATGATAAGCATTTTCCTATTTACAGTATAGCTAAGTATGGCACAAGGCTACAATAATGACGCATCTATTAAGAACATGTCATGATAAACATTTTCCTATTTACAGTATAGCTAAGTATGGCACAAGGCTACAGTAATGATGCATCTAGTAAGAATGTACCATGATAAGCATTTTTTATATTTACAGTATAGCTAAGTATGGCACAAGGGTACAGTAATGAGGCATCTAGTAAGAATGTACCATGATAAGCATTTTCCTGTTTACAGTATAGCTAAGTATGGCACAAGGCTACAGTAATGACGCATCTATTAAGAACATGCCATAATAAGCATCTTCATATTTACTTTATATCTAAGTATGGTACATGGCTACATTAATGAGTCATCTTGTAAGAATATGCAATGTTAAGTATATTCCTATTTACAGTATAAATACTGGCACAAAGATACAATTAAATTTGACCAGTGAAGATGAAATTCACAAGTTTTAATAGCCTGTAAGGCTAATTTGTTAATCATTGATTTTTAGTAAGGTGTTCATCTTGGATAATATGACTTTCAAAATGGCTAACATCATAGGAAGATGATCATCTAAAAGTGAACCAATATCATAGAGAGGTAAGAACAAATTTAAAAACATGGATTTTGTGTGTGTGTGGTTTAAATAGTTAAGTTCCAACACAAAGAAATAACTTGAGTATTGCAGTGCAAGGATTTTCCTCTGACAAGTGAACCTTAGCAGATAATGAAACTGTTGAATGAGATGGTGACAATCTTTAACAGGTTAAATCATTCTCTTCCCCTGGTGCCTATGTAGCTAGCCTAAATACAGCACAAGATTTTCAACCCCAACCTCTTACCTTCTACCACTGCTCTCAGACTCCCTGATGTGTCTTACAACCTAAGCCTACTGTCAAAGGTCTGTTGCCTTTCTTTACATCTCCTGCATTCACCGTGTTGATCCCTACCCTAACTGAGTCATCCATCAGTACCTAAAAATCTATCTCCCATTGCAACATGTGAAAATTTGATGAGTCAGACTGCTATCCTCTCATCTTGAAATGTGTTTGTGTTAAAGCTGAGAGGTGTGTGTCTTTTTCTTATTTTCTTCTTATGTTAATGCAACAAATCTTTTCATATACTGCTTTACTTTTAATTTTCTTACTTTCTCCAGTTTAACTCTATTTAAAAGCAAATAGAAAAAAAGAATAAAACAGATGTATAATAAAATTTAAAAAAAAAAACAACCTGTTTGATTGTTATGCTGAACATTGTCTTGGTTATGAACAGTTTTAACATTTTGTGATTGTTGATTTTAGAGAGGGATCATGGGAAATATACTTTGTATAATACATCTCATTCTTTTGGGGAGAAAAAAATTACAGATTGTTGATATCTTTAGTTGGCAGTTTTTTATTTTTTAATTCAATTTGTTCAAATGTTATAACAGAATTCCTTAATGCATTTACATTTGGAGATTTCCTTTTTCTGTTTATCTTGCATGTGATTAGTTTTTTTTCACCTAGCTTCATATTTTGGAAAGTTTTTTAAAAAAAATTACTTAACTATGCAAGAAAAATAATCTTTGCTTTACAGGGTAACAAATGTACAAAAGAGACCAGATTTCAATATCCTTTCCACACTTTGTTGCTTCGTCTAAGTGGTTATTCATTTGGTAGGTGATACTTGGTCTGATCATCACTTAAGGCATGAAACTGACAGTTAACATGCAGTGTTCATTTTTATATCTCCACTTTTTATTTATATCTACATATGCTCTATAACTTATATTAAGTATTCTTCCCTTATAAATGACTAAAAAAATAGTGAGCATCCTTCTCTTAGGAAATGACTAAAAAAATAAAATTTATATAGGGTGAAGTTGCTAGCCTCATGCCTAACTAGTTTTGAATTTAGAATTGTTCTTCTCCTAGACTGGTTACCAATCAAAGCTAGATAGTTCAATCTGTTCTGTTATTTTACCCATAGCTGGAGGGAGAAAAGATAAATTCATACCTTTTCAAAAGTGTTTACAACTGCTTTGTCCAGAAGTTGAACTCAATATGCCATTCTCACTTTCAACACTGAAAATCACTATACTCTCTGTACAGCACCAAATGCCTTAGACTCATGTCGTTTTTAAATAATAAAAGCTCCTTAGATTTAACCTCCAAACAATTAATCACCTGTCTACTGCTCTACTAAACCTACATATATACATCAGATAATTTTCAGCTTCTAGCTATTGTTTGTACATTGCGTGGTGGAAGCAAGCCTAGGAAAGCAGATCCACATATTAATAGTCAATGGATAGTGACAGGTAAAAATGGATTCAATCAATGAAACAATTTAGCAAGTTTTGATTCTAAGTCCCAAGGTGGCCATCTGGAGTGATTTCTCTTGTTTATAACCGAATTAATCAATTTAAGTGTAGATTAACAAATCCCAAGGTTTGGCCATTTGACAATATTCTTCCCATGACAAAATAATTGGCGCCAAAAATGAGATTCCAAATATTTTCTTTCGAGTTTGATTATCCTATTTTATAATTATTTACAATGTACCTATCATTATTGTCATTATCACATTTTGGTTGTTGTGCCTTTTGACCTTCTTCAGGTACCAGTTGCTCAGGTTAACCTTTAAGAAATTTTGAACCTGAATCCTTTATTTAATCTATGGAAATAGATTGTTTTTATTCTGTTGTTCATATTTAAGGATATCTCATCTTGTTCTATTTTATGGTGGAGTAATGGATAGCAGCTCGGACTGAGGAATCAGAGAACCGAGTTTGAATTCCAGTCAAATCCATTACATTCACTTACGTGCTAATACCCTTGGGAAAGATAGGAATCCTCTTTTCTCTCAGCTATGGGTAAATAGCAGGACAGACCAGATTCTATAGCCATTGGATGGCAACTGGTCTAATGCAGAAAGAAATAGTAACCTACTGCAGGAAAAAATCTGCCTCATCGGTCATGTATCAATAGATACATGATAATCTAAGCAGATATCATGCATGGCACATAACTAACTGCTCAATAATTGCTAATCCTGAAGAAGTCCTGATGGTAGAACAGATAAAACATTGTGATAACAACAACAAAGACAATGATGTTAGTCCAACTGTAAATAACATAAATAATTGTAATTACTCATCCTAGGAATTCAGACATAAATTATCATTCTTCCCCTTCCCAGCTATGAGTCAATTAGCAGGGTAGACTGGGCTCTCTAGCCTTGGTTGGCAACCAGTCTAGAATAAAGGACATCTCTGAATTCAAAACTATTTGATTGTGGGATTGGCAACTCCATCCTATAAATTACTACTTAGTAACGAAATCACAGCGGCAACACCTACCATGATAAGGGTGTGGGCTTTTATGACACAGGGAGAGTTTAAGGGAGTCAGGTACAAAGAATAAGGATGTGTGAGTAGTGTAACAGTTATCATCAGAGAAAATGGTTCAGTGAGTGGATTTCAAATTATCTTCTAGTCTATTGCATTCACTTTGCACTAATGCTCTTAGGAAAGGCATGAATCCATTGCATCTCCACCCTCCATTTATGAGCTAAATAGCAGAGCAGAGTGGGCTTTCTAACATGAAGCAGCAACCAGTCTTGAAGGGCAAGTTAGGTACAAAAAAACTGCAGAGAAGGCAACAGGAAATGAATCCACTACCTTTACAAAGTAGTTGTGGCATGTCACAGGTAATAAAGAAAAGAATTCTGTCATGAACCATGATGACCTCTGTCCACAGAAGATATGACATTTAAATCAGATACTTATAAAATTCCTATTATTGACAAAATCTAAAAAATATTGCTTGTTTTTCTCTTTTTAATTAAGTTTTTGTTTCAATGACAATATCTGACTAGCATGCAAGTGATTTTCTATTCTATGCTTTAGGTTGGTGAGACTGTTTTTCCAGAGATTAGCGTAAAATAAGCATAAACTACAGGACAAAATGCATGGTTATCAGCTAAAGGGTGAGCCCAAAATGCAACTAACAAGTCAGTGATACTAAAATCAAGCAAGTACAGAAATTTAAATATCTCAGAAGTGTTCTAACAGAGGACTGAAAGAGCAACACCGAGATCTGAAGACATAGTTGGATGGCCAAAGATGCATCCCGAAAGCTAAGAATTAAGAGAGAATAGGAAAATTTCATTAGAAACAAAGAAAAGAGTACTGAACTATTATGTGCTGTCTTCCTGTATGGCAATGAATGCTGGACAGACTCCTCAAAGATGAAGAAGAGACTTTGAAGCAACAGAAATATGGTTCTACAGAAAGATGCTGATGATACCATGGACTGAATATGTGAGCAACGACGAGGTTTTGGAGAGAATTGAAACAAAAAGGAAACTTAATGTCAAGAAGAGGCTGTTGAAATTTCTGGAGCATATAATGAGGAAGGAGGGCTTGGGAAATTTGATACTCACAGGACAGATAGAAGGAAAGAGAGACAGAGGAAAGCATCGTGTAACATACTTGATGTTTTTGAGCAAATGGATGGTGGAACAGGGTTTGGGAGAAATAACAAAAGACAAAACTTGTTGAGAGCTACAAGGAGACAGGAAGATGTGGAGGGCTATGATCGCCTACCTATTGAAGGGATACAGCACATAAAAGAAGAAGAATATTGCATATATTTTCTTGTTTTATTGAATAAAAGTCTTTTATTCTAAGAAAATGGGCAATTAAAGAAATAGCGTTTTTGGTTAAATGATTGATAGTTGAAATTGCAGATAAAGTAAACATACTTATTTACTCTTCTTCACCCGGTACACACGAGAGGGCTATTTCTCCCCAAGTTACAACATTTTTATTTTATCAGACTGTTGCTTGTTGATGACATTTTCTGAAGCATTCGTTAAAGTCAACCTTACAAAAGAAGAAAGAGAAATAAATGAAGATAGGAGAAATCACAATATTAATCAGCAGTTGCATCAATGAGAACATTTTTGCATTGTAAAACGGAGAACTAGCAAAGTCTGGTGATTTAGTGTGTGATCGCCCTAGTTTCAGTAGTTGACGTTAAGACCTCCCCCCCACCCAACCTTCAAACTATGTCTGAACCCAGATTCATAATCTGATGAAGGGTTCGTAGTGAAATGTTGAAGCACTACTGTCGTAGCAGCAGTAGTAGCCATGAACTTTTAACTCTGGTATGTAAGTAAAAATCGGAAGTATTCAACATAAATTCCACGACAATAATTTTTATAGAAGCTTACGGTTTTTTTTTTTTTTATATTGTGCTTCTTGTAGCTTGTAATTTGATTTGGAGTGATAGAAAATATAAATTTAAGTTTCTCTGAAACATACTTCATCATACCTTTTTTGTGTGTGTTAGTGTACGTATGGTGAGTGTCGGTGTGTGTCATCCGTCGTTTAAAAAGAATATGTAGAAAATAAAGTGGTATTGATTTCTAAACGCTCTTTAACTTATAAATTGTGCTTAAAAAGAAAGTTTGCAATAGCTACTGATACTTTTGTCATGTTGTCTTCGATTTTCCGTGTCTTACTCTCGCTTGATAGTACTTTTTAATTTCCACCACCTTAAAAACAGTGGGTTTTTTACTTTTTTTGTTTGTTTGTTTTTTTTTGTGAAGTAAAAAAAAGATGATGAATTGTGTTTTTATTTTCTTTTCTTATGATTTATTTCGAAAAACATTATCAACAATATTTTTTCAGAATTTTCAAACATAAAAAAATAAGACCGCCAATTTTTTTTTTTTATATATATCAAATTTCTTTTTAATACCCTTCCTTCCTTTTTATTAATTTTAATACTTAAATTTCATTGGATATCATATTCTCTCTGTCCTTCTTCTTTCTCTTCCCCCACCCTGTATTTCTTTTATGAATGGAGGTATGAATGAATGAATAAATGAAGATATGAATGAATAGTTTTTATTCCCCCACTGCGTTGTAGTAATTGTAGTCAGGAAAAGAAAGAAAGAAAGGAGAAAGCAAAATACAACACGGCGTGAAAACCAGTTGTTTTTAACTTCACAGGGTTGAGCGGAAAATATAAAAATCCTGACTGTGCGTGTTTATTACACAGCCAACAATCATTTGTCTATGTCAGAACTTAGGTTTTTTACCGTTAGTTTCTTGGGTTGATAAAGCCTGAGCGGTTGTTGATTAAAATCAGATGTTACCTGTTAAGTGTTTTTATGGCTGACTTCTTTAACCTGGTCCATATTCTTCGCGCCGGTTATTTTCATAGCGCACAACCTCTGACCTGAATATTTAAACACGGAAAAATCATGTTCGACACACACGCACACAGACCATGATGCGACGATAAGTAATACAGTGTTGTAGTAAAATAAAAAAGAACTGAGAAGAATATATGGAATATTATTTATTTATTTTGGTTTGGGTATCAACGACATATGCACAAGTACGCGTGTGCTACTTTAAGAGAGTAGGTAGATCAGTAAGGCCGAGGGAGAAACATGTGCCCACCTCCACAATGAATGAATGAATGAATGAATGAATCATGGATTATGTTTTTAGTGAACACTGAAATCATTTCTTTTTTATTAGTTATTTCATTGTCATAATAAAATAGTAAATATTCCCAAACATTACATATCCTTTTTAATTTTAATTTTTAATCAGTAATTTGAATTACGCATTTTAGCGTTAAAGTTTCGGAGTATAAAAAATATCGGCTGCAACTTGCTTTCCATTTTTAATTTTACGGGCGGGACATAGTAATTTGCTTAAAATTAAAATCTACACTTGTGAAAGTTTTTTTTTTCCAAGAATTTTTGTATTATATTTTTTAAACGACCACATTCACACACACACACACACACACACACACACAAGAAGAAGCGTGCCTTCTGAATTTTATACACTACTACTACACACGCTACACAGTTAAGTAAAAATTAAATACACCCACTATGATGCAAATAAATTAGAGGACTTCGTATTTCTTTTTCAATGTTCTAAAAATAAAAATGAACTCCTTTGTATTAATTAGGGAAAGCGTTTAGAAAACTAAGCTATGAACAGAATAGATAATTTTTGTTTGGTTAAAATTCGTTTTCTACGGATTATCAAACATTTCGTTTGCCGCTTAAAGCGAGAAAATAATTTTAGATTACAAGAATTTTTTTTCTTTTTTGGTGGTGGGGATAATAATGATTTATTTAGTGATACAAGTCTTACTAATTAATTAACCCATAGCTGGGGTGAATTCATATTTTTCCCAAGAGTATTCGCCCGTAAGTAGATAAAATCAAACTAGGGGATTTGAATTCGGCTCTCCGAACTTAACAATACCACCTGCACATTCAACCTTATAGCACCTAGTATTCTTCAACGGTCACCCATCTAGGTACTGACCAAGCTAGACGTTGCTTAACTTCGATGATCGTGTGGGAACCTGTGTTTCAATATGATCTGGCCGTAAGGCTATATTCTTTTTATTGCATTATGTCCGCCTATAAATTTAGAGGAAAATGAAAAACATTATTACTTTATCTTCGTAACAATTCGATAATATTTTTCAACAACATAGTAAATTTCTTAACGGTATCTGTTAGTTTTAGAATAAGCTACAAAAAAAAAAAAAAAAAAAAAAAGAGTCATATAGCATAAAAATTCGATTCCAAATAGGGAGGCAGATTTGGATAAGTTGCTGTTGCAAACGTTTCAAAGAAAACTTAAAAATCGAAAAACATCTTAGGAAAGAAAGAGGAAAATTGTAGAATGGTATCGATTTGAAATTAGTAGGCAGGGAAAATAAACCCAAAGTAGATAATAATAGTTTAAGTTAAATATCAGGTGAAACAATTGTAATATACATGGTAGTCCAACAAAAGTCTTGTCGCCCCTACCTACCTTCCAAACTGTAGGAGCTCTTGTCATATGAAATAGAAAATTATTTTGTATAGAGGTGACAAGACTTTCACGCCACCCTGTAGAATAATTTCTTTATTTTTATCTGTTTACTTAATGACTGTCAGTGTTTTTAATATATTTTCGTCAATTACGGGTATTTATTTTTTTGCTCCTTTAGTTATGTATTCATTTGTCAAGAAAAGAAAATCACCTATACGGGGGGGGGGGTAACTAAGATTCTCTAGTTACTGTAGAGCTCTGGTAACAAAGTGAAGTTGATGATTAGTCTTTCATCTAAGATTAATTAAATTAATAAAATCCATTCTCACAACCGAACATTATTTTTTCTTTTCTTTTTTACTTAATCTTTGCTGGAAACCTCTCAAAAATAGATTTAAAACAAAAGTGCTAAAGAAAAAACTACACTTTTTTTTGCTTGTAAGAAGAAATTTTTTTTATATATCTTAAATGATAAAGTGAAAAACCAGCTTTTGAGCTTAATGGTGGTGTGAAGAACAGTAAATTTTAAAATTTATCTAAATATATATGAGATGGAAAAAAGTTACTTTCTTCTATTGCTATGTAATACGAATGAGTACTAAGTGAAAATACTTGCTATTACTATTATTTTATAAAAATCTGAGCAAACATTACAATTCATTTGGGAAACGATTCTTGGTCAGGCTGAGAACTTTTCAGCACTCCTTATATATGTATATATTCAAGTATAAATTTATGGTATATATATATATATATATATAATATATATTCCTAGTGTGCTTTTTAAAAACTATTTTGTTACTGATCCTTGCAAGTCTATTTTTTCCTGTGCAAAAAGAATGCTATAAAGAGAAAATGCTTTCCATCAGTTTCATGTGTATAAATGTTATATATGAGACACACATATAATATATATATATGATACAGAGAGACACACGCACACACACACATACAGTGTAACCCGGATATAAGAGAGATTTTCTCTGGTCCCAAATTAGAGCCTGTGTTAATGTATATATAATAGACCAAACCCGGATATAAGAGAGATTTTATCTGGTCCCAAATTAGAGCCTGTGTTAATGTATATATAATAGACCAAACCCGGATATAAGAGACTTCTTCTCCGGTCCCGACAACTCTCTTATATCCGGGTTACACTGTATGTATATATATATGAGACACATACACACACACACACACACATATATATATATGAGACACATATATGCACATACACACACACACACACACACATATATATATGCACACACACACACACCCATATATATATATATATATATATATATATATATATACACACATACACACATATATGATAAAAATATAGTTTTAATGTATGTGTTAAAGTGCTCAATATCAGAGATAGAGTGTATGTAAATATAAAAGTGGACAGTCTGTTTCATGCTTAAACATGATTGCATTTAAGCATGAAACGGACTGGCCCCACTGCTGGGTGTTGACCTCAATGTTCACTATATATATATATATATATATATATATATATATATATATATATATATATAAGCACAAGTTCACATGTACAAAGTATACTGGATCAAACAGTGGCTTCCCCTATAAAGAAGGATGCAGGTTCAATCTCTGCCTGGGAACACGTTTTTCTTACTAAGATTCTTGAATACAAAGGCTGATAGATGTAATACACACTGTTTAATTAAAAATGTGGTGTCAGTTTCAAATACGAAGTATCCACTTTAATAACATTTGAAATAATTAAAATATTGGCATATTAAAAAGCATGATTACAGGCAGCTATTTATGCATATATGCACAAATACTTCTTTTTTTTTTAATGTCCAGACTTGGCCAGAATTTGAACTTGGTTCATTGATTTTTTTTTCTGTTCTCATATTCTGTTACACTATCCACACTTAGACATCGTTACATTAGAATCACTTAAGCAATTTAGCATGAAGCAATGGAGCATACCAAGAGGAATGTGTGGGGGGATATCATCTGAGGCTTTCTCCCCCACTCCATACCTAGTTCATATCTCACTTCCTCCTTATCTTCTCATCCATTCCCAAATATCAACCCACCACCCAACAGCATTCTATTACCAATTCCATCTATGAGTAGGTCATTATTGCATTGAGAAACCAAATGATCACAATAGGAAAGGTTGTTTTAGCCAAAACATTTTGTTATTTCATGGGTCATCTAAATCCTCATTGACACCCTCCTTTCTCACACTGACCCTCACAAAATATCCAAACCTTCTACCCTAACCCTTTCTAAATGGCAAGTTTCATTTAGATCTGTATCTGGCCTTTTCTTTTGAGAATGGCACTGAAAATTTCCTATTGGCTAAAATGTCTGAGGTCCTCTTGCCAAGACTGGTCAATAGTGTGCCTCAAGGCTTTCTCACTCTTGCTCTCACTAACTCTCTGACCCTAGCAGCCGCTTGTTTGTACATCTGTCCACTAAACCAAATGTTGATGATATAAGACAATGTGACAGCATTGACAAGTCTTGGAATGAAAGAACACTCAAACAGATGGAAATTTGCCGAATTGTAGACTTCTCCTTTGTATTGTGTCTCTCAGAAGTGACCCACATTTGAAGAAAATTCAATCAAAATGACTGATATTGAATAAAAATTCTTCTTTCTATTCAACTTGACTATTAAATAAGGCTTATATGGCTTATATAAGTTGTAAGTTACTTCACTATTTCCACACATTTTCTTATTTTTTAAAACTTTTTATGCTTATATGAGATTTCTCAGATTTCAAACTAAAAATAAATCTCTCTGATTAAAGTATTAAGCTAAAAGAATTTTGATGTGCTTCAGTAAAGATCTTGCAACTCAAGTCATTTTATCTCTTTCAACAGTTCATACACAGGGAGGCTGTTTCATTTGGGTTCAAATAAAACTTAAAAATTCAATCAAAAAGACCAAACTATTTAAATATAAGACAAAGGGTTGGCACTAATACACATTCGCTAAAGATTTTGGTTCTCTAAGAATTTACAAAATTAAAAGTAAACCAAAAGAAAATTTTTTACCCTAATCCATAATGAGCCATTTGTAGTGATTTTCCAAGTGCTGCTTAGATGTGGCACAAGGCCGGAAGTATGGAGCACCCAGTGAGGATCGAACTCACTACTCAGTCGTAATTGTTCTAGAGAGACAAGCTTGATAACCATTACACCACACCAAGGTGCCCACAATAATGAGTCATTTGTATAACAAA
>OZ010572.1:32982404-33139904 GCA_963932145.1 Acanthosepion lycidas
TTATTTGTTTAGCAGGAAAGTTTCTGAAAAGAAATCCATTGTAAGTTTTTGGGAAAAAAAATTCTTTATTAAAAAAAAAGTAAAAAAATAAAACAAGCCATGAAACTATTCCAGTTGAACTTTAAAATTTCCCAGAATTCCATTTTGCTCAAACTATATTTGAAAGTGGGCAAAATTTGGTTCTTCAAATCAAATATGAAATGATTTCATGAAAAAGAAAATACATTCAGTTGAACATTTTCTTTCATAGAATATAGTTAGCATTGATTTTCTGTATATTTTTTTAAGTTGGAATAACAGAACTGTTGGTGGTCTCTGTTTTGATAGGCCAAAGGCTTAAAATTCTTTAAGTTTTTTGTTTTCTTTTTTGTTGTCTAGTGTCTATCATTCTAGATTTACAGAAAAAAAGCCAGAATAATTTCATCAATGTAAGATATTTTAAAAGAAGAGATTTTTGTTTTAAAAAATTCTTAAAGCTTCAAAGAAAAAAAAAATGTTTTTCTTTTTAATATAAATTACATGCTTGGTGAATATTTATGAATTAAAAGATAACATCATTCACTTTTGGGATGTCTACAAAAAAAAAAAAATCGGCAAATAGTCTGACAAACTTTGTAATTCAAAAGTCTTGCTCATTGTTTTTTTCTTTGTGAAGAAGATTTTTCTTTAATTTCTTTTTGTTTCAGAAATAAATTAGAAATTGATTTTGAGTTTCATTTGTTTTAACTAAATATGATTCTGAGTTTGAGAAAATAATATCAAAATTCATACTTGGAGATATATGTGTGTGTGTGTGTGTGCGGACTTTTTTTTTTTCAGTTTGATGAAATTAGCTAAATGTATAGTTTTAAGGTATGTACATAGATTGACAGTTTTTTTTTTTTTATTAAAAAAGGTTTTACTGTCAATTGAGTGTATAGTTTTCACAGAAGTGACTACTTGGAACGTTTCTGCACAAATAATAATTTGGTAAATTTTAGTAACTCATAAAATTTGTTATTGACAAGAATAAATTAATTTTAATTTAAATAAAAATAAGTAAAAAATGTCTTTATTTTAAAAAAACAGTTTAATCAAATTCATGCTTCCTATACTTGGGTGAACTTTTAAATTATAAATTTCCTTCTTTTATAAATCTAAATCTGAAATACTTGAATACACAATATCACTGAGTCATTCGTTTCTATTTGGGTAATTTGTTTGTAACCCTTCTTTCATACCTGTTTTTATTAGATTCATACTGCAATGCTGTATTTTTAGCTTTTTCTAAGTCTGGGTAGATTTGATTTTTATGTAGGATGTGATGAAGTGGGAAAATTCTAATATAAAAATTACCCATGTTTTGGAAAGGGATGATTTTTTTTTTCTCTCGGAGTTTTGTAGATTTTATTTTTGCTTTGAATCATTTGGATTATTTATTTTGTTCTTAAAATAAAAAGAAAAATGTCTATCTTTACTGTTTACTCACTTCTATTTTTGATGATATACTGTTTTTTAGTTTGGATTTGAGTTTATGTGTGTGTAGTTCACTGCTAGCAGCAAGCAGAAATATTTCTCCTCCCGATGATGGCCATTTTGGTCGAAACTAGTCGAGGAATCTAAATGGAATAATAAAAAAAAAAACGAAAGAATATTAATCTACAACCCAATGTGTCTAAAGATTTTAATTTTTTTGTTGTTCAAAATATATATATATATATATATATATATATATATATATATATATATATATATATATATATGTGTGTATACACACACACACACACACACAATAAAGTGGTAAAAAGTTCTTGGCCTGATGTATTTTAAAAAATCAGACCAAGTGAACAAATATGAAATTTTTTTGAGGGGGGAAAATTCTCAGCAGCATCTAATATATATATATATATATATATATATATATATATATATATAGTTATATATTGGTGGTTGTATATTTACTGTTGTTGAACCCAATGTTTTGACTGATCCAGTCTATAACCCTCTTCATGTATAATCCATGAGAAAAGGGAAATATCCAACAGGTGAGAGAAACTGATCATTAATGTACTCCCCAGACTGACCTTTCACCTGGTGGAAGCTGAAGAAAGTATCAGCTGAAAGATGTTAGCAACAACAAATATACAAACAAAATTTTAACACCCCAAAAAGGTTAGAAATATACATTCTATGTCAGATGGAGTAATAAGAATTTTTGTATTTTTTAAAATTGTGTTGCTCTGTGGCTTTTTAGTCACCAAGCTACAAGCAGTTCAGTAGCAGAAATTTGCTGAAAAGATTTTCAAAGAAGATCCAACCAAAGTGCATTTGACAATTAAATAATAATTCTGGCATTAAAATTATAAGATGAAAAATGTACTTTTATCTACTCCCAAAGAACTGATTTTGCTTAAAATGTCTTAAGCATTTGTTATGCAAAACTGATTTATAACAATGTTTGAAACATTGTAATCAAACAAATAAGTGTATTAATTTCTTTTTATCATTTTATTAATGTTACATTGTTTTAATTTTGAATAAAGATATTTATTAATATTTTTATATGGTGACAATAACTGAAAAATAAATTACATATTAGAAAAGATTTTTGAATGGAAAATATATTAATCGAAAATGTGAAGATTTTTTATTTTGAATGTATGTGTTTTTAAATGTTAGTAATGAATAAAAAATGATTTGCCATTTGCTAAATTTTGAAACTATCTTTCTATTTTCCTCAAAACTAGTTTTCATGATTGAACAATTTTCATTCATTAGAAAATGTGGATGTAGTTTCATTTCACTTTAGTGTCAAAACAACAGAATATTTGTAATGTTTCATTTATTTTATTATTTTATGATGAAATAGTTTCTGTTTTTAGCTGACACAAAGCAAACCAAATTTCTTCTGTTAATACAGTGACAAATTTCAGCATCAAGTTATATTTTAAGATAATCAAATTTCTCTTAAGAACATTTAGGAACTGGTAGAAAATGCATTTTTTGCTGACAAATGCATGAATTTAATTGGAAAAACAAAAGTTTTTAAACTTGTAACTGTATTATGAAATGTATATCAGTATTTAATTCAGTAAAAAATGAAAAGTAAATTCATTTCAATTACATTATTTTGAATGGATACTTGGTAAATTTTAAAACGGAAGACCAGATTACTTGGATAAGATTAAGGAAGATTAGCTTAGATTAAGATGAAATTTAAATCCGTTTTTATATTCAGAAGCTGAACATTTGCAACTAGTTGTTTACATAATCCACAATATTCTGAGATTTTAACATAGATCAACATTTTATTGACAGATAATTCCAACAGCAAAGAAAAGAAAGCAATTGAAACAATATAATTGTATTTTAACATTGACCTTGTAAGGTTTCAGTTTTTATAGGTACCCACCAACTTTACCTCTACAACATGGTTTCTATTCTTAGCAGAATCATTTTTGAACTAAGAAAGTAAATATTTTTGTTGGTAGAGAAAGGAAAATTCTATGGGCAACAAATTTTGTAATTTTTCAGCTAAAACTTATTTTTTAGCAACTTTTGGTTGGTAGTCTGTATACTGTGCATTGAATGTGAGGAATAAAGTGATTGTCAGTGGTCAGGAATTAAGGTAAACATTATTAACCAAACAATTATATGTGACATTTGACGAAATATTTTTTTTAAAATACACTTGGAATACTTAAAAGTTGTTTTTTAATTGAACAATCAACTGTTAAAATATTAAAAATAACATTTAAAATTTGTCTTTCACTGTTGCATATATATATATATATATATATATATATATATTTATTTACACACTATATATATATATATATATAAGATTATAATTATAAGAAATAATGTCAAATAAAAAAAATTCCTTTTAAAAATGACTGCTCACATTTTGGGTATGAAACTGAAGTTAGCAGATATAGACCCAATCATAAAATGTGCTTTCCTTAAATAGGTAATTCAGACTGATAGTTTTGGGGTTTGGTTTGTTTTACAGCATATCAACCTCAATGGGTTATTTAATGTTGACAAATTTTTTATTGCTGATAATATTTTTTTTTTAAATGTATAGCTGGTAATCTTTTTCTTATCAATTGAATAATGTATTGCTGGTAATAATTTTCTCCTCAAAAATTTATTGCCGGTAATAATTTTTACAAAGTATTTCTGGTATTAAAACCTATTTTTACACATTCATAGCGTTTTGACCCCTAGTTTAACTATTTGCCCATAGCTGGAATCCTAACATGTGCTACCACCCTGGGTCAGGTTGGACCTGGGAACACCAGCAATTAAGAGGTGGTTCTACGCTCCTGAAAACCTCCTGATCAGAGGCCTTGCTGTTGGGTGTTTATCTTCTTACTCAAGATGCAGATGTAGTTTATTGTCATACCCAGGATGGCCAAACTGGTAGTGGCACAAAAAAAGTGGCTTTCTTGATGGAAAAAAGTGATGCAGGTTTGATTCCTTTTGGGGGCACTACTTTTCCATTAGTTGTATGTACTTCTCAATTTAAACTGGTTGTTATTTATTTCACTATTTAATAAAAAAAAACCAAAAAAAAAAACCAATGCAGATAGCAACTCAAAAACATGTACCCACTAAAAATAAAGTTTATAGTAAAAAGAAATTATATAAACAATGTGAACATAGAAATCAGAACTATATGGTGACTGTCGGTTTCATGCCTTAACTGATTATCAGACCCATGATGATCATCTAAGGCCAGTCTTGATATGGTGTTGCTTCCTATGTCCACACTGTTTATATTTATAAAAAAACTGTATTCCTGAAATTGAGCCCTATTCCTCCTTAAATAGAACCTTACAAACCTCTATAGCAGTATGACTTTTTCTGATTGTTTGTCTATCTCTAACTTTTTCACACTACCCTCTTAACTGAATGTCTGTCCTGGATGTAAGCTATTCCTAATTAGCTCCACTGAAGTTATCAGCTGATAGAAAATCTAGGATGCGAGATAGGGCACAATATTCTATCATTTTAAGGATAAGCCACATGTTTCTTTGTTGACCAGGCAAACATTGTTACAACATGGTTGGGATGTTTCCATGTATCTACTGCATACCTTCCAGTTCTCTGGAAGATTGCAAAAAGTATCCATTTTTTTTTTTTTTTTAGGAATTTGGCTGAAAGATGCTGGCCAATAAAGATCATGTCAAAGATGAAAAATTTGTCTTTTATTTGTACTTATTTTATTTCATTTGTATTTAGTGTATTTTTTGATTGTCCAGTATTTGTCAAATAATAATACTGAAAAATTAATTAAATTAAGTGGATAGAAATAATTATAAATTATTGAATAATTATTTTATTATTATTATTATTATTATTATTATTATTATTATTATTATATCAAATTCATTTATTTTAAAAATAAAATTTATTTTATAAATATAAATTTAATATAAATGTAATTTAATATAAATATAATTTAATATAAATATATATATTTAAATATAAGTTTGATAAAATTTATTTTATCAAATTTATTTATCAAATAATTTTATTATTATTATTTTATTTTATTTATGTTGATAATTATAATTGGATAATGATAAAATTAAATGAAAAATTAATTATTTTGATTGCCCAGTATTTGTCAAATAATAATACTGAAAAACATTTATTTTAATATATAATACACATTTGCACACACATTACACGGTTCATCTACAAACTTTTATTTATGTGAAATTGACTAAATATATATATATATAAATATAGTGTTATTTTTTCTTAGAAAAAATCTTATTTTTATAACAACATAATATTTTTTTCTCTCTTTTGGGAACATCAGAATCAACGCAGCATGGTGACTGTGAATTACACACTTCAATGTGGTCTTCAGACCAAATGTCACTACTCCTTTCATAGGCTGTATATCAGAATATAGTATTAAAATATATATATATGGATAAATGTTTATTTTATTATAGGCAAAGTAGTTGAGATACAGAAGTAAAATATGATTATAAAAGTCATAGAATGAGAAAAGAATAATTTTTCATTTAATAAAAGAGCATAATGAAGATAATTAAAAAATATTGTTGAATAATTTTTTATCAAAGATGAAGATAACTTTTATTGTGCTGCTTTTTTTTTAAAATCATCATTTTACTCACACTGAAATTATTTTAAGTTTCATTTTTCATATTCTTATTTTACCTTTCTTTTTTTCACTTATTGTAAGAAGTAGTGATTTTTCAACCAAGGTCAAGTGGCAGCAGTTTTTTTTGGCATTCTTGTACACTCCTCAGTATTTTAACTGATTTCAATAATCCTGTTATTTGGATTATAGGAATTCTTTCAATTTCTTTGCTGCTGCTATTATTATTATTATTATTATTAGCATCGTCATCATCATTATTATTATCTTTATCATCATCATCAGTAATAATAATATCATCATCATCTTCATCCCCAGTCGCCCATGCCCTAAAAAAATACAAAAATTATACACACAAGTACAGTTCACACATTACGAAGAGCTTTATATCTATGTAAAATGTGTGATTTTTTTTTTTTTTTTTTGCGTAGAAATGCCATAAAGCCAGTTCTGAGCTTAGGTCTCTGGTTGGGACCGGAAGGAAATGTGTATACAACAGAAATCAAAAGAAATCATAACAGTAATAATAACAATATTATTATTATTATTATTTACAGCTAATAAAAATATTCCACTCACTTAACAAAAATGATTACCACATCTTTGAAGACCTCTTTAAAGTCTAACATAGATCCCTTCCACTAGGCCTTCCCACTCACTTAGGACTGAAATACATTACAGCTCGAGAGTCTTGTTAGTTTCTTTGCTAGCCAAAATTCTTGGATTCCACAATTTCAAATATCCCTCACCTACCATCTCCACATCTTCTCTCTCAAAAAAAAAAAAAAAATACTTCTAACACCCCATTCCTGCTTCCATTGATTCTTAGAACCAGTCAGTTTAGTATATGTCCTTTTTCATTCCTCAAGGCATGCCTCTGTGCCTGGAGTTTCTGCTACCTATATACATAACATTCCTCAGGTTTTTGTTATTGTCTGTTTGTGTCAGGTGCGTCTTTTCAAAAAAACGAAATTCCAATAAGCAGTCAGTTACATTCAGTAAAAGGATGGCTGTATTTTTTATTTCCTTTCTTGTAGAACTTTATTCTTTATCTTATTTCTGTTGTAATAATTTAGTTTTTAGGAAAACTAGGAGAAAAGTAATTTAAGTGGTGCTAGAGTTAAAGGGATAGTGATTCATATGTGATATACTTCTACTTGGAATTTGACAGGATTTCTTAAATACCACCTGCAATGATTACCGATGTGTCTCATTCACATCTATGGATTCATCTCTTTCATTCAAATCCAACCAATTACTTGTCTACGTTAATCTGTTCAGCTTATTCTGTGTCTCTTTATAAAATATTGTCTCATTCTCTCCATCTCAACTGATCATTTTTTTTTTTTTTACCTCTTTTTCTTTATTTCAGCTTTCCATTTTCCTTCCTCATCTCTGCATGAATATTTCTCTGTTTGTACTCTTCTTTACTCTCTCCCTATTTCTCATTTTCTTCTCTCTTGTTTTCTTCCACTCTCATCCTGTTCCTTCCTATCTTTCTTTCTCTTTTTGTTCTTCCATCTCTTCCTCTCAATGTCTTTCTCTCACTGTTCATTGCTCTTTTCTTATCTCATTTTCCCTATTCCTTGCACTCTTTCTGTTTCTCTCTCTCGCTCTCCTCTTCTCTGGCTTTCTCTATATCTTGTTTTCTTTCTCACTCTCTGTTCATTGATTTCCTCTTCTCTCACTTTCCGTATTCTTCACTCTTTCCCTCTCTCTCTATGTTCCTTGCTCTGTTCTTCCATCTTCATGTTCCTCGCTATCTTCCTTTTTACCCGTTTGAGTTTGTCACCTTCTTCCTCTCTCTCTCTCTCTTTCTCCAGGCTTACCACCCTCTTCCTTTCTCCCTCTCCCAGTTCATTGACCTCTTTCTCTATCTCCCTGTTAATCACTCTCTCCCAGTTCATTAATCTCTTTCTCTCACTCTATGTTCTTGTCATTCTCTTTCTTCCTGTTCCTTTTCTCCCACCCCCTTCCTGCATGTCATTATCTTCTCCCTCTCTCTCTTCCTTCCTTCATTTCTCTGTTTACCATTCTCTCTATCTTTCCTCACCCCATCTCTTTCTCTCTGTTCTCTGTCTCTTCTACATCTCTCTCAGTGCACTCATATTCACTTCTCTATAATTTCTATATTATTTCTACATTTTATTTTTATTCCCTTCAATTCTCATTAAGTTACATCTGTGACCAAAAGTTAAACTATTTCCAGAGCCCAGAGTTTATTTCCTGCACTGGTATTTAAAACAAAAATGATTTAATATCAACCACTTTAAAATGTTATATATATATATATATATATATATATATATATATATATATATATATATATATATATATATATGTGCATATGTGTGTTTTATGCATATATGCGTGTCTGTGTTTTATGTATATATGTGTGTATGTGTGTTTTATGTATATGTGTGTGTGTTTTTTAGGTATATATGTGTGTGTGTGTGTGTGCACTTACACCTACATCACGTTGAGCCTGGTCAGTATCTAGATAAATGACCGCTGGGGAATACCAGGTGCTGTAAGCTTGAATGTGTGGGTGGTGTAATAGATTATGGCTTAGAATCATTAGAGAGCCGGGTTCCAATTCTTGTTGGGTTTGTTATATTCACTTGCATGCAAATACTCTTGGGAAAGGTATGAATCCACCTCTTCTCTCCCCAGCTATGGGTTAATTAGTAAGGCCTGTATCACTAAACCATTATCCACCCCTCCCCCACCCAAATTCTTACAATCTAAAAATATTTTCTGGCTTTAAATAACTGGGAAAGGGTTGTTAAGCCATAGAAAACAAATCAATAATATATATATATGTGTGTGTATGTGTGTGTATATACATGTATGCGTGTGTGTGAACTCTTCCAAAAAGCATTCTCTTAAACCTCATTCATCAATAAAAACATTAAAGTCATTAAGGTACTCTTCTGTCTGTTTATATCTACATAAAATAATTACAATCTCTCTTTATTAGTCATTTTAGTAACAAAAAAAAAAGAAATTTCTGTTTATCTAATTCCCTGTTTCTCAGTCTATATCACTTCCAATGAGCTCTCAGTTGGTATTAATTTATCTATCAGCTTACCTACATATTAGTCTATAAACCTTCTACAAATTCTGTCCCCATATATACATATAAGTAAATGTTTATTTATCAAGACAGCCAATCAGTGATTTATTACAGTTTTATTTGCAAGACACTCTTTTTTTCTTCTCTCAATATTTATTGATATCTTTCTCTTTTTTTTTTCTCTCTGTGTGTCTATCTCACTCTTATTCTTTGTGTTCATAGAAACATGTGAGTGTCTCAGTTCAACTTTTGCCATTTTTATTTGTCAGAGACTGTTTCTGTGTGTTCATTTGCTTTAATTAATTTCTCCCTGTATGCCCATGCATCAACACACATGTACACAGTAAGCTTTGCTCATATATATATATATATATATATATATATATATATATATATATATATATGTGTGTGTGTGTGTGTGTGTGTGTGTGTGTGTGTGTGTGTGTGTTTATGCTTTCTGGCTCACAAACACTTATATGTGAATACAAAGCTGACAGACTTTTACCTGTCACATATATACTGAGATATATATGAGGATGTGTATACACATACAAAACTCACAAGTCTGCTTGATAGCAACTTATTATGTTTCCTGTGTATATAGACACAAGAAAGTCATATACTCACACATAAGGAGGTGATGAAAAGCTCTTGTCAGAACCCAATTCCCAACATCTGACTAGAATTTTTTTACATTTCTTCAGTTAGGTAGACAAGAACTTTTCATCACCATCACCACTTTGAATATATATATATATATATATATATATATATATATATATATTGTTACAGTAAGCTATATTTATGAGTAAAAAGTACTCCATATTGGGAATAGTGCATTTACAGATATATAAGCATCGTGGATATAAGAATCTACACTGAGTTTTAAATTCACTAAATCTATCTCCATCTCTTAATATCTATCGATCTATCTCAGTCCGTTCATATCTATCTATCTAGCTAGCACAGTCTGTTTCTATCTATCTATTTATCTATCTCAGTCTGTTTATACCTACCTACCTATCTCAGTCTGTTCATATCACTCTACTTTAATTCATATTAGATGACACAGAGCACTTTTTATTTGCTTGTGAAATTGCTTGGGTGATGTGATTGGTCTTCACTATTCTTCTTCTTCTTATTATTATTTATTAAGCCTGTCTCTTTTTTTCTCTTTCTCTCCATCTATCTATCTATCTATCTATCTATCTATCTATCTATCTATCTATCTATCTATCTATCTATCTATCTCAATCCGTTCCTATCTATCTATCTATCTATCTATCTCTATATATATATATAGAGTTTTTGTTTAATTTTTTCTTATGTCTGTTTGACAGAGTTTAATACCCTAAAGCTTTTCACAGGACCTGCATAACTCCACTTCACCCTCTGTTGTCTCAATGTGTTAAGTCTCCTGTCAAATCATTCGACATAGATCAGACTTGGGCTTGTACTATAAGCCATGCCAGGACAAATTCCTCAAGGAATTACTGATTTTGATTTAATAGCAATTCTACCTCTTACTAATAACTTGATAGCAATGCTTACTGCTTTTAGCTCCATCTATAAACATTTCCAGTGTTGTCACATTTCTTTGTTGACTGGGTGAATGGAAACCCTATTGTATATTAAGAAATGCCAGCCTTAGCCTCCGCCGCTAAGAGATTCACAGATAAATAGTTGCTTAGCATTTAGTCTTCTCCAGTATACATGATGATGATTTCCTAGTTGTAGTACTTTTTGTATATAGTGTAGTTTGATGTGTAAGATAGCTCATGTGACAGGATTTCGATATTCCAAGAAATACAATTCTTGTAAAATTTAACTTATATCTTTAAAGAGAATTTTCATAGTCTGCTTGATAAATCGTATTTTCCCAACTGATCAGTATTCAAATCTAGATAAAGGTTTTTTTGATTTTAAAAAGTATACAAATTGGTCAAGCATAATCTTTCTAAAAATATTATAAAATTTCTAAATTTTAAAACCTAACAATATTTTTTATTTCTGTTTATAAATACATGCTGCAAAATAAAGTCCTTATATTTGCCTTGATAAAGACCATCAGAGGATGAAAAGAGTTGGTAAAGACAAGCTTTCCTTTTGTCTTTACTCATAATCTTTCTACTTTATTTGGTTTTGTGCTGTAGGAAGTTACAAAAATTTGATTTAAACACATTAAAAGTCTTAGATGGTATTTTTGGCTTTACAACATAATATCAACCTTTATGGATTATTTTAATGCCAACAAAATTTTTATTGCTGTCAATATTTTTTTTTTTTCAAAAATGTATTGTTGATAATTTTTTTTTTACAAAAATGTATTGCTGGTAATAATTTTTTACAAAAATGTATTCCTGGTACTAAAACCTATTTTTACACTTTCATAGTGTTTTGACCCCAGTTTGAAGGTTAACTATTTTTCCATAGCTGGGACCTTTACTGGTGCTACCACCCTGGACCTGGGAACACCAGTAATTGGGAAGTGATTACACGCTCCTCAAAACTTCTTGATCAGAGGCCTTTCTGTTGGATGTAGTTTATTGTCTTATCCAGGATGTGGATGTAGTTTATCATCATACCCGGGCCAATTAAAAGTCTTAGAAGTTATTTTTTTAAATAGATATTGGTATATGAATTGAAAATAATTAACTTAAAATAGATTTTTTTTCCCAAAGGAATTGTTAAGAGCATTCTTTTTCAATGTTAACATGAACCTCACCAAGCTGATACTAGAATTGAGCCAATGACACAACCAATTTATATTTACACTTTTAATCTGCACACAATATTGGCAATTCATTACAAATAATTTTTCTTTCTTTCCAGGTTTAAAGAAATATTTTTTGAAATTGAATTTCAAAATCTATTTTTTAGAAAATAAGTTTAAAAATCTAAATTATTAAACTTTAAAAATATTTTACAGGTAATTTTCATAATAATTCAAATGCCCTTTTACATGTTAGTCTTTTACACAAATAATTTGCTGAGTAAATGATATAATTAATAAATAAATGATAATTATTAATAGTAATATAGTTTTACCATTACTTCTCAAGTAGTTGGTCATTAAACATACACACATGTAAATACGTGTGTGTATGTTTAACGATCAACTATTTGAGAAGTAATGGTAAAACTATATTATTATTAATAATTATAGTATGGTTACAATTATTATTAGTATTATGGTATGGTTACAATTTAAGAACAAAAAAAAACACTGAAAATTATTATAAAACACCAGCTTTAACTTAGTCATTTTAAAAAATAATGAAATAAAGTCATTTAAAAACAAAAAGAACTTAAAACATTGTTTGGACTATTCACTAATAGAATCAACACATATAGATATAAATAAGATGGTCATTTAAATTTAGTTTTTAAATGCCTTTTTAGCATCTTGAGCTTTCTAAAATAATGCCTCTTTGTTTTTTAAATAGAAGAAACTTAAGTTTCTCTCTAGGTAGAATTTTCTTAGTCATCTTGTTTCATAGTATTCACTGTGATGTACTCAATAGACTCAATCTGCTTATGTAGTGAAGGAGATGTGCACATCATCACCTTCATTTTTCCTTCCTCTGATCATTTATTATACAGAAATTAGTTTTAACCATGCCATCAAAAAATTGAATCCATATTTAAATAATTTTGAAGATTGTGTATATTTTACTAATATTACATTTCTTTTTCACAGAATATTAAACTAATCTAAAAATAATCAAGATGACATTTCTGTCTTATCCTCTCCTTTCAATGTGTATGTGTGTATGGTAAGGGTGTGTGTATGTGTGTGTGTGTATATATATATATATATATATATATATATATATATATATATATATACACACACACTGCTTTATGCTTTATATATAGTGGATTTATGCAAATAAATATCTACAATGATATAATAATTGTGTAACTATAAATATATGATGAATTAAAATAGACTATATTAAATATTTATTATAAAGAGTAATGCACTTATAAACTTTATGGACAATGAAAGTATAATTTATATATATATATATATATATAGGAGGCACAGTGGAGTAATGGATATCGGCTTGGATTGAGGAATCGGAGAGCCGAGTTCGAATTCCAGTCGAATCCATTACATTCACTTATGTGCTAATACCCTTAGGAAAGGTATGAATCCTCTTCTTCTCCCTCCAGCTATGGATAAAATAGCAGGACAGACTGGATTCTATAGCCTTGGATGGCAACTGGTCTAGGAGAAGGACAACTCTGAATTCAAAACCTGCAGAGGGTCATTTGGGAACCTTGTGGCATTCGGTGCACCAGGTCTCTGTATTCGTCCCTCCAAAAAGTGTGGATGGTCCTGCACGAGGCCTTCACCACTATAATCAAATCTCATGTGCCGGTGTCGGGCTGTCGGTTTCCTGGAAACTGATCTGCTTGACCCTCATACGTCGAATCTCGACGGGAGAGTCGATCATATATATATGTATATATATATATATATATATATGTATATATATATATATAATCAGTAAATGTAAATGACTATATAAATGAAGTATTTAACTCATTAATGCGTTATAGGTCAGAAGCCTTTAATTCATAGCAGATATTATTTAGAAATCTATAATTAATACTGGATTTTATTCTAGGCATTAATGTGCTAATGACTCAATTTCTTTGTCTTCAGCTCTGCTATTAAATATGCATTAGACTATCTGTTGTGTTTCATAATGAAAGAGATGTACACAGCATCACTCTCACTTTCTTTTCCCATGGTCACTAATAATGACTAATGAATGAATCAATAACTTTCAGAATATGATGCAGGAAAGTTTAAGTTCATGCCTTCTGCTAATGGTTATCTTCACAAAATGTCATTAATGGTGATTAAATAGAAAGTTAAATTTATTTGTTGATGATGAACTATTAGATTTTACAAACTATCAGCATACTAGAATACCAAAACTTTTTAAAACTCTGTTAAAAATTAATGGTTTAAAAAAAAAAAGAAGCAAATTTTTAGTTCATTTCTTATGATTAAAGTTAAATGTAAACTTATTAAATATATTTTTTGTTCCTCCTTGAATAAACAGGTTTACAAACTTAAAAAAATCAATGTTTAAAATAGGCATATAGTTATTCTATATAGTTTTTATTATATTGATAGAAACCACTACAAATTACATTTAATCTTTGTTCATCTACTTTGACTCATTCAAATATTTAATCAAAATTTTCTTTGAACCTTGATTTTTCTGTGTGAATATCAAGGATAAATTTGTATTCAAATATCAATAAAATTTGCATTAAACATTTGTTTACAAAAAAAATACAGGGGGAATAATTCACAGACTCTTAATTTTAAAAAATAATCAAAGATCAATATATCATTGGAGAGATGTTAACTTCTTAAATGGCTATTTGAGCTTGAATGTGTCTAGAAATGATATATAACTTTATTTGCTGATGGTGATAATTACTGACTATATTGAAGATGATGATGTAATTGTGAAAGTATTTTCACTTTGAAGCTATTAAATTTGAAGAAAGAAGAAAAAAAAGAGGCCTGAATATCCTGATGACTCATATAAATGTTGATGAATGAACAAACTAAAATTTATGCAACAAAAGGATTTTATAAAGTGTAGCAAGTGGCCATTTTATGAAGGGGATAAGGGTTCAAATCCAGCCATTGTTATTCATTAAATTATTAAAATTTATTTTTTCATATATTTTTGACTATTTGTGACAGTAACAACAATTTTGTTAAATTTAAACACAAAATATTGACTTTAGATGAACCAAAATGATTTAAAGATGTTGTTATTTAAATTTTAATATTAGCTTGTCATTTAAATTATTTTGCTCATTTATTCAAATGAGTATTTATTTTCATTATAAATTTGCTAACATGTTAACTTATGTTGGCCGAAATTAATGGTATATTTTGTCCATTACTTATTTGATTTTTTAAATTTATATTTTTCCATGTATGGTTGTTGCATTCCTACTCTTTCATGAAATCAGTTTTTTTTCTTTTCTCTCTTTTTGTCAAAGTAAACATTTATGAACAGTCTGCCATTGTCATAAGAAAACACTATTACCTGGCATCGCCAGTGCAAGGGAGATAACTTTTGTTATGCATGCACATTATATTAGGTTGGTGCAAAAATAATGACGTAATAATGTCGTTTTTGTACGTATTTTTAACGTCAAAAAACGACATTATTACGTCATTATTTTTGCACCAACCTTATATATATATATATATATATATATATATATATATATATATATATATATAGTGATTTTCCAAGTGTAGCTTAGATGTAGCACAAGGCTGAACGTAGGGGGCACCCAGTGAGGATCAAAGTCACTACTCAGCCATAATTGTTCTAGTGAGACAAGGTTACTAACCATTACATCACTTTAAGGTGCTCATATATATATATATATATATATATATATATATATATATATATATATATATATATATATATATATAATGAGGGTCAGCTGGAAAGCTCATAGGCTGAGCAAGATATAAATGTAAGTTTATCAACTGGTGTGTCTACTTAAATTTATATCTTGGTCAGCCTATGAACGTTTCAGTTGGCCCTCATGTGTGTGTTGTATATTTGGGCAGCAATCCTTCTTTTATACATGTTTCCTTGAATGTGACAGACAAGAAAAATTGATCAGTTTTTTAATTCAGTTTTTGTAGTTCTTTTACATATATATATATATATATATATATATATAATGATTAGCTACTCTCATTTTCTGAGCACACTTGTCTACTATGCCAGCTAGCCATTCCCTGTCACAGACACCTGCTCAGGCACATTTGCATTTGTTCAATACCCACTAAGCCCACCTGTGGTTTATACTGCAACTTAGCTATGGTTTCTGGGAGAGAGTGTATAATCAGGCATTTGAACATGTCCATATTTTCAAATCCTCGGACACGATGACTTGTGACTTTGTGCTAGCACAACTATTGACAACTTCTGATCAATTCCATCTACCCAAATTCACTCACAATACTTGGGGACAATACTTGGTGTGGTTTCTCAGGCACTTTCTAAAGATGCTGGTCACAGTGGTCACGTCAGATAATATCACCTGCCTGATAAATCAATAATGGAGGGATTCAAACCTTGGTCTAATGGTTGGAAACCAAACATTCTAACCACTTCAGCATCTGCCTATATATATATATATATATATATATAATGAAATGGACAGTCTGACAATTATTTTAAGACATTTTTTATGTTTATACGTTCTTTTTTATAGATACAAATATTTAAGTAAATGCTCTGCTTATAGTAAACAGTATTAACAAGATTTACCAGCCTGAATGTCTGAGAAATTTTCATAGAAAATATGCATCCTCCGACAGGAATTGAACCTGTATCCTATACAGAACCATCATATAGCCTGCCGTGTGCTACCAATTGAGCCATAGAGAAGCGTTTTGGCTTACAAGGTCGATTTTACTGCTTTTACTTGCTTTATATATATATAAAGTGTATAATAATATGAAAAGTGTATATATATATATATATATATATATATATATATATATATATATATATATATATATATATATTTCTCCTTCTAATAGCTGTGTAAACATGAACCACTTCAGTGGTAGTAGGTGGAAATGCTTTGTGTTTTATGATTTTATTCTATAAAAGTTCTGTCTTTTGATATTGAGCACTTGCTTTGTTTTTTGTTTTTTTTTCTGCTCCTCAGCTTTCTAGATTATTTTATGGGAAAGAAAAAATATATATATATATAAGCTCTATTTAGAACAAAGTTTTATACAAACAAATATGTTCCTCAAAAAAATAGTTGATAGTTTTATGGTTATGGGTAATTTCTAATATTAACATCAGGCTGCAAATGCAGAATCCTCAGTGAGGGCTGAATTCACTACGGTCATAATAATCAATTAACAATTAACAATTGTTCCATACCAGATGCACAAGTATTATGATTATAATTACTTATAGATGTATTAGTAATTGATATTAGTACAAATTTGTTTAGAAATGTGAATGATGAAAATCCATTAATTTACCCAACAAACATTTATTTTCAAGATAATCTCTATCCTTGTCAATACCGTATTAAACATTATACAGTGAAAAAATTTCAGATCAGTATTAAGTGAACACTTGTCAAACTATGGACTTATTGTTCAGTCCTTCTACATTTATTATTAAAGTTTTCTGTTAACTTTATGACAACAATATTTTCCAGGGTTTTTGTTTTTTTTTTTGGGGGGTTTTCACTTTGTTTTATATTTAGAATTTTCCAACACTTTCATAATTTTTCTTATTTTATTTTCTACTTCAGCAACAAAATATAATGGGCAAGTTTAATAATTGAACAACTGGAAAAAAAAAGAAGCAGCAATTTAGTTAGATTTAAACATTATTGTTATTATTATAATATTTAGAACTGACAGTAAATATGTAATTTTCATATGACCACATTGTTGTCACTTGTCCTCTGAGGAGGTGCTGAAAAGTTTTTAGCTTGGCCCACATCCCAAAATTCAATATTTCAATGACCAAAGAGTAGAATACAGATTTTTGCAAAGTGAACTGAGAACTTTTTTATGCCTACTCATACTAAGAAAATGGGTGGTAGTCCTTTAGGGATTTTTTAATTGTGACTTTTCATATTATTTTACACTTGCATTGAATGAAAATAAAGATTGTTGTAAATACACATTCTGATAATTAACATAAACAAGTTACTATTAAAAGATCACAAAGCACTTTTAAAGGACAGTAAATAGACAAAATGTTTTAGATTACCAACTTAAAGTGTCCAGTATATATTAAGGTTGTCATCAATTAAAATGTCTATTTTTTTTAATCATTAGAGTTATAGGAGAAATAAATTAAATTTTTTAAAACTAAAATTGAATTAATTTAAAAAAAAAAAATAAATAAAAGAATCTCTATTTCTGAATTGCTAAAAAATTATCTCACAACCTCTCCCCTGTCCTTGCATTTTTTTTTTTTTTTTTTAAATTGAAGTATTCATATACAATAAACCACTGGGAATGTTTCAGAGAAAGAAAAAAAACTTTTTGTCCTTATAACGCCTCCCAGGTTTTTTTTTTCCAGTAGAATTACATGAAACAGTACTGAACATGTTACCCTTCTTACTTTTTTGTTTGCCCATATATATATATATATATATATATATATATATATATATATATATGTGTGTGTGTGTGTGTGTGTGTGTGTGTGTGCGTGCACACGCTCACGCGTATTTGTCTGTGTGTATGTGTGCGCGCACACGCTTGCCTGTAAAAGTATCTGTGCAGGTGCGTCTCCAAGACAAGCTTTTATGTCTAAATATCCAAGGATCATAGTCTTGTTTAGAACAATGAAGGAGTCTGCGTTTCTGTTTTCGCTTTTAAATACAAAGTAACCCCCAACACACACGCGCGTTTGCGCGCGCGCACACACACACACACACACACACACACACACACACACACACACTATGAGTGCGCGTGTCTATGGAGAAGGAAAGATGACAAAGATAGTTTTTGTGACAAACGCGAAATCTTGAGATACTCTCAGTCGCTTCTCTTTCGTTCATCTTAAAAATCTCCTCTGTCATCATCATCATGTCGCTTCCTTTTTGAATTCAGGTTCACCTCTCTTGTCAACTGCTATAATCTTTACTTTTTTCGTTTTTACTTATTTTCCAAATTAATTTCATTTTCATGTTTCCTTCTTCATTTCTTCAGCTTCATATTGTATCCTGTTTCCAATTTTCTTTTTCTTCTTTCTTTAGCTCTCTTTCTCTTTCTAGTCTTTTTTTCTGCCCATTCTCAAGTGCTTTCATTGCCGTATTTTTTCTTTTCACTACTGTCTCTTTCTTTTCTTTGTATTGTCTTTTTCTTTTTTTGTCTTTTCTTTTTCTTTGCTGTCTTTGCCTTTTCATTGCTTTTTTCTTTCCTTTTTTCCCACGGCTTAACTTTTTTCTATCTATCCTTTCTCTCTGTTTGCCTCTCCTCTCTGCTGCCGTTTTCTTACCTTTCTTCCACCACTTTTTACCTCCCGTTTGCACTTTACTCCCCACTCTCGTTCGTGTTTTACTCCCTCCTCTTGTTGGTCTTTTACTCCCCATACCTATTTGTCTTTTACTGCCCAACTCCCGTTTGCTTTTTACTCTTCTTCCCATTTTTTTTTTTTTTTTTTAACTTCCCCCATCTTTTCGCGTTTTACTCCCCTCTCCGTTTTGTTTCGTTTTTTTTTTTTCTTCTTTCGGTTGCCTTTTTCTTTTTCCCTATCTTGTCTGCCTTTTTCTTTTCTCCCTCCCGCTTGATCTTTTCTTTCCTGTTTATCCTTTTTCTTTCTTATTTTATTCTCTTCTTCACTTTCTTCAATCTTTATTTCTGTCATTTTTCACTGTTCCCAATTCTTTCTCACTTTGTTGCTTTCTTTCTTCCTTTGAAAACTGTGCGAACACATACAGACGTATAAGCCTTTGTTTGAACTAAAATGCATGTGTGTCACAACATTCGAGCGTGTGTACGTATCTACACGCGCGCATGCAAATATACTTTTATGGCATAAAAGTTTATGGGCAAGGTTTTGAGTGCGCGCATTTTTATTTGTACTAAATCCCTTTTATGTCTGCACAATGTGTGTGTCTATGTGTGTTTATCGTTTTCAAAATACATTTATTTATTTGTGTGAAATGTAGATCGAACTGTGCTACTGCGTCTGGTTCTTTGAATAATGTCTCCACAGGCTCGCATCTGTGTAAGTGTACGCGCCTGTGCGCTTCTCTGTGTGTGCGTGTGTGTGTGTGTGTGTGTGTGAGAGAGAGAAAGACGAATGACAGTTTAAACTACAGTTTGTGTATCTGCATATTCCTACCAAAAATGTTGAAGAAGCTTGTGTAACTTATGTCTGTCTCTCTGTTCATCAGTGCGTGCATTTCTGAGTAAAAGTCCGTGTGAGTGTGTGAAACTAGCTAGAGGTAAAAAGATAAGGGTCATAGTGTGTAACTGTAATGATTGTGTGTGTGTGTGTGTGTGTATATATATATATATATATATATATATATATATATATATATATGTATGTCAGTACTCGTGTTTTTCTTATATACCACCGTTATTGTCTAAATGCGCTACTGGTCAGTAGTATTGTTGACGCTGACTGTCTGTGTGCGTCCGTCTGCAACCATACACTTTTTATGTGCATTACGTACTCCCTCACACATATACATACACACACACACGTCTTGATAATTATGCAGGTTTATGTATGTGATTGTATGGACTGTCGTTTTGTCAATTCTGAATTAAATAGACAAAATTGTGAGTTACTATTTGTGTGTATGTGTGTGTGTATGGTTCTGTTTTTACGCACCTGTGAATGTCGCTCATGAATGTGAGTATTGTGTGCGTTACCTTTGCGCATCTGTACCTGCTTTCACATTACTTCGAATATGCGTATATGATTTTTGTGATAACAAGCGACGCTATGTGTTCGTATTTGAAAACAAGATTCTTGCATAAAAAAAGGCGTGTGTTTAAAAGCGGCGAATGTGAATGCTGTGTAAATAAATGTGCGTTACAAAAAACTCACATTTACATGTACAAACTTCAGCGATACACGCTGTCTGTAAAAATGTATTGGCACAAACTTACACAGGCACTAGAAATGTCGACTTTCAGATGCGAACGCCTATTTGGCGCGCGTACACATATACGCACATAGGCGCGTGCTCAGCTCGGCTCGGCTCGGTTCTGCAGTCAGTGTGTTACTGTTTCAAGTTTACTCTCTTTCTCTCTCATAAAGATGCATGCGTCTGTTGTCAAATTTGTGTGCGCTTGAAGTGTTTTAAGAAAGATGCGTGTCTACACAATAAATGCATATTATAAAACCTGTTTAAAACTAAAACGCGTCTATCACAATATTACCTTTTTATTTTTTTATTCTTCTATTTAGTTGTACTATCGTAACGTAGTGTCACTAACTTTAAAATCTAATATTGCGCGGTTTATATAAACAAAAACTGGACGACGCTTCAGAAAAAAAAATAGTATAGTTGGGGATGGTGGGGAGGTCCCCATCTAATTGTTAAAGAGAAATAAAAGAAAGATTACTCTTTGCTTAACTTCACCCCCCCCCTCCCTTCAATCATCATCGTCATGACCATCACCCGAATCGTTATCATCAACAATTGTATTAGTCGTACTCGTAATAGTAGTTTTTGGTGAGGTTTGGCTGTGGCAGAGGTGGTGGTAACACTGAGAAACTAGGAGGAGGAGGAGGAGACTGTCACGTGACCCAGTCAGTGCGTTGATTATTGTTTCCCTTCTCTCTCTCTCCTTTTCCAGTCTTTCTTTTTCCTCCTTTTAAACCCCCTTGCCCATCCTCTTTACCCCACCACTACCACTTCCCAATCACACAGAACCACGTGACTGAACGTTGATCATAATATCTTTCTTCCTCTCGTTTCTTTCTCTTTTTTTCCCCCGCACACATGCCGTCTCGCTTTTTTCCATTGTCATTGCTCACCCTCTCTCTCTAAAACATCTATGTCGTTCTTCCAGTCTTAATTTCCCATAACCCCCACTCTCTATAAATTTGTATATCTGTCTTCATCTCCTGAGCGTACACTGTACGAATGTATCACTCTTTACTCGCCGCCACTTCTCAGAATAAAACCCTCTGTATCTCTTTTCTACACCTCTCTCTTCTTAAAACACCATTACCGATCATTCACTATCTCTTATCACTCTCATCGAATACATCCGCTATAAATACACTCTCTCTCTCTCTCTTTACACTCTCTAAAAGTCTCCTTTTTCTTTTTCCACTTCTCCCCTAAAGGTATTTTGTTTTTCTCTCTTTCTCTTGTTCCAACATTGTGTTTCTTTCTCTGTTTAACTTCTCTTTCAAATACACCTGTCTGTCAGTTTTTTCTGTCTCCTCCTCTAAATACACCTGTAATTTTTTCCCGTCAATTTGTATTTCCGCTCTTTTTCTAAATGTATATATCTCAATATTTCTTATAAAACGTTATTTTATGTATATAATATTCACTCTTGGGGGTTTCCTTACGTTTTTTCTTTCTTTCTTTCTTCGCTCAAGTGATTTAATTTCTTTACCTTTTTCTTTTCTCATACATTTTCCTTTTCTTTTTAACGTCTATTTGTATCCCCTTCACTCTCGATTTCCTTAATGTATTTGTTTATCAGTCTCTCTCTCTCCCATATCTATCTATCTATCGCTCCCACCCAACTTCCTCTCTTTCCCTTTCTCTCTCTCCCTAAGTCCTTTATTTTGTTCCGTCCACTACCTCTGTCTTTAAATGTCTTGTGACTCTCTTAACTCTCTTCAAATAATCCACCTCTTACTATCACTCCTATTCTTTATTTCTCCTCACCCCCTCTCTATTCTTCTGTTCAGATATTGATCCTGCCTTTAACACTGGCATGTGTGGTGGTGGTGGTGGTGTGGTGAGCTTCGACTATACGACTCGCCGGCTTGTCGTCGTCGTCATAGTCGTAGTCTCTGTTAAATGCTAGTAGTTTAGTAATACAAGGCAACTTGTGCTTCGGAAATTAAGTCGCGAATTTAGAAAAAAAAGCGATGTTTCTTTCACTTAACGGACAAAAAGAAAAAAGAAACACTCGCTCTTATATAAGATTTAAGACGATTTACTAGTTTAATATTAGTTTAACTATAAAAATTTAGTTAGAAACAAGTTCGACACATTTTTACTTAAAAAAAAAAAATTATATAGATTGAAAAACGGAAATTTAAGTTTCATATATATACACACACACACACACACGCATACATACCTATAAAGCTGCACATAAAATTGTCGACACACAATTCAATACATACAATATACATATGTACAAATACGTACGGAGGAGCACATGCTATCACTGACGGAGTGAGAGAAGAGAAGAAAAAAGGGAGGAAGAAGAAAAGGGAGGAGGAGGCGTAGAAAGAAGCAGAGCATATTTCTATTCTCTTCTTTAGTTTGAGACAGAGAATCCGTTCGAAGGTGCAGGCAAGCTAGATCCGGACGGCATCGTCATTAAGAGAATGTAGAATAGAAGAGTTTTATATAGACTTGCTAAGCCAGCCTTCGAAACAATCCAACACACCTTCCTTTGACTCTGCACAACAGAGATAAACATCTACATACATTCACACACGAATATATATATCTATATATTTATAGGAAACATTTTAAACGGAAAAAAAAGTTATCAGGAGGAAGAAAAAAAGGCTTAGTTTTAAGGAAACGACTTGACAAGTTCACAGGCAGTGTCGGTCTTGGAAAAAACAAGGAAAATAATAGAAAGTTGTCTTCAAAGAGCCCTTAAACGGATTTTTCTATAAAAATGTATAAAATAGACAGACTGTCGCTACAACGTAAGTTGTAGTTTTTGAAGGAGTTAGAAAAACAAAGTAAAATTATTTATTGAAGCAACAATATTCAAAACAGTTGCAAATATTTTTAATTTTTTTTAATTTTTTTATTTATTTAATAAGCTAAATTAGGTAAATTTAAGATTACACCACAGTCAAGGGTGGTGTTTCTTTACAAATATATACATATGTACATATAAATATATTTATTTATTATTTTAATTTTTTTTCTCCTTTTTTAATATTTAACAAGACGAAATTCGTTCCTGGATTCTTTTTGTTTTTCCTGAATTTCCTATAACGACGCGAAGGATTTTCCCCCTTTTTTTCAAAAGAAACGTGGATATTTTCCCCATTCTCTCACTGTCTCCTGGAATCACAAAGAACGAAATAAAATCCCGGGTGTTACAATACATTGCATACGACATCGGAGAAAATTTGGACCTTATTAATCTTTGTCTGTTTCTCTCCCAAAAGAAAACTTTTGTGTTCCTTCCTGTGTGTGAGGGGCATTCCGTATTACTTGAATTTTTCGACCGTCAATGAATAACGGACAGAAAAATGGGCCCAGTCGGAACTGTTCTTAGTCGGGTGTACCGTAGGATGCCCTGGTTCATTCACTACCTTACATTGTTGCTGCCACTTGCTATGTCCATGCTTGACATGGTTGATAGTGGAAAGCGCTTACCTTTTTATTGGAATGCTTCAAATCCAATGTAAGTAATCTCCAAAGTAAAAATCAAGTCAGCCTTTTTCTTAAGAACGTCATTGTATATGTCTTTTTTTTTTTTTTGGCTATTACGTCCGTGTGATCGTAATTTTTATTTATTTATTTATTTATTTATGATCCTTCCTGCTTTGTTATTGCTTTCTTGTTTTATTCTTTCTTTTAATAAGTTTTTTTTCTGCTTTGTGCTTTTACGACTTAAATTGAATTTAAATACACTGTTAAAATAATTTGCTAGTGTTTTTGTAGAACCGTGTCGCTGAATCAATTTGATAGAATTTTTTTCCCACTTATTTTCCTTTTATCATATGTTAAAAGAAAAACAATGTTACTTGTTTTATTATACTTAGCACTAAAAATTAATTATTCCTCAGAAATACTTAAATTATTTTTTCTTTATGTGAAATGTCCGTGTTGTTTTTTAAAAACTTGTCGAATGGACATTCCCCTTTTCTTTATATATCGTTAACAGATGAAATTCTCACCACAAAGCATTAATTAGTAGATATAAATAACAATATTATTTCGATAGTTTAGGTTTTTCCGTCTTTCTTTTAAAAAAAAAAAAATTACCGAAAAAAGAAGTTTCTTGTTTAAGTTTTTAGTTTTCTTAAAAAGGCATCTTGCCATTGTTACCAAATTTAACTAAGTTGTAATTACGAACAAAAGAGGTAAGGAAATTGACAGAATTGTCGAGAATAAACAAGTTAAATTTGTCTAACGAACCTGTGTAAAAACTGAATGATCACAGGTTACCGGATAATCAGTAAATATTTAACTATAACATAGATGTTTGTTTGGATTTCTTCTGTTTTAAGTTTCACTTTTATTATTATTTTTTTTTTTTCATTTTTAAATGATTAAAATTTTTAAATTTTATGCCGATTCATTTAAAAAAGAATTAGGTGTCGTATTCCTTAAACATTTTCAGTAGTAATTAGTAATAATTATTGTTTTGCTCATTTTCGTTTTTTAATTTTTATAATTTAGGATTTTTATTTGACACAAAACTCCAGCTGTAGGTTACTTTTTTTTTTGTCTAAACTCTAAATTATCCGTTATTTTCTGTTACTAATGTAAAATTTTATATACTATAATTCAACTTAAATTTAAGATGCTTAAAAAAAAAAAGTTTTACTGTTGAAATTTTTGCACTCATTTTTAACTTTTTAAATTCGGTTTGAAATGTAGTGTCATAATAAAGAACACTCTCTAAAGAAATTCGGACTGGAATTCAACAGAAATTCAACACAAGTTTTTTTTTCTTTATCATTTGAAATGCATTCCCATATAAAACATTCACTTTTACTTCAAAACTATCAACATAAATATTGTTTGATAAATATTGTTTGATATAAAAGTTAATGTACCCTAAAAACCTTATTGTTGAACTGCTCCTTATAAAATTCTCTACATATTTCTCTTTTGACAAAAACCCTTCCTCTTCTGCATACATTACGTATAGTCTGTTTATGTGACTAAAAAGCTTCATAAAACTGATATTACAGTTAGATATTCTATATCATCTCCAAGATTTAGGTTTACTGCCAATGGTTTTGAAAATCATAAACAAGAGGGAGAATTCCTCGGCGCGAATTATTCCATTGTTTTCATTGGTTCCATTTTAAAATCTAACATTCCTCTGTGCATTTCAACATTCTTTTACTTTCAGTTTGGGGTTTTAAGGACAATCATTTCCCAAGTTAAACAAAAACAAACGCCTTTTAATTTTAAAATTGTTAAGATGTGCGAAATGAAAGCGATTTATTTAAGTACTCTAATTTTTTTTTAAGGAAGACTCGAACTAAAATTCATCTTTTTTCCATTACCAATCATCTATCCATCCATTCATTTTATTCTTACATCTCTCATTGTGATGGTTGAGACAAGCGATGCTGTTGAGGAACGGAGTATGTGTTTGTGAGTATGTGGAGGGGAGTGTAGAGAAGAGATAGACAGCAAAGAAGAGGAAAACTCCATAATATCGATCCGAGAAAAAGATGACTTTTCCGATCGGAGAAAGTTTTACTCGGAAGTATAGCATTGTAATTTCCATAAAGAATTGTATCTTTTGTCGGCTAATATTCACATTACCACCACACCTGTGAATTGATCGCATTCGAAGAAAGCTGGGAAGGGAGAAATTTAACGGATTGGGAGACGACAACGAAGGAGGAGGCAGCAGAAGCCGCGATGCCTTGTCTCCTTAGCGCATTATTTTCCCCAATTTTTATCATTGTCATCGTCGTCGTAGTTTCGAAATTTGAAGAGATGTGTGCACGCAGTTATTGCTTTCTTCCTGTAAGATAACTCATATTTTACAAATAAACATCATTTTTGGTTTTGCATATAGATTTGCACTCTTTCTTCAATCGAAATCTTTTTAGCCATTGGTATTGTATTGTTAAGCTGGTGCCGTGCGACATTTTTCATTTTCGGAAACTGTCATGATAAACATCTCTGCCTACTGCAGCTATCAGCTTTCTTATACAAATCTTTAAAAGCATTTTTATGCTATGTCGTCGTCGTCTTCCAAAAATCACTTCCCCCCCCCCCTCGTACTGGTGAGATCTAGTTAAAAAGTTAGTCACCCTCATCTTCTCTCTTTTCCTTCTTTTTTTTTTTTTATTCGGCGTTTATTTTCGTTGCCTTAAAAAAAAATTAGAAAAAAAAAAAAAAGATACACGCATCAACTTCGGCACCCACGTTGAAATGCATAGCTTTGGACTTTAAAGTGTTGAGTTGAGTGAACATTCCATAAATTTTATCTTGAACAATGCAAGATTCTTTCCATCTCTCGGAGCAAATATTTCAATAATTCAAAGTTTTTTTTTCCCTCTCATATCGCTCTTCACTTAGAACTAATTTTTTAAAAAATCTTGATAATAAAAAAAAAATATGCTAAGCTTTTCTTTCGGGTAGACAGCAATTATTAAATAAAAATACAATAAAAAAAATAATAAAAAAAATTTTCTTCTCTAATGATTTGATACCCGGCATTGTTAGAAAAATGTGTCAGCAGTTTGTTTATTTATTTTTCAAGATGCTAGTCACAAGTTCAAATCTTTAAGATTCCAGCAGGTAATAAAAATCTATCTACTCCTGTCGGTTTGAGCTTTAAAAAATCTTTATCATTTTTACATTATTTGACATAAAATACGTAAATTTACCAAGTCGAATGCTTAAATTATTTACTTTTTTACACTTAAACCTAGAAAATGATAATAATCAAATTATATTATTATTAATTAATAGCAGTAGTAGTAGTGATAATGTGATTGCATTCTTAAGGTCCTTTGTTTTATTGTACCCTTTAAAAGTAAAGCCTCTTACACTCAAGAAGAAAAAGAAAGTTTGGTAAAGGAAAAGAATTTAAGTCATAAACATTTTGGGGGTTTTATTTAATTTTTTTTATTCAAAATTTCCATATTTTTTTTAATGCGCCCGCTTTGATTTTCCTTTTAAATAAGTCTGAAGATGGTCGACTGGAAGACGAGAGGTAGGCACGATCCTACACACCAAAATGTTGCAGCTCCTACTACTACAGTGGTATTCAACATAAAGCGAATGGTGATTGACATTTCGCGCAACCAGGCTACACAGAAAACTGGCATGTGACACATGTCTCCTTTTAGTGTTTAATATATTTACACTAACGCACGTATTATGCACTGTAAAAATCCAGACAGATCGATTGAATTTCTTTATCGCTTAATTCACTTTTAAATATTTCTCATATTTATTTGCTTGAATACCTTGTCGTATATTTGTTCCCAGGTGTGACTTTTTTCTTTTCTTTTTTTACACATTTTTTTTTTTTTTTTTTTTAGTATTAAAAACTGTAGCGTGCAAAATAAAGTCGATTATATTTTTCCCACAAAGTGAATTAACGTTAGTTAGGGGTGAAGAAAGGTTAGTTCTTCAAAGTGGCCCAGTTCTTTTACTGCTTCTTTCCAATTTAAATTTATTGCACCTGTATCCACATCCAGAGATGTTGATAAAATTTTCTGCACTCCCTTAATGTCGGAATAAAAACATTTATTTTTGAATACTGGGAACCACTTTCTATTTGTTTTTTATTCATCATTCTTATCTTCTTCAGTTGATTAAAAAAAAAATCGACATATTTGACTTGTCATTCCAACATAAAATTTACAGGTGACGAATTTTACTTATAAAATGACGCCGATTTGGTTCTGTCGATTCTTTTTTGATTTCTAGTTACTGTTAATTTATATATTTTTTTACCGTAGAGATCATATTATTTAAGATTTTTAAACTGTTTATAAATACTCTTAGTTTTCAAATTTATAACCCCCCCCCCACGTTTTTCAAAAACACAAATAATTGGTAGGAAATTATATTTCCATAGGTATCTTCACTTTTTTTGTAATTTATCTGTATTTAAGTAACTTTTATTTTTGAAAACGGTAAATCTATTTTTACCCATTCGACATCAGTAGTATTTATGCGTTCGTTTTATTTTTAGATGTAATCAAGTATTTTTTTGTTATATCATCAGACAGTTAAAAACCGAAATAAATTTATTAGAAACTGAAATATTTGCAGTATAAATATTTTACCTACTTATTAAATTTTACGGGTGAGTTATGGAAAACACCTTTTGAAAAAATGTTTTGTGTTAAAATTCTTTTCCTTCACCGAATACAACCTGTACAACGTTTTCATCACCTATTTTCACTGGTATTGATTTGAAATCTAAGACTTGTGTAAAAAAATAAAAATAAAAGTAATAACAACACGATACTATTTGGTTGAATTGACTAACTACTGCACATTTAGACAAACGTAAACTGTCACGTCAAATAACGATATTTCTGGAGTCCCTTTTTACATTTTTTTTTTTTTTTTTTTTTTTTTTTTTTGCTTCTCTAGTGTTTCGAATGTTGCTCTCTTCCGTCTGTTGTGTCGATACATAATTAAAGTTCTATTGTTTTTATTCACTTCATTGTCGCACTGATTGATTATCGTATGATTTAAAAAGCAAAGCCCTTGTCTGTGATATATTTTTTTTATTTCTCTAAACTAAAAAGGTAGCTTCTTGTCATTTTGTTGTGATTGTGATACACAGCTGAGAATACGTGCTATGCAATGGATCCCTGTTTTTGTCATATTCAATTTAAAAACTAAGTAAATTATTTCGTTGTTTATTTTTTTTCTGCAGTTTGCATTTTGAGTTTATTTATTAAAAGGAACTGTTAATAACTTAATATAATAATGATAATTTATACCTCAAATATAATCATTTCGATCTTTTTGTCTGTTTTTCCATTCTCACTTTCTTCCCAGTGACCCAAATACTGATCAATATATGTCTCTGTTGTAGAGAACTGGCTGGGGAATCCGAAATATTTAGTTCTTATCTCTGTTCTCTGAAGCTTATTGCGAGATCTGTTAGAATGGAATTTACCAATATAAAATGGGCCACGTAACTGCAAGCGAGCTTGCTGTCGTCTGTGTCTATTTTCTATGGACTCAGGTCGCCGTGTCTTGGAGACACAGACCTTACTATACTGTCCGACCGCCATCCTACTCCTCCCCTCCCCTACAACACCATCTCATTCATTCTCCTTTCTCTTGTGTAAAATATTTTCTTTTTATCCCCGAGCAAGTTTGAGCTGATTTGAATAATTTCACGTTGGAATGAAGAGACATCCTTAAACTCCCTAGAAATGTATTTGAATACTAATTAAAACGATGACACATTTTGGTTTTGTGAAATTTCAGATATTTTTATGTCAAATAACTTGATTTTAGTATTGAATTAGGTCGCCTATGTATCAACTTTCGTCATATTCATTATTTATCATATGGAATGTTTAAGATAAAATTTCATTTGTTAAATTCATAGACAGCATAAAGGGGGGTTTGGCGGGAAAAATTCCTAAATGTAAGGTTCGCTTCCAAGCAGTGGATTTTCAAGGAAGCTAATGATTGCCATTACAAAATAGGGTCTGAGATTCCAAGGCGGAATCTTTACATAGCTTCCATTATTTTCTTATTTATTTTTGTTCATTCTTGTGTGCGTTCTACTAAAACCATTTTTAGCGGATTAATTCTGTCTGCTTCCGCATCGACGCCATTATTTAAGTAACTATGAGGAGAAAAAAAAAAGCGAAAACGAATGACAATTGAATTGAAACATTTCGTGAATCAATTATTATTTTGGTGCGCTTGTTGGTCAGAAGTTTTGAAATGATAAAAAATGAACGAAAGGCTATTGGGTACATACTTATGGATACATTTTTTTTTTTTTTTTTTTTTTTTTTTTAGAGTTGGGGAAGACCCGTAATAAGTTTTTTTTTTTTTTTTAATAGTTTTTGGAATACCGTTCAAGAAATCAAATATCTCTCCATTGAGAAAGGAGCAGTTCATCTGTTTAATTCTGTTGAGCCTATAAGCATTAAGCTTTTTGTCTACCCCCGTAATAACATCGATCAATTTTTTTGTGTACCTGGTGGAATATACAGGCATTTTAACTTAGCGAAAAAGAAGATTAAATTGAAGCCCCCATTGTACAATAAACCGTTATACAAGTTCCGTATAAATTACCAACTTTATGCCGATACAAGTTAAAAAAAAAAATGTATTATGACGTTCAAATGTAACCGTGGAAAAGTTGGTAATATAAAGTTAATAAACTGAATATAGTAACAGATATTATGAAAAGTTAAATCAGTTAAAGTGAAAATATACCCGAGATATCGATAGGGGATTTTTTTTCTTCAAATATTCGATAACGTTCACTGAATTATACTCAGATTTATTAAGCTATATTCCAAATTTCCAAAAAACTTTATCATTTTTTTTAAGTTGATTAATGCGGCTTTTTTTTTCTTCTATGAATTATATATTTCATGATTAATTTAAAATGTGCCATTTAAAGCATTATTTCAAATAAAAGGAAACACTTTTTAGTTAAATGAGAACTACGGGATTATTGTTAAATTGGGTTTCAAATTAGCTATCAGCATAACCAACCCCATTCTTTGTTAGCAACATATATATATATATATATATATATATATATATCTTTTTCTGGTTTTCAATTATGTAACGAAACTTTTTCAAAGAAAATAAATAATTTGTTAATTTGACGTTTCATTATCACTTTCTTTCTGCAATAAGAATTATTTAGTCAATTTTAGCTATTAGGTTGTTGCAAAAAATAATGACGTAATAATGTCGTTTTTGACGTTAAAAAATACTTCAAAAAACGACATTATTACGTCATTATTTTTGCACCAACCTAATATCTTACGCGCGAGAAAAGTTGATAACTTACTATTTGCTTGATCTTACATGCCAAGACAACTAGTGGAATACCAGTAAAGCCAGTGGACTGTGATCAAAAGCCGCGACTATACCTGGTTCGAATGTAGTCGGTCCCAAAATAATAATAATAACTTTTTTTCTTTCACTGTCAAAATTTGTTGTCTTATTCGTGGAATTAGTGTGAACGAAAGTTTTGGTGTATATTGTTTGTTTTGTTTTTTTAACTATTCATAGAGAGTACATAAGTCATTTTATAATAACGAAAACTTGAACCTTTATTTTTAATAAATGAACGTTACATGTATACACTACTGTAGTTGAATATCTTTTTTTAAATGGGTATATAGTCATCCAAGGAAGATCCTACTCTTTGTTTCTTTTTTAATTTAATTTAAGCCAATTATTATTTTTCAAGCAACACAGGCACATATTTCTTCTTAACCAACTCGATGTTAGGTTAATAATATGATCATTGTTTAGAAACAGTACGAACAACTTGGATTGTTTTTATAGTCCATCTTATCCATCTTTTGCGAATATAACAACGTTCATAAAATGGACAGGAAATATGCGACTGTTAACGACATGTGCCCCCACTGAGAATTCCTCTTCTGTGAAAAGAGTATGTCTTCTTAGTCAGCAACCTCTAACCTCCTCAAACACCGCTAAATCAGACCAGTGTCCGAATACTGACCGTTCTTGTCTAAGGCACTCCAAGAACAGACCTTGTCCAATTGCGCGGCGGCATCTCCGGGAGTGTCCATCTCTTTAAAATGGTTTATATTGCAGAAGCCATCAGCTCCCACCGAGACGAGAATTACGCTGGCATCAAACGACGGGGGACCTGTGTTTGCTTGATAAAAATTCTACCAGACTGTCTTGCACTTACCATTAGTGACCAGGTTGAATTAAGTGTTATTGACAGTGTGAATCACGTTATTTCAACATTAATGCATGCATACATACTTAGAGGAAAAAGCTTCGATTCACGCAGTCATAATGTTAGTTCTGAAACCGCCTTACATTGGTTCAAATCTTACGGTGTGCATGTAGATTTTACTTGCTGTTAATATAAAATAATGATATGCTAAAGAGTTTGACTTGTTATTTTGATTCAGTTTAAAAGCTTTTGGTTGAATCTGGATCTGAGACAGATTTTTATTCTCGAGGGAGAAGTGATTGTTGTCGGTCTTTTTTTATTATTATATAAAACCAAAGATACTGTATTGGTAGAAGGCTTGTGTTGAATTGATGAGAATTGAAACGCGAAGATACAGGTTCTTTGATAGTGGAGGCTCCCGTTCACACAAAAAAACTGGACGTTCTAGGAGTTTATCTTAGGTTCAATGTAAACAGAATACTGCATTTGTTTGCTCCGTTTCAAAATAATTATGGTTTAGACGCATTAACTAGTGTTAAAATGACTCTAATCTAGAAAATGATCACCTCCATAGTCTGTGTAGGCCATCTTTCAGGGCGAATGAACCTAATGATAAACGTCTATGGAACCAATCTAAGTGATGCCCTGAAAATGCCTGATTAAATTTGTGTTACAGTTCGGTTGATTGCGGTCAAAGTTTAATAGATGTGTTGGTCGTTCTTTTAATCTAGAATTGATTCAAAGAGAACAAGTAAAGGTCTTTGAGTAATTATGTGGCAATGTTCGATGTCACTGTCCTTTTAGATGCTTAAATTTTATTGATTTCTTGATTGAATATACTTTTCTTTCTTTAACTACAGTTCAAAAGTTTGAGGGCACTCCTGGTAATTTTTTTTAAATTGGCCCCAAAAGTAATTGTTTTGTACTTCAAATGAGATAATTATTATGCATGGTTAAAAATAAGTGAGACATGATTTTTTTATTAGAAATTTTGACAAGAAGAAAAATTAAATTTTGCTCTCGTCAAAATATTCTCCTTTTGCCTTTGTACTTTTTTTTTTTTTTTTTTTTTTTTTTTTTTTTTTTGGCATTTGTTGCAAAAGTTTCTCAAAGTATAAGTTTGATTATCAATTTCATTCTTTTCTATTTTTTCAATGACTCTAATAGCTCTTTTCCATTTTTTTCTTTTTTTTTTCTTTTACTCTTCTGTCAAGTTTATTCCATGCTAATTCTAGGGGTAGCCTCAAACTTTTGAACTGTAGTGTATAATACATACATGCATATATATATATATATATATACACGCACTTTAATATCATTTTTCTATCTTGTATGAGACAAAATAATTAAATGGCAGGGATAAATACACAAAGATAATTGTATTCTTATTTGTCAAATTTATCGCTTTCTACTTATCTCAGTCTGATCATATCTATCATTTACTAGGACCTTTTGACTTAGTTTTAATTAAAAAGCAATCAAGAAACAATATTGTTTGATGGGGATAATGATAATTCATGTTGTCAGCGTTCTCGTTAACTTAACAATCGATAAAACATGGTCAAAGTAAAAGGAATAATGTCTGGTAACTGCACGGTCCACTCAGATGGTGTCCATTCAACAAGAAGTTTTATGTCACACGCGGCTGTATTTTTCGCATTTTATTCACGAAAATAAAACATGAAAAAATAGATTTACGCAGCTTAACCGATTAAGACGAGAAAGTTTAAGTTTAGTATATAACGTAACGTATTATCAGGATTATTTAAAGAAGTTTGACCAAGTTTAAATGAACAATCTTTAAATTTATAAATAGTAATTTTTTTAAAAAAAGATTTCTCACACTGATTTCTAATTTGAAATTGTAGGAAATTTATCGCTTCTTCATTCTGTATCGAACACGTCTTTTTTATGCAAAAAATACGTCTATAAGAGAATGGAATCTTCTCCATTGTAGAAACACTTTGTATTACTTATTTAACTTAAAGAAATACATGCACACACGCGTACGTATCTTTCTTTGAGCCCGATCCTGTAGAATGTAAATGCTAAAAGTTTGTTAAATGCTGTGAAGAACTTTTCCAGCAAATTGTTAATATTGTAAGTTTCGGTGCTTCACCAATCCAGCATTTATTTAATTATTTAAGAGTGTGTGTGTTTTGAGTCTTTTGGTGTTTCCTATAAAGTAAGTATGGCACTGTAGGAATTTCAATGTAAGTATATTGAAAATACATCCAGAACACTATAATACTTTTTATTTCATAGTAGACGTTAAAGGAAAAGCTGAAACGATATACACCAATTATATATTAACACTTGCATCCATGTCATCCGTTGACACCTTTCTGCTTCAGCTAATTCAGTTGTCAAGTTGCTAAAGTTAACATTTTAAATGATTTATGAATTAACAACTAATTATAATAGCCCGCACACTTACATAAACAAATTGATTTATGACTTACAATAATTCATGTAAGTTTTATAAGTCATCTACAAATGACAATTTTTGCACATATGAGTTAATGTAAAATTTCAGAACGTAGCAATTTCTTTTGCGGACTTACTCTTTATGTGTGTATTGGGTTTGTATGAATTTGAATATACTGTGGGTGAGCTAACATAATCAGCATTAGTATTTGTAAAATCTAGTATGCTCGAATATCCGTTAGTCACGAAGGTACTTTTTGCTTCATGCGCCAACATGAAAAGATGCACCACTCTGATCTTCAGCGTACGGTTTGTTTTTTTAATAAAAGTAAATAAATAAAACCGTCAAATTTCTCTATTTCATAATTAACAAAGTACATGTTTTCCGTTCTTGATATTTAAAGTTTAGAATGCTACAAAATAAAATGAGGACAAATGGGTTTGGGACACATTTTTCTAAGCAAGTGGATGCGATTTGCCTCCTGTAAAATCAGTGTTCAAAATAAATCCTGTCAGAGTTCAACAAACCTATGACATCGATCTGAAATACGTCTGCAATTATTTTAGCTATGAGACAGTCTTTCTTTATTATGTTATATTGTTTGTTCAATTATTTGATGAGTGAAAATTCAAATCAGAATAAGTAGGAAAAAATAGTCTACGATGTGATGCTTCGAAACTCTATGAAGGGGGCATCATTGCTTCACCTTTTTCGTACATACTCATAAAAAATGACGCATATAGATATCCAAGATCGAAAATTATTCAGCACCATCGTTTCTACTCATTTAATTTATTCTAATTAGCTTTAATTAGTTAAGTCCTATTTTTGGAATTTATTCATTAGCACTTTTTATTTTCATTTAATTATCTTTAACGTTATTTTTCGGCATTCTTAATCGCTAGAAAACTTGTCGCCTGATTGTACCCAAGAAGAGTATTTACCAAAGAACGTCAAGAAATAACAAAAATTTAAAATAATGCCCTGTAAAAAAAACGGAATTCAAAAATATAAAACAAAACCTTCAACTTCTTTGACGTATGAGCTTAAAATGAGTCATTAATTTTACTGTCGGTTTATTTTGACTAATTCTAGTTAGTGCATTTGATTTTTGATTGGTCATTAAGAAAAAAAAATCTCTGACCCGATGTCTTCTCAACTCATTGAAGAATTTCATCACTATTGGGAAAGAATTTTCATTGGCAACATCTTTGTGGAGCATACCACAAATTTTGCCACTGTTAATTTAATGAAGAAGACGACTATACGTTTCTTTGCGCTCTTAAATGGGTATTTTCTTTTTAATTTGTAATTAAAAAAAATGTTTTCTTTCATTTTTAAATTTTAGGACGAGCTCTATGTGTTCCGTCAGTTTAATTAGATGTAAAATTATTATTATTACTACTATTACTACTACTACTACTACTATTGTTTTTATGTTTTTGGGGAGTTTTTTTTTCTACACAGTGTAAGTTTTTGAATACACCGGGTGTATTAAGTTGTCAAGTCACAAGGACCTCAGACTGACAGCACTTTCCTCAAAATATGCGCAGTGCTTAAAAGAGCCGATTATTATTATTATTATTTACTTGAAATTTTATACTATTTTGGAGACATTTTTTTTTTATTTTATTATAAATAGAACCCATAAAGATGTTTTTATTTAATACATATTTTTATATACGCATCTCTGCATCAAGTTAAGTGAAAAAAAAAGACAGCATTGAATATACGAAGCGAAACCAATAAGAAGTCTGTAGCCTAATAACAAAAAGAAAAAGCTCATTTATTTTTAGATAACATATTTATTTTTGGTATATCTTCTTTCAGTAAATTTCATAACATAGAAGAATTCAACTAATAATAATTAATTAGGTCGAGCCATAAATAATTTTCGTTTTTTTTTGTTTTTTTTCTTTTGTTAACAATTCTTCCAAGTTACAGTTGGTTCTTCCAAAACGTAAATTACTTATGACTCAACTTCTTAATGCATGTCAGACTTCAAACTTTTTATACACATCGTACTATAATAATGCTTACACACCCAGGGTGAAAAAAAATTCAAAAGTGGTTTGAAATTTTAATTTTTCTTTAATTTTTAAAATGTTCCTATTTTAATATATTTTCTGTTTATACGTTATTTTTATAGATACAAATATTTAAGTACCCTGTTTATAATATAAACAGTAACATTTTCCGGCCTGAATGACCAAGAAATTTCATAGAAAATATGTGTCCTCCGACAGGAGTCGAACCTGTATCCTACACGGAATCGTCTTATAACCTGATGTGCTATATATCATTTAGCTACAGAGGAGGGTCTGATTATCTATAAAAATAACGTATAAGCAGAAAATATATTAAAATAATTGTCGGACTTAGTCCATTTCATTAGAGAGAAAAGACAATAACTTTCAACAAGAAAAAATGAAATTAGATTAGAGAATCTAATTTAACGTTACAGTTACAGCGTATAAACGCAAATTACGCTTTGTCTTGCTAATGTAGATTATTTGCTTTTGTGAAATAAAATTCTTGTTTTGATGACGCCGGTTCGCAGGCGAAACACGTCAAAGTAAAAATTTTCAAAATTGTATTTATTGCGTATCGGTATATGTGTATTATTTTATGCACGTGTTTTTTGTGCCTTGGGGTTTTAATTGTCGACTTTACAATAATAACAAATTAGAAATTCGAAGATTATGTTGATGACGCTGGTTGCGAGGATGTTGAGGAAGGCGCTGAAGATTTAAAGGAGACTTGCTGTCACTCAGTCTCCCGTGATGAGCATCACATATACAAATGCATAAATTAACATTATAATAAGAAGGGGATGATTTTCTTTCGTTAACTATTGATCTAATTATTCTTTAAAGGAAGGCTAAAATAAGAATTTAAATATAAAAGACAAGTGAAACTGGACAAGTTTCCGTGATATTCGATTAAATTCATGTATTGATTGATCATTATTCAAATGACATGCGTCATTGAATTTTTCACACTTTCCCTACGCTATGTATTCGTTTTATTTTTCTCTTTAAGAGGTGCCTCTGTTTCTTGTGGTAAATGGTTAGCAAGGCAAGTCTAGTTGATTGTTATATTACCGAATGTGTTCGACCCTCACTAGGTGCCCTATGCAAAAAAATTCAATTAACCTAAACTTTTTTTTTTTTTTTTTTTTTTTTTTTTTTTTTAAATCAGTGATAGATTTTTCTTGATGTAGTTAAAATGCTGGAATCTATTTTATGTAAAATTCACGGTTCTCTTTAAGTAAAAGATTGTACCGTGTACGTAAGAGAATTCAATCGCAATTTCAAAACTATGATGTTTGGCCTTTGGGTTTTAAATGACCGAAATAAATTTCAGAAAAAAAAAAAAAAATGATAATGATCTAAGTTTCTTTTATTTCCCTCTTTTTTTTTCTTTTTCTTTTTTATTGAAAAATGAATATACATCCACTTGATTATGCTAAAAACTAAACAATGTTTCATTCTTACCATTGATTGAAAAAATATTTTATCTTTTTATTAAAATAACAACACCAATATAATATCGCAAAATTATCAAAAAATAAGAAAAAAAGCAAAATAGAATGAAATAACGATTAAAACAATGAAAATCGACCAAAATTTAATAAAAATAAATGATGATATAATAATTTATAATAATAATAAAATTGTCTCCAACAATGGACTTAATGACAGACAATGATAGCAACACAACAATGCGGTTAAATAAAATATTAAAGAAATAAGGAGGGAGAGGAGAGAGTAAATTCGACGTTGAATTGTTTCATTTGATTAGGTCGAAGAAAAGTGAATTGGGCGGATCGCGATGAATGTTTGTCATGTTTGTGACAATTAATTGAATGATCCTAAAGAAAGTCAATTGAGTCTAAAGTCGAACGAAAAGGGCATTGGTTTATATAAGGAGCTGCCAGCACCAACTCGAGTTCATCTTTACTTTCAAAATGTTCTGTTTGTTTAATTAGACGTCAGCGAAAGTCGAAAAAGGAAACTTGTCAATTTCCTATTGATAGAGATCCCATCTTTAAGAAACAAAAAAAAGCCAGAATATAAATGAAATTATGTTTATTTTTCGTTTTGCGTATTTTATGATACAACACCTTAGAATAAATGAGTTACGGTTTTACAAATGTTTTCTCGATTGAAAAAAATTGTTTTTGAAATATTTTTGAATAAAAATACCTAAAATATTTTAAATTTTATATTAAATGAAATAAGATTTTTGATTGACGATGTATTTGATTTATTTATTTTTAGTTTGGTCGGATCGAATTTAAAAAGAAAAAAAGAAAAAATCGGAGCTTTTCCTTTTAGTCAGGGAAATAGTAACAGTGGAAAAATCATAAAAACGCGTGTTCAAATGGAATTTTCTTTTTTAATTAAAAGAAAAAACAGATTTTGTGTTTTGGAATTTTAAAAATGCAATCTGTTCAAAAATTTATTATATAGGAAATGAAAAAATTAAGTTTTGAAAACTGGAAATAATTAATTTTTAAGATTTAGATTTATAAAAAAAAAATCCTTTTTAACTTTTTACCGCTCATGGTCTTAACGTGATTTTTTTTTTCCCTTTTCACACGTAAAATTTTGATGGTTTAATTTGAATGGATTTTAGAATTACGAATTTAATGTTACAAGTGGTGATGATTTCCTTTAAAAGAAAGAAAAAAAAAAACTTTTTATTGATCTTTCTGATCCGATAAAATCAAAACCTATTAAGCCGTAAGATTTTTTTTCTAATTGCAAAATGAATTTAATTTGGAATTTTCCGATTCAAGATATTTTCCAAACCTTATTGTATTCATTCATTTTTGCTGATCTGTGTAAGCGGTGTTATAAAAAAAATCCAAGTATAGCAACTTTTTTTCCGAGCTCTCTTTCTCTGCCTACCACCTGACACTCTTTCAAACTGTTTTTTTCCCCTTTTCTGACTATAATATATTATTTAATTATGCCGTTATTGTTATATTATTATTTGTTTGTTCCTATTGTAAAGTGGTGCGTCTGTTTTACGATTCTTGTGGCGGTTGAATACGTTTCCCAGCATTAGAGAGTTCTTTCTTTGCTTTTCGGATCGAAGATGGTGGAATTCGCCGAGTATAGAAATAGAAAAATGGCTTGCCAAGTGATACAAAATCGTCACAGTAATACTTTGAAAGCCGTACGTAATTCTGTCTATAAACAGGAAGGGGAATTTGTCATCGTTGATGGTAGCTGGCTTCGGGAACTACGGTCGAAAAAAATTTAAGGTTAGACCAAGTTTAACCCAAATTCAAGCGACAAGGACGCAAATTGCTTGATGAAGGGAGAGGTGGAAAGATACATTTGTTTTTTGTTTATCGTCGTATCCAAGTTTTTGTTTTGGGCCTTTTATTGTTGTTTAGTTTAAGTATTCTAGATTTTACAAGTACTATTTTATCAGCTTATACATGATTCCACTCTTACGTTTTTATTTAATCTATCCTACAGCTACAGGCTCTTCTTGTTTCAAATGTCTACGATCGCATTGTTTTTTGTTTTTTTGTTTTTTTTGTCTGTTGCAAAAATCAATTTAAAATTACAGCACAATAAGTAGAGCCTTTTAATTTCTTTTTGGGGAAAAAAAAATCACTTTGTGAAAAGATTTTTTTTTTTTTTTTGTCAAAAAGTATTTAAGTAGGTAGGCGAGAAAATTTCCCGAGGAAGATTTATTTTTCTAGGATCTAAAAGCGAATCGTAAAAATACAAATTTAATTTCAATTTTCCTATTTTACAATGATATAAGCTCATTAAAACGCTTAACATGATCAATGTTGCTAAGTGATCATTTTTTTGTGGATTTTGAACCTATTTCGATGTTCAGTTTCATCATCTTCAGAAATTTGTGTAGTAAACTTTAACAAAGCCTACTGAAGACTAATTTTCAGAAAAGCTTTCTCATTCTCTTTTAGCTTTTGAATGCCATTTTTGTGTTTATGTGGATTCGCATGCACATAGGTCTTTGTAAATTTATGACTCGAAGAAAAACATTCGCATAGAGATTTCAAGAATTCAACGTAATTATTGCAATTGTAATTCACTCAATTAGAGAAATTGCATACATGCATTCGTCGATATGTTGAAAAGTTTTACTGTGTTTACCGAACATTTTTTTTCATTTTTTATGATTGAGCTTCTGATGTACACGTACATATTTATCAACATTTCTCTAGAGCTGAACTCGAACCAGATCATAGCAATATATACTCATCGTCTTCGAATCAAAGTAGCTTCATGCCAATAATTGATCAGGAAATAGGTAAGTGAAACAGTGTGATCAGTTTTTTCGTAATTTATTTCACACAATCGGGATGAGTTGTAGCATAGCGTTTTCTTACGACTGACGTGAGCTCTTAAAAATCCATAAACGTTTTACATTGACAATTGACATATGAGCGAGTCTGTATTACTGAAAAAAAAATTGCAGAGAACATATTTTAGTTTTTATACGATGTATCGTTATTTTGCAAAAATTTACATTTTTAGTCACTTTTCGCCATTTTTGTCTAAAACATTGATGTCTTGTTTTCACGTCTTTCCGAAGTGTTGAAACCTCAAAGAAATGAAAAGCTCTAAGCGAAAGTTTTATGTAAACATTTTAAATGAAATGGTGAAGCCATACGATATGAAGTCTTAAGTACAGATGCAGTGTTGATTTAAAAACCTAAAATTTAAAAGAAAACGCAATATTTTTAAAGTGTATTTTAAATACCATTTTCATAAAAACAAGTTACAATGGAAATTAATGCTAATAAACTAGTAGTCGAATAAAAAATATTTGTTTTCAACAGAATGTGTAAAATGGATTCGATAAACTTTGAAAATGTAAGTACCTGGAAATAGAAATTACAAGAATATGACATTTTTAAACGCAGTCATTATTCCTGCAACAATAGATGCATTAGGAATTATTAAAAAAAAGAATACCGAAAATAGCATTTTAAAAAATCCCATGAAACCACTTATATCAGAGATAAATGTTTGTGCTCATACTCTACTGACAAAAACTCTTCTGATATAAATGTTCAGTAAATTTCTCAGGATAAAAAAAAAAAAAATTCTTTTACCTGAGGTAAAAGATTTGAAGGTTTGTATCAAACAGCAAATTAAGAAAACTGGAAATAAAATAAGCGGCTTCATTTTAACAGAAAATAACGATAAATATTACAAAATAATTTTAAAATATGTTCTTTACGAATTTTAGAAGTAATTAAAGAATACCTTTACTCGTAAAATCAATGTAAAGTTTGGGATTAAGAAAGTTTGATTTATAGAGCAGAAAAATAAAATCAATAAAAAATAAAAATGTTTTCATTTTTGTCTAACAAATAATAATACGCAACTATTTATTTTTATTTCTTAAAAAGAAAAAAAAAAAAAACTAAAAGAAAAATATTTCTCAGATCATTGTTAAAAAAAATATTCAGTGCTTAATGTTTAAATGTAAACATTCCACGTCTGGCCAAATTCTGTTACATGTTGTATTATTAGTTACTACAATAATACGCTGGACACAATATTGCCATAAAAGTCCATTCATTACAAAATCTCTTAGCATTTTTACTCTATGCATCGACCGGCCGTTTACGATCGGCAAATGAAAACCGGTTTCCCTACCGCCAGTCGAATAAATGGTATTCCCGTAGGATGTTACAATGTATTAGTTTGAATTATCTTTTGTATATGTGCGTGTGTGAGTGAATGAATGAGGTATTTCCTGGGCTTTTTCGCAGTCGGTCGTCGAATCTTCTGAGAACTAGTTGTTCGTAGCTTGTCATCCGGAGAGGATCACAGTGCGGCCATGTACAGCACTGATGCGGTGGGAGCGGGGGTGTTGGGTTTGCTGATGATTATGAAGTCGGCTGCCGCGTCGACGACGACGCTGGTGGTGGTGTTGGTGGTAGCGACTTGTCTGTAAATCTTGAAGAATGTCCAGAAGTGGAGGAGCGGCTTGGTTGCCTCGACTGTTCTTCCGCCTCCACCTCTTATACCACTACTACTATTACAGAAGCTAGATTAAAAAGCAAATATTTTGATGATGTATCATGCCTTGTACTGAGCTCTCTCTTTGACTGGGTTTCGCTATATTGGGAGTCCAGACCGTAACACTTGTCGAGTATTGTGACGTATAAAAGCGACGATTCATTTTTTTCTTTTTTTTCTTTTTCGGATTCGATGACGTGACAAGGTGGCGTAAAAATATATTCGACTTAATACCTATATTAAAAATGGGCAAAGTCCTAAGGTAGTTGCGTGTAGTAGTTTTAAATAAAGGCTGTTTTTATTTTATTTTATTTTGTTTTATTTTATTGTAATTCGTTCCGCGTTCCGACGTAACAAGATCTTTTTACACCTGAGCCCGAAAACGCAAACAAAATTAGTTTCCAAAGACCATTACAACTCCGCCCCCCACAAAAAAAAAACAGAAAGAAAAAAAGTTTTTTGTGTGTGTGTGTTTTACACCAAAATCACTAACCATCGTTTCTTCTTACATGTGCCCAGTCCCTTCAGGACGTGGGTGATCATGGTTCTTCATATCTTTTTGTCCTTTTTAGTTTTGTCTTTTTTTTACTGTCATAATCCCTCTTCTGTCAACCATTTTTACATGATCACGTTTGATAGGATATTCGCGGTTTTCTCCTGTCCCTCTTGCCGCCAATATGTTCTGTGGGTGTCAAATTCTCTAAGCTTCTTTTCTTCATTATGCACCCTATGAATTTCAACTTTCTTTTTCTGATTCTAAGTATGTGTCCTTTTTCATCGGTTAGGATTTTTAGTCATATCAGTTGACATGTTGTAGTTTTACTTTTATATTTTTAATTTTATTCTATTTCTTAAAGTTGGTTTCCTACACACTGACCTGATAGTACAGATCAGGCTTTAATAATTTCAATTTGCTTGTCCAAGATTGTTAATGAAACTAACTGGAATCTATTATCATTGTTGTTAGGTTGGTGCAAAAATAATGACGTAATAATGTCGGTTTTTGACGTATTTTTTAACGTCAAAAAACGACATTATTACGTCATTATTTTTTGCACCAACCTAATAACTAGCTTTTTGCTGGTGTGATAACTATTATTGCGCTATGGGATTTCCCCCTATAGCAACAAACAGCTTTGCTTTGCGAGGGGCTGGGAGAGTATTTGTGTTACTGGTTGGGATTTTGATAAATACGACGATGATAAAAATCATGGGATATCATAAATTTTATACGTTAGATTGGTTTTTACTTTTTGATGTTTTTCTTCAAACAGTTGAGTTTTCGTAGCTAAAACAACTGGCATGTTCAAGCAGACTTCCCTAAAAGAAACATAAGGTCGAATCCTTTATTTTCCATCCTTGCTGTACTCGTTGCCGTAGATGGATAACTTGAATAAAATTACGGTTAAAAACAAGTAAAAAAAAAAAAAAAATGCACAAGACCACTTTTTTATGTTCAAATCATTCAACAAGTTTTATTATTATTATTGTTATTATTATTATATATGCAAGTGAAGATTTTCTTTTTCCTCAAACCCATCTTTTCATCTCATTCGTTCTTTTTCTTTCTCATATCCACTCACTTTTTTTTTCTCCAAGTATTTCTACAGGAAATTTGTTTTGTGTATCAAGAAACTTAACTCTCAATATTGAGGAATCGACATTGCGTGTCTGCACTTAGTGTTAGGTCTCTTTATTTCTTGTAGGATTAGTTATTCAATACGACATCGTCTGTATACTATTCTGTCTCAGGTTTCATGAACGAATCTGACCACTTTGTCAATTTGCCGACGGATGTTTTAGAGTAAAACACTTAGTCTTAAGCCATTCTTCGTTTGTACCCTATGAAAATCCACACAGTTTTGTTCTTGTTTTTCCTCCCGATTTACTAAATTTCTTCTACCCTATTTCTCGGGAGCTTCTTGTTCCATGCCAGGAAATACGTGACAGCCGCTCGGCTTGCATTAAGGATATTTTATAGCTTTTTGCACCCGCCCTTGTGGAATAGAAATTGTTTTATTTCCCTTAAAAAAAAAAAAATCTTGAAATTTATCCCTAGTCCGAACGAAATAATAATTTAAGACTGATATCACGCCTGTATAAGAAAGCGCCTTGCTGCTGATGGCTGTCTTCTGGAAAGTTTATTGGTATGAAGTTGGCCACCTTGGTATTGTTTTATTCTACTTTTCTTTCTCAGTAAGCGTTAGGGGATGAGGGTAGGCATCGATCAATAAAAAAAAGGGATAGAAACGCCTTTACAATAGAAGAAGGGAGAAAAATAGGAAGTTTCTTGAAAGAATAACCACCACTACTGGATGAAAGATGGCAAAGGTGTTCATTTCTATTTCGACTTTGAATGTCATCAAATAGGTCAAGATATATAGTGTCAGCACGGCTCTGTTTCTGACTTCTACGGTCATGACCCTGTCAGTTCGAGGTGTTTTACTGATCTTACTGATACTTAACTTTAGTCGAAATGGCCTGGCTTAGTCGTGAAAGTAGTTCCTCTCACTCTATTAGCCAGAACACTGTCATGTTACTATCTTTTACAAGAGGCAGAAGGTCTGACATTCTCTTTCTTTCTCTACGGTTTTTCTTTAATTCACTAAATGTCCTCTGTATAATCGGACCTAACCCATTATCACAGTGCTTTGTCTTTCGACCTGTACAAGAAATATAAAAATGATGAACTTAAAGAAAACGATCATGTTTTAGAGAGTTTGTTTCGTCATTCACTTTTCATATCTTCCCGCCGCTTTTCTTTATTTATTCAATTGCTTCACTCATCTGGGTTTTTTTTTTTCTTATTGCTGAAGCAAGCTCTAGTTAGCCTTCTTGATCTCATTTGTCATAAAAAAATGATTGTATTTTTTCTTGAAATGTAGATATAATTTGAGGCTTTCAGATCTGAAGTTAATGTCTTCGCCTTAAATTGACTTTTTTCTCAAAAAGGTCCTCCTCTTTGAAAAGATAAGAAAAATGATTTATCAGAAGCAATCTGTGAATTGTACAGTTATTCCCCTTGGAAACTCGTTGTTAAATTTATATTTGCTTGTCATTACCTAATGTTAAATTAATGTTTTTTTTTTTTTTATCTTTCTTTAGAGTGCTTATCTTCCACCTTGTTAGCTTGCATGACACAAGGGCACTTTTCTAAAATGACTGTAAAGTGTAAATAGGCTGCTATGTTTTCTAACGTTTCTCTGTGTGTCATTGTCATTTTTGGAGATCGTATTTTTAGTGCGTATGTTATGATAACAATATCATTAGTGTTGTTATTTGCATGTGTTTGGGTTTTCGGCCTATCATCAAAGTGTAGACAATAGAATCTGCCCAATTTTCAGACCTTCTGAGCTGGAATCAGTTACGTTTTTCCAACCAAGAAACCTAAATAAGTAGATTAAGTGCGAAGTAACTGGTAAGAAGGAGGTATTAAAAAGATATGAAGGATGAAAGGTACAAGTAAGAAAGATAGAGAAAATCGAACAGAAAACCACGTAAAAGGAATCCTCCTCCCTCTCTCGTCTGTGTCAGTATGAGTGTCTGAATGAAAGATAGAGGGAGAAGCGAAAGGGATGAATTCGAAAGAAAAACAGATCAGTTTGATGGATAGATATTAAGAATCAATGTATCATTGAATGGTATGGATGTAAAAACTGTAAAGATGTAAAAATAAGGATACATTGTTTTGTTTTCTAGAGAGAAAGAGTAAAAGAAAGGATACAGTAAAAAAAAAAAAAAAAATAGTTGTGTGTTCCTTATGGCTATTTCGGTTGTAAGACTAATGAGTGACTAACAGATAAAAAAAATCATTACTGAACAACGGAGATTTGAATGGATAAGGAATAGAATAAGAAGATACAGGCAAATAGAGAAAAGCAGGCGTATTAAATAATAGATAATCATAGTTGTTGATATTGCTCGACTCTGCACAGATCCAGCTCATTGCAGTTATTAATAATACTTGATTTGTATCACGGTTTATCAACCCTATGCAGGTTATTTATAAGCGAAAAATATTTTTGGGTTGTAAAAATAATCTAGTGAATATTATACATTAATAATTTTTTTGAGAGCATCAATAGTTTTAACGACTATTTAACCCACAGCTAAAGAGGTAAATGAATTTATATACGTTTCCCAACGGTATTTGCGCGTAAGCGAATATAACGAACCAGACTGAAATTCGAACTTTGCTCTCCGATTTCTTATTCCGAGTTGTTAACCATTACACCATCCGCACATCTGCATAATAATAAACAAAAAACATTACTTCAATAAACTGAAAAATGATAATTCGAATACTTTAAGCAAAAATGTTTCCTTTTTTTTCTTTTTTTGTCCGGCTATTTTAGCATATTTAAATAAAAACTAGGTCAAATTCATACCAAGATTGTATAGCCTTTATTTTCCATCGCGGTTTTGATCAGTTAAGTTTTAATTGAAAAGCAACATTTCTTTCTTTTTTTTAAGATGCCTTTCATAATAAGAGTAATCTCAAAACTTCAGAACTTAAAAAAAAAAATGAAAATTGCATTCATTGTATGACATTGAAAGAATAATTTAAATATATATATATATATATATATATATATATATAATAGCATTTTCCTAAAATAGTGAAAGTGTATATTGCATACAGTTATTTTGGATCCATTTCCAATATGGTCGCTTAGAAACGCTAAATGTTAGAATAAAACTAAATTTGCTTTTCCTATATTTGATTATTCATGTAATATGTTCATTTAAAACCGCGTTACACATTGGATCAATTAGTCTCTGCCGCTTTTCTTATTGATTCTTGGCTGCTGGCTTAGCATTCCGACTTGAAGCTGTCGAGTATTTGCAAAAATCATAACGTGGACTAATTAAAAATGCAACTTATTTATAGACATACACACACACTGAAAGAAGAGTTGAGATAGATATATCTTCATTTCATCTGTGAATCACATCCACAAAATGCCAGTTTTGCTTGGCCGTATCAAACACGTTCTGCGTGTTATAGTGTAATTGATATTATGTCTATATATTTAGATTATGCGTGTTTTTATTTATTTTACGCATTAATTTTTCTAATTCAATTTTTCCTTCCTTATCTCTGAAAGTCATTAGTACGCTCAATTGCAGTTGCGAAAACAAAAATCTTCGTTGTGATATTTTTACAGCGTAACCCAAAGTCCGGCACTGCCTGAAACCGTGTATACATAGATAAAACTTATGTATGTCTGACTAATTAAAGCCCTTATTTATGTAAGTAATTTGATTATATATACTATTTTGATGTTAAAAGAAATTTTTTTTTTTTTAATTTTCAAGTGTGTTTTTTGGGGTTTTTCCCCCCCTTTAGTTCCCCCAACTCAAGGCCCAAGGGCTACTCAATATAGGGGTTTACTGAATAAGATTGTTGTAAGAAGTAAGATGTGCATATCATGAAGATATAGATTTCTGTTGACTCAGGACTTGAAAAGGTTAAGATTCTAGTAGTCAGGGAAGGATCCTCTCCGGAGTCTGTTCCAGTCAAGTAACAGTTCTAGAGAAGAAACTGTCTATGTCTAAAGGAACAAAATGGGGGATGATTTGCCATCATAAACATGACATAGTGAGTGAAAACCTGAGTTATTGTGTCTAAGAAATGTAACCCGTTAGAAAATTTGCCATAGCGATAGAGTTGTGATAGGTTAGCATTGCTAAATGAATATTACTGTACTGGTTACGATGGTTAAATTTTGAACATAATTTCTAAGTTGTCTTTCCAGATGCTTCCACGCATAGACGGAATTTCAAGTTTTGTTTATGAGAAACGTTTCTTCAGTTTTTCTGGAAGAGAATATGCCATCCATATTGGAAAAAAAATGATTTTATTGGATTAAATATCGTTACTTGTGTCGACAGGTTTCGTTCTTGAAGGAACAAAAATCAAATGAAGATACTGTATATAATGGGAAATTTTGTTTTTAATTTTTATAGATAGATTATTCTCGATGGTCTCTATTTTAATTTTTACGAACAATTGTTAACGTACGACCATAGTTTTATTAACAACATATAGCCGAGTGGTTGTAACGTTTGCATTCTGACCATGAGACACGGGTTCGAATCTCACCATGGTCTATTTGTCAGGAAAGTGACTTCTTGATATTATCAGTCTGGAGAGGTCGATCCCAGCGTGCGGCACCTTTGGAAAGTGCCTGAAAAGCATACCACGGGTTGACCCAAGCCTTGTGAGTGAAATTGAGGAGACTGAACCCTTGGAGGTTGTCGATAGCTGTTCTAACAGGAAGTCACAAGTCAGAAACTGTAACTAAGATCTGCTCAGCATAGTTGCAGTATAAACCACAATTGGGCTCTGTGGGTGTTGAACAAACACAAATGCGCCTGAGCAAGCGTCTGCAATCGGGATAGGCTAGCCGCCCTATTAGACAGGGTATCCTCCAATACATACATATAATTGATGTCTCTTTATGCAAATCTATAACGAGACTAAATTCTTCTTAACGATCTCGGTTATATGCCATGGGTGAAACACGCTTAGGCGATCATGTATCTTTCGATACATGTTTGACGAGGCAGATTTTTCCCGCAGTAGGATGCCATTTCTTTCTGTAGTAGACCAGTTGACATCCAAGGCTCTAGGACCCGGTCTGTCCTGCTATTTAACAATAGCTGGAGGAGGAGAAGATGATCCATACTTTTCCCCAGGGTATTAGCACGTAAGTGAATGTAATGAATTCGACTGGAATTCGAACTTGGCTCTCTGATTCCTCAATCCGAGCAGCTATCCATTACTCCACTCTTAAAGACTTACTAAATTATTTTGAAGAATTCATATGCTTCGATCTCTCATCGTTTGTTTTTTAAGTATACGAAAAGCATTTCTTCAATTCGCTACAGTTGCTCTCATCCTAAAAACGATAAAAGCAATCAGCACTACCCATGCGCATAACTATTTAAAAATAAGTATAGCTAAGGAGGCACGGTGGAGTAATGGATAGCGACCCAGATTGAGTTCATTACATTCACTTATGTACTATTACCCTTGGGAAAGGTATGAATCCATCTCTTCTCTCTCCCCCCGTTATGAATAAATAGCATGACATACTTATATCGTCTTGGGAGGCAACCGGTCTAGGAAAATGAAATACTCTGAATTCAAAACTAGCCTGGAGAGAGTTAGGCTCTGTCAGGCCCAAGACATACCACTTTCCCTGTGGCTGTAGTACATGTGGTACACATACGACCCTAATGGGTTACGGGACTCGTTATTGTGACAGTTAAATAGATCAAATTTGTTCCGAATTTACATTATTCGGACTATTGTCCTCGTCTTTGTTGCCATATTTATCACAACATTTCGGCCGTTGTACGCTCCGGCCTTCCTGGTTGGAATGTCTAACTGCACCCTTTATTTCGCTCGCTGGGGTAGATTGTTCTAGTTTCACGTGCCATGTCTAATGAATGTCTGTTATCAGTAATCTCCTGTTAATTTCCCTCTCCAAGTTCTCCACCGCCTTAACCAGGTATTGAACTCACACTGTTTGGGTCCTGTCACTGGATCTAACTAACGCCTTCATCCACTGTGCCATGTGTCATGGCAACAAAGATGAGGACAATAGTCCGAATAATGTAAATAGTGTACATAATACCTCATCTCAGAAATGTAGACAGATATCAAATTTGTTATTGCATTGCTGAGTTGAGGATGCTCGTGATGACTCTATTTTTATTCTATTTTAATTGTTTTTAATGAATTAGCAGAGGGAATAACTGTTTAAAAAATCTATTTGACCCCATAATTATTATTATTATTATTATTATCATAATTTTTAATCCCTAGTGGAATTCTTCTGGCCAACTCGAAAATTTCCGCTTCATTTTCGTTAATCTTTCTTTTTGATTGTATTAGTTTAGTTTGTTTTCTGTGAATATTGATCTAAAGTTTATTTATTCTAATCTCATATTGATATTAGAACAGAACAAAATAAAAAGAGAGACGATTATTACTCTAAACTTAGAAAGTAGTGATTGCCTCGAAAATCGGCATTTTGAAATTGACCACTGGCACTGATTGGAGTGGCGGGGTGTACGCAACAATCAATTACCAGGTCATGTCCATGATGGTGACTATAAACTTCACTGAACCTAGCTTAGTAGGGTACAAGACTAAATGTATTGTGAGAAGGTTATCTACCTTGCAAATCAAAATCTGAAATGATGTAATTTACCGAGGCTCGAACACCGATTTCTAGCGCCAATGAGAAATATGCGACAAGCTAACAAAGAAAACTGGCTCCGTTCTGATGAATATTAGATGTTTTAAGCACAACCCAACAATGGTTATCCCTGTGGCTTTCCCCTGAGATAATAACTCAGCCGAGAGTGACTAATTTATCACACAATATAGTCATATCGTAAAAATATCTACCTTTTTATGTTATAAAGTCATTTAATAAATAATAAATTCAGGAACTAATTTATTACCTTAAACATTGCACATCATACCAGACGTTAATACTGCGTAGACCTGAGTAAAAGTTGCTTCATAGTTGTTTATGGTCTGTGAGTGAAATCCCACGGCTACTTTCAGTAAAAGAGAAGCACTGCGAAAATAGAATAGTTTAATTGTGACAGTTGTTTGGAAAAGAAACCAACTGGAATGAGTTTCCCTTCTTTGGTATACTACTACTACACTAACATACTGACTATTATCAGTGAGTAAATAGTCAAGCTTCAGATTATGAATAAGTTAGGAGGGAGGCAATGATTAGCGGCTCGGATTTGAGGAATCGGTGAGCCGATTTCGAATTCCACTCGAGTTCATTATATATGTGTAAAATAGCAGATTATTGGTCCTATAGCCTTGGTGGCAACCAGTCTAGGAGAAGGAAACTCTGAATTCAAACCGGATCGCCCTATCCTAATATATGCGGCTGGGGACCTCTTGTGAATCCAAATTCCCACTGAAAGTCCTACTATAGATCTGCTCGTCCGAATGAATACGACTTCTACTACGTTTAGTCAGCATTCGCTTGGATGCGGCGGGTTCGTTTGACGGAGCCGGCTCAAAAGACAGGGTGAATGCCACTACAGGTTCAGGTAGGAATAAGTTAGAGAAGTTAAAGTGTAAACTTGTTGCACATTAAAGTAGTATTTTTCAGTGTTGAACAGCTCACACGGAGGCAGAACAATCTTATCATAACTGTAGATAAGTTTACGGTAAAAAAAAAACGCCATACCCTCCAAATATATGTGAACTCTTAGAATCGTTTGGTTATGGGAAAGAGTTAAGTTCATTAATTTTTATAAGAATTTAAAAGTTTATCTTCACTCACATTATAACACCAAAAGTCTAAATTAGAATCAGTAAAGGTACATTTTAACTAAGAAATTTTGAAATTGTTTTCTTGGGTCTGTCGTCATGTATCCTCCTTATCTTCAGTTCTTTCTTCCTACTCTTTCATTCATATCACACACATCATTCATCATAACCATTTTGGCACTAATCTTCTATTTTGAGTGGCTTTCGAGTATTAGATCAAACTTAAAGAAAAAATTTCAAACATTATTTTTATGCACTGTTACATCATCGCTAAATACAAGCATGCTGTCAAATTCAGTGTTTCTCCAACTTGTCTTCTTAAGCCACATTTTTAGTGGCAAAAATTTCAGGCCCACATAAACACAAATCGAAATTCCCTATTTGAAAATATAATTTATTATAAGAATAAAATTTTATTTAACTAATTTTTGAATTATTTGCCTTTAAAAATAAATTAAAGCAATATGTATTTTCAGAATTGTATGCTAGTGGGAAAAAATAGAATTTCAAAGCCCACCTATTTTCCTATTTTTCTCCAGATACATTTTAAAAATTTCTCAAACCCACTTGTGGACCCAAGGGTCCACGTTGACAATCACTGGTCTAAATTCGCACATCCATAACAGTTTTAGAAAAAAATATTTTGTCCACAAAGCGGTGAAATCTTGCCTTTGCATATTCTCAATTCCAAAAGTAGATGGTGATGTTCGACAGTCAAAAAGCATTAGTTTCTGCTGTCTGAAGCAAACCATCAGGATGTACCTTTATCTGGTGATAAAACTGAAATTAAGTCTCTTTTTGATTAATTTAGCAATGAATTCATATTAAGTATAGAGTAACAGTCACTTTTTTTCTAATACTATTCAGAGCACGATAATCCCTTTTAGCATCGCTAATTATCGACATATTTTGAAATAAGATAGAGGGGACTTGTCCATTCACTTAAAAGTAGATATCTTTCTGGTTTTCTGAAAAAAATTCTCTCGTTTGGATAATAATTGTAACATGGCTTCCTATATATATATATATATTTTGGTATTTTTTTTTTTTTTTGTGTGTGTGTTTTTTCTTCTACAAGATGGCGTAATACCTGCGTATTTTTCATTAACTCACAAATGGAGGAAAACTAACGTCGTTAAGAATTAAATTTATCGCAGATTTAGTTACATTTACATTAATCTTTCTTTCCGTAATATTGTTTGCCTAATTTTATATTTTCACGCTATGTTGAAGTCAAAGCTATTTAAGAAAAAAAAAAAAAAAATTGAGACCGAACAAAAGGTTAATCGTATCAATGATTACAAAAGTCCATTCGAAAGATATTTTGAACAAGGAATTTCAATCTCCAGATTCACTTGTCTTTGGAATTTTATTTTCTCTCCACTGGTGAATGGGATTGAGAGAAATTGGTAATATAGAAATATTAGCACCAATGTCAATAATAAATGGTATTTTGGTAACCCCCAACTCGAACAAGTGACAGATCTGTTAGAACTATTACGGTCTGCCAAATTAATTTTTCTGCGTCACTGGGAACGGGCATTGTGGGCCAGGAAATGTTAATATTTGAAGATTACTTTGCTTCTTGGCCTATCTGCACCAATTACATATTCTTGCCTTGTTGACATCTAAATATGAGCTCTTTATATGTTAGGTCTTTATTCTGTACGATATGTCATTTCTCTTATTTACATTGTTCAGGCTGTTGTCCTCATCTTTGTTGCCATATTCACGACGTTTCGGTCATTGAATGCTCATGCTTTCTTCAGGCGATTGGTATTTCGAACCGAACCCTTTATTTCGTCCACCGGGGTAGATTGTTCTAGTTCCACGTGCCATATCTCTTCCAGATATCTCAGTATCAGATATCTCCCTTTAACTCAACTCTTCTGTAGCCAGTCGTGGAACTAGAACAATCTACTACGATGGACGAAATAAAGGGTTCGGTCGAAATTCCAATCACCTGAAGAAGGCCGGAGCCGGAGCATACAACGGCCGAAACGTCGTGAATATGGCGACAACAATGTAAATAGTGTAAATAATTACAATACCCATTCTCCGAATTATAGACAGTCATTTCTTTTGTAGATGCTTGTTTTTGTTACTATTTTTGTAAATGTGACAGCATTTGTACATTCACTCCTGAAGGCTGTGGGGTTTCTCATCAATAATGACCTTAATTCATCTATTTGTTTACCTAAGTCGGGAGTTAACTTTTTGTGAAGCAATGACAGGCGCTATAGATGGAATTAATACTTGCAAACATGTCTACTATTTCTTCATTGACACACGATCTGTTCTAGCAATGGCTATACTTGTAAATAAACTGATAGGCGTTCCGTGATTGCAGTTGTCTTCATTAGCTTGTTGATCATCTCAAGCATTGCCTTTCTATAAAAGCTGACAAAATAGCTTGTTTCAAGTGATATCTTTGAGAAGGTATTTCTCTTAACAACTCTCGTGTTTAAGGCTGCAATGACGGAGCGATATTTTTTATTATTGCTGAAGTGATATTCTTGTTCATATTCTGCCCATGATGTGTGACCTTTTCCAACTTTATTCTTATTTTGTCACGTATTTTGTTCATTATTAAATCCTTTCATAAAGGAGAAATACAATTTACTTCCGAATCATAAAAACTGACAAAACATCGAGTTATTTACGAAACTAATTGTTTGTTCAACTCTCGATAGCGGAGGTATAATTTTTTTTTTTTTTTTTTTTTCTTATAGAATTTCCCAACTTTTATTCACTGTAATGATTATATAGTGACGCATCAAGTTTTGTAATTAGAAGAGAAAAAAAAAACGAAACCACCTTGTTTGTATTTTATAGCTGACTGTGTTTGAACTACTAGGCAGGCAAGAGTTAGGCTTTTCTTATTGCTGCCCACTGACTTTATCAGTACTCTACCACTCAGCTTTAGTCATTTCCTTCACTAAGAAACTGTTGTTATCGGTATTTTTTTAAATACTGATTAAATACTAAATTTTGAAAAAGTAAAACAAGCAAATATGAAGAAAAAAAAAACACCTGAAGCAAATTTTAGCGCTCAGTTTGATGTTGTGTATTGAAAATCAGTAAAAATGGATTGTCAGAGGTCAGGAATAAATACAAGCGTTAATATCAAAATAGGAGTGTGGATAATTGTATAATACCTCTTCTTTTTTTTTTTTTTTTTTTTTATCTGCATGTGCGGGTAGCGAAACGGTTATCGGCGCAAAAAGTGAAACAGACGAGCAGAGTTCAAACCCCGGCCTAGAGTGCTGCATCCAATTCGCACTGATATTATGGGTTAAATAGCAAGATAGACGGGGCTCTATAGCTTTGGATGACAACCACTTTTAGAGAAGGACTACTCTGAATTCAAAACCGCGAAGGAAGCAGCGGAAAATCACTCCATTATTTTTCTCAAGAAGTCATGGTAATTTATATATATTAAGAAAAACGAAGCTGTGGAGAGTCATAATGGATTGTTTTGAAAGGACATGGCATTTTTTGAAATTATCTCCATTCCTTAGTTCCATCATTTCAAACCTTCACGGCTAGATCCGCCATGCCACGTACCCAGGTTCGAATCCTCCTCGTTCCCTTCATATACTATTGATAAGAAGGAAGTTCCATGCGGACAGCTTCTTCCCAAGCTGCTGTTGAATAGACTTCCCTGGTTGCTACACTCAAGTTTAGGGTCAACTTTTCTATTTCGTCCACGTCCTCGTGATCTGCTTTTATTACCTCCACTGACGTTCATAATGTCCTCATTCAGTAACCTTCTATCCTGAGTGACTCTTGAGTCTTGCATTAAGTGAACAATAAGTAAAGAAAAAAAATCTCCAAGTCTGCTAAGATGTTCCAATTCCAGTTGTTCTCTGGTACTACATATTCTAATAAAAAACAGTTTAATTTCAAGGATGACCATATATATGTCTATATTCGTTCGTTGTTGTATTCCCCAAGGAACTGAACTGTACGACTGATTACACTCTCTGTCAACAGACGGCGTTTACTCTGTCTACGACGGTTAGTATATTGTTGTAATGACCTATGCCAATATAAATAAAACAACTACACACACATATCTATATTTACATGAGTGAGAAGTTTTATCGCTTATCATTACATTAACCCACTTAAGGTATCTCATCTTGACTCGACCACCGTCAAAACTTACTAGTTCTTTCTCTCTTAACACCTTCCTCCGAAATGAAAGAGGAAAAAATTATATCAACATGAAATTGATACTGATCACTATTTAATGTTCCAGAGGAGAGCTAAAGTAAACAAAATTGTGTAAAGCGATTTTTTTAAATGTTCTTCTTTGCTTAGAGTGTTTGAACGGAAAAGAAACAGAACGCTTTTAGTAAATATAACTGAAACCAATATAATAGTTCGAACTTATTTAGTTGCTCACTTGTCTTAGAATTTATTGAGGCATTTTTAAAGAAAAAAAAAGTTTTAAAAAATAAAAGTATAATACTGATTTTTATTTTTTCTTGAGAAATTTAACAGCGAATATTTTTTTATCCTCGTCAATAGAAAGAAAATCATCTACACTCACCAGCTTGATGGGACAAAATTAAGTAAAACAAAGTTAATAGATTTTCAATCGTGTATCTATTCCGAGTTGATCACTAATCCAGTTTGATGGTAGTTTAAGTTACTGGAAAGATTACTGCTTCCTTTTTTATTATTTATTACTGACTAGTTCCAAAAAATCAAATAATGTCATATTTACCTTTATTTTAATTTCTTTTCCTTTTCTAATAATATTTTGGTACTTCCACTATTTCACGATATTTAAGGTTTAAAATGATTTTTTTTTTTTTTTTTTTTTTTTTTTTTTTTTAATGAAAACGCTTTTTTGAAATTTTCATTTTAGTTTTAATTAAAAGCTAAAGGATTAAGTTTACTATTTCTAGTAAGCAAAATACTCTGGTGTATTTCAAACCGAAATTATATTGATTGACATCGATTTATTTTTTGCTAAAATAGCTAATTAGCGCCCTTTTTCAGTCGTCTTTTATCGCAATGTAATTCACTTTTTATTAAAAAAAAATTTTGAAAATACTTTTCTGGGACTTTATTTGAGAAATGTTCGCTGAATTAAATTTTAATTAATCTGATTTGAAACAAATACTATTTACGTTATGTTTTAAATAGTCTGAGATATTATTTTTATAATCAAATAAAAAAGGTTTTTAGTACATTATAAAACTAGTTCTAGTATTTGATAAGAAATTCTGTGGCTTCAAAGACATTGGGGCTTAAAATAAATCGAATAATTTTAGACACTCTGGACGTGAAGTAAATAAAAGCAAATATGTTTGCTTGGAACGTACTTATAACTCATTACTCGTCAACAATGTATTTGGTGAAAAATATTGCCGACCCACATTTGCACACAGACACTACACACGGAACTTTAAAAACGTATGTATTTATCTCAAGATGGACTATATTTGTGATATTTTAAGATTAAAGACAATCTATCGATCGCTTTTATTGTGGATGCCGACTGAAATATTTTATGTCGAGATTAAATTGATTCGTTCATGTATCGAACTTGTTATAGAATGGTCTTTAATTTAAAAAAAAATTCGATCGTCCTTTTCAGCACATTCAAAACACATTTTCAGTTCTTTTTAAAATACAGTGTAACCCGTATATAAGAGAGTTGGCGGGGACCGGAGATGAAGTCTCTTATATCAGGGTTTCTCTTATATCAGGGTTTGGTCTATTTTGTTTAGGTAAGTATGGCTCTAATTTGGGACCAGAGAAAATCTCTCTTATATCCGGGTTTCACTGTACTAGTTTACACATAGAAAAGGATTGGGTTGATGTTTGTGAAATGTTTTAAAATATTTTTATTTTTTAACTAGATAATTCTAAATGTCTTTTATACGTGAGATTTTTCTTTTTCCTTACGTCATGATATTTCTTACAGTTTTAATTTAGTTTTAACTTGGCTGTTAATTTAGATGAAAAATAAATCTTTTCATTATTAGTTGTTATTAATAACAAGGGAGCTTTATTCTCAATAGCTTTACTTCACGTATTTTGTTCACTTAGGAAAAAATGTAAATTTCTTTTGTATGACTTGCCTATCTCTAGCCCGGTTGACATTAATTTTACTGTAAAAAACAGAAACAATGTCTACTGAAACACGTATGTGTTCGTATGGATGGAAAAATAAATTTTAAAACGATTAATTGCTTTTTAAAATCCGAAATTATTTCTTATTGCTACGTATGGCTTCTATTAATCTCTGGGCCAGTAGATATTAATTTTCGTTTTATTTAATGGTATTGGTATCTATTCAAATATGTGTATCCACTAAGTTGCTTAGTGGATACACATATACTTAGTCTAAGTATAACGTAGTTAGAAATAAAACAAATATATAACATAGTAAATAAAAAATATATATTAAACATATAAAGGATATTCTTTTTACTTTTTTTTTTTTAAGAAATCGAAATAGAAGATATTTTATTTATTCTTTTTAGAAATCGAAAATATTTTAAATAACTAACTAAAGTTCTGTCGATATAAACTGTAAACCATTACCTTTAAATGACGTACACAACTCTTCGGAATCCACTATTCTTTGACTTGTATTTTGTGTGCTCTTAATTACTTCTTTCCTGGTATATATATATATATATATATATATATATATATATATATATAGTGTAACCCGGATATAAGAGAGTTGTCGGGAACGGAGAAGTCTCTCATATCCGGGTTTGGTCTATTTTGTTTAGGTAAGTATTACTCTAATTTGGGTCCAGAGAAAATTTCTCTTATATCCGGGTTACACTATATATATATATATATATATATATATATATAAGGACGATGGTATTGATATGTGAAACACACCATACAGAGAAACATTGTTAAATATCCAATAGATATGATATATAAAGATATACGCATTACAGTACATAGAGATAAAATTCATGAAATAAGTTTTATTTCACTGCTTGCCGACTATTGAAGTTATCATTGAAACAGGTGTTAAACAAAGCTGTTTTGCGTTCGATCCCAATGCGAACCATCTTGACTTTTGACGTAATCTTATAGCTGGCACGATACGGTATGGCAGATAGGATGATGGAATTCCTACGCAACACTCCTTAAATATAATAATTCTACATGATCGAACTCAACGTAAAAGTTCTAAACTTTCCACATGACTAGCTTTGTTAACCACGATCCATAATATATCTTCGATATTCGCTAATATCACCTTAGTGTGACACGAGGTTACAAAAAAAAAAAAAAAAAAAGTCTGAAACTACGTAATCGCACAGAAATGCGCCTTTTTACTTCTCGGCGAAGCGGGATTTTCTGGGATGTTGAAAATAAGAAATTTTACGCTTTTTATTACAATCATTAATGGGTCCCTTGACCATTTAGCTTAAAATCCTTGGATGACGAAAGTTTGGTGAGATTCAGCTTTATGGAATGCATTTGTGTGCGTGGATTGCTGAAATCATCATTTTGCGGCGGGATAGGATGGAACAGAGAGATATCTAGCGTCTGTGCATATCGCCTTCTTTTTGTCGCTGGATATGCTCATCTGACCCCTTCTTGCCCACATATCAAAAGGTTGATTGATTCCTTTTGCTCCGGGAACTCCCCCGGCTGACTAAAGCTCAAAGGTTCACCAGTAAACCAGACACCTTATTGATTATGACTTCAGCTAACAAAGTTTCTGGCACTAATTTTTTATCATTTGTGATATTTCTAAAATAGTCTATTTCTAAAACTGGATTGATAATTGCGTTTTTGTTGTTATTATGAGCGGTTTTCATTTAAAACAAAAAATTATATTTTAAAGATCTGAAAAAAGTCAATCATTCTGCGGCTTTAAAATTTGACAAAAGGACTTAAAAATTGGCTGGCTATTAACAATTTTTTATAAATTTTAACCAGTACTCTTTTTTCATTTTAACGTATGATTTTCCGCCATGTTATTTTTGCATTTTGCTGGCGAATTTTGTATCGAAATCATTGTTTTCTTGTTCATTAATGTACACAGTAACAAGTCACGCTTCTTGGACAGGGTGGATTGGAATTAGACAATAGACCAAGGTACAAGGTCTAAATACATGATTCCTTTTCTGTTTTTAACTCGTTCTAACGTAAGTGATCAATTCACTCTTCTGAATTCATCGTTGTCTTATCTTTAAATTTTATTCAATACATTTTTTGAAGGTTATCCTAAACCAAAGCGTACAATCGTTCAAAATTTTTACGTCTAAATCTTTATTGAAATTTTAGGTTTTAAAACGTTCATGGTGTCAACATAATTTGATATTTTTCTGTTTGCTTTAAAAATATTTACTTCACTTTGTTATCACTTTGTTTGTTATCAGTTTCGTTAGCATTCTGAAGTTTTGTATTAAAAAAAAAAACATTAAAGGTGGAGGTAAATTTTACCCAAATGTAAAAAATAAAATAAGCTTTTTTTCTAATCCGATTTTATTTCCAATATTTTTTTTACCCACTTTTTTTATTGGGTATTTTCCTGACTTTGGTGAGAAATGGTGAACGCCCATTTACGTGACGTCACAAGACATGTGATATTTACCGCCTAAGGATTTCGAGTGCACGCATTTGCGTCACTTTCTTTGCAGTTTGATTTCAGGAGGCAGACTGGCAACGCAATGAAGATTAATCCATCAGATCTGTTAAGATGTACACTTAACTTTAAGGCTCATTACACATGTATGCTTAAAGATTGTATTTCGTGCTTCGAAGCCAAAAGGCTTTTTCTTTTTTTCTTTTTTTTTTTTTTGAGGCTCGCAGAGTCGTTAATAGGAATCACTCGTCCGTAGTTGGCAACTTTTACTCGTACATCCGCCTAATTTCTAAAACTTGGTTAGATGATTGGTTTTTGCGGATCGATAGTTTGCTTTGTATGATCGATAACTTCCTGCATTTAAAGCCTCTATCAGCAAATGTTTGATCGTTTTATAATATTCATCGTAGATCGGAAGAGAGATGGAAGCTGGATATTGATTCTTGTTCGTTTTAGTTGATATGATCAGTTATCGATCTTTCCTCGGTCATTTCTATCGTTTTTATCATGTTTCTTCCTCACCCCGACTCCTTAATTTAGTTTTCATCTTTTAATAAGTTGTTTATAGATTTTGATTCTTGTGTCTGACGAAGTGATTACCAGGTGAAATTCATTGCAGAAATCCGATAGATTATTTCCTACGTATATGGAAAGATGAAACGGATGTTTTCCATTTCTATTGATCTTGAGATTCCTGTTATTTTCACCTGATCATATTGTGCATTCTTAAAAGACGTTTAATAATAATAATAATAATAATAATAATAATAATGTCTTTTAACGCAAATCTAAGAAAAGAAAAATCAATTTCAGAAAATAGTATTTTTAATTATATTTATTAAACCTAAGTACAGCACAATATCCAGCGATTCGATTCCTAGTGAATACGCCATAGCTATAATCTTGTGTCAGACCAAGCTAAGAACATCCAAGTAGTAGAAGAATTTTCCTTTTATATCGGTGTTCGAACCCTGCTGAAAACGTGGAATTGCGAATGCTGATTTTCAGGACTGACAAAAATCAGGCTTGAAAATCTGCTGCGACGGAATATTTCAATCAATATAAGTGTTGATAACAAGATTGTGTTGCACCAGAATTCAAAGACCGATTCTGCCAGCATTCGAAAAATCAGCATTCGAAATCTCACATCTCCACTAAGATTCGAACACTGACGCCATAGAAAAATAGACAACTTCTTCAACCATACAGATAAACATTAACTTAGTCTGGCACAGGATCATGGCCGTGGAATATTTATTGGGAATTGAATGTTTTGATACTAGTTAACTAGTCTGTATGACATGCTTAGTAACAAATTGCGCTACTGTAGTCACCCTGTGACGTTAATATTTATTAAGCTCAGTCAAGCCCATTCTATTGCCATAATGATTGGTGAAAATCAATTGGAAAATATAAACTCTATGATGAGTTTACCTGAAGGATTACTGTGTTCCTGACATATTCAAAATAATGTAGAAAATGTTCGTGATCCGTTGTAATTAAACTTCATTTCGTTTTTTTTTCATTTTTTTTTTAATTAGCTTTCTCATAATTTATACGTAGTTTCTAATTTTCACTTATAAAAATATGTCTGGGAAATCAAAATTTTTCAAAGTTGAAATGCATTGTTCACGATCACCTTAAATATCAAGAGTTCTAATATTTCGCTATCACGAATCTTATAACCACCAGACCGAACGTGCGTATTTGGCCTGAAGCCACTTTTATTTTTTTCACCTGTTCGGTATTTTCTGATTAACAAATCTTTGCTGCACGACACCAGTAATTGAACCGTAGACATTTCTTCACTTCTCTAATACTTTGACTTGTGAGCTATCACAGACATTACAAAAAGTGTGGTATTTCTCGATTTCAACGTCTTTTATTTTGGTAGAAATATGTTGGATTCCTTGTAAGGTGGTGATATTCAACGTGTAGATTATAATTTTCTTGTATCCAAAGGAAAAGTAAATTACTTTGAACAAATTCTTTACTGGCTCAGTCATCATTTTCTCATAAGGGAATAGTTATTTATGAATGTTCGTTCATCGTATATTCGGAGATATATATATATATATATGTGTGTGTGTGTGTGTCCTTCGAAAGAGTAGATGGGTCAAGATAAAAAGAGATAAATAAGAGAGGTGTGTCTACGAGTAAGTTTGACGCCAACCAGTTGTTATCTTCTGTCCGATCCTCATTGGTCACTAGTTGCGAACACACGGTCTCATCCGGTGACGGATTAGTATCTTGATGATTGCCAGGAGAAGTGTATACGTTTCCTTTAGTTTAGTTATACTCCAGTCAGTGAAGATTGAGCTGTCTCGTGCCATTTAATATAGTACAGCCGACTGGAAGAGAAAGCGGGACCGGTCGATCTTTGGAAATCCTGTACTGACACGAACGTTGTACTGCTTGTTTAAAGAGGGCCAAAATACACATACACTATCTCTGATAAACAGAGAAAGGGAAAGAAAGAAAAGCCACAACTCCAAAATGATTAACAGAAGAACAGTCTGGAAAAAAAAAATGTGACAGCGCATGTTTAAGATCTGATCGTTGAGTACCAGATGAAAAATATCTTGAGTTTTCAGATATTGTTATGATAATGATGTTGATGATAACAGCATCGGTACTCATGGCCTCTGATTTTAATTGATTGCAAGTGTTAACATTGGTGGATTAAATATCCTATTCTCTATCACACATTAGTTTGTCAATTGTCTGACCTCAACCAAACCCCTTAAAACTGACACACTGTGCATCTCTGTTCATGAACGGGAGTAGAGGTGCATTATGGTCGGATGTCGATTTTTTTTTTTTAAAGCTTGAAACATTAGGTAGTGACTTTAGTCAGATCTAGATACTTGGAAACCCCTCTCAGACTGTTTGAGCAGACTAGGTTACCCGCCGTAAATGTATTTCTGACTGTGCTCCATCTGCTAGGTGGGGCACAGCACTGATTTTATCAAAACCTGTCACCATCTTGCGGATATTCCGCTAGGGTGCATGTACGTGGTATACCCTTATCAAAACTGGGTTTCATAATGAGTATATTACGTTTTGTATATTGCTACACATGTCACTTTGTTGGCGTGCTCTCACTTAGTAAGTTTTCGCTGGAGGCCAAGTGCCAGCAAGTTTAAATCTGATTAGTTTCATTTTTTTTTTTTTCCGATTTTCAATTTTTTTTTTCCGATAAGTCTATTCTCACTGAAAATTATCCTCTCTTTAAAGGTTGTAATTATGAAACCTTTTCCATTTTATACTATCTACTGGAGAGAACAGATTCAAGCCTTGGTTTGAAACAAAATTGATGACTGTTAATGAAACTCACCAATTTGATATTTCAAGTAGAAACTGAAGCTAGTAAACTATCAGTATGTCAACACGAACAAAGGGACGCCTTCTTAGACCACATTTTATAACAGATAGGCTGTGTAGGATCTCTTTACTACACGCTTCACTTGGGAAATAAAATTGAAGCTAGTCACTGTATATTTTATGGCTGATAAGGTTTTAAAATATTGCTTGTATTTACTAAGCGGTTTATCTATAATTAATAATTTCTTAGTTGATTTCCAGATTCTTTACATATGTGTATATTTCTCCTGCCAAATATAATGACTGGTTGCTTTAAAATCTTTGTATGTAAAATACAAATACATAATCTGAAAAATTTGAGCAAATTCGATTTAAAAAAAAAATGATTTTTTTTTAATAGCATGTTATCTCAGGGCGTAGGCGGTGATGACATTCGATGATTTTTAAAATATCTGTGAATTGCCATGATTTATTGGGAAAGTTGCTTCCCAATTTCCCTCTACACGGTTTTGAATACCGAATAATTTTTTTTTTACTAGATTGGCTGCTAACCAAGGCTATCCAGCTATTTGCTTCATAGCGAAACGGGAGTAGGTAAGAGGAATAGAGGAGTAAAGGAAAGCATCTGATTAAGCATTTTAGGATCTTTTCTTTCCGATCCACTTAACATGACGGTACACCTCCATAAAATGAATACTGCATAGTTTTATGGTTGATATTCAACTCGGTAAGAAAATAGGAAATAAACGACAGAACACAGATGAGAAAGAAAGGTTTGCATTATAAGTAGGCGGAATAAGTAAAACTAATACAATATTTTAGAATTTCTGTCATGAAAATCTCTAAACTTGAATCTCTATTGAACCGAGTCTTATATATCGATTTATTCGGAGAATTTAATTTCATAACAGCGCTTTACCTTCACATTGTTGACCTAGTGGAACATTGCTTAACTATAGTAATTAAGACTAAATTGTGTTTGATTCTGTGTTATGGTCCAGGAAAAAAAAAGCAACTTGTGTTGCTGATTCATTTTTGTTCATTTCCAGATAGTGAGCGTTTAGGGAAAGCGCTGCTTATTCAAGCAAAAATGGCACAAAATGAAAGAAATCTTACAAGAAAAAATAAATTAAAAAAAATAAATAAAAAATGGTCAGCTGAGAATCGAAGATATCTGAAGCTTAATCCGGCGAAATAACAGTTTGTCTCGACGGAATTAAAATCGATAATAATGGAGAGAAAACGCAGATCGCGTTCAGAAAAAAAGATTTTCTAGTCCCCCAAAAATCTATATAAAGAAAAACGCAAGGCATTAAGTAGAAAATATGCACATGACATACACACACACACACATAATCCTACCGTGACCAAGTTAATGCTACGTGCTTTACCTATACAATCTACAAAGACAGTCCGGCGTTCGTGTCCAGTTCATTTACAAAGACGTTTATACTTTGTAAATAGACAGGAGTGATTAGTTTGACCCTACATTGAATGATGAACGGCTTAAGGAGTGATTAGTTTGACCCTACATTGAATGATGAACGGCTTATTCGTTATAGATTTATTTGGCTTTGTCTCTCTTAGCTGATGGTATCCACTTCTTTTGTTTCTACCAGAGTTGTTAGACGCCCCATGTTACTCTTTAAACTCCAGTGCAAGAACAAAATAAAGCAGCCATCGTGTCAAATAGATGAGTTTTAGCATTTGCCTGGTAACATGAAAGTTTTAAGTTCTTTTGTTTGTGGGACCTTTAAAGCGCCTATGAATATGATACGAGTTAGCAATTGGTAAATCGAGTTCAAATTTCAGCTCAGTTGAATTGAAAACTTTACCCGAAAGTTGTAATCAGGTATTTGTAAGATCTATAAGATCTGGTAAAAATTGGGGTCTTAATGACCTACACGCCTTCCACTGCATAACGTTACAATACATGTTTATATCTTAAATGTTGTCTTAATGTGCTTTCTAAATTGTCTATTTTCATTCAATTTGTGGTATCGTTTGTCTTGCTCATTGTGTAATGCTGTATCTGTTACACAGTTGCTTGGATATTCACTGTTGGTTGAGTGTGTGTGCGCATGCGTGTTGCTGTCAATATTAAATGTTCAATTTTGCCAGTGGTGAACTTTCTTTCGCATGATTAATATTTCCATAACTTCTCTCTAAGGAAAAAAGAAGGAAGAAAAATCAGTCTTTTTCCAAGAGACTGAATTTGACTTGTTGCGTCAAAAGTTAACGATTATGTGGATTTGTGAAAGACAGGCGTATGAAAGATTCACAGACTTTTGCAGAAAAGGCGACAAATTCTCTTTCTGCTGAAGGACTTAACAATCATTTGTTCGATTCCGATACATTTCCTACATCTTTTAATGTACTAACTAGAATCAAAAAATTCTAATTTTATAAAAAGGAAAATCGTTTTCAGGCCATTTCAGTTGTCTAGACTGTCATAAATTGTAGCAGTTGACATTAATCGGAAAAATCAAAATTAAAGAAACAGTTAAGAAGCCATTGTGCCTGCCACCGGAAATGACTAAATGGTTTAAAATAAAGCACCCAAGTGGAACTTGATTATTGAAAGCATTGAATACTCTTTTTTCCCTTTCTTTTCTTTTCATTCATCAGGTAGCTTAAAAGGTGGGTCGCTTTTAGGAAGAGGTCTGTGGCCGCACGTTAACTGTCCCTATTTCACAGGTGACTTGAAATAAGATTTAATGTATTAGAACCAACCGAATGCGGGCTTTCTTTTTCTATTGGCCGCACGTTGAACCCATTGACATCTCGAATTGAATCAATGCTTTCTTCATCAGAACTTTTCAAATGTCGACTCACGCCCACACAAAAGGTGTGCAAAGGGGTAATAGTAGGCGTTATCTCTCCTGAATAAGCGAATAAAATAAATACCAATTCTTGCCGCTTCTATTTAAGTATGTGTCTCATCTAAAATGGTTTGTTTCTTTCTTATTGACATTTAGGGAGGGGTGCATTAAGTGAGTGTGTTGTATCTACTTTGTCAGGCCACTACCCTTGACTGAAATCTATTTTTATTTGATATGCAAATGATCCTAATGCGTGACAACGCACAACGGGTTTAATGTGTATCCGAGGCGTGTGGATCCATTCTTTTGAACACTTTTTAGTTTTATGTTTTTTTTTTTTAACCACCTCGGACGTAATTTAAATCTTTTCTCATGAAAGAAACACAAATGATTTTACTAATCACAATGGAATCTACTTTGTATATTTATTCGATATTGTCAATATGACATTTATTTAAGATCGTGACTCTTGAATAATCTGTTTGATTTAAAACCTACAATATTCCATGTTTTTACTGCCCGAATAGGGAATATTTTTTATTACAGTTTCATGATTACTTTCGTTTCATTCAACAACAATGTATTTCTATATTTTTCTTTGATATTTTCTAAGTGTTAGGGTATGGTATGCGCGATACAGTAAGTGAAATATTTTGATTTTTGCCCTTACGCAGAAATGCTTATTTTAAAAGATTTAATAGCATTAATAGATCCCTTTTCTAGACAAAAGACGACTTAAATGAAACCAAAGAGCTCCCATAATGATGGTTTAAAACAAAAAGGCTGATGCAAAGTTAACATTATGCGAAGTTATTTGCCCAGTAAAGGGATTGACTTACATAAATGCGATCTCTGTCAAGAAATTATGTTTAAAACGTTTTTCGATACGTTGAGAAGTGTTGTACAAAATTTTGTTTGAAGTCTCAAATAAGCTGATAACAACAAATGATTAAAAATAAACATTTCCACGATACGGTAATTGTAATAATTAACTATTTTCGATCGTGTAACGAAAAATACTTATCACTCGTTATAAGGAAAGTTAAACTATAAAATTAATTCTATCAATTTTTAAAAAAAAATCATAACATGAATATTTAAAGTTACACGTTTGGTTAAACTAAAATGTGTTACCTGCAGTCATATATGCCATTAATTTTTGCCGTTTCTTTAACAATTTTTTAATACTACTGTTTTAATGGCTTACAAAAATTTAAGACGAACTGCCTTTAGTGAAACATTTTTATGTCGTTAATTAAAGAAAATAACAAGTACAATCTTTTAAATAGGTCCATTGTATTTATTGCGATCAATTATTACATGGATTTTTGTTTAAGAATTGGGTTTTATAAATGAATTTAATTCTTTTTTTCGATTGCAATATTTATTTTGATTTTTTAATTATGCGATTTATTCTTTCTCTTAATTATTTTTTTTTTAATTTTATTTTTTCAGCATTTGCTTTACTTGTTAAATTGCCATTTTAATGATTTTTTAAAACCTTTTCATTTTTGTATCCTCGGAAAATCTTGTTGGATAATGGGGAAAAAAAGTTAACTGTGTTATCAAATGTTATCTAAAAATAGAAAATGGTAATTTCCTTTCAAACAAACTTTTGTTTGCTCTTTTCTCTCTTGGGTCATGTCTCCCTTCGATTTGATGTGACCCACTTCACCAACATATTACTTTCTGGGAGTTTGTTTCATGTCCTAAATCCATTTCTTTGAATTAGGTCACGCTGCTGCAAACTGAAATTTGACAAGTTAATTCTATACAACATTCTTTCATTTATTCCTTTGTTTTTCTCTTTCGTTCTTGAAGGCTATCAATGATGGCGGGCGTGGGAAATGAAGTGGGTGAGGGCGAAGGTTCGCAGAAGTTCCTTGTACAATACATGAGTGGCAGAAGCTCGTCGAAAACTGATGGTCGAGTATTAACTTGGGATCTGCCTTCGAGACTAAGACGTCTCTACTTAGAGTCTGGGAAATTTGCCTTTTTTAAATACCGTAAAATGTGATTTATTTTCTCTCCTGTAAATTTATTTATAATTTTTTCTTCGCTTTTTTTTTTTTTTTTTTTTTTTTTTTTTTGCTTATAATCATTGATGAATCTGGGTGTACAATGCAGTTTAAAATATTAATGCGTCGCAATTGTTAGCGGAAAAGGTACTGAAAACAAAATGGGCAGTTAATGTAACGCTTATTTGCGCAGAAAGTGGAATCTGAGAGACCGGTTCAAATTCTGACAGTATGTTACGTTCACTTTCACACTTTGGGATAGGCATGAACCCATCTCTCCCCCACCACACTTCTCAGCTCAGCTGTGAGTTAAATATTAAGTTAATTGCACTCTCTGTTTGGGTAGCATACAATCTCGAAGGACCACTCCGAATTGAAAATCGTAGAGACGGCAACGAGAAACCACTCTACAATTTTTCTCCAAGATGTCCTCGTAGTTCCCAGGTGATGAAGGAATATGTGGAGAGCCATCATTGAATCTGTCTTGAAGGTACATGCCATTTTACAGAAAACAAGTTTAAGATAATATAATTTACGAAAAGGTTTTTGTTTCCATTTGGAAGCATGCTCTAAGGGTCATACATCGTCAGGATGTGAACAATCATGGCTCTCCACGGCTTCCTTTCATTTGCGATACCTTTTTGTGGTATTTGTTCCTCTATCCATTTATTCAAAAATATCAAGTAGGTTACCTGCTGCATTACTCTGTTTCTCTTCGATGCACCTTGTAAGACACAAGCTCTTCACCCTCTTTGTGACCCCACCCAAATTCAACTGAATCTTTTGGATTGCCTTTTCTTTCTTTTTTCTTTTTTTTTTTTTTACCAGAATAATCGATTCTTTAGAGTTAATGATGCTAATCCTAATGGGAGATGGTGAACAATGACATCTTTAGACCATTACTCCATTACTCCAGCCTTGTGTCATACTTAACTAAATTTAGGAGTTGTAATTAAAGTAAGCAAGGTAATAATGGTGTTAGATCTAATATATATTTGTATATAATATTGTATTCATTATTATTGTTTATTGTCATGTTCTAAGTTGAGTTTAATAAATCAATCCATATTTGCAATCAGATTAAATTAAAATAAATAAACTGTTGTTTGGTTGATTCGTAATAATAAACATAGTAATAAACATTTCTAAGAAAATAATTTTTGATGGTTGCATATTTTTTAGAACTCAATATTTTTTATCATATTTGGAATAATTGACTCGCAGAATTTATTTTTATATAACTTACCGCATTTCTTTCTCCTTTTCGAAATCCACTTTTTCTCTCTCTCTTTTTCGCTATCGTCTGTCCGTCTCTCTCTTTTTCGCTATCGTCTGTCCGTCTTTCTCTTTTTCGCTATCGTCTGTCCGTCTCTCTCTTTTTCGCTATCGTCTGTCCGTCTCTCTCTTTTTCGCTATCGTCTCTCTCTCCTTCTCGCTACCATCTCTCTCTCCTTCTCGCTACCATCTCTCTCTCCTTCTCGCTACCATCTCTCTCTCCTTCTCGCTACCATCTCTCTCTCCTTCTCGCTACCATCTCTCTCTCCTTCTCGCTACCATCTCTCTCTCCTTCTCGCTACCATCTCTCTCTCCTTCTCGCTACCATCTCTCTCTCCTTCTCGCTACCATCTCTCTCTCCTTCTCGCTACCATCTCTCTCTCCTTCTCGCTACCATCTCTCTCTCCTTCTCGCTACCATCTCTCTCTCCTTCTCGCTACCATCTCTCTCTCCTTCTCGCTACCATCTCTCTCTCAAAATATTGGTGGTGAATATGTCGTTTTTGGAACTTGGCGTATTTCGTTTTCTTTTACACTTTGATCTTGAATTAGTAATCGGTTAAACTTTTTTCTTTCTCCTGAGTTTTGTGCTTTCTTTTATTTCTTTCGACAATCGTCGATTCATCTTCAGGAAATCACAGAAACTAAAAATAATTTCACTCTTTTTTTTTTTTTTTTTTCTTTTTCTTTTCTTCCTTTCGGGAGAAAAGCGAATTTTATCTTACTTTGTTCTTTTCGTCTCATCGAACAGAGGTGATCTGTTAAAAATCTCTTAGCTATAAACGTTAACCTCTTACCTATATTATTTTTTCATTGCGTATTATTTGTCATTATTTTTTAATTTACAAGTCACTCTTTCGATGGATGTGTTCTATACCCGAGGCGTACGTAATTAGCCAAAAATTTTCCTGAGGTTGTCATATGATCTCTTTCATGTGCAGCTATTATGTGATAAAAATCTTTCCAAATGAAGAACGAACGCGGCAAAGTCGTTGGAGTAGTATCAAAATGAAGGTTAAAAGTTCAAGAAAGAACTAATTTCAACCTTTTGTCATTCTCTTTTGCCTCTCTTTGCAACTTTACTCCATTGGTCCTTACCCGATTGGTCAATTCTTATACTGACTGGCAAGGTTATACTCTTCACTTTTCTAGGGTCTCTCGACTGGAACGTGTTGCAGTCTACTGAACATAGTACCCTTCTCTAGTCACTTTATCTTTGTCAGGACAACGCTGGCTGTCTGCTTGCCTTGTAAGATGACTGATAGCTTTGGTCTTGTCTTCTTCACAAAACATCCCATTTCCCCCCCACTTGTCGAGGCATTTTTTTTTCTCTATATCACTCTGTTGATTATCTCCCTTCCGTATCTCTTCAGGAGACTTATTTGATAGGTTGGTTCGTTGCTTTTTAAAACATTTTTGTCATTTGTGACATTCGAATTTTTGTTAATGTCGAAAAGAAATACCGCAGGAACTGAGACAGATAATAGCCAGATTTTGTAAGTTGCCCTTTTATTAATTCTTAACCAGTGAAAACCATTTTCTTTCTGAAACTTCCTGAAATAGATTTTAGCACAAAAATTACATAATTCGCTGGTGGAATTTGACGATTTGCACCGGCGAATTATGCCACGGCACAACCTTGACGATACTGCAACACCCACGCCCGCTCACCAAGAGTGGGCGTCAACAATTTTTTTTTTTTTTTTTTTTTCTGTGACGCGAAGTGGAATGTACCTTTTTGTTCTTTGTCTGCATACCTAAAGTTAATACTTTTAGTAGGTTTTTTTAGCGGAAGACTGACTGGTATTATTAAATGATCAATTTTTTTCACTTACTTTCACTTCATTTTTGCAAAAGGTCCCGTGGAACTGTTAAAATCTGTCTTTGTCTATATGCACTTTTAATGCTTGCTTTGTCACTTTAAATGTAATCATTAAAATGAACGACTGTTTTGGTATTTATTTAGGTCCTATGTTATCGCAAACTATATAAACAGCGGATATACGAGATTATAATTGATTCTTTCTTCTAAATATTTAATGTGTTACGCTGCGGGCTAGGACAAATTTTTCTGTGAAATCTGAAGTTAGTAATTTAAAGTTTTTTTATATAAAATATAGATAAACGTTAAATGATTATTTCACAGATGTTTGTTACAACTTTCAACACATTAAATATACTACCACATAGTCAGAACATGTTCTATCTTCCTATGCGTTTAATAATTGCTATGTCCTTACATATCAAAAGTTACAAAACTAGTAAATATTTTTCACCATGTATTACTAAATGTTCCAGAGAAAATTTTCGGCACTGTTTAAAATATACATCTTGCAATAAATTTGCTTTTTTTTTTTTTTTTTCCTTAAACAATGAACAATAAAATTCCAAACTTTATCCCTAATTCCACGCGTGATAACCCCTTTACATGACTTCGTATATTAATAAATCATATTGCAAATATTTAGGATCTGGAAAGTAATTACAAATCAGGACAAAACCCCTTCAGTTAGTGGCGGTCAAGAAGCCTAAATAGTGATGGGCAAACACTTAAAATTCTTGTCATTAATATAAACTATAATTTCAATGAGAGCAATTGGGCGTTCGGGGTGGTTTAACCGCCCCACACCCCGATAAAAATAATATTGAAACTTGAGGTCAATCAATACTGGCGAAACGTCACCAGAATTGTGTCCTGTGTCTTTACAGGCTAATCTATTACGCCTTCAGTTATTAGTCAAACAGCTTTAGACCTTCATATTAACAGTGAAGTGTAATGCTATTTCTATACTAAATTTTGCGTTTTTTGCTTTTGTCTATATTACTTATTTAGCCGTTTTCATTGGTCCGAAAATTATAATATAAAATATTTAGCCGGTTTCATTGGTCCGAAATTAATATTTTTTTTTCACTTTCCTGCATCCTGTTGGTTCATGCCATTGCCATCACCTGTTACTGTTCTACTGTTTTTTTTCTGCTCTTTGATTGGCTGACAAATTACTTAGAACTGTCGACGTCATCTTTGATTTCATTCCCTGCTTCACTTCTCCTTCACCACCATTTGTTTTACATTTTACTCAACCCAAAGTGTGCGAGCTTCCAAAAATTATCTTTCTTTTTTTAATCATTATTATTTTCAGTATTTTCCAATCTGACATGTTTTTTTTATCATTTATAATTTAGTGATTATAGAAATAGGAAGAATATGTAGCTCAGTCTTCTTGTATATGGAACCGAAAAGTAATTCTTTACCAAATGAGCAACTACTTTAATTTTATGATATATGTATATATATATATATATATATATATAATTCTATTTATTGTTTGAAGATTAAAAAAATTTCATGTGGCAGGGCAGTCTAACCGACTGTAATATTTTTTACTGTTTTTTATTTATTTACTTACTTACTTTTATGACGCTGTCGTCTGGTTTTCATTAGCTATGCATATTTTGAACAAAGATGGCTGAGTACACTGTAAAGATTATTGAAAAAAAAAAACAAAAAAAAAACACCTGGAACACAGCCATGAAAATGTTTTTTCTCTCTCATCCAAACAGTCCTAAATTCTAAACTCAAAATCTATTTTTATTGAACCGAGACTGTATGAAACTGAAAGTGCTTTCAACACGTTTTGAAAATTCAAGTCTTGGCTTCAAAAAGCATCTCCTTAAATAATCGTCTGTCTCCAAAGAATCTGTGTTAAGATATTCATAATACAACAGAAAGAAAAAGCATGAAGTGAAAAGAGAAAATAACTTTTTCTATATTCTAAAATACTTAAAATCGTTTAACTTTGATCAAAAACTGATTTAACAAATGACGTTCATAGCGTTACTCTCAGAGAAGCCTTTCTTGAAAATAAGATAGAAAAAACTGCGTAGAAATGTACCATTCTTCGATGTAACAGGATATTCTACTGTTTATTTAGTGACTGGTAACACAGTGGTTTCTTTGTTCTTCAAAAGAGTTATATTTGACTAGGGAAAAAATTAGATGAAAATCAGAATAACTCTTTCTACCTAAAAATAAACTCAACCCACTTCCGAGGGGAATATACGCCTCACAAACAGAAGCTGTCATGGACATTTGAATATCAAAATGAATCAGCGGGATATATGGTGTTAAAGGTTAATTGCGATTGTCGGTTTTGATTCAGGTTTATAGGCCTGTGTTTTCGGTTAAAACCAAAATGATTATGTGCATTGACATGGATCTGCGAGGAGTGCTCTAATGGTTTTCGAGCCGAATTAGAATTCCACTCTAGTTTGTTATATTCACCTACGTACAAATACTCATGATTTAAATAGTAGGGCAGACTGTGCTCTTCATCATTGATTGGCAACCAGTCTAGGAAGATGATATCTCTGAATTCAAAACTAGTCGGGCATGTGTCTCGCAACTCCATCCTGTGAAGAACTTATTTGCTGTGGAAACCACTGACTAAGATTGTTGAGGCCGTGGCTTCATATTCTGCATCAGGTGTGTACCGGGACTTGAGAGAGGGGAAATATCAGAAGAATGGAATTAACAGAACTCTTTTCACTTCTGGATAGATATAGTTGTTTAGATTTTGGAAAAACGTTTAGTTATAACTCACAGTATATTCTATGTATGTACTATGAGTTATTAGGGGTGATATTTATATATAAACAAACTGAAAATCAACTCTTCGCTCCCCAACTGTGGGTTAAATAGTAGAGTAAACGGCTCTTTGGGTACAGCTACTCGAAGAGAAGGACTATTTTGAATTCAAAGCCGTGGTGAAGACAACGGAAACTACTTCATTATCTTTCCTAAGTTGTAACAAGTCGCATTTATTAAATAAAGCTGTGGATAACCATGATCCCTATGTCTTGAAGGGACATGGTATTTTAAAAAATGAAATCTGATTAAGCATAGAGATATTTATTTCCTAAGTTTACTCTGGTACGAGATCATAAGAACGGGAACCCTATGAGTATCGAACACATTAGACTAGCCTGCAAGACGAGTTTGGAAACTACCATTTTACCGTAGATGCCATCGTTTGTACAGGCGTCTGAATTTGAACAGTGTTGACTCTGCAGACAATTGATCAACCCTTTTTTAACTGACAAATGACGTAAAATTATTGATGTAAAATTGTTCATGTTTCGTAGTCTTTCTACAGTGATCTGTGGAATCGCAAATACTTGTTGAATATCAGAGAATTGGCTGTTTGAGATTTATCTAGTCACTTCTCCTTATGCACCCATAGACTTACTGCAAAGTAAAGCGAAAATTAATAGTTACAAAATACGATGCTTGAGGTACAGGATGTATTCATTTGATTTCATCTTAATTTTATTTGCTGTAATCATAATTTAATTTGTTCTGTTTATTTTATTTTTAATGCCACAACTTGCAATCGTTTCAAATCCGTGCAGTCCTTCTGGTCCCCTGTCTATTCCATTTAGCTTCTGTTAATTAATACAATCGTTTTAAGCCGTGTCCGTAGCTCGCCTTACAACTAGCTAGGGTCAGCAAGGCTCAAATGGCATGTGGACATACTGACGACGAGGCATTAAAAATAGAATACTTTCTATCGTTAGGGCTACTACCGGAAACCAGCAGTTCAGGAACATTTCGAAAGAAGACAACAGTTCTCCTCTATATCACCCACAAGTTTGAACGCCGCTTTGTACTCATTATAATAACAGGGGTCTCTTTCTGGAATGTTTTTAGATATCTCCGCCCCTTTCTTGTTCATATTTTAGACGGACTGTGTCACACACAACCGAATCTGCATGTAGTTAATAGCATAAAATAACCTACATCAGATTTATAAACCTTGATTGATTTATTTATTTATATACACACACACACACACACACAGTCTTATGCGGGTAGGGGAATATATTTCGAAACATAAGGTTTGCCAAAGTTAAGCCGTGCTTGACTTTGTGAGTTTTGCTTTATGTATTACTTTCTTTAGAAATATATAATAGACGTCATTTGCAACATGGAGTTTGTTTGACAAAGATCAAGAAGTAACGGAATTTTAACCAGTCAGATTGTGATACTTAAACGTTATTTTTAGTGGATACCCACATTTGAGTAGACGTTCCGTTTATTTATTAAACAGTGTGTGTGTGTGTGTAATACATATATAATGCACTGTTGCATTAGAACATGTACATACCCACTAATGTAACACTGCATAATAAATAAATATTTATTGCCCTACTTTTGTATTGAGCCCTGTTTTAAATTAATATTTTGGGCGTTGAAATTTTACTCTTCGATCTTTTTACATTTGGAGATATATATATATATATATATATAGAGAGAGAGAGAGAGAGATTTTCCATAAAAGAATAAACTTTGGTCAATTCGAACAATCAATTCTGGTTGGTAATAAGATCGAGAATAAAAAATTATCGGCTCGGCGAAGAAGGTATCCTAACGTTTGGTAATTTAGACAGATTTGGGGATTTTTAGTGGATCGTGCTTATAATTTTTCTGCATTACTTGTATATTAAGAAAAGACATTAACAGCCAAAGATCACAAAATTCGAATAAATCCTCTTATGTTCACTTCTAGGTGTACACTCGGAGCAACAATCTTTATAACCACTTTTTAAGTATTTTTTTTTTTTTAATGAAAAAAATCCCACACACTAGAATCTTGGAAATAAGTGTATATTTAGACGAGTGGACAATGAGGAAGTATATTTCTTCCGTGTCCAAGAATGGGTTTTGACATCAAGAAGTAAAAGTTTCCATTATGTCTGCCTCAACAGTCTTAGATTTTTAAGTTCGAGACAATGACATTGTCAACATGTCAACTTTTTTCTTAAGAAAATGTCCTGACCATCTGAAATAATCCGGCAGTTCACAAATGAAGGCGGAATGGCTAAGAATTGCATCGTTTAGAGAGAGAGAGAGAGAGAGAGAGAGAGAGAGAGAGAGAGAGAGAGAGAGAGAGTCATGTGCTCTTTTCGAATTGTTATTTCACGCTCCTCTCCTCGGCCTTATCGTTCTGTAAGCTAAAATTTGGCTTCTGCGCATGGTAACATGATTACTGCTGAATCTATATGTGTGGGCTCTTCAGTAATGTGTACTTAGTTTGCGTAGCAACACTCGCTGTCAAACAAACAAACTCCATGCTGCAAATGACGTCTATTATTTTTTCTCCTCCGGACAGCCCTACCCCCGACTAAACTCCCGATCGTCGTTGCGAAATGCGGGTAAATAACGATCATCATCAGATAGGCTAGAATTTCTCGATATATATTACGTACTTTGCTTCTTAAACTTTTAGTCTTAACCATTATCGAATGGAACGTTTATCTATACAGTTTTATTATATACTGATAATATTCGGGCTCGTGTTCACATCTTGATTCTTCGAGTTTCGACCGTCGTACCTTTGGTCTTCGTCAGATATTTTCTTTTTATTATATCCTATTTCGATTTCAACATTATAGAGAATGGTTTTCAGTTGTGATTTTTTAATTTAATTTTCTTAAAATGTTTTATAAGCCTGGAAATGTTAGGGATTCTGGTAAGAACTCTTTCTACGTGTTTGATTGTTTGAAATCGGTAACAAAAACGCTAATTTTGTCAATGACACATTGCTTATTGCTCTTCGTATAGATGAATTATATTTCTAACTTGTCAAAGTAGCAGCTAGAGTCCTTCAACTTTTATGTTCAAAAACAGTAAAGGTTACACCTCAAATGTCAAATTTCGTAAAAAAAAAAAAAAAAAAAAAAAAATTCATTTCATTCATTGTAAACATTTGCGCTGTTCAATCTTTTAGAAACATGGTATAGGTAACTTTGTGCTCGGTCTTAGTTGATCTTAAATGAATTGCAAACGCAAGATATGTCCTTTATTTAACGGTTGGTGACTGAAATAAATCCCAGTACGTCAAAAGTATTTACTTTAGTTTTTGAGAATGTATTTCCAAACAAACTATTGTCTATTCTACTGTTCGTTAAGTTTATAGGAACTTAACATTATTCATCAGAGCTGCTTTTGTGGTTCAATAAATTTATTTAATTTAATAAGCCATGCATGTTTAATAAACATTCTGATTCATATTGTAGAGGAACCCTGTGTGTTTGCGTGTTGTATTAGAAACACGTATATAATTCTTGGGAGAATATGAAAAGGTCCAACTATAAGAAAATTGCCGGACTCCAGTCCAACTGAAGATGTAAAGAAGACAAATAAAACCTATATATATATATATATATATATATATAAAAACATATGTATTAAACAAAACAATTTTACAATGGACAATAACATTTGTGTGTGTAAACATTGGTGTCTGTTCGTACGTACATCTATGTGTGTATAATGGTCATAGCGTCTCCCACAAATGGGAAGACGCGGATCTTCTAAGAGAGCTTACATTGTAGTCGCTGAAATGAAGAAATGAAAATGAGGACGAGGCGAGAAGTCGCCCAGTATTTATAGTATAGGGAGAATGGCCCCTAGTGACAATTTGGGAATTAAGGAGGAGCTAACTCCGACAATATAGAGATCTTTCGCTTGAACATTTCAGGCGATATTTGTACCACTCAACCATACCATTAAAAATCTACCCAAAAGATGTAGCGTAAAAGTTTAAAAATAGAAACTAGTTTTTATGTCGATCTTACATGTATGAAGGTACTATTTCATGGTCGTTTATACTAATTATAAAAGTATATTTGCTTGTCTTTAAGCTAACTTCTATATTGTCTTATGACGATCACACGGCAATCGAGCATTGCAAATGTCACAACCCAAGAATTCAGTGAACAAATTTGCAACATTATCCTCTCCATTTCTTAAGTCGACGATAATGTCTTTCAGTCAGGAAATTGGTAGTTTAAGCACGTCACGTTTCTTATAAAAACTCGCTGATGGAACCTCAGTGTTTCGTTCCTATTGCGTTTCTACGTGAAAATTGATTCTATCGATTGTTTAACTACAGACTTGTTCGAAGTGTTGACGTTAAAAAAAGAAAGAGGGAAAAAAAAAAATCATTTCTGCTTTCAAGATCCAAAAGCCCAAGTATCAGTGTATTCGAAATGAAGCTTCACTTTTGACTCTGAATACTTTTAAAAGTCAGCATTGATTAAATTCGTAAAGACTGAATACGATTGTTATTAATTTCAATATATATTTTTTTTATAGATTCTCGTTATATTAGCGCCTAAAGCCATTATGTTAAAATTCTGCTCCGTATTCTTTAATGTATTCGCAGTTAGAATTTACCACTTGTTGTATACAGCAGTTCACACACACACATTATATATATATATATATATATATATATATATATATAATTAATAAACAATCAAATCCAGAATCATCTCATATGGGGAATAGCCTATTTCCGCAGACGAAGATATCGGCTGTCTGTCATATCAACACTGGTGTGGACTTATTTCGTGTCATAAATATAAATTTAATTGTAAAAAAAAAAAAACCCCAAAAAACACCACTCAAAAAAACTAATACAGAATTTATCCATTTCAATGTTTCAGTCAGACGAAAGACACGAGACAGGGGTCAATGGATGGTAGAAGGTATTTGTCTTAAAGGGAAGATTTTTATAAAAATTAAACCTGAATATTAACTTTATGACATTAATTTAACCGTTATATGAAGAATGAAATATTAATTTAAAATTAAAAGAGGAATAAAAGTAAGCTCTTTTTGTGGATCAGTTTTAATATTTTATATTTACTAGGATCCACTTGGATTATATACCAACGGATTTGTTACCTTTACTATATATATTTTTCTCTTCCTTTTATTTTTTATCCTTCATTAGCCTTGTAATGTTAAACTTAAAACTTTTAAAGTAATACATACACACACACATATGATCATGTATTTGTGGAATAATTGTGAGTTTAAGAAGGCGTAAAAATCCGTGCTCAAAATATACATGCCTGTCTATAAACTGGTAAAACAAAAAAGTTGTCTATATTTCTGAGATGATATAGTAACTATTTACACTATTTACATTATTCGAACTGTTGTCCTAATTTTTATTGTTATATTCACGACGTTTCGTCCGTTGTACGCTCCGACCTTCTTCAGATGATATACGCTGGAATTTCAAACTGAACCCTTTCTTTCGTCCACTGGGGTAGATTGTTATCGTTCCACGTGTTATGTCTTTACCGGGGTGTATAACGGCCGAAAGGCCGTGAATATGACAATAAAGATGAGGACAAAAGTCCGAACAATGTAAATATTGTGAAAACAAAAAGTTATTCATTGCGATTTACCAATTTGGCTGCCAACCAAAGTTAAAGATCAATGTAAGAAAGTCAACTCTGAATTCAAAATCATGGAAAATGTAATGAAAAACTACTCCACTATCTTTCATAAGAGGTTCTGGCAATTGACATATAGGTAATAAGAAAAGGAATATAAATTTAATGACCTTATTTCATATTTGTTGGGAAAGAAAGTAATCAATAAAACATACGGTCGTAAGGTCAGTCTGTCGTTGTCTGATTTATTGTCTTGTTTGGTTATTCAAAGTACGTAATTTTAATTATTAATAATTTTTTTAATTTCTCAAAGTTGAAATGATTGAACATTTTATAACCATCATTACTGTTTGTTTAATCCTGAAATTGGTCTAAACAATATTTGTGAAAAGCAGAATTAAATCCAGGGCCGGATTTAGATAAAGACAAGCCCTAGGCTATTCCACTTGTGAAGCACCTCCAAATCCTCAATTCTCACGAGTAGAGGAAAATGGAGAGTTTAAACAATTTGAGTAAAGCCGAGGACGACGGGTATATAAAATTACTGAAGGGTTATTTAATCAGCATGTGTAAGAAAAGCCAATGACCTTGTCAAAAATATTATACGCTTTGACTGGAGCCCCCCGTCCCTAGATTTTGTGGCCCTAGGCTTCAGCCTGGTAAGCCTCGAGGTAAATCCGGTACTGAGTAAATCCCTCGAAAGAGCCTATATTCTTATCAAAATTTTATATTAAAAAAAAAAAAAAAAAAATGTAATATTTCCATTGTCTTACTATTAGTATTATCCCGTTTCGAATATTCATTGGTATTCTCCGTGTTTTCTGTTCTATGTACTTGGATAAGTACTTACAAATATTTACAATCTTATTATCGAAGCTGCGGACAACCTGGGGTGTAAACGAAGATGGCGAAACCACGCTGCTGCTTCTGTTATTGTTGTTCAGTCGTAAGTAGTTTTACGGGGTAGAATTGGTAGACTCACGACCAACTAGTTTTAAATTTAGTTGTCCCTCTTTTCAGACCGGTTGCTAACCATGGCTAAGGTGCACAATCTGACCTTTTATTTAACCTCTCTATCGTTAGAGAGAAAAATGGATTCATCCATCTAGACGGAAGTGAAAACAACGGCAGGAATTTGAAATCTGTTTTCCATATAATATAATAATCATTATTGTAAGATAATTACGTACAGATGTTGTCTTGCCGGTATTATTGTTGTAATAACGATTTAAAACATGTAATTGTGTAATATTTGCACCTGCAATTAACCTGTTGGTTTAATATCGATTCTTGGATAAGTTGCACTCATATGACCTTTCTCGATTTTATCAAATGCTTTCAGATTCATTCCAGCGTTGTTTGGATATTTTACATTTCACCAACACTGATCGTATCAATCTCTCTTAAGGAGTCTTTGATTTATGAAAAGGCAAAATACTACGACTTAAATCTGACTTGTATATTTATTAGTAATTTCCTGTTAATAGTAATTACAGTTTTGGTGTATATGTTGGAATAATCTTCTTATTTAGGTATAAAGGCTGTTTTAATATTTTATTCATTTTTCCACCGGAAGTTTGTAAAAGGACTTTGAATTTATTCTGCCTTTACGCAAGTCAACTCTGTAACGTGCAACCTGATGACTTTAGCATTTACTCGTTTGAAAGAGCACTCCATACCATTGACGGACCTAGAGTGGGCAGTCTACTTCGGGCGGCAAGTGTTTGTTTTTTTTGTGGGGGGAACTGAGGTGAACCAGTATAATGAATTAGCATGCTGTTGTAAAGACGTAGATATTGTCCAGTTTTGGAATGTTATTTAGAAAGGAGGCAAATTCTAAGATCGCTCCCGGGCGGCAAAACCATTACATAAACCACTGTTCCATACCAAGAGACAGTATGCAACCGCATATATATATATATATATATATATATATATATATATGGTTGGATAGATGTGAGCTTGTGACCCTGGGTTTCACGCTTTAGCGATCGTCAGACAAACTGATTAATTTTTTTAAAAATTTGAGTTTATGTAGATTGCGTGTATTGGTGTTATTGTGGAAGTGGTGGGGGGAAACTTCGTCGTTTTTTCATCGTACTAACGCAAACATCGATGTATGCAGATGTTTGCGTTAGTACGATGAAAAACGACGAAGTTTCCCCCACCACTTCCACAATAACACCAATACACGCAATCTACATAAAACCAAATTTTAAAAAAAATTAATCAGTTTGTCTGACGATCGCTAAAGCGTGAAACCCAGGGTCACAAGCTCACATCTATCCAACCATATATGTTAGCTCTATCTCTGATATTGAGCGCTTTCTAATAAGTACCGCGCATATAATATATATATATATATATATATATATATATATATATATATATATATATATATATATATATATATATATAAGGAATGTAGAAACTATAAACACACCAAGGACATTAAAAACGAAAATATATATATTTATCTCTCTTTCTCTCATCCCTCTCTTTCTATGATAAAGTATTACGCAAATCACCGTTTCATCCTTCAGCCGCATAACCTAACAAATACTCAGGACAGAATTTCATCGATTTGTACACAATTCGAATGCGCGTGTAGACGTTACTGGTGCGGTAAGTAGGATTGGCGTGTCGAGTTCAGTTCCAGCCGAAGCCGTTACATTCCCTTTCGTACAAATATCCTTAGAAAGGTATGAATTAATATGTTCTTCTCAAAGCTATAGAATCAATAGCAAGTTAGGTCTTGGTTGACATCCAGTCTAATAGGACAACTTTATAATAGACGTGTGAAATTCCACCTTGTAAACGGCACAACAATTACATCTGGCGTGGCTAGGCCGTAGTTACAAGGTTAAAATAAAATATATCTGTATCTCATTTTGACTATACCATATAAGTATTATACTATACTTTTGTGGAAAAGAAAACAGAAGATTTATATATAAATCAGTCAAATGTGCTGTATGTTATACACGCTTAGGCGGCCATGTATCGTTCGATACATGACTGATGTGGCAGATTTTTTTCCCGCAGTAGGTTGCAATTTCTTTCTGTGGTAGACCAGTTGCCATCCAAGGCTATAGAACCCGGACTGTCCTGCTATTTACCCATATTCATACCTTTCCCAAAGGTATTAGCACGTAAATGAATGTAATAGGTTCAATTGGAATTCGAACTCGGTTCTCTGATTCTTCAATCCGAGCCGCTATCCATTACTCCACCGTACTTACATGTTATGAGAATTAAATAAACATCCTCTCTCCGACAAAATGTTATCGACATTTGTATTGCAGAAGATGCTGTGAACACATTAATATATATATATATATATATATATATTAAAGAGTACCACAGATTTTATAGAACACATATTAAACTTAATTGGAAGAGGTGGTGGGATCAGTACCACCGACACTGGAGATTGAACTGTGTATTTCTTCGTTTCTTCCTGGTGCATATTCTGTCAATGACGTTCAACTTGAAGGCGATGCTCGTCCAACTTCCATTAACACTGACTCCTGACTCGGAGACACATTTTTCTTCTGTTAAAAAATACATGAATATTTAAAACCTGCTACTGTATCTATATTTTCCCGGCTTCTGTTTCATTCTCTAATGAAATATAAATGCTTTTTTTTTCTTTTCTTTTTCTTCTTATTGAATTACAATCCTCTAGTGGTTATTGCTACACTGTTTCGTTGTACGATTATGACAACAATTTACATCTCCATTACGCGAAAAATCAGTTCCAGATACTATTCAGTCGTAATATAAACAATAACAACTCGACAAAGATGCATTGACTGATACGATAAAGGTCTTGACTATAAAATAGCCTGTTATTACATGGATTATTTTCTGGTTGAAGCGGAAACAAGCGACGTCGCTTGGATATCACTTGATGATGTCATATGAAGCAAAAATCTGTTCTCTGGTTTCGTGCATGTGCTTACTAATGCTTGAGAAACCATTTTCAAAATGTTGGTGTGTTCTATCTAAATCCTGAAAATTTTATATATGTGTATATATATATATATATATATATATATATATAATATAAATAAGTTTTTCGTGGTACAGAATTTAATAATAGATAGGAAAAGACAATATTTATAAGGCATTTTTAAAAGCAAAAGCTAAAATAAAAACAACCGGTTTCGTCCCAGGACTTATCAAGTTTATTTATTCTGGGAATTTAAAAAGCGTGTAAATTAATTTTTAATTAACGAATGTAATCGAATGGGGGGGAAAAAATTATGAATGTCAAGAGACTAGAGTCCAATAATATTCAGACCCAGCAAGCATTCCCTCTGTTTACAAAGGGAAGGCTCACGAGATCTGATATACAAGGACTCTAGAACCTTGAGGTGAAATGTGGAGTGGGACCTAGATAAAATTATAAATCGGTCACCACTAAAATTTTCCACACATTTCCTTCTATTTATTAAATGTTCAGCAATAGCAGAACCAGAACTGTTAGTCAGTTGGCTATTCCTGGAGGATGGATTCAAAATCCTGGCGGGTAAATACTGTTTTATTCTCGAATCCAAATTTAAATTCCCAGAATAAATAAACTTGATAAGTCCTGGGACGAAACCGGTTGTTTTTATTTTAGCTTTTGCTTTTAAAAATATTGTCTTTTCCAATATATATATATATAAGCAAATATAAATGGATATAAATCCGACAGAATGGAGAAAAATATTTGGAAAAAACAAACAAAAATCCTTAAATGCAATTCATATTAAAACAACATAATTGCATTTAAGGATTTTTGTTTGTTTTTTCCAAATATTTTTCTTCATATATATATATATATATATATATATATATATATATATATATATAATGAAAATATATCACAAGGTGGAAAAAAAACTTTTCTTCTCACGCGTTTCGTCCTTTAGGATGTCAACGGATTAAATTTATGTTGGTGCGACTAGACATGCGCACGAACGAGGGATGCTGGGAATTTAAAACTGTTATCCATTTACATAAGCTCGTTAAATAGGTTATGCAATGTTCTCCACTGTCCCGTGAGTGTCAAATTTTCCAAGCCCCACTTCCTCATTATGTACCCTAGAAATTTCAACTCCCTCTTTCTGGTGTTAAGTATCGGTGTCCTTTTTGTTTTCATGTTCTCTCACATGTTCGGTCCATGATATTCTCAGAATCCTTCTGTAGAAGCACATTTCTGTTGCTTCAAGTCTCTTCTTCATCTGTGAGGAGATTGTCCAGCATTTACAGGCATATAGGAGAACTGATATTGTGTAATAGTACTCTATTCCGGTCTCAGTGAAGCGTAAATCACACTGGAAAGTCGAAATTTAGTAACATAAGGGTAAATTCTTGATCGGTGAAAGTAAAAAGGCAAATTATACATAAATATTTAAAAGGGGAGAGAATGAAACCAATACATATTTGAAGAAAAGAAATATAGTTTCAAAAAGTTTGAAACTGTACAAAAATGCTAAAGGATAGTGCTTGCCTCTCATTTCAATGACAACATACTTGCTTTATGGATTTGTTAAAAAAAAAGTCATGGTTGTTACAGCGTTTCTTTATTACAAAAAAAAAAAAAAAAATCAAAAGGCAGTCGTTATTTTACACGATTTCTCTTTATATTCGAGACGCGTCATGAAGAATATAAAAAAGCGTAAAGGGCAAGTTAGTTGAAATATCGATCCTACAGAATAGAGAACAGGTATTACGGAGAAATCATGAATGCAAGTTTATTCGTTATGTGAAAAGATTTTATTTTCATAAGTATTCATGTATTTATTTCCGATTCAAAATAAACTATATTATTTTATTTTTAACTGTCGTGTTTTGAAGTTTGTATTTGTTAATTGCTTTAAATTGCTTAAACACTTGAAAACTTATTTTTCACATTGCTACGATTACTGCCATGAAAACAATATAAATCAAGGGAATGGTTGTATTCCATGTATAGAACTGTTTAAAATGTGTGTTAAGTTAGACATATCCAAATATACGACGGTCAAATTGAAATAAGGAAGGTCCACAATTTATGGGAGGAAAATTATACACGTTTTTATTTATTGAAGATTAACATGAGTGAAGGAAAAAGGAGAAAAGTAATTTCAAAAGGGAAAAGTTCCAAATAAAGGGGGCGAAAATCGGAATGTCAAATTTTATCTTTTACAATGTGTCGAAAAGCTAAGCTCTTCCAACAAGCAAATAGAGAATTACAACCAAAATAAATGTATCCTACGGTCTAGAAAAAGCATGGATCCAGGTGTGTTTTTTTTTTTTTTTTTCTTAATTCATCTGTTGGTGGTAGCACAGCGTTTGTTTTACTTACTAATCAAGCGCAGATAAGGCCTGGACAATTTTTTTTTTTTTTTTTTCATTTCATTTTTTCTTTTTTTCATTTTTTTCTTTTTATATGGGAGATCGGTAGTTGCCCACACACCACGATTCTTCTCTGCGCCATCGATGTTGTCGAAGATAGGTGCAGGGACAGATACTGCATGACACCATTGTCATCGCAGGAGTTTTCAGAACAAGGTTGAACGCAAAATCGGACTACATTTTTGGATTCCGTTTCCAGAATCCTGAAGAAAAAATTAAGAAAAAAAACGCTTTCGTTGCTCGTTTAAAGGATCTTGATCGTGCAATACAATGCCACCTTTGCCCTCCCCCTAAATCGGACTATTTCAGCTCCAAGGCAGATTGGTTGTTTACATATGAATATCCGAACACACTAGTCGGTAGTAATGATCAAGTGTGGTACAAGGCCACAGTAGTGTCGGTCAGTTAAGTTCCAGTCAGTCCAATTAAGTTCCACACCCTTCTTCGTAATCTTAAGAAAAACACATTTTTACTAATTTCCAGAATTTGTTAAAGCAATTTGTGGTTTTGCGTAGTAGTTGTCGAAATTAATTTACAATCACTATTCCATGTACCTTGTGTTACTGTTATTTACTAATGTTAAGTATGGCACAAGGACAGGATGAAGACAGTATAATCGAACTCATTTGCAGTATCAATAGTTTGCGAGATGAATTTGCCCACCATTGTTCTACAAAAAGTTTTAAAAAGTGTTCTTTAGTTACTAATCTTAGTTTCGTCTGGTACAAAGCCAACGTTATGGAGAATCGAATTGACTGCTCTCGCGAAACTATTCTTATAAAGGTATCAGGCACAAATATTTCGTTCGAGATTAAAAGAAAACATAAAGAAAGAGGGACTGAGTGCGACATTGAAACGTCGTTAAAAACACGTACCCGTGAAAAAGGGGTCTGTGAAGCGAATTTAGTACATAAGATATTGGTCGTATATCTTTTTTTTTTTTTTATGTATGGTTTTTAATTTACTTTTTATTTTGGCGGAAATAACCCTGAAAGAGAATTGTTTTCTTTTTCTCTCTATGAAGTCTGTATTTTACATTGTTTCTCTTCTTGAATATTTGGTTGCCATTTTACTTTCTGAATGAAAAACAAAAAAAAAAACTGGGCGCTCAAACGGCAAACGGACGCACAAGTAAGGGAACGTATCTTAAAGTTCGTTTATTGATGATCAAGAAAAAAAATCAGATAACATTAACAACATATGGGGAGGAAAAAAAAGATGTCGGCCGTTAATGTTAATCCGTCTACCTTCTTCGTTCTGTTTCAACATGTCGGCAAATGTGTCCTTTTTGAAATCAGTTTTTATTATTTCTGGAGCTGGACATTTCTATTTTCCTCGTGCTTTTGTGACTTTTCTTTTTACTTCCCTCTCTATTTTTATCTCCTACCCCTTTTTTCCTCTTGCTTCTCCTCGTCTATTTTACCTTTCTCGCTTATCTCTTCCGTTTCTTTCCCTTGACTCCTCAGCACACTCTCTCTCCAACTTGCACTCACGGAATGTTGTTTTCTCTTTTTTTCGAAATTCAGTTTTACAACTATGGCTGGAAATGGCTCCAATGTGCCTCATTTTATATCCTTTGTCGCCTTCCTTATCTAGTGAAAACAATACTGTCCTTTCATATAATAGCCGCACGCGCACACACACACAAAAGGATGTCTGAAAGCCATAAAGTAACATTTCCATCATTTAGAGATTGTTTATCTCCCCTTTTCATACTGATATCTGTTTGTGATATTTCAAATGATCTCGGCACTCGATATTCTCTCAGTTCCCTTCGGATGCTAACGTTCTCATAGTAAATCACTAAACCAAATGCTGTTATGAAATGTGAGATGTCATTTTTATCTATCATTTTATAGTCAATGACTCTTTTCTGATATTAATCTGTAATAAGCAAATGTTCCATATCTGTCCATCGTCATTAGCTTTGTGTCTTTGATTCTTCACATAGATTTCATAAATATGGCCTTGGCAACTCCAGTTTAATGCACAAAATCAGTTGTTACTGGCTCCAGTTTTCATGGTTCATCTAATAAGAATATTACTTTTTTTAATTAACTGTTTGATCCTATGAAGTTTCATATATCGTTTAAAGCCCTTCTACGCATATTATGAGTAGTTTACTCCTGCTATTTCTGATGATCACTTTTGTTGTTTCAAACATTAACAAATTTAACTTCATGTGATTATCTAATAAAGATTTTCTGTTAATGGTTTCGTCTAAAAGAATAACCTGAATTTGTTCGTGTACTTTTAAAATATCATATCGGATTGAGGAATCGGAGAGCCGAGTATGGCATATAAATGAATTATCTTCGTCATACATTGCAAAATGTGATTTTTTTTTTTTTTTTTTTTTTTTATTACTGTGAAGCATTTTCGAGAAAAATATTGTTTACATTATCTACATTATTCGGACTGTTATCCTCATCTTCATTGCCATATTCACAACGTTTCAGCCGTTGTACGCTCCGGCCTTCTTCAGGTGACTGGAATTTCGAACCGAACCCTTTATTTCGTCCACCGGGGCAGATTGTTTTCGTTCCACGTGCCATTGGTTCTTTAATGAAGTGTTGTGTTTTTTTTTTGTTTTTGTTTTTTTTTTTGTTTTTTTTCAATTCCAATGCGCGAATGACTATTTCGGAGAAGAATTTTGTACTTCTGTCTGCTGTAAAATCTGCTACATCCCGTTTGCGTTGCAGACTACTTACTAACTAATCCCTCATCTTGTTTTGTTCATCTTTCGAGAATCTAGTCTCATTTGATTGTTACCAGATTGGCTGAGAATTACTAAAAGAGTTACAAACAAAAGAGTTAAGTTATTGTTTTACCCGCGATAAACTACATGATTGAACTTTGACTGTCCGTTTCTATCATTCGTGTTCATATATCTCTTTACATCTACAGCTCACGGTTCAATACCTATTCTATCTATGTCTCCATCTTAATGGGTGTATTAGCGTGTGTCTTCCACTTGAGTAGACCAGTCTTCGGAAACTGACGGCGCCCATGTCGGTCGGCCGCTGCGAGTTCCGTATAATTCCTTCACTGTCTGCTTGATAAATGTTGCAGGCGACAAATGAAAGACGACATCTATCCAGCAATTCATATCTCAATTGTACATAATATTCTTTTTTCTTCGCTATCATTTGTTTGTGATCAATTAGCTCGTTAAGTATTCATTCGATTGAGCGAATGAATTACTCAATGTTTGAGTGGAATCTTACGAAAAGATTACTATTTTTAAATAATTTTTTCAAAGAAATTAAAAAAAATATATACTTTTGAGTCCATGAACTTCAAGACAACCGACATTTTTTTAACACGAAATATGTCTTTGTTTCTTGTGACACTGAAAAGTGAAAACAGTCAACATTAAGCACTATTTGTGAGGATTGATTACAAATTCAACATCTTTCTGTATTTATTTGAATTTTTGTAGTTGATATGCGTGAACCGTTGATCTTGTTGGTGTCTCCGAGGTTCGAGTTAATGGCATTTAGGCGAGTTTAAAAAAGCTTTATTAAAATAACTTCTGTTTCGACTCTTATTTGATGATGGAAAGTATATCGATCATAACTTAATGATAGGATTTTACAAGTTTGATTTGAAATTATAAATGTACCAGGGACGACGGCTCATTTGTACAAATCCCTTCTCACTCCATGGAGAAACGTCTCCCTGATTTATTTAAAAAAAAAAAAAAAAAAAAAAACGGTACCAGGGATGAAAGCTCATTGGATCAGATCCAGAACCAGGATATTCTCACTCCATGGAGGATATCCTCCCTGATTTCACCGTGTCTTCAGGGATGTAACCGTACTCACCACGTTTGGTCAATTGCGCATTGGTGAGGTTGAAGATTTTGAATTCAGAGTTGTTTACCTATAGCTGGAGGAGAATAGATGAATTCATACCTTTCCCAATTATATTTGCACGTAAGTGAATGTAATGAACTTGACTGGAATTCGAACTCGGCTCTCCGATTCCTCAACCTGAGCCTCTGTTCCTCCAAATGAGCCTTCAATGCGTGAAATAATAAAACTGGGAGTAAATGATTTAGTTGGGGAAAACTGTTCCTGAATTTTCAACTAGATGAAATATAATCTAACGTAACGTTTTTATAACGAATGCGCCGCGTTCGTTTGATGTTAGTGTAAGAAGTGTAAAGTGTTCATTAGAAAATAATAGTAAATAAAAAGGTAGCAGAGGAGAAAAATCTGGGTAATGATTTCGTAACAAGTTAAGCGTTCTATTGGCTAATTAATGTCAACATTTTATCAATGAAAGACGGCAGAGAAAAGCCGGCGGCACTTCGCTGAATTCGCCAACTCAAACAAAATCGTCTGTTCTTACTTCCCTTTGCACACATGTTACCGCTGTTCTCGTAAAAAAACAAACAGCATTGAAAAGGTGAAATCATTCTTATTTATTCTCTTGGCTGACTTCAGTTTGTCTTTACCTCTTTCTACGTTCGCAGTGACGCTCGACCGCACCCACGAACTAACACAGAACCGCGGCCAGTTTTTCCTTGCACTAAACGATGTGGAAAATGACTATTTATCATTGTAAGACAACAGTCCATGTGTGCAAAGTGTTGGTACCTTTTGTTTTATTTTAATCTTTATTTCGTTCGTTACCGAATTTTTGTTGGTTTGAACAGCTTACAGACTGATTTTGAACATTTTTGTTTCTATTTACCTCCCACTATTTAAAAAAGATATATATTTTGGTAAAAATGCACTCCCCTATACATTTGGTTAATTGGATTCCCCTTATTTTCCGCTACAGCACCCCTCCCCAACGGTGACGATAAAGGGAGATAAATGTAACTGTATGTTCTGCTTACGGTTGCTTTTCATTTATGAAAATATCAGAGTTTTTATATTTTATTTTCTCTTTCTGTATTGTGTACCCATTTTTTAATGGATACATGTAGCGTTGATTGTCAAAGAGTTGGAAACGATCTTTGAGAAATTTTCTTTATTTTCTTAAAATTCAGAAATATTTAATTTCCTCGTGCAGAAATGATAAAATCTACGCGGATTGAATTAAGGAGTAAAGTCAGTGAAAAGCCAAAAGCTAACCGACTTACACCTGGTTCAAATTCACTCGGCGCTAAAATACAAACGCGATTGTTTGATGATAAAACTCTTCGTAATGTGTAAGCTGTACTTGTGAGTACAATTTTTTTTTTTTTTTTTTGTATTTCTTTAAGAGATAAGCTACCAGGAATCCATTCAATGAGTCTATCGGAACCTTTTTCCAGTCCATCCGAGGGCTCCAACTACAATTGAAATTATTGATGTCCTCACGTGGCATATTTCTCAGATTTCCACTTCAAGATCCTTGTATTTTCATAGTGTTTTTGAAGATCTTCGAAGATATGGTTATTGCTACTATTACTACAATAATAGCAGTAATAAATAAACTTAAAAAAACACTTCTGTCTGGGTGGAGGATGAAAGAAAAAAGTTTCTAGTAAAGATTTGTTCGATTTTTCTTTTAGACCACGTCTACAATTTAATATATCGATGAGCCTGCCCACACACTTGGGAAAACCAATTGACAGCATAAAGTGTTGTTATTGCAGCCCATTTGGATTTTCCGATGAGATGTGAGGTATTTTAGACCATTGATACTCGTATACCTCATTTCACTTTGCCTTGCCAAACCAAGCACTTTGTTGGCGAGAGAAAGAAATAAAGAAAATCTTGCCAAGTCCAAGTTTCTTGCTGATGGAGATTACTGATCCGATTGGTCTCAGTAAGATGGAGAGAAAAGTGCGATCACTACAATTATGAAGCCTCCCTACCATCCGTTGGCTTTAAGAACGCGTCGTCCACTGACTGTGATTCCAGCTTGTCCACTTTGTGTTTACTGCCATATTGACCTTCTGCTCTCAACACCCTGTGATCTGACGGTATGAAATGCACAAAACTGACGACCGGATATCATATAGTGTTACCGGCTAACACTTTTGATTGCCAAAACCGGATACAGTCGGTTATATAAAATAATTTCCTCAATTTCATTCCTGATTGCAGTGTTGAGATAATTGCAATACTGCCTGCCTACTGGGTCGGAGAGCATTTGTTTGACTCAGAAATCAATGGTCCGACTTTGATAACGGTGATTGAGGGATTTGTGTTGAATTGGGTGGTGAGCGGAATACATCGGAATATACAATAACTTTACTTTAGTAGTAAAAAGTATAGCAGGATGACAGAAGGGTTGATCTCCAGATGCCATCGATCTAGTCATGTGCTATCATGTTTTTACCGATATTAAATGAATGCAAATTCTTTTTTTCTTTTTTTTTTTTTTTTTCTCTTTTTTCTTTTTAATTTTTTTTTTTCTGGCTTCCTTCTGAACACCATGTTACTTTAATTTCATGGTGTATTTTTCACTGTTACCCTCCCCCACTCTCTTTCATACCTTTCTTCCTCTTTTCTTCTCTACTTTTTCACTCCCTCTCGTTCGACATACTCTCTTTTCTTTCACACTTTTTTGTTTTTCTCTGTTCTTCCTTCTTTGTTTTTCTTTTCCTCCACTATGTTCTGTTCTCTCTCCTTCTCTCTCTCTCTCTCTCTCTCTCACGGGCGTGCGCGTTTTCTTTCTCCTTACATTGCAACCTCCACTAGCTTTAAAATCTTTTTTCACTTTTTTTTTGTAGCCCCCCACCTCCTTTTACCACCCTCTCTTTTCATTTCCATTCTTATTCATTCTTTCTTTTCCCTCTTACATAAATCTTCGTTGTTTTTTTCCTCCTTTTACGCTTTCCTCCTTTTACGCTCTTCTTTCGAATTTTATCTTTGCCGCTCTTTCTTCTTCATTTCCATTTCTCTCTCTCTCTCTCTCTCTCTCTCTCTCTCAAAATATTTACGCCTTGATGTCAAATTACAATGAGTCACTTAAGGATCGTGCTATACACATGCGCTACAACATGGTTTGCATTTGCACATTAAATGAATGCTTCACGCATGCGTATCCATGCTTTTTAAATCTTGTCTTGCAACTAAAAACTTTAAGGGAAGGGCAACTTTTACAAGGGAAGAAGAATGTTGGCTGGTCGGAAGAAATGAAATGAATAAAATTATATAAAATAATAACAACGAAATGAATGCATAAATAAACAAATATGATTGAAAAAGTTGCCACCAAATGCTATCCACAAGTTTTCAAAGTCATTTTACAAGGAATGTTGCTCTAACACAATGGCTTTTGTAAAGAAAAATACGAAAAATAATTTAGTTGTATGCAATCTCTATTCATTTTTTTTTTTATTTAGTGCGTTTTTTTTTTTTTTTTTCTTTTAATTTTGTTGTCATAGTTTGTTGTTCTTTTGTTGTTCTTTTGTTGTTCTCTGTTTTCTTTTTCACGAAAATTGATGACAATAACGTTTAAAAAAAAAGAACATATCTGTGAACAGGAAATGCTATCCCAGACGACATCTGCGAATCTCTGCTTTCGGTATTTGGGAAAAGGAATCTCTTAAAACGAGTTGGGGTCTACCCTAGGGGGTATCGTGCAGGGCTACCTTGTGAAAGAGGAAGCTTGTCTTTTGTATTAAATTTTTATACGTAGACAGAGCTTAGGGAATAGTTGTTGTAGGAATGAAACAGTTGCTGCCTGTCTGTTTCTCGCTCTTTTAAGGTTTCTTGTGTTTTTTTCTTGGTTTTTATCCCTTTCAAATTCCTATGTTTTAGCATTAATGCGTGCATCTCACACTTCAAAATAGACCAAAAATGAAAAATAAAGAGACACCTATTTATCAACAAGGAAACCAAATAAATAAAATTCCACTCCTTTTTCTCGTGTTTATTTAAAAGGATGACAGTGTCGCACTCACTTGTTAAGCATTTTATCGTCTATTTCTTCAACTTCATTTATGGTTGTTAGTTTTTAATTTAACAATCTTCTGCAAATTGAATAAAAGTTTATTATGAAGGTGACAAATTTTTTAAACGCGTTTCTATAAATAAAATCTAATTTTCTTTATCTTGCTATTTAGGTATTAAATTTAGTTTGACATAAAGTTATAATTATCGGGAACTCTGTGAAAATAGAACCATTTTCAGAAATAATCAGTCTTCAAGATTAGATTTCTAATCCTTGCGTTATAGTAAAGTTATCGTTTATATTTGATTTGCATAAGATACGATGAAATAATAATAATACGCGTCCTTTTGATGCACACATAGATCAAAAGAAAGAGAAGAAAGTAATAAACTATGACCCATTGAAATTTGAACATGCAAGGTTTCGGAAGTTTAAGTGCGCCTGGTACGGTGACCAACAGAATAGACCTGAATAAAGAAAATTGAAATTGATTGCCTAGTGGAACTGTTGTAGAAGAGAAGCCAAAAATAATCCGGAAATTGATAAACGTTTAGAATTAGAGGAAAATGACACGGCACCTAAGACTGTTGGATGTGACTCTGTATCCATGCTATGCATTAATTTCCAGATATTAAGATCTTATTTTGGCCGATAACATTATTTGTTATGTTAATGGTGCAAAAGAGACAGATGAAATTACTGGTGCATATTAGGAGGAAAGGGTTTGGAAAATTTAGTACACACAGGACATATTGAAGCCGAGGTGGGGGGGGGGACACCGAGTAACCTACATAACGAGTTTTTGTGAATAGATGGCAAAGGAAAAACAAGGGGAGTAGAGGGAAACGTTTACTCGAGTAGCAAGGGGTAGGAAATTGTGGAGAGCTGTCGTCACTCACACTCTGAAGGGACATAGCACACGGGAACTAATAATACAGTTAAAAATGGCCTTAATGTCATTAGATTAAATCTTTCGCATATTACGTGAAATGATAAGTTTTATGGAACACAACATTGCAGACAATCTAATCCCTTAAGCGTTACACATTTTAATGCAATGGTTGAAATACAGTCCAACAGACGCATCACCTGTACCAATCTAACTAATTTTCGGACTTTTACTCATGATTTCTTGAAGATTTGTGAGAATTGAAATGTAATTTTCGGTGGTTATTGTTTTCCCCCTCCTCTTTCTAAATCTCCTTAGAATAAGAAGCAGATAGGATTGATTTATTCGTTTTTTACGTCTTGTCAACCCTTTGCAAGTTACTTAAATTCAGAAAATATTTTTAGATTGTAAGATTTGGTGGGAGTTGATAATGATTTTGTGTTACAAGTCTAATTAACTCATAGCTGAGAGAAAGATGTGGATTCATGCATTTCCCAAGGGTATTTACGCGTAAGTGAATATAACGAACCCAACAGGAATTGGAACTCGGCTCTCCGATTAACAATTCCGAGCCATTATCCATTTCACGATTTACCGTATTCACCTGATATTGCATACAACCCGCACATTCAAGCTGATAGCATCTGGTATTTTTAAGCGGTCACCGATCTAGGTACTGACCAGGCTCGACGTCATTTCGGTGATCGTACAGGAATCGGTATTTCAACGTGATATGGCCGTAAGCCAAGCAGATAGGCGGAAAATAATGAAAAACATTTTTTTTAAACTTATGATGTACTAATAATATTCACTTGAACCGCTGCATTTGTAAAAGGAAATTAGAATAACAAAACGCGCGTGCGTGCGTGTGTGTGTGTGTGTGTTATATATATGGGGAGGGCGGTCTGATTACGTTAAAATACTATTATTTTATCTTAATAAAAGCGTCCAGAATCGGTTAAGAAAATGGTGTAATAATTCACGCTTATAACGCAAAGCCGCCTGCTTCTTTGGTTTTGCTGTTGAAAATTGTTCCAGCTTTGCTGTGGATTTTTCACCATTTACCGTATTCACCTGTTATTGCACCTTCAGATTCCCAATCGGTATTCTCATTACAGAACATGATTATTGGCAAATAGAATTCAGTGTAAGCAGTATAGAGTTATGAAACTGCCTGAAAACTGTCAGAAAGTAGTGAAACAAAATAGTAAATTCAGAACCATTTACACTGAACGGATGTTCCCTAAAGGAGGTCCCGTGCCTTAAGCGCCTACTGGGCCTTAAACTCGACCTAGACATTGTGACACTTGTACATACGATCCATCGCTAAAGATGCATAAAAAACGGTAGGTTACCTGTACCGCTACTGTCATGCTCGACCGTTACAAGAATCAGATCAGCCAGAAAACTGAGTACTGCTGCCATATTTGGATAGAAGCTGCTCAATCTTCACTGTACCTCTTACATATAAACTGTACCTCTTACTTTGTAACCCTCTATCTCAAGTGCCCCCCCCACTGCCTTGTACAGAGTGCACATCATTCTAAACAAAAAGAAAATATTCAATAAAATTAATTCAAAAAGAAAATGTATTTTAATTTTACTCAATAAACCGAACGATGTTTTTTCAACCATCCAATCGGAACATAGAGGCATTATGGGATTGTTTCTGTGGCAGAAGTCGTCAGGATGAAGTTTCTATTTTATTGGCTTCTCTCGCGAGACTTGAATAAAAGTGGTTGAAATAAACGGAGAGGTTGAATTTTTTTTTTTTCAAAAACTAATAAGTGATAGGTGAGTGTATTAAAAAAAAAAATACCTGCCGAGTGGGTAGTCTAGAATTTATTTTATAAAGGAAACTAAAGAAGCGTGTGTAGGATTTTTTTCCAACGATTAACAAGCGTGGTGAGAGTGTGGTTATTACAAATTCGATTGTAGTTATCAAAAAATCTTATTCGAAGGAACCGTGTTAAAAAAAAAGCTTGATTTTGCAAAATACACATCTTTCATGTCATTAGTGCATGAACGCACGTAGAAAATAATGTATGCAACGTTATAAAAAAAAAAAAAAAAGTTTTCCGAAAATATCGTTTCAATTTCAAATCATCTGCGTAAATCAATATTGCTTTTATTCAATCATTTACATTATTAGTAAATAATTAGTTCAGTCTGGTGAAACATGAAACATTTTTAACAAAACAAATATATTGTGAATATAGTTTAATAAGTTAACTTCTAATTTTCATTCATTAATAACAATAAAACTATTATCTTTATGCAACATTATCAAGCGTTATTATTAATTTGTTACTAGTATTTTATTCTAATCTTAATTTTATATTTGCCCTTTCTTTTACTCCTGCCTTCTGTTCTATAGCAGTGAGAACATAAGGCACAATATCGGCGAGATTTAAACTTTTTAGCCCCATCCTTACTTCTCTGTTGGCAAAAAGAACGTAGGTTCAAATCTTACAAAGCGACTTTTTTTTTTTTTCCGATACTACTTTTTTTTATTTACAGCCATAGAATTGATGTGCGGGGCAAGAGCTTCATTAAAAAAAAACAACGAAAATATGAAAATAAATATTAATAAGATTTTCTAACAATTTAACAGTAGCTCGATTTTTAATTGAAACCTTAATTCTGACTACCGGTGTTTTCGTATTTCTAAAGTTGTGTGAACCTTATATCTGTCACCGATTCACACTACTTTGTTTTTAAAGAACGTTTGACTTGGTAATTCCATAAGTGAATGTATTTCACGAAGAATGTCAGACCCCCATCTACCATTGCGTTTATTTAAGCCGGCACTTAATCAAGCGCGTTTTTAAACTTGTTTTTCGACATGTCCATTCAGATAAAAGTGTTTTGTCGAGAACTGTCCATTTGACCCCACTCATTGAATCTTAAAACGTTTTTAGACGAGGGACGACTGGACATTACATTTTGTTCGTTTTCTTTGTCCTTCAAGCAAACAAGGCATTTCCACTCGATGCTTTTTACTATCTTATACAACAATATTTGTTTGAATCAAAAGGCGACGAGAGTTGTATTTGCTCTAAAAACTGAGATGCTCGCCATCATCACACAGTCATATAGTCCGACGTGTTTTTTTTTTTTTTATTTATTTACTTTATTTTTTATTTACTCGTTTAATGTTTTGTTTTTGTTCGTATGTCGGGCAAATACATTTGCGTACGTCCTCTTGCTAATCAACATATTCCATCTTAGAGCCTCTGTCGAAGACTCGTCGTGGGTCATGCCCTGCATACGTGTCTGTCTGTCTGTCTAGGTTTCTCTTACTGTCAGTATTTATTTGTTTGTGTCTGTCTTAAAGAAAATTTTGTTCGGAGTCATTTTTCTTTCTTTCATTCTTTCTCTCCCTTTCTCTCTACTATCATAAAATGGGGAACGCGTATCGCGTCGTCCCTATGTTGACAGCTTTCACTTTTCCATCACCGGTGTGTCAGATGTGTTTATGATAAATTAACGAACCCGTTTTGCCTACGTTATCTCATCACGCCTTTTATATTGCCGGCAAATGGAAAAGGAAATAGCCAGCAAGTAGGAAAAAAAATTCTATTATTAGCTCATTTTTCTTCGAGACGTAGAATATTCAATCATTTTTTTTCTTTTAGCATGTCGATAAATTCAGTAATTCTTCAAATACGCCCATCACTGACATCATATCTGCGCCTTCATTTTTTTCCCCTTTCTTTCCTTTCCTTTTTATTTTGTCTTTTAATAAAATAACAGGAAATTCCAAACATCCGGGCAATTTTCTAGTTGGTTGTTTTTCGTTCTTTAAAATATTTAAATGGAAGGAAACTTAATGGGGTTAAAGCCCAAACCTATTATTATACAATAGTTAAGATAAGAAACACAAATTCTGAAATATATATATATATTATAATGATAATAAAATGTATGCGTTCAGGAAAAATCAATCAAATCAAATATTTATGTTTTTACGGCCAGCATTTATATTTTTCCGTTATCAATTGCAAAAGTTCGAAAATAATTTGAGAAAGATCGTTAGTAATATCGGCTGTTACATCAAAAATTATTTCTAAAGAAAAAAAACTCTTGTTAATAATAAGATTAATCAGGAAATTAGATTTGTATTCGTCTTTTAACTGGCGTTTGGCTTCTTTCTCGTCGCACTTAGTTTTTTTTTTTTTAAGACATAGATTTCATCCCGTTTCAGATTTAAAGACATTTTTGATTCCGAACACTTTTGCCTCTGAATAGTCGGGTCTCCAATCAAAGTTCTATAGTTAGGAAATCAATCGTCATTATTTAGCCGATTCTTAAACTTTGCTGTTAAGCTCAGTCATGAGAAAGTGGACAGTAACTCAAAGGTATTTTGAGCAAGGCTCATCCTTTGTACCAAGAGAGTGTTGAAAATTCCAACTCAAATAAATGTGATGTCTACTGGGATTTTGGAAATCGGGTCGGACTGAAATCTTTTCAGCACCTCGTAGAAAGTAAAATGGATACTTTTTATAAAGACTGGTCGTAGGTGGAATGTGGTGACGTTTAAGTCATGTTTAAAATTAAGGGAGTTACTGTCAGTGTAATTTTAAAGAATGAGACATAGGGTTAATTTAAAAGAAATTATACTTGTTAAAATTAACGCGGAACACCCCGCAGAGCACAACATTAACTAGAAATTATGCTATTTAAATTAAATATAAATATAGTTGAAGAAAAGTGCATACGTTACCACAGCTTTGTTTTTGGTGGGAGGAAGACGGATTCTTTACATATCGCGACATAGGTAGATGTGATTAAATATACTTTAATGTTTTAAAAAATTATTCAATATTATTATTGTTTAGGTAATGAGCATTATAATATCGCAAAAATAGATATAGTGTGGAAAAAGAAATGTTCGACAATATACGCATTTTTTACGTATTTGTTTTTTTTTTTGTTTTTTTTTTAACTTTTACCAAAAACATTCTTGTACATGTAGTTATAGATAATATTAGTTATTAATTACTAATTTTTTAATTAATAACTATTTGTGCTCAGTTGTTGATATTAATAGTTATCTGCTGATTTGTGGAAATTTTGGAATAATGCAATAGTAAAAATTTAAATTTCATCTCTTTGATATATGTCGCGATCTGTTAGTACCAAAAATGCACTGATACCTCTGTTGAGCCCTTTCATATATTGCTTACAGAATCTGATATTTTCGTAATAGATATTTACAGAAAAAATATTATTATTGGCGACGCTAGTGATAGACCAACTATTTAAATTTTATTTATTATTACTATTAGTATTATCAAAGTATTTTGTTGGAGAAGGAGTCGTATATCTTCTATAGAGAAAATTTTTGTGTTTCTTTGAAGATTTTAAAAATCTTTTTAAGTTGTATCAGGCAGCCATGCCTCTTAATTGCTATTTGTTCATATTGTGAGCGTATGGCAGCGATATTTTGGATTGGATACTGATTTACTTTGTTTTCTATTTTATATTATTTTCTTTTTAATAAAGATATTTCATTTGTATCAGCCGTGAAGTATCTTCTTTGTAATGAAATCCTTTGTCGAGTGAACTTGTCAATAATAATAATAAACAACTTCTTTATGTTCCTCATCACAAGTATTATGAACTTTCTTTATCTTTTCCCCATTTTTAAGACGTTAGCTCCCAATTCTCTTTCTCTCGTATAGATGCCTTTTCTTTTCCTGTTCTCAATTCGTATTTGGCGCTTATTTTTGACGATTCTTGGTAAGATTTTACCTAATATTGGGCAGTTAGATTTTTCATGTTACTGTCATTACATGTAACATGTATAATGTCAGCCAAACGCGTCTTTCATGTCGCCGCGATTATAGTTGAAGTGCCGAATGGAAACCTATACATACGCGGTTCTGATTATTTGAAATTTATTTCTTGGCGTTCGGCCAATGTGCAAATTTGTTCTTTTTGTCTTCTCTTTTCTTTCCCTACTCCCGCTCAAAAGTAATTTCATCAACATCGCAGCCTGCACCTTTTCAGATCTCTGCCTAAACTCTCGGGAAAAGCAGGAAGTTTGTGGCTATGAATTCCTTATAAAGTTCAAAAGATATTTTTTTACTCGTTTCTCTTATCCTCCTCCATCTTAGCTTCCTAATGGCTTTGAGTTACCTCCCCCTTACCAATAGTTCTTCAGGAATGCACGGGTATTTTTATTGTTTGAACTTATGGGCTTATTTTTAGCTTATTTATTTATTTATTACCTGGGAAATCTGAAAATGCGGTTCAAGAAATTAGGGTTTTTAAATATTTGTCAGTTTTCTAAGTGCTTTCTTCTTCTTCCGGAAAAATCTGTCTGCGATCCAACGAAAGATCTAAAGAAAAAGAATAGTAGAAATGAAAAGAAGAAAAAGTCTCTCTAAGTTACTTTCCAGTACTCGAGCTAGATGTATAGAGGGCTTTCTCTGCTTTTCTCCTTATATTATCTCTTGGTAGCTTCAAGGGATGCATGGACTGTTACTGTCAGATACACCAAAGTAAATGTGGGCTGTGCTCATGTCTACTACAGTTGTTCTTGCATAATCGGGGTGGGGGCTTTAGGTGGGGGTCGGAGAACTGAGACTACAATAGGATAAATAAAGCCTTGATCTTTACTTAAGAGCTTGTTCAATCCACTGAGGAGATTGCATGGAACTGCATAGAACCTGGAATCTTTCTCTGTCACCTGATAATAATCCGAAGAATACTCTTGTTACAGGTTAAGTCTTATTCTAGTCCAAACATATGACATTAAATAACTTGGAATGTTTACTTATATATATTCTTCTGCATGATGAAGCATTAGCAGTGTTACCTGACATTGCCCTGGGAAAATAGCTATTTCATCTCGATGCTTTATCAGCATCTAATCTTATTTATTGAAAATGAATAGAACGTAATAATAATAATTTGTATTTGGAGATTTGCTTTAAATATTCAAAGAGGCGGATAAAAAAGCAAGTAATCCGAGTCATGTAAAAATAGAATAATTGTTTTGAAATTCTACATTGGCTCTTTATGTATTTGTTTTATTGTATGAAAATATTTTTTTAATGAAACGAAAATCTGTTTATTTAGGTTTTTGTTCAGACAATAGTCTCACTCCATTTGTTCGCAGCCTTCATCCTCAAATTGTATGGCGGCGTCAGCAATATTTTACAAGTATTTAAGTACATAAATTCTTGGTAAGTGAGGTAACATTCAAAACGGCAATTTATTTACATCTTTACAATACTTTAATATGTCAGTATACCTATCAGTTAATTTGTTAATTGTCATATTAAACTGTCTTATTTAAAATGTTTATAAAAAAAAGGATGTATCTGATATAAGGAAAACCAATGCATAAATTTCGTTATTTACAAGAAAAAAAAAGTACAAGCTTGGAAAAGTTGTCATGTCTTAGTTGTAGGTGTGATTTTTTTGTTGTTAATTCTTAATCGATCCTCTGCAGATAAAAGAGAATCGCCTGGCTTTTTTTTTTTTTTTTTTTTTTTTTTAGTTGACTAACCACAACCTATTGCAAAATCTTGTATTTGTTTTCTTCAGGAGATACAAACTCAAAGAATTTATTCAAAAACATTGTGATTGATTGAATATTCCTCTTTTACACTTCGTGTCGTATTTTCTACCACATTTGACAATTTTCTACTCTTATTTTATTTTTGGCGGCATTTTTCGTTAAGCCTAACGTTTTGATAATATATAATGTTGGTCCGGTTGTTGTATGGTTTTTGCCATACCTATGAAATCTTTACACACTATTTTAATTATTTAATCTTGAATATTACTGCCACCGTACACATTCTGCAGAGTAATAATTTGGGGATCTCCTATACATACATACATATACATACACTACCTGACCAAAAGGTGAACAAATAAAGAACTTAAAAATAGATTGAGGCATCTTAGAAATTTACAAATGAACTCTTCCCAAACGTTAATTATCTCTCATCGATTTATTTACTGGAATGTATCTGAAGAAGACTCAGTTTTAATGCTGAATCGCTTGATAACCTCCATATCGTACAAAGAGTGAAAGAGGTATCTGTTAAAAAGATCTGTTTAAATAGATTTCGGCACTTTTCTACAAGAACTCTACGTCTGAACGCAATGTTTGATTTTTGAATATATGTGTGTATGGGTGTGGGGAAAATTGATATAAAAAACAGATGCATTTATTAACGAAACAGATATATTAAGAGTAGAGACTCATTCAGCTGATATGCGACATTTGACAGAATAGACAAAATATAAAAAGAACTGGTATACGATAGGCTTAGAAATTCTCTTTTTCTTTTTGACATTGTCATTCATATTAGTGAACATTATTCTATGAATTCAGTTTAGAATTTATATAGCTGATGGCAACAAGTGTTGCAAAATATCCAAATAATACGTGTGTATTGTATTGTTCTTGGTATATATATTTTTTTATTTAGCTCGTTTGAACATTTCCTAATGACAATATGAACAAAGCGTTTTCTTTTATATGTTATTGTCCTCGACTTTCTATACATTTAAGAAGAATGTCAACAACAACGTAGGAAAGAATTTACTCGTCTCTTCTCTCTTCTCTTCCTTTTTTCTATATATTTATCGAGTTTTCTATGTGCCGGGTAGAAAATCAATATTCTTTCTGCAATAGGCGTTAAAATATTTCTCTCTTTCTTGGAAAAAAAAAAAAAAAACGTTATCTTTTAGTGATGGACGACAGTCATGATGGATCTTAACAAAACAAAATTCTCTCCCCCCCACTCTCTCTCTCTCTCTCTTTCTTTTTAAATCTAAGGTTAGCAGACAGCTAAAGATATATAATATAATAGTTAAGATATTGTTTGGATTCATTCGTCTTGAAATATTCTACATTATTTGTTGGTTGAATCTCTTCTGTGTGTATCAGAAATGAATGAATTAAAAAAAAAAATCTCCACTATGGTCTCGTCGTGATGATTTATCTTAAGATAACGAAAAAAAAAGAAAAGTTTATTATACCGAAGAGTTAACTCCCTTTGATCACGTACAACCAGATTACCGTAATCATCCTTGGATGGAAGTATAAGTATATAGTCTAAGTTCACAGTCAGTTTTTAAATAAAATTTTAATTTTGCTTGTAGCAGAATACAATCAATACATTTAAATGCGTTGTGTGACAAAACCACATCTTTACAGTTACAATATTTCACAAAATAAGACGCATCGACATAAGACGCATCCTAACTGACATAGTGTTCGAGAAATATCGTAGCTTACCTTATGAAATATTTAACCCTTGAAATTTTCTGACTTTCACGTATAGAATGAAGCACAACTTTTTAATTATTTATTTTGAGATAAAATAATGTATATTCCTGTAAATTGGTAATTCGATTAATTAATTCATTTATTTACCCACTGTCGGAATATATTGTCTTGAAAGAATGTAAAAACCTTTTAAAAATTATAATCTGTTCATTATAAATGTTAAGCCGTATTAAAATTTATGGATGCCCAGACTATTTTAAATATCTTTTTAAGAAATGTGTTTTCATTACTAAACTTAATCTAAAAGAATTTATTTTCATTTTATAAAGTTATGGAAATATTGATTCATAATAATTTAAATAAGATTTTTTCTTTTTTTTTTTGTAAATTAAGTTATTTAAATTCCTGTAGAGATTGTTGTTTGCATCATTTGAAATATTAATTTTCCATTATTTCTTCTGAATGCATAAGTCTTTTCGTATTTAAAAACAAATATCAAATAAACATTAATTAAACTGAATTCCTTACGTAAAATTTAAATTAAAAGGCACCAAATGTGTCAGAGAATGTTCGGATAAACGTGACCCAGAGCAAGGTCGCTTGATAGTACTTTTGAAAACACAGTGTGACGAATAAAACCCCGTATCTCGTTCCTTGCTACTAAAATAAATAAAAGGTAGCAAAATTTAACCATTGCAATAAAACGTCGTATCAAAAGGATGCTTTTTCCCTTGACACCGCTATTATTTTAACTACCTTCACTTCTCGGCAATTGTTTTAAAAAGCGAGAATTAGAATTTTAATAAAAGCTAAACATATGAAAGTAAATTTAGATTTTTTATAAAGAAAACTTTATTATTTACCATTTATTTATTTTAAAATCGATTGGCATGTAAATTGTATTAATTAGAATCTGCAGAGAAAATATACTTATAATTAGGAAGAGACATAAGCTTTGGATATCTTTCCTATTTTCCTCGAAGGATGCTGATAATTAGAATCGTGAATTTCTGGGATACATAATGAAGAAAGAGCTCGAAGAATTTGATACTCACAGGCCATACTGATGACAATAGGGACAGAATGGGAGGGATGAGAAAAAGACATATTGCTAAATGAGCTACAAAGTATAGAAAGATGTGGAGAGTCCTGATCGTCTACGTACTGAAGGCCATGGCGCAAAAAAATTCAGCTAGATAACCATGAAAACAGCGTTTAAATGCGTTCAATGGTTTGAATGTGTTTATTTTTAGTTATTATCAGGTTTCATATTAGGAATTTAGGTGCTGTATCCTTTCAAAACATGTGAGAACACGGCTCTCCACTATTGATTTAACTTTCGATCGTTTACAACCCTCTATGACCTTGTTTTGAATTTTGCCATCCATTCACTCAAACACAAATTTGTTTCCCCTTGCTTCCTTTACCTTTATGTCATGTGAATGTTAAATTCTCTAGGCCCTCTTTTCTCGTAATAGTTGTTAATGTTATATTTACATGTGTAGTGTACATTTCATACTCTAAATGTAACTAGGATAGAAGTAGTATAAAGATAATTTGTAGAGAAAACATTTACGGTATTACAACCGGGCAATTTCTCGAATTACATTGATAATAAATAAAATAAAAAAAATACTTTGTAATACTGGGAAAACATAACACTGTATTTTAGAATCGTAAAATAATGAAGAAGGCAGCCAGGAAAGCTATGGAGTCATTAATTGTTATCTTGATTTACATTATCTTTTTGCTAAAATAAATAAAATCATTGATGCCATATGATCTACGTCACAGATCAGTTAATGTACCGGAAAATAATAACTAGGTAACCGGAATTATTTTTGCGTCTTTTCTTTCTGATGATTTCCTATTCATATTTGTATACTGACCAAGAGAGAGAGAGAGAGGGAAAAAAAAGAGAGAGAAGAAGCCGTGCATATTAAGCACGGTTCCCTACTTAGTCGACGATTGTAAAGAAATGGTCATTCTCTCCGGTAGACACTCCCCCCACCTTCCATCGTTCCTTCCCATCATGCCCGTCTTGAATATTTTTGTGCTACTTTTATATAAGAGACCCCGGCTTTGTAAAAATTCATCATACTGACAGTTCGGTTAGAATAAAAAGCCATTCGATATATAGTTGTGGGAATATGAATTGGGGTTGGGGATAAAGAAATGAAGGTGTATTTAGTGTGGAAACAAGTACCGGCGACTTGGTCAACTCGCTTGTACTAAATGTCTAAATATAAGTTGATTTGCTTCATCACGTGAATTGCTTGTGTATATTTGTATTCTAATGTGAAAAGTAACTTGTATTTTCTCCAACTGTTCGTCACTACATGCTTGTATTTTTTTATTTATCATGTTTTTTTTTTTTTTTTCATTAAAAACGCTTACATTGTAATTTTTTAGTTATTGTTTCGTTTCATTAAACCATTTCTATACATACACATATGTATTTCAACAAGTAACATTGTTTTTCTTGATTTTTAAAGTGATTTATGTTCTGAAGCGGTTTTCCCCGTTAACAACAACAACAACAAAAACTAGTTTATCTTCGTAGCACGCTTTGATAAGAATAATTAGTAGTTGGTTGCTACTGCTTGTCTTATGTTTTTTTGGTTTTTTTTGTAGCTTACTGACATTTCTTTCCAACTGTAGTTTTTAGTTTCCATCTCACATAACAAATGGAACAAACTTTCATTAAAATAAAAAATTAATGCTTTGGTTTTGTTTTTAATAAATGAAAAGTTTCATTTGTCATGTAAGTAAATATAGTGATTTTTTTTATCTTCTGTTTTAAACTTATTTTTCTAAAAGTGGATGAATTGAGCAATTAGAAATCACTTGTCTCTAAAAAAAACAAACAAACAAACAAAGGGTCCTTGACTTATGATAGTCCCGTTCCTACGATGCGTCGTAACGCGATTTCCCATCTAAGTCGGGACGTACCCTCGATTTTCCGTTATGCTTGTAATAGAACATAACGACATATTTTTCTATGACATTTGTTAACAAACAATAACATAATTAGGACTAAAAAACACATGGCTGATATAAATAAAAATTCCACAAATGAAAGAAAGCGAATGCTCAACAATCCAGTATGGCATACAACCCTTTAACGCCGTATGATAACGCATTCTTCTGCTACGATGTTTGCGTCGTATGTACGAGGCAAACAGCATAAGTCGAAACAAAATTCATGGGTATTGCGTCGTAACCACGAATCATCGTAGGTCTGGACTGTCGTGACCCGGGGACTTTATCAGTTTGTTCTTAATTGTATACAGAGAATCAGTAAAATGTGTAAATGTATTGCATTTATTTAACTGTTATCGTTTTTTGGAATATAATTGATATTCTGGAGTAATAACTGGACATAAAAGATTATTTTCTTTCTGAAATAAATGCTTACATGACAAACTGTGGGCAAACGGGACAAAGGAAAACAACGCATAACCTACTACCTAGTGAGTTTGAGAAATGGATGACAGTCTGGGAGAGATTTAAAAAATACAATAAAGAGTTACAAAGGACAGTAAATTGTGTAGAGCCATGATCGCCATCGTCCTGAGGTTCAGGATTCATGTATTAGGTTGGTGCAAAATAATGACGTAATAATGTCGTTTTTTGACGTATTTTTTAACGTCAAAAAACGACATTATTACGTCATTATTTTTGCACCAACCTAATAAATCAGCAAATATAATTGCTGACACGTAAACCATTTCCTTCCCACCCAACCACGGTGCATATTTGATACGGTACATTTTTTTTTTTTTTTCAAAACATTCCTTATCACTGTTATCTGGTTTAATGAATTCTTCCTCACTCTAGATTTTTCTTTATTTTTTACCAGTGAACGAGTGAATTTAAGTCGTGCCATAGACTAAAATAGTTGCTTTATGGATCTAATAAGGAACTGCGACCAATATTTATTTGTAAACTAGCGACCTGATTCCAGCAAGTTGTATCTGAGAATACTCCATAAATGGTATTTGATGGTTTCTCTGACTCTGGGGAGGAAAAATTATCGTATTGTCGTTTGGAAAAGAGCGATTCTTTGGTTAAGATAAGAAGAATAAGTCACGAAAGTGACGTGACGGCCGATAAGTGATTTTTAGTTCGTGGGAGTGACCAAAAGGAGCAAGCGTAAATACAAGACTTGGCTGACTACCTCAATTGCTAGTGATAGACCACTAAGGTGCTAGATGTCATCTCAAGCCCACAGCGGTAGGAAAAACAGAAGAGCTCACGTGGTACCTCGAAGTTCGTAGAACATATCACCGGCCTGTTTTCTCTTCTTGTCTTTCACTGTGCTTGTCTTATTCATGTGAGATTTTCTTTGTGTGAGAAAAATTAGTGACAAGTATTTATATATTTGTATATAATTTCTGGTATGACATAGCAGTGTATAATTTTTTTTTTTTTTTTTTTTTTTTTTTTGAGAATATGTTTGTCATTCATTGCTTTCTTAGTTTCTTTCAAGTGTTTCATCCGTTTATGATATCACGGATATATAATACTGCCTAAAATGGTGAAAATGTAAACTGGGAATGTTCTTTCTTACCTAGTACCCCCATTAAGATAAATAAAGAATATTTTATGTATGTGGTGGCGCTGTAAAGTCAACAGCTTGGCCCACTTCTCGAAATATGATTAAATCAGAGTTTATGTTTGAAATCGCTTCTTAGTCTGACCATGAACTTTTCAGTGCTCCGCGTATGCAGGTCGGAAAGTTAACATTGTCTTCTTCACCTATAAGTTTGAAATTGAAGTTTTTAATTTAAACAGCCGGTAGAATTTGAGAGGTTCAGTCAGTTATGTGCCATGCGTGATACACGCTAGGTGATCGTGACTGACTCTGCAACTTCTTATCCTTCGTAGCTTTAAGCAATGTTTCCTTCTTAATATCCTTCTCGATCTATTTTCTGTTGTCAATTTTACACAAACTCGGTCGGTAGGTTACTCGCCATTTTCCCCTGTCCCCTGTTGCTTTTAGTGTGTCCAGTGAGTGTCAGATTCTTCCTTATCTTTCTAGAAATTTCAACTCTTTCTGATCCTTAGCAGAAGTGTCATTCTCATTCTCCTTAAAACTTCTTCATTGCTCCATGACATTCTCAGCGTCCTTCTGTTGCCTCAAGTCTTACTCTTCCGATGTGAGCAAAACTTTCAGTAGAGGAGGATTTATATCAGTTCAAAACTCTTTTCTTTGTTTCCAACCAATTTTTCCTTTTTGATGTTTTCTCTTTTTACTTTTTGGAAGCTTAGTTACACTTACAGATTTAAAGACTTAATTGAATGAAAGGTCGACGAAAAAATAGCTTTCGAATTATTTATTTTTTAATATCTGAGGATTTTTTTGTATTTTGCATTCTTGGCAAAAAGAGCTGAATTCAAAATTCAAATATTTATTTTATTTTATTTGTGATACAAAATAGTTGAATATGCGAGAGTACTGAAAAGTTCAATGGCAATCCAAGAAGTCCTTTCAAACAATATTACAATGTTTGGTCAGTGGTTCGAGTCGATAACTTTTCAGCACTCTTTATAAAACAAAGAGAAAATCAGGGTATGGTAGTTCATGAAAATCTAATTGTTTTTCTCAGATTTAATTGAGATACATGAGGGCGGTAGTGGTTAAGGAGTTGGGTGATTTTTTTTTTTTTTTTTTTTTTTTTAAGATCTCGTCAATGACAGTCGTACCGCATGCATCCCTCTGCCCCCACCCTAACATAATTATTTGACTAGTCCACAGCTACTTCTTTTTTCTTCTTTTTCCTTACCCTCCATATCTTGTCAGACTGTTCATCGGAATCGTTTTACTAATGACCGACTGGCCTCGCCAGTGCGCCAACCAAAACCATATCTGCTTCATTTACCCGTTACCGCCCTTAGGCCGACTCTCTAATTTAGAGGCGAAAAAAGAAAATATTTTTCTAAAAATTGTTGATTGCCCATGGATGCAGGCTTTAAAAAAAATTGAATTTCTCCTAATTAGCGTGTCTGTGTCAGAATTTTTGACGTCACTCTTGGATCTTGGCCTCATCAAAGCAGGCTGAATTATATCGACCTAGTTTTTTCTTATATGAAATAACTAAATAAAAACAAATATTTATATTTTTTTTACCATACAGCACAAAGAATTTTCCTTGGAACTTATTACATAAAAAAAAAGAAATGGAGGTGGTGGATGAAAAATCCCCACCCACTAAAAAGTAAAGGAAGGAACAACTGGAATTTTAGGATTATCTGGTGTGTGTTTTTGTTGTGGTGCTGGTTGTGGGGAGCAGAACTGGTGATAGAAGCCACTGAGAGTACACAGCTGCGTTGACCCAGTTTTCAAGATGTCTTGTGTCACATTATTCGGATGAAGATAACATTTTTCTTTTTTTTTTCTTTTTTTTTTTCTAGATTCTTTGTCGTGCCATTTGCTTGCTCGCAACTCCAATTAGTTTGCCTACTCCTCTATTCATGCACCCTATTCCTTCAGGATGTGGATAATCATGGCTCTCCACAATTTCCTCCCCTTTCTTTGTATGTCAGTATTAAACGATGAGCATGAACATCACCTCATTCAGTATCGTTCTTAAAGCAGTGATATGGAAAATCTTATATTGTTACTCAACCATACTTCGATTATTACGATTTTCATATAAATGCTTGTTATTGACTCAAGTGTTATTTTTTCATCGTTAATGATTGCTATTAGTGTTATTAATTGTATTTTCCTTTTTTCTCTTAAATTCAATGTCTCTTCAGGACGTGAGCGATCATTGCTCTCCACATCTTCTTTGTTAATATCTGTTAAACTTCCATTGCATTCTCCTAGACTGGTTACTAACCAAGGCTTAAAGAACTCAGTTTGCCCTAATTATATTAATGTTGTTATTATGTATGCTGTTGTCATGGTAATTATTGCTTCAGTCACTTGCATCATTATTAATGTTTTGTGCATTATTGCAATGAATATTATTTTGTGCATTATTTGTTATATATATATATATTTTTTTAATAATTACGACCATAATTACAATAATTTTCATCTTTATTGATTTTTTTTTTTTTTTTTTTTTTTTTTTTAAATTTAAGAGCTGATTTAAGATTTTCTAGACTGATTGTATGTTCTTTACGATTGTGTTTAACCCAGAAAATATTAAAATGATAAAATCTATTTAAGAAAAAAAAAAGATATTTTTCAAAATATTTTCAAAAAGTGTAATACAAGAAAGTTTTAATGATTCTAGCCCAGATATTTTTTTTCTTTTTCATTTAAAGCAAATTTTAATGATAGGATTGAACACTGTCAATTATGAATTGCTTCAGAGGCCAATAGGAATGTTGCATGTAATTTCAATTAATCAATCTCACTTTACTTTGAGAATTGGATTTAGCCTGAAACATCATAAGATTTTTAGCATAACATTTATTCAAGGAACAAATTATCTTAAAAAAGTACTTGCACGTTATATTGTTCTGTATAAAAGACAAAGGAAAGCATATCTTTTTTTTATTCATTCTTTATTGATAATTTAGATAATAACTGAAATGATGTTTTTCATGATAGCAAAAGTGTATTAATATTTTACTATATACTAATTTAAATAGGACTATGATATAGTTAATTGAAACAACAATATTAATATTAGTAGTAATTACAATTAATATTATTATTTATTCTATCTATATTGAGAAGACATAAAAATGAGTAGTTAGAGTATCAAAGGAACAGAAAACTAGGTAGAGGAAACAAAGAAGTTTATTTAATACTCCTACAGAGAACAGAATAAACTTGAGTAAATCAAATACTACTTAAATCCTCTTCTAATGTTGCTACTTGCCATATCTATAAGCAAGAGCATTTCATTGTCACAGTAGCAGGGAAGAGCAGGAAGTACAGTCCTACTCTCCAGTAGTTATTTATAATATGCATAAGAACTGTAAAATTGCAATAAGGGTTTACTTCAGTGTAAAAAATTATGAATTTGTGTACAATGGAGTAGTTATTGGTTCAGAAGGGGAAATGATTTACTGTGTTCAGATTCCAGCCAAGTTTGTTTCCTTCCCTTTTTCAGAAATACCCTTAGGAAAGGTAAAATTCCTCTTTCCACACAGCATATGGGTTAAATAGCAGAGCAAGCAGTGCTCTCTAGCCTTGGTTGGCAACCATTCTAGGTGATAGCTATAAGAAAAGTATTTCTTGCTTTACTAATATCTTTTTTTCTTAGAATATCTGCTGGCAACTCTTGGAGATTTTATGGTAAACTATTTAACTTGATGAATGTACAGGTAGTATGATAGCTGTCAAGTTGAAGCATGAAACTGTTAGTCTGAGTTCAAATCCTGACAGAGGTTGTTGCATTCACTTTGTATCAAAGCTTTTGAAAAAGGCATGAACCCATCTCTTTTCTTAGCATTGGGTGAATAGAAAAAAATTTCTTAGGTTAAACTAGTCAAAGAGAGTAACAACTCCAAATTCAAAGCTGTGGAGAAGGCTACAATTAACCATCCTTTTCTGAAAAGTTATGGCAATTGACATATATTAAAAAAAAAATAGTGGCATTTGTGGAAACCCTTTATCACCAATGTTTGGAAGGGATAGGAGTTAATTTTTTTTTTTTTTTTTTTTTTTTTAAATGTCAACATAGAAATTTACTAAATGCAGTTTCTAACTTTTATGTCTGTATTATTTGAAAATGGAAATGTATATTTAATTACTATCTGACTGTTAAAAAATTTTTAAAAAGTTATAATTTAACTTGAAATTAAGTCAGACCCATTTGGTAGTTCAGATAATCAAAAATCACCTTGCCTCTGTTTTCCCAAGGCTAGTGGTTGATTTTTTGAGCTTAGGCAAAAGTGAACATTTTTCTGATAGCTAGGCCCACCCCACTTAGATATATTGTGTGTGTGTGTTTTGTAATTTGACAATTCATTAAAATGATGCTGCATTGTCCACTTATTTTTTCTTTAATCTTGTCTTAATCTTTTTAAATCATGTCTTTATAATTTTGAAAGAGAGATAATGAGAAAAGTGAATGCGTTAGTAAATAAGTAGCAATTAGGAGGATTGAAAATGGGTTCCAAACTTTTTTGAGTAAATCTGTGGATAAGACTTCCTTCATTGGACTTTAAGATAAATTTATTCACAGCACAACTGAAAGATGATACATTGTCTGGCATTTGTTTTTTGTAATGCTGAAAAAAGGTTTAATTGCATGAAAAGTTTTTAAGAATGTGTCAGGCATGTTAAAGGTTTGCTCCAGAATTATTCTAGCAAATCAGGAATTTTTCAGTTTCCTTATTTTGAGTGTAAAATGTGATTGACTGGATCAGCTGAGGGCAATGCAAGTGATTAACTGGATTTAAAGTGATTTATAGCTACATTGTTCATTTTCTGGAAGGTACTTAAAAATTGCAAGAAGTATGTGCAGAAAATAATTAAAAAAAAACTGAAAGTGAAAGAAAAAAAATCTGGACTTGAAAAAGTTGAATTCATTTGAAACATAATAGGAATGTTTTTCTTAACAGCTTTGCCTTAGATTCAGACTGAGTCAGAGAGAAAAAAAATAATTTCATGGACCCCCCCCCCAATACAAAAACTGACAGCCAGTCAAGAGAGAACATAATTTGAATTAGGTTAAAAAACAAAAGAAAAACATGAAGATTAAAATTAAGCTACAGAAAATTTAATACAATATATGCAGGATATGATACAACACCAAATGTAAAATTCTTAACTATATTAAAAATTAATTTTTTTTCTTTTGCTTTATTTTATGAATGTGATAAACTTAATCTTATTCTGAGTCAACATAAGCCTCTCCCCCCCAAATCAAAGCTCATCTAGTTCTATATCTTCTTCATGACAAAATAATAGTCAGGTATTTGCTTGGATTCATCAGTGATTTTGATCCTGAACTGAGTCAGCTTGAAGTGATAGTAACAGCACTTCAATACAGGTCTAAATTTTTAATATTGATTCCAAATAGGTGACATGTCATGTTTGTTTTTTATATAGCGGATCTTCCCAAGGTTGATAATTACAAGTAAATAGCTTTGATAATCATGCCTGGACAAGAAAAGCAATTATACTATTCATTCTTTTTTTTTTTTTTTCTCCATCCGATATTAATGTATGCCAGTGATAAGGTGTTTATATTTCATTAAGATAACTGGCAATAAGACAGGCTGCAGGGAAGAGTGGATTCATGGTTTTTCTGAAAGCTTTTTTTAATACCAAAAGTTCACCCAATAGAAGGCTCAAGGTCTACTCATGATAAAGGGCTACTAAATGAGGTATATGATATGAACGTAAGAGGCAGTAGAATTTGGTTGTTTTTGTTCAGCAGCATATCAAAGTCTATGGGTTATTTAATACCAAAATATAAATATTATGTATGCATTTTTTTTTTATTTTTGAAAATAATAATTTAGTGATATGTCTTACTAATTAACCCATATGTAGGGGGAGAAGTTGATTCATACCTTTCCCAACAGTATTTGTACGTAAGTGACTATAACAAACACAACCGGAATTGGAACGCGGCTTTCCGATTAACAATTCTGAGCTATTATCCATTACACCAACTGCAAATCCAAGCTGACAGCACCTGGTATTCTCAAGTGGTCACCTATCTAGGTACTGACCAGGCTCGACATTGCTTAACTTCAGTAATCATATGGGAACCAGTGTTTTAACAGGATGTGGTTGTAGGCATGATTTTGTTGAGTTGCCATACAGTGTAAGAGAAAACAATAAATATTTGTCATAAAAATATTCAACTTTTTATAAATGATGATCATTTCTATATTGTAATTCTTGTAAGGACTTTTCTTTCTTTTAAATCACTACTTCAGTATCAAGATATCAATTGACCCTTGACTTGGAGTGGTTAAATTGTGTTCAAGGAAGCATCCCTACAGAAGTTTGTTTCATAAAGTAGCAATCCTTGGAAAAAAAGCTGAATGAAACTTTCTTACATTTGAAATGTGGGTGGAAATGTGGGTGATTTGACACCATCGTTATAACATAGTGAGTCCTGACCTGTAAATGTCTGAACTGGTGCGAGTAGAAAATGAGTCATCCCTTACTAGATAGCATAAATGATTTTTAACTCTATCAAGTCTGGAAAGTACTGGACAATTCCAGCCCCCCACCCCACCCCAAATACCAGAAGTACTTGATTTTTTTGGTCTAATATAAGTCTTTTAAAGATAAAGCATAGAAGAAGATGACAGGTACTTTCAAGAAGCAAACATTTTTACAGCATCTTTTAGCAAGGGACTGTATATATGACTTCATATTGAAGTCTGAAGTGAACTCAAGTCTCAATAGATATTCAAAGCATGGAACTTTGTTGAGAGTGCAATTGTCCATTGTGACAGAAAAGAATTTAGGGTCTGCTTGTTGTTGATGAAATGTTACTAGCATTTATACAAAACGAATGTTAACAGCCTCTGTGGGAATTCTAAATTGGTGCTATCTCACTGCTAACCATATTGCCTCAATACTATTAGATATAAATAGTTAAAAAAAATAACTGTCAATATTTCTGAAATGAGGTATTATGAATATTTGCATTATTTACATTAATCGGACATATTGCCATATTCACAACGTTTTGAACTTTGTACATTCCAGCTTTCTTCAGGTGATTGGAATTTGAACCGAACCTTTTATTTTGTCAACTGGAGTAGATTTTTCTAGTTCCACGCGCCATACCTCTTCTGGATGTCTCAGTTATTTCCCTTTAACTCAACTCTCCAAGTTTTGGTTCACCACTACTCTTTGGGTCTAGTCACAGGATCTAACCAACTGGGCCATGCATCCATGAGGACATCTGTGTATGAATTTTTGGGACTTATAAACCTAATGTCTCAGCAACGATTTTTTTATCAGTGCTCATATTGCAATGCTTCTGTTGTTATTAATGCATTTTTTACCATAGGTTATATTGCAATTTTTGTGTTGTTGTTTATTGCTTTTCCCTAGCACTCCTTATTACCGATTCTCATATTGTATTATTTCTATGATTGGTCAGCTCAAGAGATTTTTGTAGCCTAAATAATGAATATAGCAAAATTTGGATCATAAAATAGTAAACAATAAAAATGAGTTAAATATTTATATATATGCCATTACCAAACAAGAAATTCATTTATGAGATCTGAGAAAGAATAATTCCAGGATTTTGGTTTATTTTGACAATGACAACAAAGAATTCCAATGCCATCTGATATCTTTATCCAGAATCTTTTTTTATGTAACAAAAATCATGTTGGTTTCTTTTTCACAACATTTAGATATCAGAAATTTTACAAGCACATGGAAAGGTTGCAAAAGTTCTTTTTGAGATGCTGATGCTTATTCGTTTATTCCAATTACCAAAAAAAAAAAAAGAAAAAAAAGCTGAAAATGGTGTCTGTTTAATCATTTCACTCCAAGCAAGGCAATAAAAGTCACTAGGATACAAAGGGGGATTAGTGTGAATGAGATAAACAGAGAGAACAATAAAAGAACAGGATTCAAGCAGACAGATGATGATGATGATTGACGGGGCATTTAAATATTTGCATATTGCATTTGGTAGGAAGCTGGAAGAGAGTTCTCTAAGTCTGAAGTGTGGGAGCTGAAATGATTAGCATGGAACTTAATTTTCAAATAAAAGATGGGAAAAAGAATTAATGGCATATCTCTGTCACTTGCATATTTAATAAGAGTAAACTGTCTGCCACAAAGCAACAAAATGTAATTAAAATTTAAATGTTTGTCTGGGTGTGCATGCGCCCCACCCCCCCCATATATATATATATATATATATATATATATATAAAATGTGTGTGCACTTAATTTGCCATAGGTTAAAAATGATTAGGTATACTGTTGTAAATATTCATGAAAGAAAACCTGAATCTTAATGCTTTGCCTTTGTACATAGGTAGGTCTTCTTTTCTTTTTTTTTGGGTTCACATTCCAGCACACTGATTACCTCCCTTGATAGCGATAAGGTGGTGTCAGGAAATGACCTGCAGGTGACTTAATTAGTGCTCATGCTTGGGCCTGAGACATGACAATCAGTCATTGCCTCTTAGAAAGCAACCATTTTCCTTCTTTTTTTCTTCCCTTTGGATAGGGGGGAAAATGTCAGGCAAGTTGTGTGTATAGATAAAGCTTTTATTACTTGAAGTTTCTCTTAGAGAAAAGGTTCAAAGGAAAATTATCTTTTAGGTAATGCTATTTCTCAATTTTAACCTTTTAATTATATATAACTCTTCAATATATATATATATATATATATATACACACACACACACCTTCTGTATTGCTTTGAGCTCTTAAGGTAACTAACGTTTTTGATTAGTTTTTACATTCTGTGTTTTTTTTTTTTTTTTTTAAATTGTGTTTGAAATTCAATTTATTTATTTTGGAGGAATTTCTCTCTTTGAGAATTTGATATTTTAGTTTGAAATTCTTTTAGTCAGGTAATGTTTTTAGTGTATATATCAAAATCAAATGGATTGTTTTCATAAAATGAAATGTCAAATTCTCAGTGTTGAATTATTGGGAAAATGGTTAATGATTCTATTTTCTGTCCTTTTGTTCTTGTTTTTTTTTTAAACATACTTTGAATAACTAAGATTATTGATTTTAGATGATGATTCAATTTAAGATAAATGACACTTGTGGATTCTTGTGCACATCCACCTGTTTTATTTACTGATAACTTTCTTTCTTCTTTTTTTTTTTTTTTCTTTTTTCTTTCTTTTTTTTTTCTTTTTTTTTTTTAAATATTTTTTCAAAAAGAAAGGGTAATCACTTTTAACATTTTGAATTTTAATCTGTTTAAATATTACAACATTTTGTAACAAACCCTGGTATTCCTAAATGTAGACTGCAAAGTAAGCAATCTTTAATACTCTTAAGCTTTCTAACCCTTTCACCAGATTAGAAACATATTGAGAAAGACGGAATAAGATTTACTAAGGGACTATAGGGTTTTTGTTTCATCTTTCTAAAAAAACATCTTTGTCAGGTCTAGAGAATACATAAGACTATCTGAAATTCTTTGCTTTGAAACAAACTGATAGTTGTTTGGAAAAATAAAAAGTAGAAATGCAAATGCAGAAATAGGTTAATCCTTATGTTAGATTGACTGTGTTTGACTATCTGCATATACGTACATTGTCTAATCGCAAAAATATTTCTATCCTACCAAACATTATCTCCCAGCCAAAAATAAATATTAATAATACTACTTGTTCACAATAAATCGATTCAGTATTTTAAATAAATCTGTTTCTCTTTCCTGGATTTTTAAGTTTGTTTTAATGCGGTCTCCATTTGATTTTTCTTATAATTCTTTCTTTAGTCAGTGTCTGACTATGGGATTTATTATGTATTAGTGTTTTAATTTCCCATAAAAAAAGACTTGTTTAGCTGATGTCTTAGGTCTGTTTCTAGTTTAACAGGTTGTTAGGTACACTGTTTTAGCTAGATACATTTTAAAAGTCTTTTGATATACACTACACTAACAAGTAGATAATAGTGTATCTTTATTCATGTATATCTTATAGGTGTCTATATATGCTTATTTTAACAGTGTATCATCATGTATATCATATATCGTAACCTAGGGAAGGTTACTGAATAGAATAATCATGCTCAGGATGGTAATGAACGATAATACTTAAGACACGAACAACACATATAAGATTTGCCAGCAGCACATAGAAGAAGTAGTCAACTGCTAGAAGTGAATCAATCTCCAACTGCAGGCCAACATACAGTATTTACTATTGTATTTTTGTGAATAGGGACATACCCATTATGCTACAACGTCATACAAATCAGTTTCAGTGTCATTTCAATGAGTAACATTATATTCGTTTATGACTGCAAAACAGAATTTTTATTATAGGTATTTGTTTCTCAGTGTTTTCATGAGTCTACCTATCCTACAGAAAAATTGATTGCCTACGATCAGTCATCCTAAAGCGGCAAAAGATTTTATAAATATTCCATTCAGTTTTATACCTTGTTGGCTGGGGCTTCAGAATATGCCAGCTGCACCTCTGTAGAGGGGTAAGACCCCACCACCACAACCTCAATGAGGCATTCTGGGTATGGCAATAAACTCCATCCGGTAACAAGACCTCTGATCAGGAGGTTTTGAGGAGCATGCTAGTGTTCCCAGGTCCACCCTGACCCGGAGTGGTAGCAGTTTTAACCATGTACTTCATCTGCATATATTTAGATATCAGTAGACAAAAGTTTGGATAAGAAGCCACAAAATTTGCATGTGCGTAGAAGTCATTGAGCTAATGCAAATTAATATTATTTTCATCTTAAAATTAAAACAAAGGTGTAGGTGAATATTTTGAGAAGGAAAAATTCAAAGAAAGGAATACTGAACTGTTATATAATGTCAATCCTTCTATACAGCAATGAATACTGGACAATCTTCTTACAGATGAAGAGACTAAATACAACGGAACTGTGGTTCTACAAAAGGGTGCTGAGAATACCATGGACCTGACATGTGAGCAACAATAAAGTTTTAGAGGAAATGGGAGGTGGGGGGACACATGCTTAACGGCAGAGAGAGATAGCTGAAATTTATTAGGTACATAATGAGGAAAGAAGGCTTTGACACTAACATGGTATATTGACAGCAAAAGAGACAGGGAACAGCAAATAACCTACCCAATGAGCTTATGTAAATTAGATGGTAGAACAGAGTTTAGGAGAGATAGTAAAAAGGCAAAATTTACTAAGAGCTACAAAAAACAGGAAATTGGGGAGAGCTATGATCGCCAATATCGTGAAGAGGCACAACTCATAGAAGAATATAAGCTACTTTTTTTTTCTTTTGTATTTTTAAAAGTATTTTTCATTAGTTTAAGAAAGAAAGAAAGATTAGCATTTACTAACAGTGCATAAATCTGATTGCTTGTTTGTTTTAAGTTTAAAGGTTTTAGAACCAGTGAATATGATTTGAAGTTCTTTGTGATAGACACTTGTTTTCTTGACAGTTTTTATTTCTCAGTCTGTTCTGTTATCAAAACTGCCCATTATACTTTCATCCCAGTAGAATCTCAAGTGGGTTTTGTTGAAAAAGAAAGAAAACAGGTGATATTGCTGTCTCTAAGGCTAGTTTTTTTTTATCTTCTGCTAAACAGTCCAGAACCTTTGATGTGAGAAATCCTTATTCTCGTCTGTCTGTTGATTAATGCAGTAAATACTCCACAATTCCAGCCTTGCTCTACTCAAATCCATTTTCACTCGGTCTTGCTAGGGTCCTTGCTCTCTTTCGTTTTTTTTTTTTTTTTAGGGTTTTTTTTTTGTTTTATTTTTTGTGACCTCCACAACTGATATATTATTGACAGTAAATCAGGGACTGTTAATGTTGTTTTTTTTTTTGTTTTTTTTCTTGCTTCTTTTCTTCTTCTTTTCTTTATCCTGGTTGAAAAATATAATGCTGAATATTCCCTTCCATTTCCTTTACTTGGTATTGAAAATTTGAGAATTTTTATTAATTGCAAAAACATAAAAAAATAAAAGGTTCTCAAAGGTTAGATTAATTTCTTCTGTGACAAGCAATTAAGATGGCTACTTTCTCCCTCCCTACTCTCCTTTCGCCATTCCCATTCAGTCCACAGTTGCAGTAACCTTCTTCCTCCCGAAAAGAAAGTAATTTAGCCTATTTGAAATCCCGCTTTCAATATCAGTCTTACCACCTCCCACCTCAGGTGAGTTCATCACAATAATAGGTAGGTAGGCACCCAGGTAACTAAACTAGGTCCTTGTTAAAGTAAAAAAAAAAGAAATGAAAGAACTGTTCCTTTTTTGTCCACTCCCTCCAATTTGTGTATATTGTGGCTTGCATTGTATATGAGTAGCTCACCTATCTATTTGACCAGAGACAGAGTGGGAATTGGAAGGATAGGGGAAGGGAAAGTTTGTGTGCTGGTGGTTATGCTAGGAGTGGAGATGAATGGAGTAGGTAGGTAGGCAAAGGATACGGGTATATTTTTGTCTTTAACGTCTCTATCAAAGTGAACAAATATGAAAACCATTCAGTGGAAAATCCGAGCATAGATGAAGGGGCTCAGTTGAAGAAGTTCGTATTAGACCCTCCCCTTATCGAAAACACACAAGTTCCGTTCTTTCTTTAAACAATGTGAGAAATTCAGGTGTTGGGTGACAAGATGTGTGAATACCTGCGGCTTTTTAAGGTAGTTTGTAAACCAGAATTAGAAATCCCACCTCTGACCCTGTGTAGCTTAAGGTTATAAGTGCCTAAGGACTCTAAACTTTTCTTTTTAGTCGTGCAGATGAAAGACTTCAATGTCATGCGTTTCTACCCTTTTCTTATTCCTCTCATGGCAATTTGGAAGCATGAAAATGTTTTTAATTCTTTGAACTTATTTACTCAACTAATTTGTTTCTTTTTATTCATTTTATTTTCTTCCAATTTTTTTTTTTTTTTTTTGTAGTTTATTGATAAAAAAAAATAACAATAACAAATCCAAGCCTGCCAGCCTCATTTTGGCATGGCTACCGGAAACACTCAATAATAAAACAAGTCTGTTCAAATGTAATTATAAATATAAACAAGAAGGGGAAATAAAGCAGGTGTGGGGTTTCCTTTGTTGCCAAGCAGTTTTGTTGTGGAAAAGAATTTACTTAATGTTTGTTAATTTTGTTGGGCATTTCAAATATAACGTCAAAAGCTCCATAATCATAGACGCCATATTGAAAATTTCATCTAAGAAACCAATTAAGTATTTTCCTAAAAAAAATTTTTTTTAAATTCTTATTTTCTTAAATAAATGTTCTTTCGGCAGTTTCTCTCTCCTTTCCTCTCTTAGTATTGATTTTAAAAAGACTCATTATTATCAATAATGAAAATATTAGCTATGAAACTTTTTTTTTTTTTTTTAAATCATTTTTAATTTCCTTTCAAATTTTACATCCTGCTCTTCTTGCAATATTTCTCAAGGCAACTTGTTGGGCCTTGGCCTTATTCAGTGAGTAACTAAAAGACAAAAGCAGCCTTTAAATCTTTTTCTAGATTTCAGAAATAAAAGAACTTGTTCTTAAAAATCACATCCAGTTTTGGCCAACAGTTCTCTAACCAAGAGATTTATTTCTGTTTAGGATTATCACCCGTAGTCTTATTTTATAAAAAATAATGTGTAAAGTTAATTTTCCTCTTTCATTTGAAAGCAAACCTCATTCTATCCACATATTTACTAGGTTCCAAAGACAATATTCAAACAGGTTGTAGATGTAGAAACAACATTAGCTGAACTTGACAGACATGTTCAACCCCATCTTAAGCAATTAATTCCAGGCATTGAAAAGATCTATTAGGACAGTCTAGTTTTCTTTTCTTACTTGAAGAATAAACTCTGCCATGACCAATGCAATTAATCATATCAGCCATGTTTGGTTTAATATTTCTTTATTGGAGAATAGTTTTGTTTCTGGTTTTCAGCACTGTTTTTCTCTCTAGATTACACCCCAAAGAAAACAAAACTGCAAGTTAAAAATCATGAAGAAATCATTCATGTCAGTAAGCTATGAGGTCTTGAGTAACATCTGACAAAATCTATCAATCAGGTGAAGAAACTGTTTTCCCCTATTGAACTTACAATGTGAAATAGGCCTTTGTCTACTGACAACTGGAGCTTTGTGTCCTATCACTGGTGACATTATCTTGATGCCAATCAGTGTACATAGTACATATACATATATGTAAATACTACTGTGTCTAATGATCAGTCTACTTGCTTGCTCACTCATCCAGTGTCTTTATCTTCAATTCCTGGGATTTTCTCTTGCCTTTTTCCCTTGCTTTCAACAAATATTCAGCAACCATTGATGCACTTTTCATGTACAGTGAATAGAATAGAGAGAATTGTCGATGAGATTCAAAGCAAACACACCTTTGTCTTTTTTTGCAGACACAGATATTTGTCTACATATATAAATAGGTACAAATATAGTGTATTTATATATACATATGTTTTATAGATCTATGAACAGGGAGTAATTTTTTGTTTATATATTTAATGTTTGTGTATACAAAAACAAAATTATAGTGTTTGTATTTGGATATACGTGTACATGCATACAAGGGATAGAAATATTTTTGCTAGAATTTTATTGGAATTTAATATTGGCTTCTTTCTTTTTTGGGTGTGTGGGTGGAGGTTTATTCCATTGTTCTTGATGAAACATTTCCTGAGGACTGATCATATATTCTAATATTTGAATTGATCCATATGGATAACTTTCTATTCACCTTCAAACTGTCAATGGCTCATTGATATATCATTTTCAGATACATTTATTTTCAATTAAATGACATAAAATGACAATAAAAAAAAAAAACCTACACTATATATATACATAAATTCTGTTATCACCATAGGCAATTTGTCAGGAAGGTGACTTCTTGATATTATTAGTCTGGTGGGGTTGATCCTAGCATGTGCCTGAAAACCATACCGTGGGTTGTCCCAAGCCTTGTGAGTGAAACTGGGTAGACGTGAGTGTTGGGGGCTGTCAATAGCTGCATCATCATGTCACGAGTCATCATGACTGAGGGTTTAAGCGTGCTGGTCTTGTTCAGTATGGTGGTCACATTAGATAGCCTGCTGTCTCCCAGAAACTGTAACTAAGGTCTGCTCAGCATAATTGCAGTATAAACCACAGGTAGGCTTTGTGGGTGTTGAACAAACACAAAGGTGCCTGAGCGGGTGTCTGCAATAGGTATTGGCTAGCCGTCCTAGTAGATGGGTATCCTCAAATATAAGTGGCCGGCAATTATATATATGTGTGTGAATGAGATAATGATATATATATATTTTATATAGGAAGAACAGCATTGGGGAAATTGTATGACAAAGTGGAAAAAGTTTGTTTCATCAGACTAAATTTATGTTGGTAGGGCTTCATATGTGCACGACAGAGAAGTGCTGATAATTTTAGAATTTTTTTTTATTTAATCCATTCCTAGCAGATCTAATATCCCAGTATACCTACTAACAAAATGATGGAAAGAAAAATATTCAAAATGAATTTAACTAGATATAAAAAAAAAAATTCTAAAATTTCCAGCACCTCTCTGTCGTGCACATGTGTAGTCCTACCTATACAACAAATTTAGTCCAGTGAAGTCCTGAAGAATAAAACACATCACAAGTAAACTCTTTCAACTTTGTCACACAATTTCCCCAATATACATACACACACACACACACACACACACACACACACACACACACATATATATATATATATATAGGTTAAAGGTATGCTACATGTAGGAGTAAAAGTGCTCAATATCAGGAATATGCATTGGAAAAAGGTTTGAATTTATCTCTTCTCTTGCCAGCTATGGGATAAGTTATAGAACAGCCTGTGTTCTCTAGCCATGGTTGGCAGCCAATCTAGAAGGACTATTCTGAATTCAAAACCATAGAGAAGGCAATGAGAAACCATTTCACAGTCTTTCCCAAGAAGTCATGTCAAATAAAAGAAAAAGAATCTGTAAATAGCCATGATTGCCAATGTCCTGAAAGGACATGGCATTTAAAAAAATTTGAACTTTCACCTTTTCATTTGAAGGAAGCACTTTACAGTTTTTCTTTGACCTCTTCGAATTGCCATTATCATTTCTCGTTTTGGGTGACTATTATTAAGTAAGATTCATTGTTTATTTTTGGGCATTAATTGCAGGTAACTGAAATCACTGAAACTGACTAAGCGGAGACCACTGTATATGCATGCATTTCTTGGTATACATGTGTGTTTTTATATATATATATATATATATATATAAATCAGAATTAGAATTTTTGTTTATGCCCAAATAGCTTCTGTAATATAATTCTGATTTTATTTTTGTTATTGAATCAGTTTGAGCATAAAGGAGTGGGCGTTTGTTATCAGCTTTTAATTTTAAGATGACATTGTTTTGGGTCTTTGTGAGATTGGGCCACACCTCTGTCTCCCTTGGTCGATTTGTTTGTCCCCTTGTCTTTGTAGCAAAGTCACTCGACAGGGTTTTAAGCTGTTAAGATATTCAGCATTTAGGCATTGGTTCACTGGAAGTAAGGAATGCACAATCAATCAGACAAGACCCTGTTGGTTCCACAACATTTTGATGAAGAAGCTACATACCAGAAATCTTTACTCTCCCTTCCTAGTCTTGTTCTCCACATTTATTCAGGCTCTCCCTCCATTGCTGGGTGATGTGGAATGTTAATCACTACAGTTATGCAGTTTGTGTGTGCAGGGAAAGTGTCATCCTGCCTTTCTCTACTTCTAAGCTGACAGAGGACTCTTGTACAGTTTTCCTTTTGAGTGGGTACTGATCCCTGCTTCCAAAACAGGATCACTTCATTTGTAAATCAAATTGCTAAAAAATAAATAAGAGAAAGATAAAAAATAAAATATGAAGCAATTCTATGTTGTCATCAAAAAAAAAATAAAAAATAACCATAAATACAGCTTTGTTGTTTTGGCTTTAAAGCCATGTTTTTGACCCGGAATATATTTTTTGTTTTTGTAAATATTAACTCTTTCACCCTTATTCATGATTTAGTTTTACATTTTTTGGAATATTTATATTTTATTTTCATTATGTTAAAGTTTTCTGACATTTTCTTCATGATATTACTATTATATTTTGTATTACAGCTGATTATATATAATAGGTTTATATAAATTTTTGGTTGTTTCTATATTTTTATCTAATAGCTCATTATTAATGTTATATTTATTGTTATTATTTTTATTTCACTTAAGTCATCAAGTTATACAACTTAGTCACCCATAATGTTTTTTCATTTCTCTGTTATTAAGTGAGAGTAAAATTAATATTTCATTTATTGTTTTATGTTTTTTCTAAATGTTATATATATATATATATATATATATATATATATATGATAATTGGAAAAAAATCTTAGATTATGCGGACGTGTTTCATCTTCCGACTTTTTCAAGGCAAAAATGAAATTAAAATGTTTTTGTTGTTATAGTTACATTAAAAAATGCAAATTTAAAAAGATAGACGCTTCTGTCTAAGCCTTTTTTTTTTTTTTTTTTTTTTTTTTTTGGTTAATGTAAATTACCTTTATAGTAAGGGATTTTTTTATGTTGACAATATAGTTAAATCCCCCCCCCCACCAAAAAAATCCCTTACTATAAAGGTAATTTACATTAACCAAAAAAAAGGCTTAGACAGAAGCATCTATCTTTTTAAATTTGCATTTTTTAATGTAACTATAACAACAAAAATATTTTGATTTCATTTTTGCCTTGAAAAAGTGAGAAGATGAAACGTGTCGGCAAAATCTAAGATTTTTTTTCCAGTTGTCATTTTATACCAATCTGTCTTGTCCACAGAATTGATCTGGGAATTCAACACACACACACGCACATACATATATATATATATATATATATATATATATATATGTGTGTGTGTGTGTGTATATATGTTTTATGATGCTTTTTTTTAAGTAATATTTCAAGAATTTTGGTCTTTCATAAAAATATTTATGCAGATTTCAATGTTGATATTGTGAAATGTTCATAAGATATTAAATGGAATCTATAATTTGGCTTTTACTTGAGAAGTAACATTCTTTCATTCCTGTTTACTAAAAAACAGATAAACTGATCAGCCATTTCTCTTTCATATCTCACTTATTTTGGTTACATGGGAGCGGAGAAAGTTCAACAAACTCAGTTTTGTTTGATAGAGGCATTAAAAAGAGAAATCTTGTTTGCAATAATTGCTTCAAACTTGAATCGCCTTGTAAGTAATCAAAACAAAAGTTATGCACCTTATTAAATAACTTAAGAAACAATCATATATATATATATATATATATATATATATATATATATTAGGTTGACGTAATAATGTCGTTTTTTGGCATTAAAAAATATGTCAAAAAACGACATTATTACGTCATTATTTTTGCACCAACCTAATATATATCTTGTGACTTTAGCCACATCATGTTTATTCAGTTATTCATCTTAAAAACTTTGTCTTTAAATTTCAGCTTAAAATTAATGGATGTTTTTTTTTCTTTCTGTCCTCATTAGGTTTGGCAGTTTCTAACTTTATCTCCTGTGGTTCACATAGTAAAAGTGTAGTTTTTATATATATTTCTAATATATAATATTTCTATAATCTTAGAAATATATAAATACATATATAAAAAAAATAATAATACACTAGATATTTAATATAAAATATTAAATATAATTAGAAAGATATATAGATACCTCAGTTCCCCCATGTATAACATGCTTTCATCCTTAATACCCACCCCTAAAATTGTGCTGAAAGTGTGGGGAAAATACATCTACTCACACATAATACGCACCCCTTCTTTGTACCTCACCAATTTCATTACGGCCAGCATTTCCTACTCTTATTCGACCTTTAATTGAAGATATTTATCAAAATTTTCGATCATCACGATTCTAAAAGGAGACTGAAATACCTATATTGTACCTACTGTGAAGACTCATTAACCTGTTTTTGTTCGATAAAATATGCAGTCTAACGGATCTGTATGTAGTTTATCACAAAAAAATGGTTTCAAACATAGAATAATATTATTCTAATTTAGTTTTATGATAATTCTTATTTTATTTTACATTTCTAAGTATTGTTAGGTACATATGATTGTATTTAACATCCTTATGGGGTTGCAATCACCGAATGTGTTATATTGTCATGTTTGTGGTGAGTAGTCATTTTGCAACTGAAATTGACCTATGAAATGGCAATTTTTTGAAGATTTTTTTTTTTCTTTTTGTAGCTGTGTATAATACGCACCTCTAATTATTTTATTAATTATTTTTTTGAAAAAATGTGTATAATACATGGGGAATTATGGTAATCATAATTACTGAAAGTATGCAGTCTTGTACATTTGAAATGTATATTTCTAAAATTAAATAAATATTTAAATATATAATTATTTAAATGGAAAATAAACATAATTATATAAAAAAAAAAAATGTATAAAACATGTTTAAGCATGTGAAATAAAATGTTTAGAAATCTATTTCTAAAATTAAATGACAATAATTTTATTACTATTTTTACTTTTTGGCATTTTTAGACTTATTCTGGCTTGTGAATCAGAGAGTAAAAACATACTTTTAAGTGATTCAAAATAGTAGAAAATATGAATCCTGCCTTAATATATTTTATGTGCCATGCCCCATCAGGACATAGGCGATCATGGTTCTCCACAATTTCCTATCCTCTGTATTTCTCAAACTTTGTCTTTCTGTTATTTCTCCTAAACTCTGATTTGCCTTCCATTTACTCAAGCTCACTAATATGTTATGGACTGTCTCTCTTGCCTTCAATTTGTCCTGTGAGTATCGGATTTTCCAAGCCCTTTTTCCTTGTTATATGCCGCCCTAGAAACCACAACTGTCTCTTCCTGAATTTTCCTTTGTTGCTCACATGTTTAGTCCATGATATCCTCAGCATCCTTCTGTAGAACCACATTTCTGCTGCTTAAAGTCTCTTCATCAGCAAATTTTAAATCCAGAACATGATTTTTTTTTTTTTTTTTTTTTTTTGTTAAAGCAGAATTTTCTCCCTTCTAAAAGACAAGAAAACATTTATAATCTGTATTGGTCTTTAAAAACATTATCCAGAAATGGAACAAAGAGATGTCTTCAAGTTCTTTAAGGATATTCTTAATTGTAATTTTAGTCAAGTGGGTTATTCTGTTTGATTCTGTGGAAACAGTGACCGAACTTACAAATCCTTAAAGTCTAAAAGATTATTCTGTAAATTACATACAATAATTACCTATAGTTCCTGCTAAATTAATGTAACTCTTTTACATAGTCTAAAAAAGAACCATTGTAAATACTGTGTAAATGTCTTTTCTTAAGTAAATAAATTTCAAAAGAACTTTGGTACATTTTAACTTCTTCAATATTTAATGTCTTTAAAGTATAAAATAGTCTGTCTAAAAAGGACTGACAAAACCATAGTTAAATGTACCCATTAAGGTTAATAGAATACTTAATTATTCTTTGCTGTTTGGAAAAAAAAAAAAACGAAAAAAAAAAAAATTTGGCTCAATTTACTGTTTGTTCGCTTTGAAAGTACCAGTCCAAAAGGTTAGTTGGTCATTTAAATATCATTTTTTTTATTATTATTATTATTCTACTTGCAAATCTCTTCCACATTTATTGGAATTTCCACCATCTTGCATCTGTGATTTCTGCTAATGATTCATTTCCTGGCCTTTAGGCTACCATTTCTGTTTTTTTCTTGTAGCTCTTATCAGATCAGTTTGTCTCCAATGTGGCTTGTTCATAATCCTCTCTAACTCTTGGCCTGTCAACACAAGGATTTGTGACAGTCCATTAAAATTATAAAATGAAAAACTATCAAAAAAAAAAAAAAAAAAAAATGAAGTGTTAAAAAAAAAGTTGAGGGAGACTATAAAATGAAGTCCAAAAAAAAAAAAAAAAAAAAGAAGCATTATCTTGCCTCATAGTAAAGTGAAGAATCTTTCAAGGTATTGATTTTGGAAATGGGGGCAATAAAAATATGAACAGACAATAGTAACTTTTAGGTTTTATTTTGTTTTGACTACAAGATTTGAGAACTTAGTACTTTCTCTTGAATTATTTAAGGCTTTTAAAAGCTGGACTTTTTCCTCACGATTCCATTTTGGTTTTTTAACATTTAAAAAATTTTTCTTTGAAAAAAGCTTTTCCTTCTCATCACGATATAATTTGGTAAAAGAATTGGAATAGTGCAAGTTGGTTTTAAAATTATAAAAAAAAAGGAAAAAGTTTTTTCCTCTTAAAATGTATTAGTGATATTTAGAAAAAATGCTTTGGTTACTCGAGAATACAACAAATATTTTAATCTTTTGAATTAAATGGTCTTAAAAAATGTTAATTTACTCAACAACAGAAACAGTCCTAGAAATATCTTGCTTAATTTTGGTGCCATCTTTTGATGTATTAAAAGTATTAATCCATTTATCATACTATTATGCTCTGTCTTCCATTAGACTCCTCTGTAGGATATGGGGCCACAGCCTCACTACACTAGGTGGTGCTGTGTTTTCTGTAGCAAGTCGATTTTTATAGAGTTGATTTACCAGCTCAATGTTCAACCAGTTGTGAATTCAGAGTTGTCCTTCTACTAGACTGGCTAACACCCAAAGTTAGAGGGCCCAGTTTATCCTACTATTAAATCTATAACAGATGTAATGTTTATGGTATGGGTCTTTTGGTGATATAGGAATTTATAACCCACTCAGATAACTCAAGGTGTTAGAATAGGAGTAGCTGACAAAAGGCACATAATGTACTCACCAAATAAAATCACCAAGACAAGAATACCAATAGAGCAAATTATAAAATTGCCAACGTATCACCTCTCTTTGAGGAAGATAGAAAAAGAAAAACTTCTGAAAACATTCAAAATAAATTTATATGTCGTCAACAGCACAGGACTTTGGTAAAAGTAGATAATGCCAAGAAAGCACTTGAAAATACTGGGTCCACAGAATTCCTTAACCAGAGCATTTCTCTTTTTTAACGCACAAAAATATGCAACTTCCAAAGTATACCAAAATGGCAGAAAAAGTACTCTATACTGCAATAGACACTTAGGTCAATGAATGGTGACAGTCTGTTTCATACTTGAATGCAATCTTTAGGCCATTGTGTTCAAGCAAGAAACACAGTCACCACTTGGTGTTGACCTTGTGTCTACCTTTAAATTTACATATGCTCTATCCCCGATATTAAGCATTTTTGTCCATAAATATAGCATACCATAAAACTATATTTTTATTACACACACATATATATATATATATATATATATATATATATATATATATATATAAAACAATGGCAGTTTGTCCAACACCCACACAGACAAAAATTTTTTGGAGTTCTACATTATCTAATCATTCATTTGATGAGGGTTAATTTTGTTGATATTGAAATCTTGAAAGGGATTTTTGTTTCATCTTAGCTTTTCCAAAGAATCCTATCAAAGATTTTGTAGATGAACATATTAATCAAAATTCAAGTTAATTAGAATAATTAAAGTTAGAAATTTATGAAATCTTCAAAGAGATTTATTGTTTCATGCCAGCATCATGTAAATTAAAAATATTTCTGTATTAAAATATTCTTAGCCTTATTCTTCAAGATTTATGACTGGGTGCTGAACAAGCTCTTGGCTCTTAATTGACCAAAGGGAAGGTCTTCTTGGTCAGGCCTAAAACTTTTCCGCATCTTAGATTTAACTGCAAATATTCACTTTTTTATATTTTTCACAAGGTTCTGACCTTTCAGTATTGTAGGACAGTTTTTCTACTTGGTTGTTTTTAGGCAATAGTTTTACATAATTATGTATAATAATCCTGAGAACAAAGAAGTTTTTAGCACCTCAAAATGACACTCCAATAAAGAGCAAAAAAAAAAAAAAATCTCAAACTATCTTTTCTTCCAATCTTGCTTGTAAGTAATTTTGTGTTCTCCATCATTGGTAAGGTGATCATCTTAACCAGTCTTTATTTATAGTATGATTTTGACTTTAACAGGTAATTACAAGTTTTGCACATTCAAGTTGGGAAGCATACAAACACTGAGCAGATGATATATGGATGTATGCTTGTTACAGATACATCTATATATCATTTGGCAACCATAAAACTTGTCTCAGTCACTGCCTGACACTGCAACTACCACTGTTGTGTCAGCTCAAAAGCTGCCTTTTTTTCTTTTTCTTTTCTTTTTTTTTTCTTTTCTTTTTTTCTTTTTTTCTTTTTTTTTTTTTAAAGCTTCATCAAACATCTGGATGTTTTAGTTTTGGAAATTAATCAACCATCTTCCTCTATTTCTTTCTCCCTCTCTCTCTCTCTAATTTACTGTTTCATTTCCCTCTTTATTTCTTTTTCTATCTGTTTTATTTTTCCACATTTGTCTTTTCTCTTTCTATTTTTTTTTTATTGTCTGACTATTTTTTCTTTCACTCTCTTCTATTGCTCTCCTCCACTCTGTTTATTTTTTCTTTATTTCCACCTCTTTTTTTTCTAATTCGCTCTTTGACCCTCTCCCTTGCTCAGTATTTCTGTCTTCTCTTTTTACTCTTTCTTTATTATACTTTCTTCTTTATCAATATTCTTTTCCTCCATTTTCATGTGATTTTTCTCTCTTCACACATAAAGTGCTTTCTTCCTCATATATAATTTTTTCCTATCTTCTCAAATATCTTTCTCATCTCCCTTTTTTATGTGTTTCTATGTTTTTACGCTTACTCTTCTCACTCAGCATCTTTTCTCAAGGGCAGAATTCGGCATAAAATTATATATTTAAATTCAGTGCAGCATAAAATATTCTTTTTTCATTTAATTGTTCTTTTGATTTTTATACGCCAGAATAATTTCACATATTGAATTAAATTGTAGATAACAATATCAAGATTATTTTATTAAAAAAAAAAAAAAAAAGGATGTCTAATTTATTTTTTGATAACTTTTTCTTCTTTAACATTGTTCTTTTCAAGTATTAACTCACATTTAGGTGCATTTTGCAGATGAAATTTACCAAAAAATCCACTTTCACACAAAACAGTTGAATAAAACAAAATTATTAATTTATAATTTAAAATCTATGTATAAAATTGCTTTTGCATATTGACCTGTGATTCAAACACGGATAGAAATAATTTTTTGCTGAACCAACTTCAAAAGATTCAAGGCTATCTTTTCTTATTTGTTTCTACTTCAATCCATAAGATCTCCAATCATCATCAGTTAATAAGTTTGGGAGATAGAGATCTTATGTAACCTACCTTCAGCTGAAATAACATTGTTTTCTAAAATAATTGTATGAAAACTGTTACAAAAAAAAAGCCTTTAAGATGAGAGTACTATATAACAATTAATAAGCATCAAATATAAACCTAGACACCAAAAACCTTTTTGTTCCATTTGTTTGCTTCAGAGTTCAACTGGTAGCCATTTTACCTTTTCTGTATCTTTTTCAAATATTGTCCTTGTGAAGATATACAGTTTCATTACAAGTGTTGAATTTGATAGGATTTGACACATTTTTACATGAATTAGTGCCTACACAAGTTATCTTAACCTTCAATGTTTATTTGCCATCTTATACAAGTTATATCTTTGGGCGACTAACTTCCAGTTAAAATCTTTTTGAACCACTTTTGAGTAGTACAGTCAAGTAGCAGACTCTGAGACAACTTCAAATTTGTGTGATAAGCAAGCTTTCATAATCAATTTTTAGTTTGACATCTTTTTTTTCTCCTCATTACTATTGTAGCTATACTCTTCTTGGGAATAAGTTATGTTTAATGTGACTGAAAATGCTTCTAGAGTATTTCCATTCAAATGTTTATCTTCATTTTTAGAGCTGACAAAAAAAAACTTTGGTAAAAAGAAAATCTTTTGGTCACATGACATATTTTGAATTTTTTTCCTTAACTTGAAAGAGGTGCAAAAATTCATGTGAAAATAATTATTTCATAGATAATGCAAAAATAAAAAAAAATTCATTAATTCTTTAGAAATATATATATATATTTATATGTGTATGTGTGTAGTCTGAAGATTGTTTGAAGCATGGAACTGGCAGTTAGCATGACTGGTTGATTCCAATGTCATCACTGTTTATGTCTATAAATGCTCTATCTCCAATATTGAGCATTCTTCCCTTATAAATATAGAAAATTTTAAATATATGTAAAGTGGGATAATAAAAAATGTTTGCTTGTGGCTTGAAAACAAGGAAGAAAATGTATCTTTTTTTACTGTCCACAAATTCTTACTTATTATATTTTCAATGATAAAAAAAAATAATTTTTCAGTTAATAAACTGAAAAATTATTTTTTTTTATCATTGAAAATTTTATCAGATGTTTTATTTGCTTTAAGTACTTAATTTTTTTTTTTAATTTGACAAGGATTAATGATGTTTCATCGTAGTTTTTGGATTTTCTCAGTTTGGTTAATGAAACATCATTGTTTGTGCTGAATCAATTGTTGACTTGCTCAAATTTTCATTTTCTTTATTCTTTATTAAACAAACACTCCTTTCTTTTCTTCGCATATTTTTTTTTCAAAATCTGGATAGCTGTGTGACGTTGCAGATGACAGCATCGATTATCATCTAGTGCACTCCTGCAACCCCCGTATTCAACAGATAAAAGCTAAAATACTTGAGTTGGGGTCTGTGAAGATACAAGGTTCAGATGCAGTAAATATAGGTGAAATTGATTGCTACCTTAACCTCTAGGTCATCTTTGCAATCCATCACTTTAGGAAGGCTTTTCACCCACATCTCTGTAGTAGCCTGCCTGTCTACAAAATATGTTATACTTGACAAGAAGCACACTTACTTAGGCTGTAGAAAAGCCACATTTAGCCTTTCTCTTGTTGTTTAACTTAACCTAAAGTCTTGGGTTGAACATAATTATGTCCATTAGTGACTTGTCTGTATTAAAGACTCTTACTGCAATCACTTCCACAGTGGATTAGGCATAAAATTACTTACTTTGCTAAGAAATATCAGAGTTCTCCAAGTTCGCAATTGTTGAATACATCTCTAGTTATTGTTATTTCTTCAGGAATTACTTGGGGAATATGTCTCTAAGATTATTCTCCATGGAATATTCTCTTTTTATGAAACTTGGTATACTCTATATATTATGTCAGATTCTTTATTTTTCTTATGTATTGTGTCCCTTCAGGACATGGGAGATCATGGCTCTCCACAATTTCTTATGCTTTCTAGGTCTAAAGTTTATCTCTTTTGTTATAACCTAGAAAAGGTTACTGAATGAGGAATAACCAAAACAGAGGTTGAAAATGAAATGATAATCTTTATAACATCAACAAATAAAATACTTGCCAGTGGCGTTAAGTAAACCACTGTTAGTGGTGAACTACTTAGACAGCATATTACCCCCACTTACAATAGTGCCCAAGGTATTTATGAGGATTGGGACATACCCATTAGTGTTCATAGGTACTATAAAATCTTTACTATCCATCTTAGTCATTTTTCTATCATCCATTTACACAGGTTAATTATGTAGGTTACTTGATGTTTCACTCTGACCCTCTGTTCTTTGAGTGTCAAATCATCTAAACCTTCTTTCTTTGTGATTTAATCTCAGAAATTTAAACTATCAATGATTCATTATTACATACATATAGCAAAGCATTGTGGTGTAGGGGTTAACAAAATGATCTTTCATATCATGCTGAATAGTGAGTTCAATCCTTATTGTGTGCTCCAAACTTGTGAGCTTATACCAAAAACTAAACTCAGCTAATATATTAACATGATGCACTCACGATGTGTGTGTATTTAAGTTCCTTTCTATGTAAAAAGAATGTCTCAACAATTCATTTGTTGTACACTTAGAAATATATTTATCACCCCTTTTTAAATGTAGCAGAAAATTTAATATATGTCTTTAAGCTTATAGATGTTCTTGCATATAAACATTTACTTGTTGTGTGGTATAGGTATAATGTCTCTTTTTATTTTGCCTGTTTATTCACTTATTAAATTGAATTTATAAAGAAGTTCATAAATTAAAAGTAGATATTAATTTGAGTAAATCTATTAGTTGATTGATAGATTTGTTTTAATATACAGTGTAACCCGGATATAAGAGAGATTTTCTCTGGTCCCAAATTAGAGCCTGTGTTAATGTATATATAATAGACAAAACCCGGATATAAGAGAATTCTTCTCCGGTCTCGACAACTCTCTTATATCCGGGTTACACTGTGTAACAAGGTTTGCTTCCAATGTAATGTAACCATTTTTCTTTTTGGCTCATGACACCAGAAGCAGATGTCGGAGATATAACTGTAGACATTGAATCTTCTGCTTAATAACCTTTAATTTTATTTTCCCTTGTTACAGATAGCAGTCTAGTAAAATGGCATCTGTCACAAAAGTCCATATAAAGCAGTAAAGTGAAATTCAATTTGCACTCACTAATGGTTGTCAATGTTTGAAAATTTATGGAAGCCAAACAGTGGATTTGAACATGTTTAGGTGGTGGATAATGTGTTTCTACAATTTCAACCACAATGTGTGTGACAAGCCACATTCCCAATTATGACATGCAGGCTTTTGTTCATCATTGATAAAAAATGCATAGCCAAGAGTGTGGTTATGGAAAAAAAAAAATGTTTTTTTTTTTTTTTTTTTTAAGGCTGAAAATTTGCTCTGTCCAATGATGTTATTGTATTCTCTGTATCTATTGTAGTTTCCATTGAAATAAATAAAAGGCATTAGTTTTGAAGTGTCTCTCATAATTGGGACAAAAAGTATAACATGTTTAGCCAGTGGCTTTTTGTACACGTCTTTTAAAAAAAAAAAAAATAGAAAACCAAATATGAGGCACAGTACAAACTGTAATGATTCATTAAAAAATTCTGAGTGCAAGAAACTGGGGAGGAAAAAAATAATTGTCATTTGTTCATTTTGAAGTTTCTTTGAATTGAATGATTTAGTTTGAATAATGTTCCTTTAGGTTTTCAGGCTAATAAATGCCTGTCACTGAAGAAAATGCTTCCAATACTGCAAAAACCTTCTATAAAGAAGAATTGTCCAATTGGAAAAACAAATTGCTGAATTTACCAATATTAAGTCTTTTCAACTGTTTTTTTTTAAATACCTTTATGTAAAGAAATTTGAAATGTTTTTTTTTTTTTATTTTATTATCCTGATTTACTTTATGTAAGCATCATAAAAGACTTCTTCATAAATAGAACAGATTTTAATGCTTTTAAAAATAAAACAACCTGGTTAAACAAAACTTTGTTTTTCATTGGACCAGTTAAAATTCATGAAAATTAATTTGATGAAAATTTGGAGAAAATAACAAGAGTAAATGTGCATTTTAGTAACTGGATTGCTTGAAATAAAACATAATTCGTTTTTGCTGTTTGAAATTACAATTATACAAGCCAATTTTCCTAAATTTTGAAGTTCAAAAAAACATTGCATGTGTTCATGTAGATAAAATAAATTACTTAATGACAAAGTAAAATATTTTAATGCAAAATTATTTTGCTGTGTCCGTCGAAAACAATTGCATAATTACTAAAATGGACATTAAAAGAATTTGATCAATAAAAATACAAGTTTAACATTTTATGATTAAAAGTTTACAAAAATAGCTCTCATAAAATTCCTACTTTTTTGCTTAAAACTAACAATATTTGCTAATATTAGCTTAACCTTTAACATTCTGCATTATTAATATTACTTCCCTTTCCATCCCTTTGCATTCTTTTTCAAGGTCTCTAAATTGCAGTATCCTTATTGTTAATTCCACTCAAAGTTGTTTTAAGTTGCCATAGCAGGATATGGCAACACTATTATGAAAGTCAAACACTACTGTTAAGGGATCAGTCACCTCCAGTGACAAGATAAACTTTTTGTATAGAAAATTAAGTCACAGAGTGATGAAGGTTAAACATGTTTCTTCATTTTAATATATTTGCAAATATTAAAACATATGTTAAGTATACAAGTAAAGTTTCAATAATTTTAACTAATAGTTTAATGTCTTAATTTTAATTTTTATTGCATTAAAATGATAAAGTCTAAGTATTTCTAATATTTTAACAAAATGAATAAAAGATCATTTTTGTATGCTCTACTTTAGAATTGTCATTCAACTTCATTCAAATAACTGGTTTTTGGATATTAGTTATTCTTTAAAGATAAATTTATTCTTTAAGCTGAAGGTTTGATAGTTTTCAACTCTTTAGTTTTTATTCTTGTTTTTATTTCATTTTTTGTAATCATAATTCTGTTAATTTTTTTTTCCTACCCATCTCGTCTTCTTTCCAAGTTCTTTGAAAATCAAATTTCTTAGTTTCTTTCGTTTGCATTTCTCTTACACCCATTCCTTGATTTCTAAGTAAATCACCAAAATTAAATTATTCACATCTACCAGAATGAAGATAAGAATCTAATTATATTAAATTTAATCTCTTTTCTTATTAGATTAACTAAAACTGTGAATTAATAATACAAAAAAGAAAAACGACAAAAACGGAATAATCAACTGAGAGATAGAAACAGGTCAGAATTCAGTTTCTTCTTGTTTGGAAATAAGATGAAACAAAGTTCTTATTGCTTGAAAAAGTCTGTTTTTCGAGCCATTGGTCAGTAGGAGTTTAGACCAATCAGTTTGTAACATGACCAGTAGTATAAATCAAGCAGCTTCCCCTGGGGCACCTTGGCTCCATATGTTGAGGTAGGTGTTGGTCTGATTTCTGGAAAGGTCTATATTGTAGTCCACTTGGCATATGTGATAGATGTAGTTTGAGCAATAGCCAATATTGGCCACTATAACTTGTCTGAATTCCTCATCAAAATGTTCTTATCTGGAAGCATTAAATTTCTGAACATTCTATTTGAGGTTATTGTTTTTATAATAATCCACTGTTGTTGATTAAACATGATATCCATTTTATGTGATGCTGGAAAATATGGAATGTTTTTCATGACATTTTATGTACAATTTTATTTACAATAAGCTAAAATCCTTCATCAGTTGAAGATAATAATTTATCACTGACAGGTTTTCTAAAATATAATTAAGCATAATAAATCATTAATTTGCTGTTAATGAGTAGTGAAAATTAATGTAATTCCCATGTGACTTACTTCTCTTGGACTTTATTTTAAATATTAATTAGCTTAAAAGATGGTATAATCTAATTTATTCATCATCAATTATAGAATGTCTTAAGTACAGTGGATTTATGAGCACTTTTCATGAAATTTTACATAAAGAATTATTGTCAGATTTTGCTTGAATTATAATATTTATTTTGATATTAAAATCTTGAAGGCAGATTTAAAATGCTTCTCTCTGAGGAAGACAATTCCACATTGAATTGTTATAAATAATTAAGAAAAAGTCTAATCTGGCTTTTATACAGACACTTTCTTAGATAATCATTGTATTTTTTCATATTCCATACCAGTGCAGAAATTTTCAAGATTGTTGTGTACAGAAATTCAACTTGTTTTCAAAGGCACTTTTATATTTTGCCATTAGATTGAGTTAGGAAAATGACATCTCGTAGTGGAAGGGATTAAATTACATAATTGTTGATATTCGTTAACACACTCCAGAAAAAGAAAATGTAAGTTTACCTTTTTTTTTTACTCTTGAACTGATCTTGGAGAAGATCTAAAAATGATCTAATTTCGCATTGTTTTCTATCTACCTGTGCATATTTATAGCAGCCTATAGTATTTACAGTAGTTGTGATAATGGCAAATACTATTCTTTTGTATAACGGTAAATATATATTTGGTATTTGCACGATACCACAAGTTTTATAAGAGCCTAATGAAAATTTAGGAAAGTGTCTTTTATATTTGAAGCAATTCTTTCATTTCTAATAAAGTCAGTGTTAATTAACAATCACAATAAACTAATCCTATCAGAAAAACAGAAAAATAATTGCCTTTAATAGCCACTATTTATTATTGTTTAAATATTTTTCTGCCTCTATGAACATCTGACGTCATTACCTTTCTTAATAGTTTTTTAAACTTTAAGATTTGCCTTTGGATAGTATAGCCTACATTTTCATTACTTCCTGTTATTGAATGATAAAAATCTGTGAAATTCTTTTTATTAAGTATTTTTGTTTTTATTTATCTGTTATTTCATTGTTCTTGCTTTGAGGACTATTTTTTTCTTTTAGGTCTATTATTTATAGGCATCATATTTTTACAATTCACATTATTTTCATCCTTTTTTTTTTTAATCATTTGAATGAGAAGATTTTAGCAAGGAGAAAGGACAATAAAAGAACAGGATTCAGAAAGACAGAAGACTGCAATTGGTATTGTATTTAAATTTTTTAAGATGGTAGATGGTAGGAAAGCAAGAAATTGGAAACGATTTCCACATATAAGGAGAGAAAAGAAACTATTTGAATATAAGTGATGGTTGTATCTAACTAGTTCGACAGTAAAAACAGTAAGACCTAATTTCCAATTGAGTAAATTCATGCAGTTGAGGCACCAAGGTGGAAAACATGACTATAAATTGGGGCATGTAAAATTGGGCTAAGATTTTATTTAGTCTCAAAAGTCATAAAAACCTTTAGAAAAAGAATTATTCCAAACAACTCTTTAACAAATCAGTTTAAGATGTTTTGTGAAAGAATCAACACCACAGAACATTCTTGAAGTTTCTTGTTCTGGGATATAAAAAATCAATGTCTGTGAATTTTAAAAAATGAAGACTAACTTTGAGGAGATTGGCCTTTGTCTGAAATTAAACTATTAAATGTTTATTTAATGTAAATATATATATTTAGGAGAGAAATTAGCGATAAATTTGATCAACCCTTTTCAAATCGTTGAGGTGGATTCACTGCTTTTGTGACATATGTAAAAAATGAAATACTTAACCTTCATTATTCATACAAAGAGTTTATCCTGCCAATGAAGTTGACTCTGATCCTTGAATATGAATTTGTTTGAATTTCATGGTTGTGTTGTCATATCCTGCTATGGCAAAGTGAAATTAACAATATGGATACTGCAATTGAGAGACCTTGAAAAAGAATGCAGTGAAAAGGGAAGTAATATTAATAATGCAGAGTGCTAAAGGTTAATTCCTTTATTATTAAATTACATCTTAATATAAAAAGAATATTTAAGATTATATTTTATTACTTTGTATTAGGGATGAGGCTCATTATTTTCAAAGACAAAATTTTATGACTGTATTAAATCTGCATTTTCTTTAGTTTTATTCCTTTTAGAATTGTTTTCAATTTAACAAATTCCTATTGCAATTCTATTAGTATTTGATGCCTGGAAATTTCCCAATTTTCTAATTACCATTGATATACTATTTGTATCAGAGCCTTGCCAAACTTGCCTCATTAGATAGATATTAAGAGTTTAACAATCAATGCAGCTAACCTAGCATCTTGCATTTCACAGATGTTGATGGGGTTAATGTTCTGTTCTGATGACTGTTAAATCACTTACTTTATCATTTAAAGCCCATTAGTGCACTCTCTTGAAGTAGATTTCTATTTTGAAGTCTTTCAATCCAACTGGCCATACAGATCAGGCATCTATTATAATTTGTAATCACTCAAATTATATTCCAACCCATTAATGCCTATCTGTGTTGTATTCAGTTTTTACATGGATGACCTTATTTGATTGTTTAAGAAATCTCTGTAACTTGTCTCTGACCTTTGCTTTCTTTCACTGCTGCTCTTTCTTCATTACAAAGATTTTTTCTTTTTCTTTTAAGGACCATTTTCTTTCCTTGTTAAAAGCCTCAATGAACAGAAATGGTTTTCATAGATTCTACCATCACTTCCTGATAGTCAGTTCAGTAATTTGGAATTAACAGTTCTGCTGATTGATCTATACATAATGAAGAAAATTCCAGTTATGCCATTTGGGCATGGAAGCATTCAAACCATTTCCTCTAAGAATCTGTGTGTGGGTTCTTGCTCTTTGCACTACTATTCCCGTTATCCTGTCCTAGAAATCAGTTTTGGGTCATTAGTTTACCCACTCATTTTCACTTTAGCCTAATGTACAAATAATAGGGATCACGTCTCGTCTCCTTGATTTGTTGAGGTTTTTTTTTGTCTTTTCTTCTTCTTCAACTGAATAATACAGTCTGCAGCAATTGCTATCAAGTCTCTAATCGCAATTCACTGCTTCTTGTCTTGAAAGAAAGAATGAAAGAAAGAAATCTTTGTGGACTGACAAACATGAAACATTTGTTGCAAAGGAGCAAGTCATATTACTAAAAAGAAACAAATACCATTTACTTATATTATTTACCTTTAGACTAATGTCCTTATCTTTGTTATTATTACAATGCTTCAACTGTTACGCCCTCTGACATTTTTCTGGTGTCTGTCACTTCAAGTAGCTGTTAGGAAATTTCAAACTGAACCATTTATTCATTTATTTAATCTATAACAGGACAATAGCCTAATGGATTAAAGGGTTGGTTCATAAATTTGGTGGTATAGTAATTGAGAGTTCAATCCCTGGGCTGGGTAATACAGATTTAAACTCAGTGGGAGAAGGGCTCAGAATAATTGAGCGGTACTAAATCATAACAAAATGAGGATCTCTATAAACATGGACAACAAAATGAGAACAATCTAGATTAAATAAAAGGTTCCATTTGAAATTCCCTGTAGGTTGCCCAGATTAACAGATTACTAAGGAAGTGTACAATGATCAAAATATTGTGATGACAACAACAAAAATGGCAATATTAATGATAATGTAAATTCCTTATTGTAGAAATTCAAACAGAAAATGGCATTTATGTAAATGACTTGCAGATCCTTTTTTTAAAAAATTTATATATAGACAGTCTGAAAAGAAAAATGTCTGTAACCTGTTTTTAGTTTCTTGAATAAAACAGCTGAAAAGAACTGGCACAATTTTTAAATAGATCTGTGAAAAATTGAATAAAAATATTATTTGCCACATTTCCATTTTAAACAGCTATTGTACTTTAAAAGGAATGTCAACCATTTTAAAAATCCTGTTTTTATCTTTGTGTAGGAGAGCCTCTAAATATATGCACAAGAGGAAAATCCAAAGGAAATGTGTTGTCTACAACTAACATTGTTTTATTTATTTATATATTCAACTATGATTCCAGTGTCAGTTCAGAAAACCAATTCATTTTTTGATTAAATATAATAATGTTTTCTTTACCAATATTAACAAATAATATCTTCATATGAATTTAAAAGTTAAAAAAGTAATAAGTCCTTATAAATTGGCAATAAGATCCAGAACCTTTCTAAGCAGTTTTTTTTTCTTTTCTTCTCTCAAGAATATTTCATTCAGACCAATGCTGCTTTTGATATTTTTACTTTCTTGTTTAATAATTTATTTTTCTTTGCATTTCCTGATTAAATGCAGGCAAAGATAAAAAGTCATTAAATTCCTGATATCATGTTCATTTATAGCCATCCTAAAACAATAACTTTGTTTATCACCCTTTTTATTATACCTCATGGATATTGTCCAGGGAACACTACCATAGGTTTAAGCAGTGACCATTCTTCTGTTGAGAGAGTTTTTACTATGATGCCTGGTCAAGTTGAGATACCTATCTCCAACAATAATTACTGGTGTCTTGCAGAGGTGATGGCTATACTGCATTTCATTTTTATGTTTAGACTCTCTCATTTGCACTTTAAGCATTACAGAAGATATCGAACCTGCCGAGTGGAATTTCAATATATCATAGATCAGCCAGATAACCATTGTGTCATTATGTCTTAATAGATTTTTTTTCATAATCTCTCCCATGGGCAAGTTTGTCTGGAAAGCTGGTGTTGAAAAGGGGAAAAGGCTCATCTCATATAGTGTGAGTTAGACATCGTTATATATCTTAAAAGAGTATTTATACAGAGGATATGCCTTTAGCTTTGTGCTTTAATTATTTCTCTTTAGTAGGTGTGCATGTGATAATAAAACACTGTAGACAAGCAGCAAGAAGACCATTACAGCTTCGTAATTGTCCATTTATTATCAGGAATGTTAACTCTCTGTCATCATCATTTTTATTTTTTTTAAAACCATGTCCCTTCAGAATGTAAGCGATTATGACTCTCCACACCTTCCTTATCTTTAAATGTCCCTTCAGCATGTAGGCAATCATGGCTTTTAAATGTTTCTTTTTCTTTATTATCTATGAATTGCCATGACCTCTTGGAAAAGATAGTGGAATAGTTTCCCATTGTTTTCTCCATTGTTTTTGAATTCTTAGCAGTCCTTCCTCAGACTAATTGCCAACCAAGGCTAAAGTGCCTAGTCTACCCTGCCATATCTGCTCACCAATTCCACTTTGTGGACTGATAGTCATAACACCTCTGCATATCCGACTATTCATTAGATCTTCTTCTATATGCCATGTCCTTTCAGGATGTAGACGAATGTGGCTCTCCACAACTTCCTATCCTTTTTAGCTCTTGTCTTTTCACCATCCATCCCAGACCCTGTTCTGCTATTCATTTACACAAGCTTGTTAGGTAGGTTACTCACTATTTTCCTCTCTCCTCGGCTCCAATATTCTGTGAGTGTCAAATTCTCCAAGATTTATTTCCTGATGTGTCCCAGAAATTTCAACTCTGATAGCTTTAAAAATATTTTTTTAATATACATATATATTTATATCTTGATGAATGAAAAGATTATTGTTTTTTTTATTCTTGCTAATGAAGAAAATTTTCTTGAGTTAGTTTTCTTAAAGTGGTTGTTTAAAGTTGGAGATGAAATGTATTTATTTATGGGACTGATTGAAATTTAAGCAGTTTCTATGTTAGACAAGTCTTTTTAATGACCATTTTAACAAATCTTTTTATCTGTGATTCATTCTAGCCTCATATGTTGCAGAAATATTTTTATCATGCACTAAGTTTAGCGGAAATACATTCAGCATTCATTTAAAATTAGACAAACAAAAACTTATTCATAAAATGTCTTTCAGTTTTTACTACTGAAAGAATTTAAATCTAACTCTACAGTGTCTGGTCATGTATTTTTTCCATTTTCTAGAACGAGGAACTTGCAGAAGGCTAGGTAATTTATTTTAGATAAGTTGATCATAGACAGTATTGTTAACAAATCAGTCCAACTTGAGGTTATTAAAGTTGTTTTATAAGTTTATTTTAGTGTGGTGGAAGGAACATCTTGTTAGATCTCCGAACAAGTGTGATCAGCTGTACTAATAAACAATGACTAAAGGTTACCACATGACATGTTTAACTGGCTGATGAGAATTCTGGTACTTGATGGTACCACTGTAGGCAGCTATCAGTACAGTGTAGTAGCAGTATTACTAACAGGAATAATTCAACAGCTGCTACTCAAGGAGATACCATCTATTTCTGACCAGCATCCCCCACATATATAGGCATGCTTCTTCTTTTTCTGACATTCTGTTTTTCTCCCCAACTATATAAACAAAATATATCTATGGCTGTGTTGTATATTTTTTGTTGTTGTTTTTATTTTTTTTATATAAAATAAAAATCTCACTTGTACAAGAGTGAATCAATAAGTCCGTGACTTGATAGTTATTACCAGAATTTTGATCGCTGTATGTTTTATTCATGTGATTGAAAAAGTGCATTGACAAGGAATTAAATTATGTAGGATATAAACTTATTGATATATCTATGCATTTTATGTGAATATGTGTGTGTGAGTATGCTGTAGGATAACAGTTAGTTAGCTAGTTTTGCAGTTCATTACTACTAAATAGTCTGATCCTTATTCTGTACTCCCATATTAGTAACCTTATGCATAATCAAGTTAAGCTTTACAAATAATTATCTGTATGTGACATATATATGCATGTGTGTGTGTGAAGATAATGATACAAACTGAGAAGCTTTTACAGACAATGCATTTCACCTCAGTATGGTAGGCATCTTCAGGTTGGAATAAAAGACAAAACTTTGTGTAAGGAATTGTGCCTGTGTTTAAGTTTACACATCTGGAAGTCTGTATTCTGCTCTTTACAAATACATGTGTATATATGTACCACTTAAATATGTTTTTTATTGACACAGGTGTAAATTGACATTAAATAAGCAAAATGCCATTTATTCCTCCATCCAACTTAGCAACTGGCTTTTTTTATGTCTTTCTCTTAACACCTTCTTTTCTCACTTCATATTTTTACAAACCAAAGATATATGCTTCTGTTATTATGACTGGATTTTAAGCTTTTCTATACAGACAATTGCTTTAAAGAGAACTTTTGTTTCTTATTTTTGGATGATGCAGATACAAAGATTTTTATTGCATTTACTGTAGGTAAGGTCAAAGGTCAAACATTTCGATTCTCCCTTGAGATGTTTTTTTTTTTTTTGTGTGTGTGTGTGTATATATATATATATATATATATATATATATATATATATATATTTTTTTTTTTTTGTGTATATATATATTATGACTTGTTGGCAGAACAGGGATTAGGAGAGATAGCAAAAAGCCAAACCTTACTAACTACAAGGACAAGAAATTGTGGAGAGCCATGATTGCCCTCGTCCTGAAGGGGCATGGATCATAGAAGTAGTCTTTTATGTTAATCTTGTCACCTTGTAGGTTTTAGTACAATGCTTTAACACTGAGCTTTTATCAAGCAATTTGTAATTTTTTTTTGTTAATTTAATTTTTTTTTTTTTTTTGTTTATTTAATTTTTTTCTTTCCACTTTGTAAGTTGTTTCACGGTTTCAAAGCATTAATCTCAAATTTTTCCTTTGCATTCACAACATGTAAAATAGTTTTGAATATCTAAAATTTCATTTAAAAGAATATATTTAATCAGACACATGCAATAAAGCAACATTACTTCCTGGTTTATGAAATCTCAATTGGAATCTAAAGGTTATCATGGTTTCTTATTTTAGTCAAGTTCCCTATTGCTGTAAACACACAAGGTTTTAGTTGTACTGCCTGCCTAATGTTATTTCAGTAAATAATGTTTTTTTTAATGATGATTACCTGCTTGAGAGAACATGGAAGGTTCTCTCTACCATCTGGCATTTATTCTCCCCTTAAGCTCAACCCACCCACAAAAATAAACATAAAACATTATGACCAACCATGTGTGTGCATGGGTAGGTGAATTGATAGATACCAAGTCCTACTGCAACCTTTAAAAATTTGTAAGAGCTTTTAAATACTTGATAATAGGTATCATTTAACACAAAATATTGGGCTTGATTGTAATATTTACACTTAATTATAAATGCTATCATCTTGTCTTTTGACAAATAACACCTATGTTTTGTTCCTGAAGATGACCATAGACTGGTTGAAAGGACTAGAACTAACAAGAACTGTGGACAGTTTCTGCTGCATCGTCTTTGAGCTAACCATCTGTTACTTTGTTTGAAAACAAGAGAAACTACTTAAGAAATTAATTATATTTTTTCTTTTTAAATAGCTTTATCTGAAGCATTTTACTTATTTCATTCCTTCTTATTTGGGATGAAATTTCAATTTTCTACTTCATTTCTTCAGTTTGCACTTTTTTTTATCATTTCATGCCAAGCAAGGCAATAAAGCCACTAAGACATAAGGGGTTGCTGAACATAAAAGGAACAGAAAATATTATTAAGGATCTAGCACAATAAAAAAACAGGAATTAAGAAGGTAAAAGATAATGATTGCACTTAAATTTTTGAAGATCAAAGTTGACTTGGAAGCAAGAAACCAGAAGAGAGATCCACAAGTGAGAAGTGTGAGAAAAGAAACTGTTAGCAAAGAACTTACATCTAGCAAGTATCACTCTTGAGTGTTATGATAAAAAGCAACAGCAATAATATGGAATAAAACTAGGAGTAAAACAATGATGATACTCTTTTATACCTAATAAATCAGTATGGAGGAGGGTCAAGTAATTAGGGTTGTGGAGGGAGGGGCAAAAATTTCTTTAGAATTATTAGTTTGGGTTGGGGGAATCAAAACAAGTTGGTACCTCCAGCAAATTCTGTTTTAATATTAAGTCAATTGATTGAGTGATTCGTTTTCTATGGCTTACAAACCTTTTCATGTTATTCGAAGCCAGGAAATATTTTTAGATTGTAAAAAAAAACAAACTTTTTTGAGATAATAATGGTTTAGTAATACAAATTTTACTAATTAACCCATAGTTTGTGGGGAGAAGAGGTGGATTCATATCTTTCACAAGGATATTTATGCATAAGTAAATATAATAAAACCAATGAGAATTGAACCCTGGCTCTCCAATTAATAATTCTGAGCCATTATCCATTACACTACCCACACATCCAAGCTTACAGCACCTGGTGTTTCCAGACTTGGTACTAGCCAACCCTGCCATTGCTTAACTGCTCATATAAGAACCAGTGTTTCAATGTGATATGGCCGTTAGCTACTAAGTCAAAAAAGTATAAAAAAATATTGCAGTCATAAGTATCTTTTTCTTTTCTTTTTTTAAATAAAAACGAAAGTTACCCCCCCCCCCAAAAAAAAAAAAAGAGACCTAAATTATTTGGCACAGGAGAATAATAAGTCATAATAAAGCTCAGTTTTTATCTAATGAACCACCAAAAGTAGACATACAAATATATATTGATACATATATGTTGGGTGGGTCAGTTGCAATTTATTTTTAAATGAACCCACATACACATAAACTAATGCATTTGTTTATAAATATGCAATATACACATATAGTTTAAAAATGCAACTGATATATTGATTTTATTGATTTCACTTACTACTTTTATTTTTGCCAAATGAAAAACAATTTTCTTGTGTATGCATAATCCAGAGTCAAGCACTGTACTAAAACATCTCCTTCATGACTTCACTTGATAATATTTGATTTTTTAATTAAAATTTATAATTATTATCTTTATTAAAATCCTTTGTACATTCTTGGCTATATTTCATGTTTTGGTTCACAGTATTGGAAAATCATTTATCCATTTTCTGCTTTTGCAGCAAGCTAGTTTTCTTGACTTCTCAAATCTTCGATTACTTGATTATTAAATAAGTTAAAAGGAAGCAGTGCCCACCTGACAGCATAAAATGATTTGCTAATGATTAGTAGAGTTAGTTATTGATTTATCTTCCCTTCCTTGATTTTTAATGCAGACCTTCACAGAAGTCTTGATATGATTTAGAGCGAACATGGTGCAGACGATACACACCTCCTCTCTATTGACTTAGCTGAACTAATAATTTAGTAGCATCTTTAAATTGCAACAAAAAGACATTCTTGTTCATTATTTAACATAATGAAGAAAGAAAATATTTACATTTTTTTCTTTTTAATCAGTATCTTCCTATGCAAGGCAATAAAGCCACTAAAACACAAGGGGTTACAGAGTGTGGAAGAATTAGGAACAGAAATATTTATAATGAGCAGGAAGAGTAATCAGGACAGTAGATAGCATTTGACATTGCATTGAAATTTTTACAGATTAAATTTGGCTAGAAAGCATGGAGCTGGAAGGGATTTCCACAAGTGAGAAGTGTGAGAAAAGAAACTGTTAGCATATAATGTATGGCTACCTCTAGCCAGCTCAAATGTAGATTGATGAGATCTCAATGCCAGTCTATTACTGCACTTAAATTAAAAAAAACAAAAGAGTTTATCCAAACAATTGCCATGAAATTATTTATAGAAAAGACATGGAGGCAACCTGCAATTATTAACATTATTAATGTTAACAAGTAAAAATGTGTTAGAAATATCAGTCGTATTTTTAATAAATTTTAAATATTTTATTCAGACAAATAAAGATACTGAGGAAAAAATTTAAAAGTGCTTTTTTTTTTTTTGTTGTTTTAATTTTTTCATTTATCATTTAAAAAGGAAAATCAGGTCAGAATTCTGACAAATTTATGAAAATTATTTGTTTGTTTCTCTCCTGATTTTAAACTAGATAGCAGGACCCACGTGGGAGAAGGATTCATCCCAAGCAACAAAACATGTTTCCAGAATGGAATCATTTTGTTAGAAAGTGTTTGTTTCAAAACAATTTTGAAATCACTTCATCATTAAGAAAGAACATTCTTGCCTGCAAGATATTTGCCAGTGCCAAAGGAAATAATATTTTGCACTATGACTCATGTAGTTGTTGATGCACTCTGTCAAAAGCCTTATCCATATTCATATCTCTCTCTCTCTTCATTTAACATGAGATTAAGCAGGAATACAAAAGGAAAATCAAGCTGGAGAAAGATGGCAATCATTTTGTTTTTAAATCTATTCCCCAAGTTGCCTGTATCGCATATTTTAAATCTCTTTGGGATTTTCTAGAGGAATTAAAAGTCTGCTAGTTTTAGTTACATGACATGAAATTTCCATAGAAATTAAGAGCAACGCTCTTCCCTGGCATATCTTAATAAATGCATTGATAGATATTTCTTTATTCATCACACATTGTCATGTTTTGAAAGTAAAGATATAAATAATAGATAGGCGGACATTATTCTTGAAGTGCTGTTCCAGAAATCATGGTGTTTTTCTATTTTTTTATTATTGTTTTTGTTCTATTGATAATTTTCTTTCCGATCCATCTTTATAGCTACCAAATCTTTAAATATTTTCTTTTTTATTTCTAATTAGGGTTGCCTCTCTCTGTCTTTTCTATAGATACTTTCATGATAATTATTCATATGAGCTCTTTGCTATGTTACCTAAACTTTTTTAAATTTAAGTGCAGTACTTGACTGGCATCAAGATATCATAATTTTACAGATGAGTTGGCTAAATCTAGCTTTAATTTCTATGCTAACAGTTCCTTTTCTCACACTTCTTGCTTGTGTAACTCCTTTCCAGCTCCATGCTTTCCAGCCAACTTTAATCTGTAAAAATTTAAATGCAATGTCAATTGCTATCTACCATCCTCCTGATTACTCTTTTCTCTTCCCTCTCTTTATTAATGTTTCTTTTCCAAATTCTTCCACGCCCTGTAACTTTGTCTTAGTAGCTTTACTGCCTTGCATGGGGTGATACCATTTAAAAAAAAAAAAAAAATATGTTGTGATTATAATATTTTAATTTTTCTTTTTAATAATGTTCCTTTTTTTTTTTTTTTTTTTTTTCTATAGTTATACGTTAATAGTAACTTTAACTTCTTCATTTACTATTATCAAGCTTATTCATTATGGACAGGTCTCTGGTGATTTTGGAAATGTAGCAGCCTGGACACTATTCCATGAGAGATCAAGTTCTTTTCAAATAAAAGTGATTTTTCTTTGGCTTCTACTCCATCACCTCTCACAGACCTGAACTCCCTAACACCACCTGGTACCACCACAACCATCTCTACTACTGACAGCCTTTGCCCTCATCAGTCAAGCTGTCTTAGTCTCACTGGATATAATGACTCATTCTTTGATGTCTTGACCACATGACAAAGTTGGCCAAATGACCATGAGGCTTGCTGAGCCAGTGCTCCTTAACAAAGAGTGTTCATTGGTCCCAAATTCCAAATTTTCCTTACTGGAGTTCCTTCACCTTCTCTGTTCATTTTTCTCCTTTTAAGATCTCTCCTTTAGCTTTTCTCTCTACTTCTTTTCTCTTGTCCATCTTAACTGACTTTATCTATCATATAGATCAAATGAAATATTTCATACACATGCCTTGAATAATCACAGAATGTGTGCTTTTAGAACTCTGAGCCAATCACAATCTGTCTACCTGTATGTCTCACCTAGAATTCTTGGAAGTTCTCTCTTTCCTTTCTTGTATGCCTCTCTCTCTCTCTCTCGCTCTCCTTTCTCGTATGCCTCTCTCTCTCTCGCTCTCCTTTCTCGTATGCCTCTCTCTCTCTCGCTCTCCTTTCTCGTATGCCTCTCTCTCTCTCTCGCTCTCCTTTCTCGTATGCCTCTCTCTCTCTCTCGCTCTCCTTTCTCGTATGCCTCTCTCTCTCTCTCGCTCTCCTTTCTCGTATGCCTCTCTCTCTCTCTCGCTCTCCTTTCTCGTATGCCTCTCTCTCTCTCTCGCTCTCCTTTCTCGTATGCCTCTCTCTCTCTCTCGCTCTCCTTTCTCGTATGCCTCTCTCTCTCTCTCGCTCTCCTTTCTCGTATGCCTCTCTCTCTCTCTCGCTCTCCTTTCTCGTATGCCTCTCTCTCTCTCTCGCTCTCCTTTCTCGTATGCCTCTCTCTCTCGCTCTCCTTTCTCGTATGCCTCTCTCTCTCTCTCGCTCTCCTTTCTCGTATGCCTCTCTCTCTCTCTCGCTCTCCTTTCTCGTATGCCTCTCTCTCTCTCTCGCTCTCCTTTCTCGTATGCCTCTCTCTCTCTCTCGCTCTCCTTTCTCGTATGCCTCTCTCTCTCTCTCGCTCTCCTTTCTCGTATGCCTCTCTCTCTCTCTCGCTCTCCTTTCTCGTATTCCTGTATGTTGCTCTGTCACACTATCCATATTTTACACTCTCTCCCTTTCTGCATGTCTCTCTCTCTCTCCCATCTTTTTCTCTTTTTATGTTTTTCATTCCCTTCTCTCTCCCTTCCCATATCTCTCTCTCTTCCAACCTGTATGTCTCTCTCTCCTCTTCTTGTATTTTTTCTGTCCCATCTCTCCCTGTTTCTGCATGTTTCTCTCTCCTGTCTCTCTCATCAATTATATGTCATGATTTCTAGTCTATCTGATTTTGACACTCTCTTTATCTAAATGCATCACTCAGTATTTTTATGCAGCCATCCATCCATCCATCTAATAAAAGATGAAAATACTTGTGACTTTCTTCATTCCACACATTAAATTTATTTTTAGTTAGAAAACAGAACTTGAAATTTTTGTGATTATTTATTTTAGAAAACAATTGAGAACACTGAAGATTTTATCAGTCATCATCCAATATTCTTTAAGTATTGATTATCTGCTCCTGATTTATACCTCCCCTTCCCATTACTCCCCCTCCTCTTCCTTCATACCAATCATTTGAATATTCTCCAGCATATTTCCAAGAATGCACCTGAGGTAAATGCTGTTATTTGTCTATTTTAATCCTTATTTATTATTTTCTCTCCTTAATTGGAGGGGTATAATTGATGAATGTGAAATTCTTGCTAATTAACCAACAAGAGATGTGCATATTTAATGTCTTTAGGGTTCAGCAAAATCATTTTTCTACTTCTGCCAACCAAAATGGCAGAGAGTATTAAATTTTAGCCAATCACCATTCTTTATAAAGAAGATAGGAACTACAGTACTTTTTGTGTGTGAGTGTATTTTATTTATTTATTTTTCTCATATTTTTGATTCATCCTTTGAATGAATAACAACAATCATCAAGGGATATATTTCTGATAACCACGCACAATAATTGGAGGGAAAAAGAAGTTAAAAACAAACTATTTCTACATTATAGCTTACATCCGGAAATAATACTGTCAGCAATCTTGAAAGAGGAAAAAAATATCAAGAAAAATAAAATGACAATGAAAAATGTAACCTCTTTAAAATTACTACTTGTTCTAACTCCATCGGCAATGTATTCTTCACTTACAGTTTCATGTTTTTTTGCTTTGGAATTTTCACTATAGATTGATTATATGTTAAGGCATTTCCAACCTTATTTAAGATTATTATTTCTTCATTCCCCACCATTTTTATTCTGGTACCATTTTCTAGAATAAAAGAAGTCTTGAAAATTCTAAGTGCTATTACTCATCAGTTAATGATTAGAAAATCAGGAATTGTACAATTCCAATGCATTACGACAATCTTGTTAGGAATGTTATTCGAAAAACAACAAGCATCTTACTTTAATTTAACCTTCTAATGGCCAAGTAGATGTTTGAAAATACCTCTTCTTTGTAGGCCAAATGCCTAAAAGTATTATTTATATTGGTTTTATAGTTTACAGGACATACACTTCTGCTGTTCATGTAAAAAATATATATATATACAGCTTACCAAACTTGCTTAGATTATGTAATCATTATTACTTTTATATCTACAATTTATTTCTGGTTTTAATATTTAAAAAAATATATTTACAAGCCAATTTAGGTTAATTAATTTTTAACTAATATCGAACTAGCTTTTGGTCTTATTAAAAAAAAAACATAAGAATAATGTATTTGTTAGAAGTACTTTTAGATTAAAAAAAAAACATAATTTTGTGTCATTTGATTTCATGCATTAACATATTTTTTATAGCTAATCTGAAAGTGACAAATTTGAGAGATGCCTGATAACCATTGTGAGAAGTTTTAATATTGAGTTTGTAAAAGTATATTTTAAACCACTTTAATGAATGTCACAATTATATTTATATTTAAAGTTTCCAGAATTGAAAATGGATCATTTAAAAAATATTTTGTTATTTTTTAAATGATCCATTTTCAACACAGGCAAACAAAAGATCATAAATAATTTTACAGATTATTTTTCCGTTTCATTTTTTTTCATCTTAAGATGATCAGTTTATTCTTTTCTCTAACTCATTTTGATATAACTGATAACAGACAATTTTAGAATATATATTTTCAGTTTTTCAATACATTTTATTAAATTAAAAATGATAGGCTTTGCTCACTTTGTATTGACTGCTTTTGTAAATGAATTGAAGTAATAAATCTTGAAGTATGTATTTAATTAAAAGGTTCTGAAACTTGAACTTAAAATTGTTAATGTTTGTAGCTGAAGATAAAATTGTGAAAATGCAATCACCCCAACTAGATTGATAAAAAATTCATTTCTTTTTTTATACCAACAATTTTATTCTTCTTCATAAAACTTAATCACCAACTTATTTCTTCTTTTTCCTTATCTTTGAGACTTTTTATATCCACCAAGGACATCATGTCATGTCTAATTATACTCTCTTAAAATACTGTGGCTCCTCCTGGATTTTAAGAATAATGTTAGTGGGTGTCAGTTCTTTCTGTCACTAAAAAAAAATAGTTATGAGGCAGCCATTGTGTTAATCTTGTCCTTTAACTAGATCTGTTATTCTGATGGTCAATTTGGGGGACTCTGAGGAGTTCAGATTGTTGAGAAAATCCACTTTGTGTTTGAAAGTTCTTTCTTGTCTTTACTTCTTTGAGACATAATTGGCATGTTATGCCTGGTTAGGGGTTGATTTGCATATTGTACCTGGAGGTCCTGTGTGAATATTGCAGTTAATTTCAACAATACCCTCAAGGGTTCTTTTGCTTCCTTTTAGGAACCTAATTCTATTATTACCACTTTATTTTTTTTTCTTTTGTGTGTGAGTGTGGGTGAATATTTGCATGTGTAAATATCTGCCCAGAAGTTTTTCTTTCTTTCTTAGAATGGGCAAGATTTGAAGACAAGTACTTACCCAAGGCCCTAAACAACGCAACATGACATCTCTTTGGTTCATATAAATTTACCTTCTGTTTTTTTTTTTTTTCTTGTCTGCAGAATTGTTTGGCCATATGCCCTCCAGAAAATTCCCTTTTTTTATCCCCTAATCAAATAAATGTTTTTTGTTTTGTTTTTCATCATTATTATAATGACAACAATAATGATGATGATGATGTTGTAGTAGTAGTAGTCATCCTCTAGCATTGCGTTTATTTCTAACTTGGTCAAGTGATGTTAACATTTTTAGAGAAATGATTTTAACTTTTCTTTAAGGAGAAATTTTTTGTAAAGTAATGATGTGCAATAAGTTAGCTTCATCTTATTTTAATGTTTTATTTTTACTCTTTCTAATTGCTTTATTTCCCCCCAAAAATTCACTATTTTCTCTCTCTGTTTTCCCCCTCTCTCCCTATCTTTTCCTTTCTCTCTATTTCTCTACCTCTCCTTTCTTTCTCTCTCTCTCTCATCCTTTTTCTCTCTCACTCTGTATCTTTTCCTTTTCTCTCTTTCTGTCTTTTCCTTTTCTCTCCTCTCTCTTTTCCTTTTCTTTCTCTGTCTTTACCTTTCTCTCTCTCTCTCTCTGTCTTTACCTTTCTCTCTCTCTCTCTCTGTCTTTACCTTTCTCTCTCTCTCTCTCTGTCTTTACCTTTCTCTCTCTCTCTCTCTGTCTTTACCTTTCTCTCTCTCTCTCTCTGTCTTTACCTTTCTCTCTCTCTCTCTCTGTCTTTACCTTTCTCTCTCTCTCTCTCTGTCTTTACCTTTCTCTCTCTCTCTCTCTGTCTTTACCTTTCTCTCTCTCTCTCTCTGTCTTTACCTTTCTCTCTCTCTCTCTCTGTCTTTACCTTTCTCTCTCTCTCTCTCTCTGTCTTTACCTTTCTCTCTCTCTCTCTCTGTCTTTACCTTTCTCTCTCTCTCTCTCTGTCTTTACCTTTCTCTCTCTCTCTCTCTGTCTTTACCTTTCTCTCTCTCTCTCTCTGTCTTTACCTTTCTCTCTCTCTCTCTCTGTCTTTACCTTTCTCTCTCTCTCTCTCTGTCTTTACCTTTCTCTCTCTCTCTCTCTGTCTTTACCTTTCTCTCTCTCTCTCTCTGTCTTTACCTTTCTCTCTCTCTCTCTCTGTCTTTACCTTTCTCTCTCTCTCTCTCTGTCTTTACCTTTCTCTCTCTCTCTCTGTCTTTACCTTTCTCTCTCTCTCTCTCTCTGTCTTTACCTTTCACTTCCTCTCTTGGTCTTTTCCATTCACTTCCTCTCTCTCTCTCTCATTCACTTCCTCTCTCTCTCTCTCTCTCTCATTCACTTCCTCTCTCTCTCTCTCTCTCATTCACTTCCTCTCTCTCTCTCTCTCTCATTCACTTCCTCTCTCTCTCTCTCTCTCATTCACTTCCTCTCTCTCTCTCTCTCTCATTCACTTCCTCTCTCTCTCTCTCTCATTCACTTCCTCTCTCTCTCTCTCTCATTCACTTCCTCTCTCTCTCTCTCTCTCATTCACTTCCTCTCTCTCTCTCTCTCTCTCTCATTCACTTCCTCTCTCTCTCTCTCTCTCTCTCT